>OZ018319.1:132919427-134119427 GCA_963969495.1 Ceratothoa steindachneri
ACTCTATTATTATAACGAATAACACTATGCTTCACTCGACTGAGACCAGTGTTTGCAAAGATATAGCGTTAAACCTTACACACTTGACGCCAAATTTAAATAGTATATATATATATTTATATGTCGTAGAATAGGCTCTTGACGATATACCATATATAACTATTCTTTGAGAGAATTATTCTAATATTTCGAGTGCGTGGTAATCTGATTGACCGAGGCTTTGTCCAAAGGGAGGGGGGGCCTGGAGAGGCTTATTTATCTTCAATATGCTTAAGAAGTGGAACGGAGCACAAGGATAAATAATATGGCTACCATTAATAAAATAGAGTTTTATTAATTAAACTATCAACAACACACAAAAAAATGTTTAAATAAACGGAAAATGAAAAGGGTCGTGGGAATATCTAACTAATCCGAAGATTAAGATTTGGAGAGATTTAAAAAAGTAAACAAATAAAATTAAAGGAGGGAAATGGTTCGCTAAACCATTTAAAGCACAGGGTTGCGTTAAAAAAAGGTTAAATGATTAAAGGTAATGCTCAACTTACGTAATTACAAAGTTGTTGTGCAGAGGAAGACGATGCGAAGGAATCTTCGGTCCACTGGCGATTTCCAGTAGAAGGGTTCTTCGGGGGGTTGTCCTTAACGAAGGGGAAGGAATGTCTTCGAAGAGTGAGAGCGAAGTGGGTTTCGGAAGTACGAGCGATCTTTGTGACAGCAAATCGGAGATGTTCTAGACGAACAATGCAGGCTATTGTTGAAACCAAGCGTTCTCTTGAAGAACGTTAAAAAGGGGGGAATTAAATTCTCCGGACGTGATGTCTTGGGAACGAGAACCGTTTCGTGACGAACGGGATTGAAGAACAATGGCTGTTCTAAAGTTGTTCTCTTTCTGAACAACAGCGGAGGAGGTGAGAACCGTCTCTTGTCAACGAGCTAAAAAAACAATGGCTGTTCTAACGTTGTTCTCTTTCTGAACAACAGGGAGCATTGTTGACTTGGCGTCTTGTAGGCACGAACCTTGGCACTCAAGGGATATTGTCCTCTTCTGGACAATAAGGGGGTTCTCGAGGTAGAGAGTTCCTAGGTGCACAAGGGAGACCGGATCGGCGTGATGCCTCGCGAAGATAATCGGGATCTGATCTGCTTCAATCGGGAAAAGCTATTATATAAATAGTC
The DNA here is from genome assembly GCA_963969495.1 of Ceratothoa steindachneri. Taxonomy (NCBI): domain Eukaryota; kingdom Metazoa; phylum Arthropoda; class Malacostraca; order Isopoda; family Cymothoidae; genus Ceratothoa; species Ceratothoa steindachneri. The sequence goes on from OZ018319.1 coordinate 132,920,607, forward strand.
GAAGCCATCCCCTTGGCGTAGGGGACACTTGAGTGGGAGGCTTCGGGGGAATGTCCCGCTGGCGTCTGAGAAAATATCTAATCTGCCCATAAGCCTAACTCAATCTGGCGAGATCGACGTATGGATGCGAAACGGGGGAGTGAACCTCCTTGATAAAACATTTGCTATGGTGGGCGATAACACGCTCTGCTTCCTCTCGCAGTTGCACGTGGGTAGCATGTGTTTCTAACATGTGATAGCGGCTGAATTTAAGCGGCCTCAGACCGTTCTATCACAGTAAGTAAATGGGAAAGCTGCATGTACGGAGCCTCATCCTACAACCCTGCACACCTTACACCAGATTAATATATATATATATATATATATATATATATATATATATATATATATATATATATATATATATATATATGTCGCAAGTTAACTCTACACACCTTACACTAGTTTAATATATATGTAGAATAGGGTCAAGTTACCCCTTATGCTTTACGAGTGCGTTAGAAGTTTACACTATATGCAGAATGCAAATTAACTGAAAGTAGCTTGGCCAATAGTTGAATATCTTGGAGTTCCGGGATAACAGAAAAATGGGCATAAAATAACTTACTAATTTCTAAATCAATATTACTTTACAAGGTTAAAAAGAGTTTTAAAATGAGCTATGCACACACTAGGTTTACACGGATCTCAGTGGGTAACGGTCGAGGGAGACTTGGTGAGGGCGGTCACCGTACATACGAATGGACAGTATGGACCGAAGGAGGCTCGAAGGATGTTGAGCGTAGACAAAGCCTACGATGAGGCTTATAAGGGGGGAGGGGTAGAAAGCATTTGAACAGGAGAGTTGCGCGGTGCTGTTACCTAGACGATATGGTTCGAGGGAGTAATCCTTGCCTTGGCGCAAAGATCAAACAATAGTCAAGATAATGACTATTACGGTGGGGAGTGAACTTAAATCTTGCTTTCGAGAAACACCAATCGAGATTGAGGGCACAGCGTTAGAGGAGCGGGGAAGCCGGGTCGAGGTAGATTTACGTGAATTAACGAGAATACCAGGAGTTTGAGAGATTCTGCGAGAATTGTGCAGAGTCCAACGGGACGCGAATAGGGGATACCGACGAGGGCGAACAGGATACAGATGGGGTAGGGAGGACGGCGGATACTCGGAAGATACTAACGAGGCAGGGAGGATGGCGGATACTGCCTTCTAACTCTGGCGCTAAAGGATTTATAGAGGTTGAATGGGGTTTTCTCCCTTTCGTCCGAAGGGGGGTGTTCTAGGGTCAGACGCATCGTTAGATGATAATAAACTCTGCCTTTTAGCTCGAGGGCGAGAAGCTTCTTAAGCCAGCGAGGCGAACTTTGTCGACTTCAGATTTGAACTTCTGGGCACTCACATTCTCGCAGGTTTCTGTGGAGGCGTCAATTCAGGTCATTGCAGCGTCTCACGGCGTGTCATCATTTCGCACCTAAATTAGCGCAGACGAAAAGGATCTACCAGGCGTCTGTTGTCTCTCTCTCTATTGAAGTGCGAGACGGCGCGTATCTTCATCTCTCTCTCTCTCTCTCTCTCTCTCTCTCTCTCTCTCTGTGATATCTGACACTCCTCCATCACTAGATGAAACTTCAGGGGAATAAGTGACATTGGAGAATGATTCGTGGGGGGAGGAATATAACTTAAAGTCGCATGACAATAGCGGATAAAGTTGAGAGTACCTAGGACACATTTTCAAAATGGAGCCAATGTACCAAAATAGGTGAGCTAGTGTGTATGTGGAGGAAAGGGGGGGCGTTATATCATACACGTACACAAGGGTATACAATGCTACGGCATGGTTGCCGAAAGGTATTTTTTTCTATGATACATTTAATTGGGGCTCATTGGCCCGATGGGAAGTTATCCTACGATTATACAATACAAAACAGAAAAAAACATCTAAGGATATAAAAGGAATTCACTGTACACACATAAGCAAACAAACAAACAAAAAATTTTACAGGGTGTCCACAAAGTCTGGGTACATAGGGGATAAATACATACCTTTAGAACAAAACAATATTATTTAATTATAATGTTAAGAAATTATATTTTCAATTTTCCAAGATACTGCCTGTTTCTTTAAACTTCGTGACCAATTTCCCGACGGCAGTAAAATAAATAGGTTGCCGATCAAGGTGTCGAAGGTTAAATTCATCGGCGATTTTGCGATAAGATCGTCCTTCTCGTCCACTTAAGAGTACCAACTCGATTCTTTCTTATTTAGACAGAGCCATCATTCGATCTGGGGAGGAAAAATAACATAAATAAATAAAATATTAAGATTCCTATGTACCCAGACTTTGTGGACACCCTGTATATATATATATATATATATATATATATATATATATATATATATATATATATATATACATAAAGGATACGCGTTTTATTTTTATATGGTTAAACATACAAGTTTATTTCACGACCAAAATTAATACATGGATTAAAAAAAGTAAATGGCTTGGATCTTCTCTTGCTGGGGGGCTAATCGATTATTCATAATCTGGAAGCCGAGGCAATCGATAGTACAAAAGCGAAGTGGCACTTGCTGGGGCCAATTATCAAATTGTGATCTCGGGTCGATACGGAAGGGCTTGAATGGTGGCCAAAGAGTTGATCCCATCCCTCGGTGGCAGTATTTGAAGATCTTGTGCACTGTCTTTGGGTGACTAAAATGACCAGCATATAGGCTATAGTGAGCCGTTTGCTGGATCGGAGGGACGTGGGAACGGAGTACACATAGTGTGCCGGACTCGGTGTAGTTTTCCTCGGTGCACGCTCGATAGAGGAGCTCGTCCCTGACAAGGAAAGAAATCGCCTTATTCCCTCTGACACTTTCGCGTGTTTTATTCTGCGTTTTGGTACACAGGAAACGAAGAGATTCACATTTCCTTTGGCTTTTGGCAAAGTTATGGGTCATCGCACTCGGGAATTCGGGAGCACTGGAAGGTTCCAGAGGTGTAGGGGCTTTCAGTTACTTCTTTGCTCGGTAACCGGTATCGAGTTGAGCTACGGGGGCGGAAGAAACCCGGAGTGACTGAGCAATTAGGACAGCGCAAAACTTGATGGGGGTTGCCACGACTTCAGCCCAACCAGTAAAATACGCGCACTCAATGTAGCAGTGAACAACGGGAAATTTATTGGCGTGCCCCAAGTAATCATGCACTACGGCAAACCTATCGTGGTCCGGAGCCACATGGGAAAGTAGTGCATCCGATACAAAAATGCACGTGCACTTAGTATCACGGATGAGGGTGGAGATTCGGCACCTAGTTACGGCTCCAGCTTCAAATTTGAGGGCCCCATGGGAGCTTTTATCGAAATAAAGTTCACCTAGTGGTCAACCGTATTCGGCAGGTTCGAAGAAGAGGCGGCTTCATTTTGCTACGGTGAGGGCGTAGAAGTGGCACTGACCTGGTATACCTGGTGAGAACGAGGGGTGCTTCTAAACTGCGAGTTTTCAGGGCAGTTGGATCTCACGTGGCCATGAACTCCACAGGAATAGCACACGATGGTCCTCCTGGGGAACGATGAAATAGAGTGGTTGGGAGAAAAGGACTTAACATCACGGTTTTCCGACGAGAAGAGTGGTTTGGGTTTTGCAGGCCCAGTCACCTTCATGAACTTAATCCCATTATTAAGAACAAATTTGTTCTTGCTTGTTTTGGATTTAAGAGATGGGGATTCTCATTTCTTTCCTTTTTTCGGATAGCAGCTGTGGCTAGCCGCGTACACGTCTGCCTCCCCAATGTATTCCTTGAGAGTATGGCACCTCCAGTCCTTCATGAAGGATCTGATTTCCGAAGGGAGCGACGCAAGAAATTGGTCTTTGAGGACGATATCATCCAGGGCATCGTATTCATGAGGCATCTTGGACGCGTCAATCCAAAAATTAAAATGACGCTGTAGGGAGTAGCCGAACTGTCGAAAAGTTTCGTTAAGTTGAACGCCTAAATTTAGCTCGAGTGAAATCCGGGTTTATGTTGTAAGCGGCGAGCAAATTGGCTTTTAAGAATGAGTAATCAATTGTTGCCTCTAATGGAAGGGAGCTAAATATATCTCGGAATTGAGAGCTCAACCGGGGCAATAATTCTGCTACGCCGTCCGTCTCGATGTACTACTGGTTCACCTCGAAGATCTTCTTGAAATGGGTGAGATAAGACCCGAAGTCTTCGCCTTCTTTAAAGACGGGAATTTTTATGGTGGCAGACTGCGGTGCGTCTAGCCTAACACTCAAGGAGTTTATGGAGAGCATCTCGTTCCTCGCTCTGCTCATCTCCAATTCGTGAGAGTGAATTTTATCTCTTTCTTCACGTTCCTTTTCCCTTTCTCTTTCTTCTCGTTCCATTCGCCTTTCTTCTTCATTCTCTTCTTTCTTCTTTCTGGATATAGGCCATCAGGGAGGACCGAGGATACTCGTCGGATAGTGACGGGGCAGGGACGATGGCCGATACCTACAGGGCAAGGAGGATAACCAATACTGACGGGGCAGGGAGGATGGCCGATACTGACGGGGCAGGGAGGATGGCCGATACTGATGGGGCAGGGAGGACGGCGGATACTCAACGGATACTGACGGGGCAGCGACGATGGTGGATACTGACGGGGCAGGAAGGCGGCGGATACTCGTCGGATACTGATGGGGCATGGATGATGGCGGATACTGCCTCCTAACTCTTGCGCCGGAGAATTTATAGGGGGTAAATGGGGTTTTCCCCCTCCGTCCGAAGGGGAGGGTTCTAGGGTCAAACGCATCGCTAGAAGATAATAAACTCTGCCTTTTAGCGCGAGGGAGATAAGGTTCTTAAGCCAGTGAGGCAAACTTTGTCTGACTTCAAATGGGACCTTCTGGGCTCTCACACTTGTGCCAAGTTTCTTTAAATGCGGCATTTCAGGTCATCGCGGCGTCTCACGGCGTCTCATCATTTCGCATCTCCATTAGCCAGACGAAAATGATCGCCCCGGTATCTGTTTTCTCTTCCTCTATTGAAGGGCGAGGCAGCGCGTATGTTCCCCCCACCTCTCTCTCTCTCTTTCTCTCTCTCTCTCCCTCTCTCTATCTGATCTCTGACACGCTGCTCTGACGAAAGCGTGGCAAATGCAGCTGATGTTCCGTCGAGTTCCTCCCCCAAGTAACTAGGCTATGGCCATCTCACAGTTACGATAGCCTTCGTTCGTCTCTATCCCAATCTATCTTTCTTCTCTCTCCGAATGGAGGGTACGTGGCTCTTGGATTTTGAGCCTCTTTCCTTCCTTGTACTTGCACATTTACATGTTTTTGTACATACATTTGCCAAAATTTATGTCACACTTTACGCTGAATTTCGTTCAAAGGGACATAATTTAATATATTATTATTATTTGATTAGAGATGGAGTGTTTGGGGGAAATTTATTTATATATAAACTAGATAAGACATTTCCTAACATAATTAATTAAATTTAGGTATTTTGTTACATTATTTTGGTATTTTAATCATTATTGTAGAAACATTTTGAAACGGATTTGTTTCAAAATAGGGCTGTGGATTTCCCCCAATTTTCCCTTTTTCCAGATTAACTAAATAATAATTGATATAACAAAAATATTAGCATTAAAATTTAGTTATATTTTATTTCTATCCCTATAATTACTTTACAACATGTGTTACGGATGTCGTAGAATGGCCCTTTTTTGATCACTCCTCCACACTTGATACCACTTTTATGTAGGAGAATGCCCCTTTTTCATCTTTCTACACACAAACCGCTGTTGTAGTGGTATTCTTGTTGGTAGTGATATACTTCTTTGATGAAGTAGGCTTTGTTCTAAGAGTGCTAAGAGTGCTAATATTGTTATTTTAAAGAAGAGATCCGTCTCAAACACGTAAGGATATAGACAAACGCACAAGAATTCCAGAAATAAACTTATATTTTAACTTTAACAATTTACTACACAAAAATTTACCATTAACCACAGAAATACACCGAATATTAAAATACACAATAATTAATTCAATTAGCTTGCCCCTCTAAAATTAGTTAAATTCGCTACGCACTTCAATATACATAAAATAGGCTTATTGACTCTACTGGAGTTTAAATACCTCAGGAATGTTATTGGCTCTACGACGCGTGCCGAGCGGCCAGATGGAGGTGGTCGAGATCACGAGGTATTTTGGCAAGGGTAGCAGATGGGGCTCCACACGGTATTCAGGGGAAGGGGGGGTTATTCAAGGACGAGAACAATCACGGTGCTTTAGGCGGCACCAAGGTAGGCGTGGTCTCTCTGGCGAGAGTAGGTAAAAATTGGTTCATAAACCAAGTTAACTTAGATTTCGGTGTGACCACCGAGTAACAAGCTCGAGGGGGAGCTTTTCTCTTTCGTTACTTAATTCCTCATGGGCGAGGACTGTACTCTGTACTCAGGGAGGGGCTTCTTCAAGGGCGAGGATCGAGGAGGGGAGGGGGATTCTCTGCTCTGGCGAGAATAAGTTAAACTTGAATAAGTTAACTTAAAGGTCGGTTTGGTAACCAGGAATTAGCTCGAGGATGAGCTTCTTCTTAGTTCCAGTCTTCCTCAAGGGGAGTATAACGGACAGGGGTTTCTCTGACGAGAATAAGTTGAACTTGGTTCCTCAACCAAGTTAACTTAGGAGTTTGGTGTGGCCACCGAGTAACGGGCTCGAGGGGGAGCCTTTTCCTTCTTCTTTTCTTAATTCCTCAATGACGAGGAATACCCCTGGTGTTTAAGATGACGCGAGTAAGTTGAACTTGAACAAGTTAACTTAACGTTTGGTTTGATAACCAGGGACTAGCTCAAGGATGAGCTTCTTCTTAGCCCCTTAAGGTAGCCCTGCCTCTCTTGCAGGGGACTTCGTAGTCTGACGACCCAAGTATTCTACCTGTCTAGTCTCGGTAGCCTGATCTTAATCTGGGGACTTCGTCACCTGAAGACTGACGTATTCTACCTATCCAGTCACGGTAGCCCGGGGTCTTAATCTGGGGACTTTGTCACCTGGAGACTGACGTATTCTACCAATCCAGTCTCGGTAGCCCGATCTTAATCCGGGGACTTCGTCACATGGAGACTGACGTATTCTACCACGATTTTCCTCAGTGTTTCTTATTTATACCTCGTCACCCCACTGATGGAGGGGTAAGAAGGGGGGGAGGAGGGTTTTTATTACAAACGGTTTTTCTCACTAAGTCTTACATCGGCTCCTCGTTAGCCTTCGAACTTGTGAGAAACGCATCTCCAATTTCTTACTTGAGGTGACATTGAATCTCACTCTCGTAGGGGAGATCTGGAATTTTAACCTTTAGGCCTTTCATAGCGACGAGTGGCGCGGTGCTGTGGTTACGCCCTTGACCCCACGGTGCCGGGGCCGGATGTTTTTGCGGTAATCGCCTCGTGTCTCCACTGAGAGAAAACGGGGGAGGGACGATCCCCCTACAATGGAAAATATTATTTCTTGACAAAATAGAGCAGCAAAACCAAGCGGTAGTCACCCAAACCTAATAAAGGGTTTATGGAGCATTTAACTATATATATCATAGTTAACTTACCTTCGTCTGAAACATTTGGAAAATTGTGACATGACTAATTTGGCTTATTATACGCATCAATACACCCTCCTTTCGTAAATAAACATGATATAAATAACTTTTTCTTAAATATCATTGACAAACAGCGTGTGACAAACCCACGCACCACCAACATGATTGCAAAGAGGAGTAAATTGTATATGACAATGACAAATGTGCAAAGATTTAAATGAAAGCAAATATATGCACATCGTACACATTGTGTGCGTTAAAATTAAAACGCACATTCCTAACCGGGTGGCAAGGGAGTGGAGCAAGGAAAATATGGTACTCGAATAGAAGTTAATGGTTGGTGGAGACATGGATGTATGTACATTTAAAAAGTAAAGTCATTAGTAGTGGACATTTGATTGATTGGTTGAGTGAACAATAATTGGCCATTTGATTGAGAAATGTGATTGCTGGGGAATATTTAATTGATACATTCATAGTGAGCCATACGAAAACGCACACCGCGTATACATGAGAGGCATACAGATAGCGGCATGCTTGAAAAAGAATAGGACTAACATTTGTAATAAACATTCATGTGTATACATTTATATGTACCTACATGATGATGGAACACAAAGTTGAAGGAGATGGTCCGATCGAGAGAATGGCATATGTGTGTGCAGAAAAGTGTTTTCATGTTTGAGATTTGTGTGTGGGTCGAGAAAATGAATGAAGGTTGATATATATATATATATATATATATATATATATATATATATATATATATATATATATATATATTTTAAAAAGAGAGAAAGAGAAACCAAGAGAAGTTACAGAGACAAAAATAAACAACATACATGACCGTTTCAATTTTCGTACATGAAAACAATCGCCTGCATGAGCGTTGGATTGGAATCGAATTTAAGAGAAGTTAAAGTGAGGAAATTTCTTGAGATTCAAATGTAGGGAGGGGGCTGTGAACTTGATTTTGGTGCTTGACACAAAGCATTGAACAACGAAAGGGGGTTAAGGGGCCTCTGGGACTTAGGTTGAGGCCTGGGAAGCATTGTCTGGTCGTCACTGAAAGTCAGCCCCTTAAGGTTCTTCCACATCTTCCTTGCAGATTCCTTTGGCCTTTTGGGGAGTTTGGAATTGCCTTGGTCGTTCGCTCAATTGAGAAATTAAGAGAAGTCAGAAGAATATGATGGGGCTAGGAGGGTACAGTGTCATGAAGTTGAGAGGAAAGGGAGGAAACTATTTGGGGCTTAATGCCCGGAAGTATTTGCATCCCCCAGTATTCTGTCTATCTTCCTCAATAAGGTCCATCCTCCCTGCCTTGACGGAGAGGGGACCACATGCAATTCTAGAAATGTAAGCTATGGCACATTTGCCCATGGGACGCATGACTCTTGCGGAGAATAAGGGATGCAAGCTCTAAAGAAAGAACTTCACTAAGGAACCTAGTTCTAGGACATTAAGTTCAAGGCAATTCGTAAGATACCTAGAAAATCGACTCGGTTACAGCTCTACTATAACCATGACTCAGATATTTATTTAAATAACAGATAATTAATACAATTATCTAGCTATTACCGAGACTCTAGGATCTAACAAATATCTACATGGCATGAAGAGCTGAAGTTTACTTTTATGCTGTTTATTTTCCTCTTTATAATAGAATGACTGAGAAGCAGTCAGAACTAGTTGAGAAAAAATAGACTGACGAAGAGAAGGAACGAACAGACTAATAAAGGGATGCTGGGTAGCTTGAGAGACCATTTAGACTGACAAAGAGAGGGGCTGAACCTCTAAATTTGCTACCAAAATGTGTTCTTTTCTTGACAAATTCCATACAATTCTAGAATTTGCGTGCTCGAGGAATAAAAAATGGGGCTTATTTTCTTATTCTTAGCATGCTATTTAACACCATTCCCATTTTCATTGTTCGCTTCTTATATAGTGCATTTATATATATATATATATATATATATATATATGTCGTAGAATGACTCCCGACGATACTATATATAACACTATTCGTTGAGGGAACTTCCTTAATTATCTCTAGAGTGCGTTTTACTGTCTTGGCGGCCGATATTATGTATCTTCAAAAATGCTTAAGAAGTGGAACTGAGCTCAAGGATAATAATATTGCTATCATTAATAAAATAGAGTTGTATTAATAATAACTATAAACAAAACACAAAAACGGAAAATATTGACAAACAGAATGGAAAGGGTCGTGGAGACTCGGGCTAATCCAAGGATTTAAGGGATCAAAAAAGGTAAAACAAATATGGAGTTAAAGAGATGGGATGGTTCGATAAACCATTTAAAGCACAGGATAGAATTGACAAATAAGGGATCAATACTCAAAAGGTGACGCTTGGCTTACGTAACTTCGTTAGGGTGCAGTCGAAGGTACTTGAAGGAATATTCGGTCCGCTGGCGAGTTCCAGCAGAAGGAGGGGGGGATGAAAGGATCCTGACGTGGCTTCTTGGGAAGGAGAACCGTTCTCGACGAACGGCTGGACGAACAATGGCTGTTCTAGGTTGTTCTCTTCTGAACAAAGGGGGGATGAGAACCGTCTCTTGTCTACGGGCTCAAGAACAATAGCTGTTCTAATGTTGTTCTCCTTTGAACAACAGGGGGGGTGAGAACCGTTTCTTGGCGAAAGGCTCAAAACGAACAATGGCTGTTCTAATACTGTTCTCCTCGAACAATAGGGGGGGGGGATGAGAACCGTTTCTTGGCGAAGGGCTCAAAACGAACAATGGCTGTTCTAATACTGTTCTCCTCGAACAATAGGGGGAAGATGAGAATCGTTTCTTGGCGAAGGGCTCAAAACGAACAATGGCTGTTCTAATGTTGTTCTCCTTGAACAACAGGGGGGGATGAGAACCGTTTCTTGGCGAAGGGCTCAAAACGAACAATGGCTGTTCTAATGCTGTTCTCCTTGAACAGCAGGGGGGGAATGCCTTGGGGACTTGACGTCACTAAAGGCTCGAACCTTTGGCACTCAAGGAATATTGTCCTCCTGGACAAGTGATGGTGAATCTCGAGGCCGAGGTCCCTTGGCGCACAAAGGGAGAGAGGGTCGTGGTGATGTTTCGCGACGAAAATCTGGATCTCCAATCTGATCTTAGTGGTAAAGAGTCCATATAAATAGCCAGGACATCTCCTTGGCGTGGGGGAGAATGGAGTGAAAGCTTGGAGGGAACGCACAGCTGGGCCGGAGAAAAATGCCTTATCTGTTCATAAGCCTAACTCGATCTGGCGAGGTCGGCGTATGGGGGCGAACGGGGGGACGATAACCTCCTTGTTTAAACATTGACGTCCGGCAGCTGTTGATAAGACTCCAAGCCTCGAATCGAAGATGCACGTGGGCCTCCTCGAGGTTTTAACTAATATGGGATAGGAGTTGAATTTAACACAGATTCAACTCGTTCTATCACACCCCTCCATTCCAGGGGAAGTTGTCACTTCGAAAAAAAAAGAGAGAAGGGACAACGATAGAGCTCCGTTGTAGGGAACTCGTTTTCTTGTACCAACCGTATCTTCCTGCACCTAACTAGTATTACCTCAGTACATGATTATTTTGATCTTTAGATTACAGGGGAAAATAACCTTTAATACAACTTAATAAAAAAAAAGGGCATGGAACAATGAAATGTTATAAACTTAGTACATACGGGACAAAATAATTTAAACGTACATTAAAAAGAACAAATATATATACATAAAAAAAAAATTAGACATTGAGCGTTACAAAATTCAGACATATACATTAATTAACTATATTACAAAAGAATCTTAAATTAAGTCGTACAAGATGGTATATACCTACATGGAGATACTAATCCTATGAATACAATTATTCTACGCTATTCGGTAACGCATTCCTACTGAGTGCGTCAGCGACCTGGTTATCGGAACCTTTGATATAATTTATTTTAAATTGATACTCTTGCAAGAGTAAACTCCAGCGCATGATGCGGCCGTTTGAGTGTCGCACATTCCTAATATAGGCTAACGGACGGTGGTCGGTTCCTATTTGAAATTCTTTACCTATCAAGTACATCTTGAATTTGTCTATGACCCAGATAATTGATAGAGCTTCCTTTTCTCTAGTGGCATATCTCTCTTCGCGTGGTAATAATAGATGGCTAGCATATGCAACTGGATGACTCGTTCTGTCATCCACGTATTGAAGGAGTACACCTCCAATGCCCTCGTTGATCACGTCGGTCTTAACTCCAACGGATTTTTCCGGGTTGGGCAACTTAAAAATGGGGGCAGAAATGAACTTACTTTTGAGCTGATTAAAATGGGAAACAGCGACATCATTCCAACGTAACCGATCGGAGAAATTCTTTTCCTGAAGGGGGCATAGGGGGGCCGAAATTGCAGCGAAATTCGGAACAAATCGCTGATAGGGAGAAGCTGATCCTAGGATCGATCTTAATGGCTTCTTTGTAATCGGGATGGGCATGTGGGCGATTGCCTTAATCTTGTTCTCGTGGGGACCTGACTTGCTTTGTCCTATTTTGAAACCCAAATATTTGATGGTTTCGTGGGCAAACTGGCATTTGCTGGGGCCAATGGTGAGGCCATTTTCACGCAGTTGCTTGAAAAGAGCTAATAGGGTGGATAAATGGTGATTCCATTTAATTAGTTCTTGGAGCTGACTCTTCTGACGTGGTGTCAGCTGCGCGTCACTATCCAGGTCAGAGGGTTCTAAAGACTCGCCTGGTAGGGAAGGAGGAGGGTAATCGGCATCAGGTTGGATGCACACTGTCTGGATTACCTTAAGGGACTCCGCGGGGCAATCCTCTTCAAGCGCCGATGCTTCGTCCAGTTCTACGAAGGTATCTCCATGGGCGCGTTGGGGTTTCTTTTTTTCTTGGGGTCCAGGGACAGTCTCCGTGTCCTTGTCTGGGGCCTTATCACCTAAGGGTTTTAGTGAATCACATTCCTCTTTTTCCGTCCTAAAGTCCTGGTTAGGGGTCTCCGAGAAATCGGACGGTATCGGGGTTCTGATGGGGACGGGCTCCTGGGCTTCTTTCTTATCTCGGCCTTGAGGAAGGGCGGCCTGAAACACAGGGTCGAAACTTACTTGGGGGCTCTTTCCTATAAGTACGGAACAGAATTTTATTGGTGCTACAATGACTTCAGCCCAGCCATTATAATATTGACACTGCAGGAAACATCTAGCGACGGGGAATCTGTTCGCCCGCCCAAGGTAGTCACGTACCACCGCAAATTTTTTGTGGTTAGAGGCCACTGGGAGGAGTTCGTCGGACACGATGAAGCATGTACATCCTGTGTCCCTGACGAGAGTCAATACTCGACAGCTGTCCACGCTGCCCTCCTCATATTTCAAAGTTCCCGATGAACTTTTACCAAAAACAAAATTTACCTGGTGGCCTGACGGAGGAGGAGAAGTTTCTGCTTGGGTCTGCACCACAGGGGGAGCCGGAGTTGCATTAATCTGGTGAACTTGGTGGGCTGGTCCGCTTTTAAGCCTAGAATTTTGGGGGCAATTCCAGCTCATGTGGTTTTCTACACCACAGGTGAAGCATATGGTTGGTCGCTTCGGGAAGAGAGATGGAGGAGAAGTCTTAACGGGAGGTTTGGAGTCCCGTTGTTGGTTTTGGGGAAAGAAGTTTGGGGGTTTTACGGGGCTCGGAAACTTTGTCAGCTTTCCTGGGAAGGGGCGCGAATCCTTCCTTCTTTCTTCTCGTTGGATTACTCTTTCCCTTTCTATTACTTCCATTTTTCTTTGAAATTCTGCTTCAATCCGAGCTAATTCAATCTGATGGTCAGCTTGTCTTATCCGTTCCTCTCTTTCTTCTCGTTGTATTTCTCTTTCTTCCTTTCTTCTTTGCTCCTCTAGAATGTACTCAGTTAGTTCTTTTCCGGAAAGTCCACAGGACTCTCCTTGCGCTTTAAAGATTTCGAACGGAGTCATCTTTGCACTTGGGGCGCACTAGTCAACCAACTAAAATTCCTCGCAACAAGAATTATGCCTCTATAGAATTAGCCTACCTAAATATGGGCACTGACCTATTCGTACTTGGTTTCTTACTCTAAATAACCACTGACTAAAATCACAAAAAACACAAACAAATTATTTTAACCGTTCCTTGAGCTACTCCAGCTTCTTAAGTTTCAAAAAAAAAAAAAAGGGGATAGCGATCGTTAAAACAAAAGGGAACTACTATATTCTATTATTATAACGAATAACACTATGCTTTACTCGACTGAGACCAGTGTTTGCAAAGATATAGCGTTAAACCTTACACACCTGATACCAAATTAAATAGTATATATATATATGTCGTAGAATGACTCCCGACGATACTATATATAACACTATTCGTTGAGGGAACTTCCTTAATTATCTCTAGAGTGCGTTTTACTGTCTTGGCGGCCGATATTATGTATCTTCAAAAATGCGTAAGAAGTGGAACTGAGCTCAAGGATAATAATATTGCTATCATTAATAAAATAGAGTTGTATTAATAATAACTATAAACAAAACACAAAAACGGAAAATATTGACAAACAGAATGGAAAGGGTCGTGGAGACTCGGGCTAATCCAAGGATTTAAGGGATCAAAAAAGGTAAAACAAATATGGAGTTAAAGAGATGGGATGGTTCGATAAACCATTTAAAGCACAGGATAGAATTGACAAATAAGGGATCAATACTCAAAAGGTGACGCTTGGCTTACGTAACTTCGTTAGGGTGCAGTCGAAGGTACTTGAAGGAATATTCGGTCCGCTGGCGAGTTCCAGCAGAAGGGGGGGGGGGATGAAAGGATCCTGACGTGGCGTCTTGGGAAGGAGAACCGTTCTCGACGAACGGCTGGACGAACAATGGCTGTTCTAGGTTGTTCTCTTCTGAACAAAGGGGGGATGAGAACCGTCTCTTGTCTACGGGCTCAAGAACAATGGCTGTTCTAATGTTGTTCTCCTTTGAACAACAGGGGGGGGTGAGAACCGTTTCTTGGCGAAAGGCTCAAAACGAACAATGGCTGTTCTAATACTGTTCTCCTCGAACAATAGGGGGGGGGATGAGAACCGTTTCTTGGCGAAGGGCTCAAAACGAACAATGGCTGTTCTAATACTGTTCTCCTCGAACAATAGGGGGAAGATGAGAACCGTTTCTTGGCGAAGGGCTCAAAACGAACAATGGCTGTTCTAATGTTGTTCTCCTTGAACAACAGGGGGGGATGAGAACCGTTTCTTTGCGAAGGGCTCAAAACGAACAATGGCTGTTCTAATGCTGTTCTCCTTGAACAGCAGGGGGGGAATGCCTTGGGGACTTGACGTCACTAAAGGCTCGAACCTTTGGCACTCAAGGAATATTGTCCTCCTGGACAAGTGATGGTGAATCTCGAGGCCGAGGTCCCTTGGCGCACAAAGGGAGAGAGGGTCGTGGTGATGTTTCGCGACGAAAATCTGGATCTCCAATCTGATCTTAGTGGTAAAGAGTCCATATAAATAGCCAGGACATCTCCTTGGCGTGGGGGAGAATGGAGTGAAAGCTTGGAGGGAACGCACAGCTGGGCCGGAGAAAAATGCCTTATCTGTTCATAAGCCTAACTCGATCTGGCGAGGTCGGCGTATGGGGGCGAACGGGGGGACGATAACCTCCTTGTTTAAACATTGACGTCCGGCAGCTGTTGATAAGACTCCAAGCCTCGAATCGAAGATGCACGTGGGCCTCCTCGAGGTTTTAACTAATATGGGATAGGAGTTGAATTTAACACAGATTCAACTCGTTCTATCACAATATATATATATATATATATATATATATATATATATATATATATATATATATATATATATATAATATATATATATATATAAACTCTAGAAATATTTTAGCTACAAAAAGCGTTTCATTATCAGACGAGCGTTGAAAACAATGAGTGACCCATAAGTCTCCCTGCCTTATTTAGATTTCCCAAAGAAACAAATTATCCATAGAAAATTTCCATATCCCTCACATTTAAACTCCAAACACATCTTTCTTGTCTCATCAATCTCTTTTTTTCCTGCTGAACTTGGCAGTTCTAAGACACTAAAGACCAATTTGTCTATTTACATTTCAACCAATTTCTAGGAGGTTTTCAGCAAATCGGAATTTAATATGTTTCCCACGCAAAATCAATCTTTTGAAGGCGCGAAAGGATATCATCCACACGGCCAATAATTCTTTTATTCTAGATTCTCTCCGACCACCAATTCTTTCCCTCTTGGGTGTAAGTCTGAGTGTTTTTTACTCTCACACTCACAGAAACACACATACGATATTTCTTTGTATCTCTTCTGGAATTTATTTGCCTTTACGACCTTTCTTCTTGGAGACCAGATCTCGCCCTCGGGCCAAAAGTGCTGATTGCATTTCAAACTTCACATGGTTTTTGAACGGAAGTATCTTCGGGAGAGTTGCGCGACCCGACTATTCTTTATTGACTCCAGTTATTTTAGCCATTGGAGCAACTTCACTTTTCTTATCTTCAGCGCTTTCCTGTCGAATCTCATCAAAGACTCTCTCTGGTAGTAGATGCCCTCGTTGGTTTCGCTTTATTTTCTATCGGAGTCCACCGGTGAAACATGGGGACAAGACTTGAGGAAAAATGAGGAGTCCTCATTGAGGACCCTCCCTCTCTATACCTTTACCTCCCATTTTCTTAAAGAAGCGGGGGAGGGGCGGCTATGTATTCTTACACTACTTCAATTCATTTCGGAATCGGCCTCTGATTTGTTGGGCCTCTTACTTCTTGACTCTTGGCTCACCCCCCCCTCATCTCGTCATTCGTATTGTCTCTTCCTTTGCCTTGTCTTATCTCATTTGTCTCACTCTTTACCTCTCTCATTGCCTTTGTCCTGCCGATTTTCATTTACTCTTTTTTTGCTTTAAGCATTTTATTTCCTCTCTTTCCTTTTCCTTTGTAACTGTTCTTTGATTATGTTCGTTGCCTTCCCTTGTCGGTTCTTTTCCATTTTTGTTTTTCTTTGTCTTGACCTATTTCCGTTGTATTTTACCTTTTTATTTGCCATTTCCCATCCAATTCGCTTAGTCCAGAAGAAACGGGATTCTCTCCCCAGCCCAATTTACACCCATTAGGGTCTATTTTGGACGACTCAATTAATTGATTCCCTGCCCCTTATTTGTCTTTATCTTTCCGGCCCTTATTGCTGACGTCACGCCGACATCACGAAATTCACGGACTGGTCCAATTTTATGCCACCCACCTCCGTGCACTATGGGGGTTGCCACTCTTACACCTTTTATATCAGGCTCCAGGAAGCCTGGTTTGCGATTTTTCGTCTCAACACTGAGTTGCCTTTCAACTCTTAGCATATTCTTAAATATCATTTATCCAACTTGTTTGTTTTGGGGCTTCTTTTCGGTTATCCTTTATCAAGTGAAGTCCAATTGGTAAATTTGGGGTCCATCTATCGTTTTATAATCTTATATATATATGGATAACTTTTAATCAAATTACCCAATCGCAGACGTGTAGACGAGTAAAATATCTCAGACTATTTAATTAAGTATGGCCTTCCTTCGAACAGTCAAAATACTCAGCTTGGCTTCTGTTTTGTTCATCGTGGTTCAGTGGTAAATCTCCTGCTTACCAGGAGAGAACTCTACTGTTTGAAAGAAATGATATAAGTGCCATTTCTAAAATTAACAAATCTCAGCATCAATTTATATCAAGCTCTTCTCAATATCTTCAGAGTATATCATTCCACTTCACTAACATCTTGTAGACATACAGAGCCTTCTTATTTCTTTCAGAGTTCAAGGTTTATTTGTTTAATTGCAAAACCTGGAGTAATCACTTTTCCTAGCAATAATGTCTGAAAATCCAATTGGAGATTTTTGTTAAAATTTCGATAGACTTCACCGCCTTCTTTGCCGCGACATGGTCATAGATTAGCGCCAAAACGTTGATTTTTCGGGCCTACGAACGTTCATGGAAAGCAATAGTTATTGCTCTTAGACAGCCTCATGGGACTCAAGGTTAATGGTTTCTGGATTCGCGAGTGGGCAGCTGAGCAGACCCTACGATTGTGGACATGAAGCATGGAAAATCAAACCGCATCCCCTACTCCCGGCGCTTCTATAGGGAGGCAGTTTATTAGAATACAGAAGAGGGACGTGCAATAACTTTTAAGGGGTAAGTAGATAGATCTCGCCCTTACTTCTACCAAAAAATCCCTCCGAACTACGAGGGGCGGTCAATAAGTTTTGCAATTCTGATATAAGGAAACGAGATATGAGGAAAAGTATTTTATTATTTTTTAATATAACTACCCTCGACCTTAATGCACTTGTGCCACTTGTCCCTGAGGCTCCAAATTCCCGACAACCAGAAATCTCCCGACTGCTGTTCAATCCACTCCTGGACAGCGAGTTGGACATCTTCATTATCCACAAACCGGCGTTTACGCAGTGCAGCCTTGAGCTGGCGGAATAAAAAGTAGTTGCTAGGGGCCAGATCTGGATTGTAGGGTGGATGGTTGAGCTCCTCGAATCCGAACTCGCCAGGGCAGTTTGTACAGCTCTGGCTTTGTGGACAGGGGCATTGTCGTGGAGGAGCAGGACACCGTGTGTCAACTTGCCGCGCGCTTCTAACGGATGCACTTCTTCAACCTGGCCAGTTTCTCGGCGTAATATTGGCCTGTGATAGTCCTTCCACGAAGCGCATAGTCCACCATCAACACTTAGTCAGAATCCCAGAAGATGGTGGCCATGATCTTCCGGGCTGAGGGTTGGGTCCTGAACTTGATGGGGGTCGGAGAGCCCATGTGCTTCCAGGACATACTTTCGAGCGGTGTCGGTGTACACTGCAACCATGCATAAATGGATCTCTTTTGCATTTTTGCGCGGTGCTCAACCTTCTCCATTGTTGAAAAACTTGTGACTGACGATCTACGATCAGCTACTGCTTGTTAAATAGACGAGGCAGGAGCGTGCGGCTGCAGGTCCTGACTAGTCATAACTTGTTTTTAGTAGTAAGAGACGATAACAAGTAGAGGTAAACACCTCAAACAACGTTTAGACAACTTAACTCACAAAACTACAAACTAACTACAAACAACTTTAAGCGATCTAAAATATGCCCTTGACTATTTTTCTAACTCTACACACTTTCCCCTATTTTATTCCCCGACTAATGTTGAAAACTCGAGTGCAATACATCTGAAGATTTCTCTTAAAGCAAAAACTTACTTTTAAACCGATACTACCTTTGCATTTCACTGTGAATTAGTCAATGCTTTCCCAATACTTTCTGCTATTCCACTAAAACTTGGTCCTGCATATTGAATCCATAGGTCTGTTCAAAAACCTAACAAAACTTGGGCAAATTATATCATATCTTTTTTTATACTATTCCAAAGCATATATTAGCATTCCAAAATGATGCCCACACATTCAGGACAATGCCCATTATATCTAACTTCCAAATTATATAATTTATTTAAACTCAAATGTTAAGACCTTATCTAAACGATTTCTTATCCCCAGCCAAACTTATTCTATAACAAAATTCAAACTAAAATTTCTCTGATAACTTTCAGCAAATACATTTTTTACAGCGACTTCCTTCAAGGGCATAAGTCACCGAAATTAATTTGAAACCTAATATTATGATGGAATAAAAGCAAAAAAAATTGATAAAAACACAAATCCCCCCCAAACAAAAACAAAACTCAAGCTAAAAACAAAAACAAAACAAAAGCAAGATGAAGGAAGCACGCCCCGGCGTCGGCAGGGAGGCCTGCCACCCCTCAGGACAAGAACATGAGTAACGCTAAAGGGAGTCAGATAAAATGGAGGAGGCCAGCCACTTCCAAGAAGTCAAAGAGTTCAGAAATATGTATACACGAACTCGCCTCGAGTACAAGGGACATGCAGTAGAGACCCCTCTCGCCCTAGTCCGGGATAATTGAGAATAGGATAAATTGAAAAATCGAAATTATAGCATAAAATCCTATGGTAGACAAATTGAAAGCAATAATTAATTGGAGAAACAATTTAAATATGATGAATGTTGGCATCATAAGCTTGAAATAATGATCAAAGACGAGCTGTGATTTTGGTTTTGATTAACATAATCTACTTACTGGCTGTGACAGATGGTCTATGTGAGATTGAGTGGAATGGTAGTTCAGCATTTGACTAGAAAGTTGCGTGGACGAATCTTTCCTCTATGACTCTGTTGCCTACGAAAGCTTCGTAGATGCAGCTGATATTCAGTCAAAGTATCTATTACTGGGTAGACACATCTACGGTTGCGAGAGCCTATGGTTGTGTCTGTCTCAATCTCACTTGCCTCTCGCTAGGGAAGGAGGGACCGAGGATCTCGTGTTTGGGGGTCCTTTCCCCCACCCCTTGTACGTTAGATAATTAAATGTATTTGTACGCACGCATCAGCCCACCGTCCTTCCGTAAATAAACGTGAGAGTGAATATAAATATTAAAATAAAATCGAATAACAACATGCAAAAATCGCAGCAGTCACCATTAAGATAACCAAGAGATCTGAATCGTATATAACACTCCCAAATGTACAGAGGTATAAATGAAAGCAAATGTACATCAGACACATGTACATGTAGGTTAAAGTTAAACATGGTTGTGAAATTTAATTATGCGGTCATAAAAGTTAAAGAAAGTTTCCTCCTAAGATTGGATGGAGAATAGCAAAGGAGTAAAACGAGGTGAACTGAAGGAAGTAAATCTATCAACCTGTTCAGGAGTAGATTGAGAGACGAATTGAAGCACAACATTGCTACCTACTTACATGGCACAAAGAAGCCAAACAGATTCAGAACAAGAAAGCCTCTATTCTAGATTTTCACTGCTAAGACCATCCTGGTTGATTTCATTGCCCCAGAATCATATTTACTGTATGTAGGACACACTGAACATTGGATCCGAGTGGCTTCTGGAATCTATCTCGTCTTGGCTACAGAATGAAGAATACAGAAAAGTGTCGGCTATGACAATAATATGAAAGTCGTGAATGACATTGCTGAAAGTGGTTTCAAGATGATGAGCGACTTTGTACATATATCTCATGACGCAGAAGCCAAGCAAAGGAACTATCTCTTTTAAGCTATTCTTCAACAGACGCCACAGTGGCAGTTTCAAGACGCAAACTCTCAACAATTGATTGAGTAAATCATCATCATCATCATCACTAACTCTATAATTTAAGAATGGGATTTTTTTGAGTATTTGAATAATAATTTCATCTTAGTTTGGTTATGACTTATGTTTTTTTTAGCAAAGTTATTTCTAATAATTCTTTTATAATATCAAAAAACAAAATGGTGAAGTTCAGAAATAAATATAAGTATCGAAATTTTGTGAATTTCTCAAAACCCAAAGAATTATAAATGGTGAAGTTCAGAAAATTTATTTTTATATATCTTCTTTTATAACTATATTTTAGCGACGTGATAATTTGAAAAGGGGAAAATTTAGTTTAGAATTCCTTTTCAAAATTATTATAATTGGCGAAGTTCAGAAAATTTATAAAAATTTAACCATGGCTGCTTTTATTTAGATTTTAAATTTTAATCTTAGTAGCGATGCGCAAGCTTCCCCGTAGGGGGGAGTGGCGAAGCCATTGTCTGATGTCACTATGAAAGTAATCATCATGTGATGTTTGAACTTCTTAATCAATTAGACTTGCGAAAAAGTTTCAAATTTGTGTCATGAATAAAGCGCCCTGTCTGCTTTAAGGAGGAATCGAATTTTGTGATATTTCTAAAATTTTTGTATGTATCAACGTGATATATATTTATCCAAAACTATCGTAATTGTATAAGTTAGGAAAAGGATTAAAATACTTTAATATGGTGCTCTATCTTGTCTAAATCAAAGGTTATAGTGAAAACTATGATTAAAGGGACTCCAGAACTGGTGTTTGGGTCTGATTCGAAGCCAGAAAATTTACCTTCCATGAAAAATGCTTCGTAACGTCCCAGATCAAAAAATGGCATAATCTACATAAAGCTACTAAAATCATAAAAATTACTTTTTAAACTCGGCTAACGTGGCACTGTCATCCAAGTGCCACATCTTTCTTATGTTGCTAAACAATTCAACAAATTACAATTAAAATTTCATCATTAAATCAAGGCATTTAATGACCAAAATTTCTGTCATTAAAAAATTTCGATGGGAAATCCTTATCTAAATTTCGTTCGTCGTCAATGAATCATTAATTCCAAAGTACACTTTTCGACATCAAAGATTCATTAATTCTAATAACAGCCTAAATTTTATAGTTTTCATTGAACGAGTAATTATTATTATCTTTTTGATTTGAGACACATTAATTGATTATTATTTAAGAGGAGGTGGTCAGAACCAGCGCCTCGAGATTTTCTACATGAGGCATGGTTCCATTTAACATTTTATACGACGGCAAGGCCTAAATTATGGCCTAGTATTATTACTTCCGTAACTAATAATAATAAAAAGACTCTTAGAAGGAATGCATAAATATCGAATTCACGTTTGTCTTCAATGCTCATAATTTTCTTTGTTGTCAATTTGCGTTTCCGCTCTCGCTTAGTCCCTATTTTCTTTCCTTTCTCTACAAACCAATGAGCCGAATTCATGGCCTATGTAATGACGTTGAAAACCCACCCCATCAAGTTATTTGGCATGGCAACAATTTCCAACCAGCCAATGGCATTGCACTATTGAAAGACGTTGAAACCCCACCCCTTCAAGGACGTTGGCATGGTAACATGCGGCCAAAGCATTGCGGACACTTTTCCCGTGTCTAAATTTATTCTTCGATATTTTGTCCATAATAGAGGTCGAGTAATGGATTTTAATGATTAAATTGTGTGCATGATTGACATTAGGACTAACATAATCTCAATTATGTGAGAGTGATAATTAGTTTTCCCCAATAAAAATATTCCATATTTTTTATACAGAATTTCCGGAATCAGTGGGAAATAAATGTCTAAAATTGTCATTAGAGAAGTAGAAGATCGCATCATTAGAGTTAAAAGAAGAGTCTCTTTTTTCGAGTTGCAATTAATGTGAAAATCCTTTTATTAACATATGTAAAGAAGTCTTGCATAATTTTACTCGTAGGTGTTTTACAATGTCCTTTATGTGGGAAAGTTCGCACTAAAACGGCAGGAATATTGGCCTTATGTGGTTGCCATAGCGATGGCTTGGTAGTACTGGGCAAGAAAAATCTCCCAGGCATGCCCAATGTAGTATCTAGGTGGTTAACTATTGCTATGTCAACCACTAGCATGGCTAAGGCCATTGCTCATTAATAGACAAAAGAAGGTTGGCCTCATCTTTTAGATTATTAGCCAATGTTAGGAACCTAGTGACATTAATAGTTATTTTTATACGTTTAATATTAAATGGATTAATATGAAGCCTTATAATCATTATCATTGCGAGGAAGATATTTTTTATAACTCCTGTTCCTCCAATTTTAATACTAAAATTTATGTTTTGTAAAATTCTACAGAGAGAGAGAGAGAGAGAGAGAGAGAACTACCGAAACAAGGACCATCTAAGACCCTAAGGTCCGTTCAAGGCCAGTCCGCTTACAGAAGATGTTAACTACCACTTTCTAACGTTAGTATATCATGCTTTTTTTTACATGCGTTTTTTAAACTATTTAAACTCTACGGTACACACTTATCTACATGTGTACCCCTTATATATATATATATATATATATATATATATATATATATATATATATATATATATATATATATATATATATATATATATATATGCATGCTGTTTTTTAATATTTCTATTATACCGTACACACTTATCTACATGTGTACTATTTGACCTTTGTTTACATACCTTTTCTAACTATTTCACTTCTACGGTACACGCGTATCTACACGTGTACCATTAACATGCAGGTTCAGCTATCCCTCAAATACACGAACACGCTTCTTCGAACAACCAAAGGGGAGTTGATAGGACAGTACTCTCTTCTTCCCCAGGCTTCGCCTGCTAGTGATGAAAATAATATATTTATAGGACAGACAGAAAAAGAAAAGGGGAATTCATATTCACTCCATGCATGGAGGCGTCGCTGGCATCATTCTATTCATCATTTCATTTTAATCCTCAACTCCTTATAATATATGACGTTTTAATCTGTGCTCCTACTACGTTATATTTACACTATTAAAGTATTCTTCAAGTCAGGTTTTGAACATATTAACTGATGTGATTTCTACTACAAGGTTGGGCAGGCTCTAGTAGCGTAGAGTTAAAGCGCTTGTTCATTAATTTGAAACCATTTTGGCGTGTGTTGGCCCTTTGGTCCATCTCGAACAATAGTCTGTAATCAATATTAGTGAATCCTTTTAAGATTTTGAATACCTCGATCAACTGTCCACGTAATCGTCTACTTTGAAGGGATAGTAGGTTTAATGAGCAGAGTCCATCTTCGTACGGTTTGTTTCGGGTTCCACGAACTAGTTTAGTAGCGCGACGTTGCACTTTTTCTAACTTCGCTATATCCTTGTTGAGGCAGGGAGCCCAAAATTGAACCGCATATTCGAGGTCTGGGCGCACGAGCGTTTTGTATAGTGGCACGATTATATCTTTCGATTTAAGAGTAAAATTCTGAGCAATATATCCTAGCATTCGGTTTGCTTTTTTAGAAGCTTTTGCGCATTGTTTCGATAATTTAAGGTTCTCGGAGATTAAAATCCCCAGGTCTTTTTCTAAGTTAACGGATTCAAGGATTTGGCCTTTCATATGGTATTGTACTTTTAAGTAATGACATCCTAAATGCATGACCTTGCATTTACCTATGTTGAAGACCATTTGCCATTTATCTCCCCCATTCGACAATTTCATTAAGGTCTCTCTGCATTTGCTCTACATCATGTCTCGAAAGGGCTCGGCTTTCCAGCTTTGTGTCATCTGCAAATTTAGAGATCATCCGCATTCAACATTGCATTTATCAGGATGGCTTCGGTGTTACTGACCCCTCTTTCTCTCAGAAAGAGATCGTTCCCACTCACCATCGAGACGAGTACACAGTTCCTGGAGGGAATCTTTACCCTCTCTACCTCCCTACCGAGATGTTCGTTGCCCCAACCCGTAAGGCATCGAAGAACCTCCCATCCATATACAAAACCTTCTCCAAGGTGACTCTCTAGGCCTCGGGCATGAGAGTCCCCCACCACAACGCCTTGCATTTCCTCATTTGACCGCAGCGCAATTCGGTTCGGATGCGTTGCTTTCTCCTTCGTAGTGTCGCCGATTCGCCCGTGGCTACTGCAGCAACTCCCTTTCCCTGCCCTTTCTTTTTACTTTTCCTCAACCTGACAAAACCTACAAATGTGATCTCTGGTAATAGCTTTAAAATTCCCTCCTCTGAAATCGATGCACCAACGGGTACCTGTACAATTACAAGCATTGTACCTTCAATTTCCCTGTTCCTGGCATATTGTCTCTATCCTAAAACTTGTGTGTGTGCGGTGGTGTGTGTGTGTGTGTTTGTGTGTGAAACCTCTCACTTCAGGGACTGCCTGAGGGACTGGCTGAGCAGAAATCTTCGTTTGTGTGTATGTGGAATAGTGCGATTTGTATGTGTATGTGTGTGCTTAATTTATGTGGCTGGATGTATTAGAACGATGAGTGAGTGTGTTTAAGGTTGAAATAAAAGGTAAGGGAGAAGAGCTGAGGGGAGTGTCTATGCATGTGCGCATGTAATTTGTATGTATATATCTTACTTGTATGAGTGCGATTTGTACTTGCCTTTCTTATTTGGTAGTGTTTTTGGTTGATGTGTGAGTATGGGGTGAGCAGAAGTGTATGTATGTGTGTTTAAGGGACGTGTATTAGGGAGTGTATTAAAGTGTGTTTAAGGTTGAAAAAATAGAGCCCTAAAGGAATGTATATTTGTGTGCGTATGTAATTTGTTTTTATTTCTCTTATTTGTATGACTATGCTGCACTATACGGTCTGCGATTATTCCCTCGAGTAGTTTGCCTACGACGGATGTGAGACTAATAGGCTGGTAATTACCCGGGCATTCGCGTTCCCCCTTCTTATAAATGAGAATTACGTCTGATCAACATTTGACGAAAATTCTGTAAATATTTATCTAAGATTTTAGCTGCTGTCATTGTTCTGTCTTATTTAGATCAAGATTCGACCATTCCCCAATACTTTGGCAAAAGAAGGAAGGTCCACTAATGGCCTGAAGTTATGTACCCAGATTCTATCGTTGGAGGAATTCTACCCTTACCTCCAATTATTTGCAAGCAATAAACTTTTACAACAAACGCAAAACGAAAAAGATTAAAATAATCTAAGAATTTAAACAAATTAATTGACAATAGTTACGAACAAATATTGATAATTTGCAAACAAATTCATGTCGAAACTAATTGGATATCCAATCTAAACCAATTAGCCCTTCTCTATAATAATGGGTACAATTACGAAATCTTTTCATAAAATCTCCTCATAAGCACCTGTGAGTTAGTAAATACCTTTAATCTTATATTAATTGCAACAGGAATCGCCGTTACGTCAAAATAGAAATGAAGTTTTGTTTTCAAATATAGTGTGAGCTTATATTATAAAATTTTGAGGCCAAAAGTAAGCGACGCACTATTCATAGGCAATTTTCTCATAAAACAACCTCATAAACACCTTCGAAGTTATACATTTCTCCTGGGGATTCGTGAATATGTACCTACTAAACTTTAAAGCTCAAATAAATACATTTATCCTTGGTAAATTGTAAGTAGTAGGAATCGTCTTTGAAGTAAAAATAGAAATGAAGTTTTGTATATTACTGTGTATCATTTGTTTTTATGTGCCAAGATTGTAAATAAATGCTTGGAAATTCTTGTGCGTTTTTATTATCAAATTTTGAGGTAAAATTACTCAAACTTTCTTTTCACGGGGAATTATTAGGCAGGATTGTCCTGGTACCATTATTTAATCTTAACGATACCCATAAGTCACTTGTTTTTATTCTTGAAATTTTGTATAGCTTAAAATTCACTATGAGAGAAATGTGATATAACCGGTAATACCTTGGAAAAATGTAAACACGCTGAAAAGAGGCGAACTTAAAGCTAAATAAAAAACCAAATCTAGTTGATTACCGATACTTATTTACTTTATAAGGAACATTGTGGCTTTTGTGCATAATAAAAATGTTCGATTACAACGGAACTATCATTATTGCTCAAAAGATAGGCCGTATTATACACAAGATCTATAAAAACTTAAAAAATTAAGGGTTGCATTATGCAAAACGTATAAGCTTATTTATACACGAGTATATAAGCTTGAGCTTTCATTTAAAGTAGAAGAATAATATCGCTTTGAGGTTATTAAAAAAAATCTATTCAGAATAGAGGCTACCTACCCCTGTTCTACAATTGATTTCGGATTACCTTCATATTGAAGATCATAAGAAAACAAGGAATAAGGTCACTTATAACAAGCAGAACATTTGAGGTCTTCTCCATCCGCACTCCAAGAAGATGTATTTACAAATGATCCACCGCTACAATTTTACATTAATCCAAGATATGTGTGATACAATCAAACCATCCCAAAATGAAAATAAGTTCTGTACAATCAATGTAAGTGCTTCATATATCCAATATGTTGTCTTAAATAGGTAAAATTGGATATTGCATTAAAATTAAAATATGATACATAGATCTAGAGCGAGTAATCATAAATTGTTTAGCGAGGAAAGAAATAAGATAACTAGAGGTTTAGTATAATTTAAAAACTGGTGATCTATATTGTGTAGACAAATTTTGAACATATATCAAAGAAGTCATGAAATGTAGTCCAAATTTGAAGATAAAAAGAATACAAAAGAAAGTGACTTGATGAAATGATTTCAGGTACTTACGGTGAGGATTTGAGGTTTATAGTTGATAAAGAAACTACTGAATTCTGACCTTAAAGTAGAGGCATCCCAACTTTTTGTGACCCGATTTCTCTAGGATCCTCTACCCTTTAGGGCATGGTGGGTGTTAGCAATCACAATTTGAATAACTATCACGGAAAGAAACAAGATATCGAGGCCATCCAGAGTGCAAGAGAGGTCCCTAAGAAAACAAAATTAACAAGCGTCGATTGATGGATTGGAATCACTCGAAGTTCCAGACCTCAGAACTCAGTTGGCACAAGTTCTCTCTAGAGTGAACGTTAGTTATGAAAAGAGAAAACCCATCTGCAATGGAGGTTGAGACTAATATTATAGATAAATATTCGAAATTAGTGCTGTATCTCTGTGAATGTGAGTGCCCTAGAATAGAGCGATTAAATTATTTATTTTTATTACAGAAAGTAAAAACTACAATAAAGAAAAAATAGGCAAAATAATCTTTTTCACTTTCAGTGATTAACCACAAACCAAATCCAGCATGAGATGGTCTTGAACACCAAGATTAACAAATGGATTTTCATGCCAAATTCAACCGGAGTAAAAAAAACAACAAAAAAAACTACTTACTGCATAAATGTCACCATTTCAGTCTTTACTGAGGTATTCATTAGGGGTGGGATTGGGTGGTAGCCTTCTAACCCCTTATGAAAACAAACTAGGTTCACAAATCAGTGAGGCGGAGGATATATTTGTTAACCTAACCTAACCAAGCCTATCCTTACGAATGTAACTAAACTTTCAGTAAGAAGCTTGCATTACCCGCATGATAACAGTGATGTAAATTGGCGGTATGAAAAAAGAAATAATAGTCGGAGGAATTTTTTTGTTTAAAGAGTCATTGATGAACATTCTCTGACTTAACAGTTCAAATAATGCAAAGGAGATCGGAATATTATTGTTTTTTTTTCCTGCTGGAAATTTATAACGTACCTACTCATTTCTAATCAAACCTAACTGTCGAGGTATGCCTGGGTAGACCCTTTCGGTGTAAGGACGCGTACAATTGCACGGGCAGATAGCCGACACTAGGCCGTCTGCGATAGGCTTTGGAACAATGGAAGGAGTGGAAGGCCGCCTCCTTGGTTGAGTGCGTTTACAATTTGCCGGGATTTATCTACTGGCTTGCCAAGTTGCAGTTCAGGGATATATAAAGATCAAGACCCCCAAAATATAATTTTAATATAAATAATAAACGGGGCAATATATATACAAAAGGGGAACAAATTATGCTTTATAAGCATAGTTAGTTATATCGGGACAATTTACAATGTGACAGAGCTAAGCAGAGAGTACAAAATTATCGTTAATCCGAATAATGAAGATTATTTAAGTTTGAGCGGGGAGTCAATTAAAAGGGGATGCTACGGAATCCAGGTGGCGAATGACGGGGGGGGGGGGGGGAGTAACCATGGGATTACAAAGCAAAATCACTTTACCTTGAAGCTTAAAGTTGTTCGGAAGGGAAAGACCATTGTCACGGTCTTCGAAGAGACACTTCTGAGGGCGTTGATGAGGAGGTATCGTAGATGGGGGTTTGAAAATACTTTTTGCAGAAGGACGAGATTTTCTCTGCTCCAAAGAGATGTGATCTCAAACAAGAAAGACTGTTCTGTGGCACGGCACAGTTCTCTGGGAACAAGATGACTTGATAAGCTTTCCTCTGAACAGGGCCCAAAGCTTCACGAAGGGCGATCTGCTGGTGAGATCTTAACGACGAGGTACGACTCGAATAGAGATTGCGAGACTTCGCTTAAAATAGACACACGGTCTCAACGGAGGGACTGGAAGACTCTCAATCTCCTCGACGAATGGCTGACGGGGGTTATATAACCTGCTGGCTTGTCCTTTAGATACCCCCAGGGCATAGCCGTCGTAAGAGAATTCACGACGCCAATCTGTGCAAACCTATTTCGAGATATGAGGTTGGATCGAACGGCTAAGTTTGCCTCAGGATAGGGATGAGCTTGTACGAGCACGCTTGCGGGGGAAGGAAATGTCCGCGAGGCATGGAGGCGAGGACTCGGCGTTATCGCGGGGGAGAGAGAGCGATGTGCGTCTCGCTTAAGTAAATACAACCGGGTTGGCGGCTCAGCGCAAGACAGCTTCCTTCTCGTCGATTCTAGAATTCCCACGCCAAGGAACACGTGATATGGGGCTCGAAGAGGCTGATAAGGAGTATTTCGAGGGGCCTACTCTCACACTAGTCATTCGAGGAGCATCCTCTCACATTAACATAACGAAACCCAAATAATTTCTATAACTTTAGAGTAAAACAATAGTCAACACCACTATAATTGATAAATCGTTATGATAAACATAAAAATAAAAATATAGATTTTATATGGCGCACTTCAAGAAATTTCAGCTTTCGCACCGTGCCCGTCCATCGAGTAGGAAGGGCCCAAAAAATGAAGTGGGTTTTAGAGCCCACTTGAAAGCGCGAGATGAGAATGAGCAACGTATGCTAGAAGGTAGACCGTTCCACAGATTAGGGGCAACTACATAGCAGCACGATCACTCATGGAGGAGAGACGTGTGCTAGGAACCGAAATTGCAACAGGATTTTGTTTATTTTCGTCAAAGTTTTTATGGGAAGAACACAGGAGGGGTGTGTACACATAATTTGCAAGACAATAGGCGAGAAAACCTTGTTACGTATCTATACCTCCGGTGCAGGCGAAAGTAAGGTGCCTTTTACATGCTCTTCCCTATTTTGGCGCCTCGAATAGTGTGTTGGAAATCCAAGGAACCCGGGATCTGTGGGAGAGGATGCCGAACGAAAGAGAGGATGAGTGTTTAGGCAGGAAGAGAGTGACAGAGAAAAGGAGCGGAGAGAAAGGTTGAGGTCAGAAGAGGTGGAGAAAGTGGAGGTAATTGGGAGAAGTGAGGCGAGATCCTGAGAGATCAACCCAGGGTCAAGGTAGGATAATCTAAGGTGCTGTGACTGTGTGATCAGAGGTAGCATTGGAGGGGTCCGTGTGAGAGAGAAAACGATATAAAGAATGTTACCTTTGTCTGGGTGTGGGAACTGACGAATTTGTAGAGAATAAAGCTCGAAAACTCCAGGGGGATTGTTGATGTGAGGTGGTGTCTTCTATAAATGTTTAAGTCTTTGAGCAGCAATTTTGCCCACCACCCACACTTCTTCAGTAGTTCTACAAAAGTGCATCAGGTGGGTTTTTACCGCAATTTGTTACTGCTGCCTTAAGATCAAAATAAGTTCAGACCATCATGTTTTCCAGAAGTAGGCTGTTAAATATTGCATTTTACCATAATTGTTGTAATAAACTGCTCGTTAAGGGAGATAGCCCATTTTGCGAGGTTAAAATACTGGATCGTGATTTTTAGACTCACAAAGTGCACACGCAGGGTACATTGGAATCTCTGCAATCTCTGGTTCGCGTTATCCGTTGGGCCACGGCTGCCACCAGTTGAATGGAAATCGAGATTATTCCCTCTTGAGTCTTAACCATGTGGGGATTGCGGGAAATAAGCGCGACAATGAGGGCACCCAGGAATCCGTGATGACTAGGTGACCGAACCAGCCTTTCTCTATTCTCCACACTGAGTAGTTTCCCCCCTTAGAATAAGGTCAGCACTCTTGGTTGCCGGGTAAAGAAGATGAGGGACGTCCTTCCTGAACTTAAAATTGCAAGCAATCGCTCCCCGACTATTCTCGTAGACATACACCCCAAATGCCTCGGCTGCTTCAAGTCGCTTTCTGTCGTCTTCGAAATGGGCACACTTGTGTGACGCACCGCCATTTTATCGTGTGACATCACTCACCCTACTGCGACGACAGTGTTGTTCGCCGCCTCTTTCGTATATTTCTGTTAGGTCCCAGTTACCTGTACCAGCATCGGGACGAATGGAGTCGCTAACCCTTGTCTATTGTTGTAACTTCTTTTATATCGAAAGCCGAGTTACTCAATTAGGCCAGACTCTTCAATTGTATTTGTAGGAGAATAACATAATGCTCCCAAGTTTTATCCACCTCCCTTCCAGGCGGGCCGGGTTATCCAACCTTCTCCTTCCGGCCCGATATTTGATGGTCTCCCGCCGGGAGAAACCGCCGGCCATTACAGATAACCACCGAGTCCCTTCATCGACTGGTTATCGATAGATGGGAGCCCATTTCGCTTCCGATGGTTGCCGGAAGTTTATAAAGGACGAAATGGAGTAGCTTGACATCTAATCTACTTCCGTCGCCATGAGAACCTCTCCCGAGTTTCGAGTATAAAAGATGAATTCTTTTAACCCTCAGTAATAGAGCTTGCACAGCGTCTGGCGGGGCAGGAATTGCCATCTATCGGTGTAGTGGTAAATCGTAGAAGCACCAAGTCTTCAGAGAGGAGATCGGTCCCAGTTGAGGAGGCTTCTTACCCAGTTCGTCTGCAAGTCAGTGCGGACCCAAGCTCACACTCACGTTCCGAGCTGAAGCTACAAACAGCCTCACTCTGGTTCTCCAAGCGAGAAAACTACTTCCCGGCTTTTTTCCGTCACTACGCATCGATAGGTCACTTCGCCCCCCTCCCTCACTGAGGCACCCAAGATTCCTCTGAGTTCACGAGCATGGGGCCCTCTTTAACAAGAAGCTCCCGTCACCACCTTCTTTCAGCAGAATCGTGACGAAATTGTGGGATCAGGTCAGGCCCTAGAGAACCTACCTCATCGTCTCCGCCCCTTATCTCACCACCTTCACTGACCAGCGCCACCCGAACATCAGGTTCCAAGGTAACCCTTCCCTTTCACATTCCCCGACTTCACCACGAAGCTTACCAGCATTACAAGTCTATAGGGATTTACCTAGTGAATAGTTATTTACAAGCCAAGTGAGATATCCGAGATTCACTTATTAATTTATCTCTCAAAGCACCTTAATTGTATATATATATATTTTTCTTGTTTAGTGTTCATTAAAACTTTATTTTCATATTGTTGTGTATCTAACTTCATTTAAGTCGCTTGCTGGCAAAGTTTATTCCAATCCCTCCATAGCCAACCTCTAAGCACTGTGAGTCAATAAACCAATTCAGGACACGGGTTGAACAAAGTATAAGGAGCAGTACGACGACTCCTCCGCATTTGGGATAATATATATGTGTGAGGGAACCCCACGACGAATATCTTAAGCAGACGGAACTTCAACGCGCTTCAGAAGGCCCAGTTAGGCCTAAATTGGTAAGCCTAATCCCTTTTCCCCTTCCACAAGCGATGACCTCGAACCACGTCCCCCACGATTCACCTTTACGCGGGCTAGAATAGCCTCTGCAAGAAGATTCGAGGCCATTCGAGACTAGAGCTGTTTCCCGCTAACCCCCCTCGGGGAGAGCCTCGGACATATATAGTGTTCGACTTCCATGAGGAGACACAGAGTTGACAAGTCTCGCCCAGACCCAAGAAGATTCCCCATGGTTCCAAGTCAAGTGCTAGCAACAAAGCAAAGTGACAGCTGGACTATTTTGTATATTTGGAATTAGCCTCAGCCAGGAGGTAATTCCATTGAACTATCGCCCCCGAGTGATTTTTCAGACTTCTCTCATCAACTCCTGCCGAAGCCCTCCTCATTTCGGGTAGCCAAAATACTCTGCCCTGTTTTTGGAGAACCGTCATCACTCCAACCTCCCGCCCAGAAGTTCAGAGCAGCCTCACCTCACGTGCAGAAGACATCCGTAAGCCAAACCCTCTTTCCCCCTTCATTTACTCAATTGAGTTAATTCATCATCCCATTTGAATAGTCTCTTCCTGTAATACCTTAAGTTCTAACTTCATAGTCTCATTTATAACTACAATTCCCCCTTTCCTTTACTGATGTGATTTTGCCCGTTAATTCTCTGAGGTAATTTTACCCATCAATTCTCTCATTATTTTTGTGTAAATAAAATTATATTTTTGTGGTGCCTCTTTAAATAACCTTGAGCTTTGCTATTGTCCATAATTTACCTGACCTCGTTGCACTCTCTCGCTACTCAGTCCGTCTAAACTCGTGGTTTTCCGTTCCTTTTGTCGGTTTGCTTTCAAGTTATTGGTTCCTCCCTCATAGATATAATATGGTATTGATATAATGTAATGTCATACCACGACATATATATATATATATATATATATATATATATATATATATATATTAATATACATATTATATAATTCTGGTGTGAAGTGTGTTGGTGTTTTAACGAACCCGTGTCATTTTAATTTCGACATTAGAAGTTCCCTTGTTATTCACGTACATCCCTTTTATTTTAATTTTTGTATTGTACTGGCAGAAGGCAAGTTCAAGTTATTTGAAGAGCAGTGGAACGTAATCTATTTAGATTTTGTGTTGGACCCCAGGTACTTAATTTTTTTATGGTGTTCGAATTTTGGAAACTCTCCTGGTTATTAATCCAAAAGAGTTAAGGTCTTTGGTGTACTAATTCCGGTAGGACCATTTTAATTTTTTTTCCGCTTAAAAAGAGCAGAGGTAGGTAGCTGTATCAATTTATTTTTGTGATCAAGGCCTTCACGAATAATCAAGTATTCGTTTCGCGTGGGTAGTGTCCTAGCTCGTTTGTGTATCAGTGTTCTCTCGGCTAACTACGTAAAAATGTCATCCTTCGAAAAATTCAAGAGTCAAGGTGAAATGTTAGGTCTTTCGGACAAAGAAATGCTAAATTACGTACAAGAAGAACAGGGTAACGAACGGGCAGAGCGAAGGGAAGAGGAACTAAGAAAAATGGAGATGGAGAAGAACAAGATGGAGATGGAAGAACGTGAACAAATTAGGTAGCATGAGCTGAAAATGAGCCACAATCAAATGGATTCTCAGTCCATCGGTTCCCGTGCTGAAATTCCCCAAACTCCTTCAGTCCACCTTCCCCCTTTTAATGATGGAGAGGACTTTGGGTCATTTATGGCCCATTTTGAGAGAATCTTTCAGATCAATAGATGGGATCTCGAAAATGATAGCGTCGCTCGCTTACTTCCCCTCCTAAATGCCAAGTTAAGGGATATCTTCGTATCCCTTCCTCCGGAAGCAACTTTGGACTATTACACGTTAAAATCCGAATTGTTTGCCGCTGTTCATATGAATAGCAAATTCTACCACTCCCAATTCCGCCAGGAAAGGATCCGCCCTGGCCAAACATTTCGACAACACGGGTACATCCTCCAAAGAAACCTTCAGTGTTGGCTATATGCGTGCAAAATCCCCCAGGTCTACGAGTCCCTTCTGGACTTCTTCCTCCCGAAATTCGCGCCTTCATTAAGGATAAATGTTGCACCACTTTCAAGAAGTGCTTGGAAGAGGCCGATGTCTACGCGGGTAGTCACGATTTATACCTTAAGGATGTTAAAAAGGCTCCCCAATCACCCCCCCAAACTAAATTTTATGGCCTTAAGACCCCCCCTAAATTGGTTCCAAGATTTACCAAAGATCCTTGTCCCTCGAAGCCAAGAAACTTCCATCCATCGGAATACCGAGACGTTAAGCCCCTAGTTTCTTCTCCCCCGGTTGTGCCGTACCAAAAGAACCCGATCGTCTGCTACACCTACGGATTTCCAGGCCATTACCGCACGAACTGTCCTCAAAACTCCCGATTCGCAAACTCTCAGTCCCACCAAGTACACGAAATCTGGGCCGCCCCTGATCCTCCTCCGTCGCCTCAGGAGACTCCCGATACTCCCTCGCCCGCCAAAGACCAGGCCCATCACGTAAACTTTCTCTTTAATAAGAACAACCCTGGTGGATTGAAGTTAGAGATAGGAACTGTGAACGGTCGCCGAGTATCCACCCTCGTCCGTGAGACCGGGTGCACCTGTATTATAGTGTCTGAGGACCTACTCCTCCCTGTTGGGCCCAACCACAAGAAATTTGCGGTGGTCCACGACTACCTTGGTCGGGCCAGTCGTTTCCCAGTAATTCGTTGTCACATCGAGTGTGACTATATGTCCGGTTGGGCCGAAGTTATAGCGGCCCCAATCCAGTTCTGCTCCGTTTTATTCGGTCAGAACCCCGTAATTCACGACCATCCTGTGGCCCAGCCCGTGATTACCCGCACACAGGCAGCCCTGGAATCCCGTGCACTTGTTCCCCTGAAAACCCCTATCGAGCCGGAGTTCCAAGCCCCCCGGAGCGATAAGTTTTCCCGCGCCCAGAAGGAGTGCGCAACTCTTCCCGCTTGGGGAGAAAACTAAAGCCCTCGAGCGTGAGTCCACCCGAGGTAACAAACGAGTCTCGTATCCCGTGAGGAAGGACTTATTGAGAGGTTTGAGACCTAATTGGACCTTAAGTCACGATAACGAAAATTCAAGCCTGGTGCGAAGGTGCTGGTGCTACTTCCCACGGGAAGCAACAAAACTTTGAGCCAGTGAAAGGGACCCTACCCTGTCTTGGAGGCTAGAGGACCCGTGGATTACCTCATCCATACACCGGCGGGAGCGAAGGTTTTCCACGTGAATTGTATATATATATTATATCATCAATGTTCCTGAGTATGATTTTTTTTTTCGGTCCACTAAATTGTTAAGTTTTTTTTTTGTCCCATATTTATGTCTCAATTTAATTGTATCCTTTGTTTTTGGTTCCACTGAAATGTCGCCAATGTTCTCCTGTGATTTTTCTTTTGTTTAAAATTGTATTAGTTAAATTCTCTATAATCGACCTGTTTAAGGCTTATGTCCGTAAATTCATCGCTGAGCTCAGATTTACGTTTTTGTGTGTGTGTGTGTACACCTGTCATAGCAGGTCAGAATTTCCCTAGACCTTTGATAATTACAGTTTGACGTGTTGGGATGATCCTTTCCTACGCAACTGCTCTGTAAAGCATCATCTTTCGGTTGGAAGATGTGTGATGGAACCCCACGTGGAATCTCTTGAGCAGACGGAACTTCCACGCGCTGCAGAAGGCCCGGTTAGGCCTAAGTTGGTAAGCCTAACCCCCCCTATCCTTCAACAAGCGGTAGCCTCGAACCGCATACCCAACGATTCACCTTTACGAGGACTAGAATAGCCTCTGCAAGAAGATTCGAGGCCATTCGAGAGTAGAGCTGTTTCCCGCTAACCCCCCCCTCGGGGAGAGTTTCGGCAATATATAGTGTTCGACTCCCATGAGGAGACACAGAGTTGAAAAGTCTCGCCCAGATCCCAGAAGATTCCCCATGGTTCCAAGTCAAGTGCTAGAAACAAAGCAAAGTGACAGCTGGACTATTTTGTGTATTTGGAATTAGCCCCAGCCAGGAGGTAATTCCACTGAACGATCGCCCCCGAGTGATTTTCCCGACTTCTCTCATCAACTCCTGCTAAAGCCCTCCTCATTTAGGGTAGCCGAAATACTCTCCCCTGGACTGGAAGTTACCCCCCCATCCTTGTTTTTTGAGAACCGTCAT
Source organism: Ceratothoa steindachneri (assembly GCA_963969495.1). NCBI lineage: Eukaryota > Metazoa > Arthropoda > Malacostraca > Isopoda > Cymothoidae > Ceratothoa > Ceratothoa steindachneri. The sequence continues at coordinate 132,957,534 of OZ018319.1, forward strand.
CACTCCGACCTCCCGCTCAGAAGTTCCGAGTGGCCTCACCTCCCGTGCAGAAGACATCCGTAAGCTAACCCCTCTCCCCCCTTCAGTAACTCAATTGAGTTCCTTCTCCCCCTTATTTGAATATTCTCCTCCTGTAATGCCTTAAGTTCTAACTTCATAGTCTCATTTATAACTACAATCCCCCCCTTCATTTAATGATGTGATTTTGCCCGTTAATTCTCTGAAGTAATTTTACTCATCAATTCTCTCATCATTTTTGTGTAAATAAAATTATATTTTTGTACGAACCTCTTTAAATAACCTTGAGCTTTGCCATAGTCCATAATTTACTTGACCTCGTTGCACTCTCTCGCTACTCAGCCCATCTAAACTCGCGGTTTTCCGTCCCTTTTGTCGGTTTTCTTTCAAGTTATTCGTCCCTCCATCATAGATATAATATGGTATTGATATAATGTAATGTCATACCACGGCAATATATATATATATATATATATATATATATATATATATATATATATAAGAGTCGGCGAAAACTCCAACCACCCCTCGGCCTATTCCTCGACAGTATTCTATATAGTTGTTAGGTGTTGAATGCATGGCCGAGCACCTGACTATGCGAGTATCGCTTTGGCGAATGGATCTGCATTTTTTATATTGCTCTTTGTTGTCGTTCATTTATTTTTAATCTTGGCGGATTCATTGGCTGTTTTTTTTGTTTAAATGTATAATTTAGCCTAAGAATAGGATAGATTTACTAAGTTTCTGGCTCTGGCTTTTTAACATTCGTCAGGTGGGCTCCTTATTAAAAATAAGAACACGATTGTGCGTCCTCCTAGAGGTATTCATGACTGTTTGATACGGGGTAAGGGGGACGCAGCCCTCTTTACCCGGGTGGAAGTTAACCTGCCGGATTTGTTCCCACTCTTTCTCCCATCTCGAGCTCCCATCCCTTTTTCTACTGTTATCTCCAGCAAAGGGAAGTTAGGTGTACCACAACAACCATGCAGCAGCTGACATCCCTCAACGCCCTCAGCTAGTCCTCTTCCATCCTTAGGGTTTTAGGAGGATCAGCGGCTATTTTTCTACCACATATTTTCATTTTCCACTTATTTATTCGCTTTAAAGGTACCGCCTTACATTTTTTTGTGTGGAATATGCCCTCGTTGGATTTTGCTCTATATTTTGATAACACAATATCTGTACCTTATCCCCCCCCCCATCTATTTTTTTCTTGTATTTGGAACATTTCTTCATCTGTTGCTTATCATCATTTTTTGCCGGGATTTGGCCTCCCTCAGGTTCCATCACGTTCTTTTAAAGAGTAAACAAACTTTCTAAGAAGACGAAGAAGAAGAAGTAGGAAAAGGAGAAAGAAGAAGAAGAAGAAAACTGAAATGAAAGGGAGAAGTATAAGATAAGGAAAAGAAAAATGAAATGAGCAGATGAATAAAAAGAAAGTGAAAACAGAAGGAGTAATTCAAAAAGGAAATAATTGCCAAATGTTACACTCATTTCCATAAAAGGATAAGAAAGTTCTAAGCAAATCAGAATGACGTCATGCGGTATTTTTTTCGAATCTAAAATGAAAGGAAAATTGGTGAACTTTTGAATAGGATAAATAAAGATCAAGGTATGTAACTTAAAACCCCTCACAAAATTCTCTTAGACGACTTTAACTTTGATCCAAGAAAATATGTCTGATAAGGGAGTAAATATGAATTTTGAGGCAGTATTTAAAATAGGATATCTGAAATTGTGGCTATTTGGAATTCTTTAATCTGATGCATAGGAATAAATATAGGTGTAAAAAAATCATGATGGACCTATCTGCTCTTTCTTTTTAATTTTCACCCATCCAAGAATATTATTGTGATAAAAGAGTACACATGATTTATTTTGACTTGACGAAGGTCCTCAGCACACTAACACACAAACAATTAATAAAGCATTTATAGTAAATCTTATTTATAGGATTCACCTGAAAATGAAAAGAGATTGATCAATCAAACTTTAATTTAATGATAGCGGATGAACCCAACGTAAGAAAACAATGCAGACTGAGGGTAATAAAATTATAAAACGACTCAAGAAGCCTTGGGTATCGGTAGGAGCTACATTGATGTCGTATTATTTACCATCTTGGACAATCCTCTCATACCCAGTATGAGGTAATAGTTTGCTGCTCCCCTTTTGGATCATTTATTTATTTGAATCTTTCCATATTTTAGAGTAAGACAATTTTTTTTCGTTCCTTCACTTGTCTTATTCCTTTAATTCCCAAAGATTCAACGCAAAGCTCCATTCCACTTTCCACCTTTATCCTGAACTTTCCTCATCATTACACCTTTTTCATATAGCAAATTATTAACAACCTTCATATCTATATTCCATTCCATGGACCAAACTAACTACAGAGAAGGTGAGAAACTTTCTTCCGTTACAGTAAATTACTTCAAATTTCATGGGAGAGATCATCTCTCATCTTCCTACTAGAAAACTCATTCCTTTATGACACCGGAATGGTGGGTAAGGTTTTCCGGGGGAACGGATTGTAAGAGGGTGGAGTTTATGGATGAGGCGGGCATCCCGAATGTGAATGAGGCCCGCATCCGCCAAAATATTCATCTGCGAAGTGGATTTGATTTTTTTTTTTTGTAAGTTCGGGAAGAAGAGCACGGCCTCTGTCACGTGTTGGATATAAACCGGTGCTGTGTATATATATGTATGAGTATTTTTGTTTAGGAACAATTCTTTTTCGGGATGTTTGGTCTATATGTGTGGTTGCTTTTTATACTGATGTAGAAAAGGTCCTCTTCCATTTACCTACATTGACTTGCATATTGAATGTATTTATGTGCTGTTGATTATTTATTTTATAGTTCTTGATGAAACACGCCTCTTACACTTGCCATGCGGTGTGTGTATGATTAGCAGAAGGCAAACAAGAGCTGCCGCAAATCACGAAATAGAGAGTCAATCATATTTTAGAACAAATTCTAACTAGTGGCATCATTGATAATTAACAAATATGCGAGGACCAAATATTAAGTTAACGAGAGATATTAATGGATATCATAATTTCCAACAAATTCCCAAACATTTCAAAATAGGTAGTTCCTGCAATTCTGAAATTAAATTTCCTGACAGTAAATTTGCCATTAAGGAACACGTACACACCGGTTTAACTCCATCTGGCAGTCTTAACAAAGTACACACGAACATACTTCTCATACCGTAAGCTACGCAACGCGTCCAGATTAGGGAAATGAAGTGACGCCCCACCTTAATTGGGGGACAATATAAATGGACAGGTTGAAACATTCTAGACATATTCACATACAGAGATTAATTTAACACCGTTCCTCGTCCTTCACTCCATCCTTAGCTACCAGCCTAAACATTAAGTAGGTCCGAAGAAGTAGGACTTGTCAGCGGTTATGGGGTGCTCCTCTCGCAAAAAGGTAGACTCTAAGGCCGGTGACCCTTCGAAAGAAGGAGAAGAAGTAGCCTGGCGAGTTTCCCATTAAAAATACAGTCTCCGCGATGTCACTCCTCGGTCAGGCTACCCCTTCACAATCTATAATTGGTGACCCCTTCGACTGAACAGTAAGGTAACAAAGAAGAAAATATGGACGCATCGGATCGACACCAAGCATTACGGGGAGAATTGAAAGTCACCAACGAAATCACCATCGAGCCTACTGTCAGCATAAGAAGAAATTATCTTGGCGAGCTCCATTATCGTTGGCCTCCCCTTTCAAAGGCAAAGCAGTTAAAATGGTAGAAGGACGCATTTCTACAGACCGAACTACTCTAAGCAACACTGTAGCAAGATGAAGACAGACAAACTCTCACCATACGTCCGGGTTTTTTTTTATTAATAACAAGCGTAGAAAGTTCTGTGTTCCAGTTTTAATCAATTTAACTGGCCAAATTCAGTACTTTTTTAAAGAGGTAAACAGTAAATGTCCGTTGATGTGAAGAAAAAAAATATTAAAATGTCAGTGAATTATTTATTTAAAGTTAACTCCTGTTAAGTGTACATAGTCCTTGTAAAGGGTCTTTAAACAAGGACGCTTGAGCTTTGTCAGGAGATAGTGGCCATGTTATTAAAGCGCCCCTGGCAACCTCACTGTGAACTGTTCAGTAGTACTTGGCAAGTCACGATGGAAGGTTATAGCGTTGAACAGCGTGTTCAAATCATCAAATGTTATTATCAAATTCAGTGCTCCGTTCGATAAATGTTCCGCGCATTACATGATTTCTATCCTCTTCAGCGACGAGGCCCATTTTTGGATGAATGGATTTGTGAACAAGCAAATTGTCGAATTTGGGACAAAAAAAATCCACATGAGATACACTAGCACCAATTGCATCCCAACAAAGTCACTGTTTGGTGCGGATTTTCATCTAACGGAATCATCGGTCCGTATTTTTTTGAGAACGAAGATGGGATTGATAACCATCAACGGCGAGACCTAGAGATCGATGATAAGCAACTTATTGTGGCCTCAACTGGATTATATGCCTGATATGGATACTGACGATATGTGGTTCCAACAGGACGGTGCTACGTGCCACACTGCGCACGCCACGACAGACATTTTGCACCAGCGATTTCAGGGCAGGGTCATCTCGCGCGGTGTCGACGTCAAGTGGCCACCGAGATCATGCGATTTAACGCCATTAGATTACTTTCTTTGGGGCTACCTTAAATCGCAGATCTATGCGAATAATCCACAAACAGTTGATGTCCTCAAAGTCAGCATAACAAACATCATCCAGCAAATTCAGCCAGATTTATGCGACAAAGTCATCGAAAATTGGGCCTCCCGAATACGTTCCACCAAGCGAAGCCGCGGCGGAAATTTGAAGGACGTCATATTCCACACTTAATGCCATAGAATTTACTTTCAAATTTAAAATAAATTGAGTGCATATATCACACATAACTTGTTTTATTTACATTTAAAAATTGAGTGACCTTATTGAAAGACTTTTTATGTATAAATGTATAAGTTAGCGCATTATGTTTAGGTTCAGTCCAGTTGAAAGTGAGGTAGTGTGGTACGCACTTACAAGTTTTGTAGCGCCCATTGCAAGGCGGAATAGGTTCAGAATGAAGCCTCACAAATGAGTATCATAGGAACCCTATAAAGTCTTGTAACAGGTACGCGAATAATTATGCACATACAAATAATCTATAAGAGGTATAGCGCTTTTCATAAATAAAAATAATACTTGTGTGAATAATATATATATATATATATATTAATATATATATATATATATATATATATATATATATATATATATATATATATATATATATATATTTATATGAAAAGAAACTCACAACTTGCACTCCCGATCTCTTGTAGTAAAGAAGAATGAGGCCTAGTGTCTTCGCGCCAAATAATATTGTACATAGAACTTCGCCTGTAAACCTATTGTATATACCATGTATTGTAATCGTTACATATAGTGTTATCAGAGGGACTAATTGAAGAAGTATAGAGAACCCGACCTATTACAAATATGAATATGGGTGTCGAAGCAATGTAAATTTGTAGCATAATAGATGAAACAAAGTGTGTATCCCGAGTCGATGTATATTAGTTCTTGATTCATAACACTCCGTGGCTCGTAGGGAAGTTTTTATAGCGATGCCGAACTTGAAGGTGAAGTAGGCTCAACGAGGAACATCACAAATAGGCACCCTGTTGGACCTATGAAATCCTGAAAGCGGGCACACATATTAATTACAGAAATAAATAATATACCATGTAGTAGTAATGAACCAATGCAGAATAAAGTGAAATACATTTATATATATATATATATATATATATATATATATATATATATATATATATATATATATATATGTATATATATATATATGTATATATATATATATATATATATATATGTATATATATATATATATATATATATATATATATATATATATATATATAATGTTAAATAACAATTATACATATGTAGCGACGCCCGAATTGTAAGGTGAAGTAGGTTCAACGAGGAACTTCACAAATGAGCACCCTGTTGGACCAATGAAATCTGAAAATTGGGCACACATATTAACTACTGAAATAACATGCTATGTAGTAGTAATGAACCAATGTATAATAGAGTGAAGTACTTATAGTACAAATGTACATATGTATATTAAGAAAAACATAGCGTAAGAAAGGCAAGTGAATAGTTTGGAGGTTAGCACCCTAAAACACCAACACACACAAGAGGGAACAGCTGCAAGACGAAAAGGTCTCGACGCCAGATAATGAAGGCAGCTGGGTCCACTTAGGGTGACATCTAATCTAGCCAGTTCAAGTTGACGTGGACCTGCGAATCGACAAAACCAACAGTTGTATCACTGGCTATTGATGCCGGTTTGATAAAGCCACGATCAGGCAATCGAAGGCAATACACACATGACCACAATAAACACGTACATAGCCTTTTAACTCGGCCCGGCAGTCTTAACAAAGCACACACGAACATTCTTCTCACTCCGTAAGATCCGCCCCGCGTCCAGATTAGGAAAAATGAAATCACGCGCCCTTAATTGGGAGGAATATAAATGCACTGGTTGAAGCCTTCTAGACACACTCAGGATTATTCATTCGACACCGTTCCTCGTCCTTCACTCCATCCGCCCTTAGCCTTCAGTCTAAACATTAAGTAGGCCCGAAAAAGTAGGCCTTGTCAGCGGTTATAGGGTGCTCCTCTCGCAAGGAGGTATACTCTATGACAGGTGACCCTTCGAAGGCCGGAGAAAAAGAAGCCTGGCAAGTTTGCCCATCAAAAATACAGACTCCGCCATGTCAATCCTCGGTCGGGCCACCCCTTCACTAGCTATAACTGGTGACCCCTTCGACCGAACAGTAAGGTAACAAAGAATAAAAATAAAGACTGCCAACTCAATCCCCGATCCGGTCATCCCTTCACCCCCTATAATTTCATTCCGTTAGAAATTAATTCATCAAATTTTGGAACGCAATGGGTAAACAAGGTGAGCGGTATTTATTTTAATGAAGTCAGTTAGCGTGGAATGAAAATGACTCCAAATTCCGAGAAAGCAAAATAACCGAGAAATTTCGTAGATTTGAAAAGCAAGTTGATGGTGGAGCATCCCAATTGTTCTAATTCTTTAACTATTATTATCCGTATTGGTTAGATGACTCTCTACCTCCCCATATATATATATATATATATATATATATATATATATATATATATATATATATATATATATATATATATATATATGAGGAGGCAGAGAGGACGGACTTTTTTTTTTTAATCCTACAAACATTAATTTTATCTTCAAAAATAATTATGGAAATTACTGTGTTCGGGCCTGTGCATTCTGCACAGGCTTAGTAAGAAGCTTGGTAGAAATACCAACATTCCTAGTGCCAAACAAGAATTTCGCAAGTAAGATAATAGAAGAACCAGTCACCCTCGAGTGACTCTCAAATTGCGATCTTAATACCGAAGAGATAAGAAGACTAGGATACCAAAAGGCTTCAAGAGCATCCAGAAGAGCACTCCTTGAGCCTGAGAGTACAACTTCTCCCTCCGCGTTTTTACGTAGAACGGCAGAATTAGACATCGGATTCTCCTACCTCCCTCACATCTTGAGGAAAATCTACCATCGGCCGCTCCAACACACCGAGGCGCAAGAAAAGCCATCTAGTGACATCTGGCAACCCCTGATCCCTTCTTTCATGTAAGTTAGAATGACCATTTATATTCGTATTGCTTTAGTATGGGTTTATTACGGTACTCAAATTAACTAAAGTAGAAATAATTGTTGGTGAACACCGTCATATTTACCGTTAGACGAGTGAAGCTTAAATTAGAGTTTAATGATAATCTAAAAGAGTCACTATAAAATAACTAATCGGCAATTGGTTTGTTTACTTGGAGCCTATTTTTGATTTGGTCATGAATTAATAGATTCTGTAATAGGACCAGTTTAAAGTATGTTTATCCTCGTTAAACTTATTAGGTAAATATAAATATTTTTACTGTTTTTTTGTAGTTAATTGATAAATTAAAAATATATGTTTATTTGTTGGATAATTCTGGTGTTTCAATGGATCCTTTACGTGTTTAATGGGCTCTCTCCTTAAAACGGATTAAACTCTGTGACACTCTCTCAACAATAAAGTAATTAAAAAGTCCACTCAGCCAATATTGAGGTATTATTGTCTTTCATAATTAATAGGATCAGACTGGTGCTCTAAAGCAACAACAACAATACCACGACATGCTGTGACAGACTCGTTATTTATTCCTCACGAAACTGTCGTAGGCAAACATGTGGTGCTCTATCGTCTACAGCGCAATACCTTTACTTGAAAAGAGAAAAAATGTTTAGACACCATGGACCGAATGATACCTGTCAGATACATGTCCCTTACCCTGAGGCTGAGACATAGCTATTTCAAAAACGTCCATTGACGTATAATTTTATAATGACTTCATCTTCTTGTGTTCCCAGATCTTGCAAGGATATGTTAAAATATAAATGGCGACGTGAGAAGTATTTGGTATTAGAATAATTTAATCTTTTTCCAATGTGAATTATCCTACAAAGTTAGCGTGGGGACGATCTGGTCAAACACGCGAGCTCTCTGGTCGATCCTAGGAAGCTCCTTGTAGCCAACATCTACTGAATCTTTAGCTTCACGAATTGTAGATAATATGTATATCTAACTAAGCAGCAGAAGGTTCTTCTCAAGTTACTAGTGTCACTCTATCATAATTAATCCATTTTTTCTCCGGAAACTATGGACATCCTAAGCAGGAGTTCTTACCCAGGGGACAGGAATAAAAAGGCCCACAGGTTGACAAATAAACTCTTGATATCTTCGTCTTTATCCAATTAAAATTCTCAATTTTTTTACAGAATCTACAAAACGTTACTCTCGAATGTCATAAAAAATCTAGTCAAATATTTCACTCTGCAAACCATTTCTTTTATAGTTGTGTCAATATAATTAGGAAAATATCTGGGGCAAGGAGGGATGACATATTGACAGGGGGAAAGGGGATCGTAGGACCAAAAATATTGCAAATCAATGTTCGAAATTGTGGAAGCTTATGACCTCCCAATGAGCCAAGTCTTTTTGCTGAGGAACAGCCGAGTGGATTAAGCCTCCCATCCACTCATCTCAGTGATGCAATCAGTGGTTCGAATCTTATCACCATCTCAGCGCTTCTTTCTTTTCCCATACGTTCTTCTTCTACACTTTCTTTGGACCATATTGTGCTTTAGACTTAATTCACCGGAAGGAATGAAAGGGTTAATGGTCCCTATCCCTTGACCTCCGTCAGATGAGTTCAGGAAACAATTTTAGAAAAAAAGAGCCAATTTGGTTAGAGTGTAGCCCAATTTAAGGCAATGAATGATAAATAAAATAGGAGTAAAAAGTTGCAAACTTATAAAAAAAGGAGTAATCGAATTTGTGTCCCAATTCGGCAGCCCAATCACGCGACCCCGCCCAATTAGATGAATTTTATGAGGTAGTTTGTCTGTGTAGCCGTGGTACTGGGGAGTAAAAGTTGTTTCCTTTGTTGCACTTCTGCAGTTATTCCATTTTCGGGCATTGCAGTATGTCAACTCTTATTCGATGGTTATCAGGATGATGACAACGATGATAATGATGTTCATGTTCCAGTTTCCTGACTTTATGGTTCTGTAGTTTTAAAAAAGTTCTTTTAATATATTATGAACAGGCAGGTTTTTTTTTTACTTAATCTAACCATATTATTTTATGGTTCACCCTTGGTTTTGAAGATAAAGTATAATCAACGACCAAATATGAGGTTGGTGAATCGGGGTGGATTGGGTGATTTTTTATCACAGTATGGCACAATTATGCTTTTGGCTTTTTCGGAAAATATTAATTAAAAAAATACAATCAATATTTCACTTTATGATAGGGTTTCTGGGCGTCTAAACAAATCTTGCATCTAGACAATGAAATTTTGCCATAACTAAAATCAGTTTGCAAATAATAAGGTTGATTGCACAGTGATGTGTGAAATCTTGTAACTGAATCTGCAAAATAAACTAGGTTGATACATAATTGAAATATATAATAAGGTAGTTCCCTGGATAATACTCTTATTATCAAGTCAAGTACAACAAAAAATAAGTGTTTATCTAATAACTTCTGTCCACTACGCCTCTGTTCATAGCCCCATAGCTCCCGCATTTGTTCCCATGAGGCATCTCATCTAATGAAGACCGAGTTAAACAGACGCTTATTGCCCCCCTCAGGACCAGGGTTAGTGAGGGATTCGGCCCCGGTTATGGGATCCTATAAACCTCACATTTACGCCCCATTGCTTTGTCACCGAAGCGAGTCATCCCACCCTAGCGGCAGATCAGTGGTGAAATTGACTTCCGGATTTAATTAATAGCCATAATAATTGACCTGTAAAAGTAGCATCTGGTTTAAACCATCGCAACAACGAAATCTACGTGTTTTGGTTGGATGTTTTTCACATTATTAAAAACAGCGAATACAGGAGTTCTAACAAGGTTAAATTTAATTGCATTATTGATGCGTACGTCTTAATAAAAATGTAGAAGGATATATTAAATTGTGGTGTGGAAGAAAAATGGATTTTCCTGGTTGAGGGAGGTGGAGGGATGCGAAGGCATGCAAGTATATGTAGGAACATGCAGCAAGTACAGGTGCTTTAAGAGAGGAGCTCGAAGTGCTATTGAATAAATTAATTGAGTGACAACTTGATTGTTTTCTGCACACTATAATTGACACCTTGGAGCACTTTTGGTTTGCCCATGTTGGTACATCCAAGAAATATTTGGGGGAAAATTGGAATCAAATAAAATGCAGGATTGAAGCTTAGATGTTGTAGCTGGGTTGGGGTTAAACAGATAAGAGACGGGTAGTGGAAGATCTCTGATAAGCGTTTGTGCCTTTTTTATAATCTGAAGAGAGTCTAGGTATGTGGTTTTATATATGTAAGAGTTTACCAATACCTAACGAACATCGGTTTAAGAGCAAAGACTTCCTTGAGTGAAAATTCCTGATGTAAAACAGATGAAAGTGATCATGCTATGGGTTCAGGCGGGGTTGCTAACCGAAAATAGATTGTGTGGATTTAATATGTGCAGCTTAAGAAGCAATAGGGGGGCTGGGTGTAATTTACTGAATGCGATGAAATAATAGGTATGAAACAAAGTTCTCGCACAACTTTTATTGACAATGATTTATTACGAAACAATGCAACAAAAATAACAAGGTTTGCTGACGAAAGTCGCTTGCTCTCACTTATTCTGATTTAAGATCTTACGACCTTCAAAACTTTCAATAATTCCAGAACTAACCTTTAAGGATTTTGGCAATTATATCATTATAAAGTAAATGTAAAACAACATAGGGGTTTTAAATTTAGTTAAAATCGGCCAAATAGGTATAATGTTATTGCTAAATAATTCCACGGCTAACCATGGGAGGACTTTGAAAATTATATCATTTAAATATAATATAAATCAACATAAGTGTTTCAAATTTCGTTAGAATCGGCCGAATAGTTATGATGTTATTGCCAAAACAAAATATTTCGGGCTAACCTTGGGAGGACCTTAGAATTTATATCATTCGAAAGAAAATGTAAACCCTTAGAGGGGTTTGAAATTTGATTAGAATCGTCCGAATAGTTACAATGTTATCAACAAAACAATAAAAAAACAAAACGGTAACCGAAGGACAGACGGACAAACCGACCGACATAGTGAGGTATAGAGTCGCACGCGACTAAAAAGCATATCAATGAACAATGTAATCAGTGCTATTTTCAAGCACATGCTACCAACGACGGGATAGATCATGGATGGCTTTATTCTCATATTCAACTCATTTGCTATTAAAGACGTCTCCAACTGCAGATTTAAGTGCTCAAAATAGATAATAGTTTGTTGGAGCTAGGTCTGGCGAGTACGGTGGGTGAGGGAGCACTTTCCTCCTCAGCTCCAGGAGTCTTACGGGTATGATTTGCAACGTGTGCTCGGGCGTTATCATGAAGAAACATTGCATCAGTAAATTCTGGTCGCTTCTGCTCAATTGCATCTTATATCTGTTACAATTATTGGTTGCATAATTGAGCATCGTTAAACTGTTTGCGTTTCATTATTTTCCAGTAAATCACTCCCTTTACATCCCATCAGTCATAAGCTTCTTTTGATTTCCGTCAGGATTTGCCTGATGTTCCGCAGGTGCAACTTTAGCTATCCAGCTTCTTTTGAGTGCCTTTTTCGACTGCAGATACCATATTTGATCTGGAGTAACCACTTTGTTCAGCCAATCAAAACGACGTTTCTTGGACAATAGTGTTATGTAGGCGTCTAAGCGGCGCTGAGAATCGAAGTAGGTCAGTTTACATGGAATCCATAGGTCCACTTTGCTGACTTTGTCCATTTCCTCTAAATTATGTAAAATGGCTGCTTAGCTGAAGCTAAACTTTTCAGCCAGTTCAGATGTGGATCAGCTTTGACACAGACGCACAAACGGTCATATTCATTAAGTGAGGGTCGACCACTTCTTGGCTGATCTTGGACATCGAATTGGAAACGCTAAAACTTTTTAACCAATCGTGGAATGTGCGACGACTTTTTGTGTCTTCTCCAAATGCTTAGTTGATACGACGCTGCGAATGGGTAGCGTTTAGGTGGAACTTATAATCAAACAGTAAAAGAGTCGGTTGTTATTTACGAGAGAGTCATTTGATGGGTAATTTAGAAACTTTAGATATCATAATTATAGGGTGTCCGACTATTTACTATGTAGTGGCCTAGCCATTCTTAGCTCTTGCTTTAAAGTGGATAGTGACCTAAGTTCTTAAGTCACTGTGCACATTTAAGCGAGGCCTAGGAAAGACTAGGCAACTAATCCTTAACTAGTCCTACACTTATATAAATCTATTATTATTATTATTATATAAACTTAAAGAAATTTTTATATATATATATATATATATGTATATATATATATATATATATATATATATGTATATATATATATATATATATATATATATATATATATATATATATATATATATATATATATATATATATATATATATATATATATATATATATATATATATATATATATATATATATATATATGAGGGGCGGTTAATAAGTTTTGCGAATCAGAGGGCAAAACAGAGGAAGGGGGATGGCTGTTTGTGGGGGTGTTAGGACAAGTTATGACAAGTCAGGACCAGCAGCCGCACGCTCCTGCCTCGTCTACTTAAGAAGCAGTAGCTGATCGCAGATCGTCAGTCACAAATTTTTTAACAATGGAGAAGGTTGAGCACCGCGCAGTGATCAAATTTTTTACGAAGGAAGGCAAGAATGCAAAAGAGATCCATGAACGCATGGTTGCAGTGTACACTGGCACCTCCCCTTCCTATGCAACCATTGCTCGATGGAATAGGAAGTTCCGCGATGGTCGTGAGTCCCTTGAAGATGACCACCGTCCAGGACGCCCGTCAGACGTGACCAACGAGGACAATGTGTCCCGTGTGGAGGGGATGATCCTTGAAAATCGACGGGTGAAGGTCGAAGAAATCGAGCCAGAACTTGGAATATCACATGGAAGTGTTATGAACATCATCCACGACAATTTGACAATGACCAAGGTTTCTGCTCTTTGGGTCCCTAGAAACCTCAAGCCTCATTATCGACTTCAACGTCGTCAAAGTCCACACGGCCAGAGTTGCACAAGCTGCCCTGCGCGAGTACGGATTCGAGGAGCTCAACCACCCCCCCTACAGTCCAGATATGGCCCCTAGCGACTACTTTTTATTCCGCCAGTTCAAGGCTGCACTTCGTGGATGCCGGTTTGGGGGCGATGAAGATGTCTAGCTCGCCGTCCAGGAGTGGATTGAGCAGCAGTCGGGAGATTTTTGGTTATCGGGAATTCGAAGCCTCAGGGACAAGTGGCGCAAGTGCATTGAAGTCGAGGGTAGTTATGTTGAAAAATAATAAAACACTTTTCCTCATATCTCGTTTCCTTATATCCGAATTGCAAAATTTATTGAACGCCCTCCGTATAAATATAAATATAAATATATATATATATATATATATATATATATATATATATATATATATATATATATATATATATAAATAAACTTTTAAAAAAAGGTTGTGCCAGAGCTTTGTTTCCAACCTAACAAAAAGAAGATAAAATGGGTAAAAGCACGTTGTTTCTGGTTGGGTTTGATCTCCGAGTTAAATTTGGATGATGAAAGGGAAATAATTAGTGAGGTGAAAGACCTGATGGAGTGAAAAAGCTAAAGTGATGAGTGAGTTTGATTTAAAACGCGAAATCGATAAGTCAATTCAAGGGCATGTGAGCAAATTAAAATGAAATTGATTGATTTAATTTATAAAAACAACGAAGGCATCTCAATATAATTTCTGAAAGAGGTTGCTTAAAAGTTGAAGTTTAGGTAAATTAAAATCTGTTGCATAAACCGATTAATCAAAAAAACTTTCTCGGGGATACAACTATTAGAAAATTAATAGATAAACCTTCTATGATAAAATTTTCCAAGGCCCCCATTTTTTTTGTCTTCTGTGTCTCCCTGTTGGTGGGTTTAATCCCCCAGTAGGTGATTGTGTCTAACTTTGACTCTGATCAAACATTTAGTTAACCATTCATAGAAAGCTAAAACCAAGATTTGCCGATGAATTTAGGTGTTTTCATGTTGCAACACTCCATGTATCGAGTCATTTTGTGTTATTTTTTTCATTTATAAGAAGCACAACCAACAAGAGCTTGTAATCAGGAATTTTAACACGCCTAGTAGGCAGGTCAATGTCCGGATATGAGTGTGGTAAAGGAGAAAGTGCAATGCTCAGTAAGTGAATGATGATGTAGAGAAGAATTAAAGGCGGACTTGATAATCATTGATAGTGCTACAGATGATATGGATATACATAACCATCTGCAGAAAGATAGGGAGGAAAGAAGGGATAAAGGCGAAAAGAGTAAGGAAACATTGAATTAATCAGGTAGTTTTATAATTTGTTTTCTATTCTGGCGACCACCAGCGAGTGCACAGCTGCCAAAAGTAAAATAACAAACAAACCCTATCATTTAAATGTTTTTCGCCAAACTACAATTGGTCAAATTCTAGAGAGGTAAAGGCGATAATTGACCTGTGGAGTGTTCCTCTAAATGACAATTGTTCCAATGGTGGATTTGTGCAATAGTGGATTTTTACAAACGACAATTAGTCAAATGGTGGAATTAGTCCATACCAAAATTGGTTCACTATTGGATTTGCCAAACTAAATTTGCTTCAATGGCAGATTTGTGCATAATACAATGAATCAAATAGCGAATTTGCAAAATTAGAATTGGTACAGTGGTGGATTCGTTAATACACATTTAGCCCAAAAGTGGATTTGATCAAAAGAGAATTTTTTTAATGGCGAATTATTCCAAACATTAAATGATCCGATGTTGTAGTGTGTCCAAACGACTATGTTACTAAAGGTGGATTCGTCCCGCCTACAAATGCTACAATGTTTTTTCAAAATACAATGTGTTCAGAGGGAAGGATTCTAACAAACACACAATAGTTTTAAAGGATATTGCGGTTAATTTATGTTAGGTTAGGTTAGGTTATGTTGATATTATGTTTTGCATTATTTTAGGTTAGGTTATAAAAACCTGGACCAGGTTATTTTAGGATAGGATTGGTATGGCTGGGTTACTGATAAGGGTAATTTAAGTTAGGCTGAGTTGAATGAGGTTAGGTCATGGATCAACACGAATATTTTTGATGAATTTATTCATTTGGACCATTTAATGACCTGACATTATCTCGTTTGGCTGAATCGACATCAGATGAATATTTCAACAGCGTGACGGCAGCTTTTCTGCATTATCCAACCCGCGTTCCCCTCCCCATGTCGTCGTTTTCCATTTAACTCCTATTTACACACGTTTTCTGGTTTACATCTTGTTTACATTTATTTACAACTGATCGGACTCTTCCGAAGCCGTTTAATGATATAGGTTATACACACCACACTCTTCCGTCCCTCTTTCTTGCCTTCCTATCAAAGCGTTTCACAATATCTTCTTTGATTGAACTCTCCTGCCATTCCTTAATCTTGCAAGTGGTTTCTTTCCTCATAAATTTACCCGTTATTAATTAAAGTGTTTATGGTTAAGTTAGGTTATTTAGTTCTCCTTGGCTGTTGTGAGTTATAGGTGTTTATATTTTGCAATTTAATTAGCCTAGTTCAAGGTATATATATATATATATATATATATATATATATATATATATATATATATATATATATATATATATATATATAGTAGGTTGGTCCTTATTTTTTTAAAAAATCATTTTCACTGGTCTCAACCCCCCGCCAAAGTGTTCCCTTTGGTTAGAAAACACCCACTGCAAAGTTTTATTAATATGTATTAATATTTAGAGGTGGCTGGGTTGCCCTCACGGGATCTTCTAGAGTGGATATTAGCTACTCATTAGCAGGGGTGTTTTGTTGACTAATATAACTCATTATTGCTTAGTAAAGTTCGTTTGCGAGCGTCATGGAACTTTTATCGGTGTTCAGCAACAACACTCACAACAAACTCTAATTGTTCCTCATCTTGTCTAAGACAGCCAGAGAAATCCTTGACCAAGGCAACGGTACGTTCAACGTGATCGTTGTTGACAACCAATGTGATGATGAAACCTTTTGGAGTACTGAAGCTAGGCTGATGCTTTGAATGAGCTGCCAGATGTTTGAGGAAATCCCGTGCAAGACGCAAGTTCTTGAAAAGAAATCTTGCTTTCTTGGTCATAAAGTCGATTAAAGTCTTTTCTTGAATTCGTTTCATGTCGATAGTTGTACGCTTCAGCGGCTTTTCCTCAACTTCTTTCTCTTTCATAGTTATAACTATTTTGTCCTTGGTGCTATTGTCCAAATTACCACAAACAATGCCAAAGCGACCAACTCCTCAGACGGGTACCACAGTTCACCTGCCAGCTTCTTCAATGTAACGTTGGATATGTCGGTGTTAATCGTGTGATACACATTACATTGCTTCATAAACTTCAAGTGATTTATCTGGGCATTCACAGCAATGCTGGCTGTTGCCAAAACTTCAATGTAGATACGTGAAAAGAAGATGCAGAGTTCTCGTAATCCTTGATACTCGCATGCTTTCAGCTTGAACTGCGGGCGAAACATCCAGACTTTGCAGGTATAGATCACTTTTGCCATCCTTCGGGCTTGGTGCCTGGCTCCTGGAGCTTCAAAGTGGATGCCCCGAGGAGGGAGAGCTCCAAGGAAGATGATAGTTAGCTCCAGGAGCTCACTTTAGTCATCCCTGGGCTGAGTGACTTTTCACGGCCGTCTCAAAGATCTGCACCACCTCATCTTTAAAGTCAGCAACAGCGTTAGCCGTGTAATTATCAGTTGACGAGACTTCATATGTGGTCTTATCAATATATAGTGCCATTGTGTTTTGAAACGTTTGAAAAAGAGAAAATCAGGAGCATATGAAGTCGCCATGGCTTCAGAAAAGGCTGCTTCAACAATCAGCTTCAAGACATGATGGCAACAACCAATGTGCAGAAGCTTACGACCAAGAAGCTGCTCTAAAAAAATGCACGTGCTTTTGTGCTGAACAGCATTAGAGCTGGTTGTGTCGAAGCACATCCCCTGGACCTTTTATAATAAATTAGAGTCTTTCAAAACATAAAAGATGGCCTTAGCAGGCGATTCTCCTCTCCTCGATGGTAGCTTTGGGATTGCAAGAAGCTGTAGCACAGGCAATCTGTCCACAATCCCAGTGCCAATGAGATCTGGAATAAGCTTCCCATTCCAGTGCAAAACACTAGTAAACAATGATTTTGCTACTTGGGTATTAGCTTGTGATTTATACTAAATCGAGTATGCTGATTCCGAATCTGCAAACATAATTTTTCTAGCACGTAAGGTTCTTGTGTTACACACATACTATTTAGTTACACATATACGCAGTGTTGCTTTGGTTAGCGTAGTGAGAGGATGTGTTGTGTGTGCTTGGTTCCTGCGTTGCACTTCTGCTTTGTCACGTTGTCAAATTTAGTCTTTATAGTAGTGGTATTGAAACGGTATTTACATACAGTGATTAATTGCATTTTATTTCAGATTTATCTCTCAATTAATTTATAAATGAAATAAAATTGTACAAAAGTATATAACATGATATATACAAACTAAATTGAAAACATGAATCGGCGAGGATGTATAAATAGACCAGACAACTTTTTTTATATCTGCGGAAAATATACTCCAATCAACCAGCGGAAAAATTTAACTAAAAGAGTGAAAGTTGCATAAAATTATTATTTTGGTTTAAAGTTGGTAACCAAGAGAAGCCCTGGGCACCTCACAAATCTTGTACTGTGTGTTATACGGGGTTCACACAGTGGTTAAATGGCAAACGGAAGGGTATGCCTTTTGCTGTACCAATGGTGTGGCGTGAGCCAACAAATCATGTTTTTGATTGCTACTTTTGTATGACAAATATTGCGGGATTCTCAAATAAGAACAAGTCAAAAATTGTATACCAGATTGTAAGTCAGCCATAAAACCAGTCCCCCATAATATGGAGATGTAAATCACAGTTCCTCCATCAGCTAGTGCAGTTAGAGAAAATGATTCATCACCTGAAGAGGAGGATAACAATGTCGATGAAATGTATGAGGATGTTTCTAAGGAAAAGAAGATCCAGTTGATAAATCAAGAAAGGTTGAATGATTTGGTGAAGGATTTGTCATTGCCAAAAGAGAACGCAGAAGTGTTGGGCTATAGACTGCAGCAATGAAATCTTCTAGAGGACGGTGCAAAAATATCTATAAAGAAGAAAATGGTGCTTGTTTCTATACTTATGTTAATGGCCTCATGAATCAGCTAAGAAACGAGCATTTACCTGATGAATGGAGACTATTTATCGATGCAAGCACTGCTAGCCTCAAAGCTGTGTTACTCCACAATGTTACAAAAACCTTCAATTCCTGTCGCACTTATTGTTGGGATGATAGAGACATATGACCCAATGAAATATATTTTGGAAGGTTTTCATTACTCGCATCATAAGTGGAATATCTGTGGTGATCTAAAGGTAATTTCTTTACTTCTTTGACTGCAGCTAGGATATACAAAGAATATGTGCTTCTTATGCCTATGGAACAGCCGTGACGACAGGAATCATTATATTGTCAAAAAGTGGCCCGAAAGAGAAGGACACATAGTTGGCTGATACAATGCGAAGCACATGCCTTTGGTACATTCACAGAAGATCTACCTTCCATCACTTCATATCAAACTTGGCCTTATCACAAATTTTGTTAAAGCAATGACCCATGATTTTGATAGATTCCAGTATCTCAAAGAGAAATTTAGTGCAAAGAAAACCGATGCTAAACTTAAAGCTGGCATTTTTGTAGGGCCGTAGATCAGAGAATTGATACGTGACAGGGAGTTCAGAAATAAACTAACTTCACTTGAGTTGGAAGCATGGGATTCATTTCTCCATGTAGTGAAGAATTTCCTTGGTAATCATAGGGCTGAAAACTATGAAGAACTAGTGGACAACATGCTAAATGCCTATCAACTAATGGGGCGTCGGATGTCTCTTAAGATGCATTTCTTGTATTCGCATCTAGATTTCTTTCCATTTAATATGGGTGATATTAGATGGAAAGGTTCCACCGAGATATCGCAACGATAGAAAGTAGGTATCAAGACCGCTTCAACGAAAACATGATGGGTGACTACTGCTGGTTCCTGCATCGAGAGGATACTATATCCACGTACAAGCGCAAGAGCAAGCGTCTCAAACATTTTTGAAGTTATTTATAGTTAGGTGAGTACTACTACTTTTATATGTAAAACATATTTTTTCTAAGTCTGCAAAAGGACGGACGTAATGCCAAAAGGGTGCCTCGATTCCAAACTTTTGTCCAGAATCGTCTCATTCTTCTCAAACCCGCAATAATTATATCATTAATTGATCCAAGGTGACAAAGTGAGCCATATACCCTAGTTTCATAACTCAGGAACCTTACGTGCTAAGAAAAATCTTAGCACAGATTTGGAATCAACGCACCGAATTAGTTAGTGACAACAAAATTTACTCAAGTAGCAGAGACAAAGTTAAAATTTGTTGGATAGTGAAATGAGTGGGAACCGTAGGGCGAACTTAGCTTTCATTTTTTTCGAGGTGAATTTACAATGTTGCTGTCGTTGCCGTCTCATGCTTGGATCAGTTCAGCGCTAATGGCTGATTTTCTTGTCCCAAACTGCGGACAGTTTCACCAACTCCTATCACAGCAGCTCTCTCTGCCACCTTATTTCGGTTCAAAGTTGCAACAAGGTGTGGTGATAGCACTTGTTGGCGCCCTCACGTCCCCTGTAGCTCTCTCCCACTGCTACCTAATTTGCTTTTCTCTTTTCCTTCCCCTATCTTCCTTCTTCTTCAAGCTGACATCTACTGATACCATAGTTCCACAACATCCAGGTTTGCACTGGGCAATCAGAATTAGTTAGTGACAACAAAATTTACTCAAGTAGCAGAGACAAAGTTAAAATTTGTTGGATAGTGAAATGAGTGGGAACCGTAGGGCGAACTTAGCTTTCATTTTTTTCGAGGTGAATTTACAATGTTGCTGTCGTTGCCGTCTCATGCTTGGATCAGTTCAGCGCTAATGGCTGATTTTCTTGTCCCAAACTGCCGACAGTTTCACCAACTCCTATCACAGCAGCTCTCTCTGCCACCTTATTTCGGTTCAAAGTTGCAACAAGGTGTGGTGATAGCACTTGTTGGCGCCCTCACGTCCCCTGTAGCTCTCTCCCACTGCTACCTAATTTGCTTTTCTCTTTTCCTTCCCCTATCTTCCTTCTTCTTCAAGCTGACATCTACTGATACCATAGTTCCACAACATCCAGGTTTGCACTGGGCAATCAGAAATTGCCGGTCTTCTTCGATTGAAATAATCTCCAGCACATTGACCTGGGCAATATCAAATAAATCTTGAAACATACTGTTGAAAGCTGCCTCTTTACATTTTTGAGTTGCAGTTTGTCTTCCTGTGTGTTTCTTGATACCTTTCTACTTCTCAAACAGTCCAGTGACCTTTTTATACAATCTTGCTTGTAACGAATGGGAATCCTTGCCCGATCTCAAAACTCTGCCAACTTTTCAACAGTCTTAGTAGCACAAACGTGAACAGTTTCATTTAGCTTTTTATGATTATAAATAAAGAAACCTAAAGCCTGTTTGTTGGAAGGGAGTTTGGAACCTTTAATGTCTTCCTCATAATTCTCAACGAAATACGCACTGGTACGTTTTTCACGAGCCATCATTAATATCTAACAGTTTCTAACTGATATTTGTGGGAGAAATAAAATTTGGTTATTTAAAGATACAGGAGAGTAATAAATTTGTAAACACATTTCATTATGAAGAAAGAGAAATACAGGCGGTTCTTTACTTAAGTCACTCTACGCGCTGGAGCTACGCATACCCTCTCTCTCCTGGGTACAACTCACTCAGAGAGGCAGTGTTCACAGATCACACATAGGGCATATAATATGTAGAACTCCCTGAAAATATCTGTAGATTAAGAAAGAAGCTGTAGATCTCATTTTTAACCCTTCGTAGACGAACCACGAAATATAAACACAAAATAACCTAACTTATTCTCCATTAATTAACTCTAAAACCACAACCCCCGTCCTAAAGGTCACAATAGGCGCAGAGACCCATAAAGTTACTGCTCCGAGCTGTGAATTTCTGTCAGAGATTCGCTCGAAGATTTATGTCATTTTTAAATAAATAATAAACTGTCCGAAAGATGTAGAATGAAGATGGGCAACTTACACTCCACTGCATTGAGGGTTGGGGTGGCTTCTGTCAGCTGATCGTGTGATTGCTCGAGTGAAGGGAAATAAATGTCTATCAAAGAAGAGTAATTCATTGAAAAGACTGGCCATCTTTTGAAATGACAACGATATTGATGGAAACGCTTTAAATAAATGGCCGGAGTAAATCATTCCATATCCGACTCATTTTTGACAAAATTCTTGCGTTCTTACTTTTGTTAATAAGGCTGCAGCAGATATTTTTAGTTGCTCTTTAGTTATCTAATTCAAATAGCAACGAATAATTTACATTTGTAAAGTGTTTATTATTTTAAAGAGTGCAATGAATTAATCACGGAAACGATGATTTTTCCCCCCAAAACCCTGAAATTTTGTTCATTTCAGAATTCATAAACTTAATTTCTGCGTTCAAGGATTAATTTCTTAGATCTCCTTTAACCGAGTCCTCAGGTTAAGATGTATTTTCGCATTAGGCGATATCTCATCACCCAAAGAACTCAATCGGGTTTCCAAAATGGTAGTTTGTTACTGGGGCTATTATTTAGATCATTAGGAATAATATTTATTTGATTATGGTTCATTATATAATATTGAGATGATGTTTTTATTATCAGGGTAATATATATATATATATATATATATATATATATATATATATATATATATATAGGGTGCGTAAGGTATGTGAGTACAGATTTATACTTACACAAAAAATGACACTTATAAACAGATAGTGATGTTTTTTCATTGAAAAAGTTGTGAGGATAAGAATAAACATATTGTTTAGTAATTTTATTCAATAAAGTCTCCTTCAGCTTCGATAACTGCTTCTATGCCATATCTGAATCGCTTGGATGCTAGGATCAAGTGGCTCTTGTTCATTTTGGACATTACTCTGACTATGGAGGCTTTTAGGGACTCTTTACTGTTATGAGGGTGCTCATTAACCTCTTTCTCAACTACGCTACATACATAGTAGTCCAATGAAATGAGATCTGGGTTGCTAGGAGGCCAAATGTTAAGAGTTATGTGATCATGAAATTTTCCGCCATCCATTCGAGCGTTGTTTGAGCCTTGTGTGTTGGTGCTGAGTCTTGTTAAAACACATACGGTCTTCCGTTGCGTACATTGTTTATCCATGGCTTAACCATCTTTGACCTCTAACTCCTTGCAAACTTTTTAGACGAAGTGTTATTTCTAAATTGCTATGTTCAGCATTTATAGCCACGATAACTACGTGCCTTTTAATTTCTTGTGTAAGCATAGGGTCTGCCATTGATAATTCTGAAATATAGAAAATATAAAGTCAAATAATATGCTGCCAATCCCACATTTTCAAATCACCTAACTCTACATCTTTTACTAGGAGCTCTTTAATAAAGCCTCTCTTGCCACCTCTTAGTCAGCTGTTCTCAACACATCAAAATGAGCTAGAAACCCTGCATTTCACTGCGCCCCTAGACTGTGTGTAGAATTCCGGAGATATGCCAGATTGGTCCACTTTACATCTCACTAATTAATACAAAATGGGTTGACATAAATGGCGCTTTGATTCATTAATCAAATGTTGAGGCGGGAAGTTCTCGTTAGCCTGTCTAACATCATTCATACTCCACTTGTTCTTTAATAAAACTTTTGGCATTTCCTTCCCTCACTTTCCTTTTGGAAAAAAAGCCAAATGACCCCATGAATACAGACTTCATTTATCGCAGTGAAAGGAAAAAATAAGAGTCGAAATGATTTTAGAAAATGAAATTGTGATTGCAGCGCGTAAGAAGGGAGCGGTCATTTAAAGTCAGAAAGAACGTCCATTTGTATTCAGAATGTAGCATTCATTTGAAGTCAGAAAGGAACGTCCATTTTAATTCAGAACGTAGCGGTCATTTAAGCCAGAAAGGAATGGCTATTTATGTTTCAAGTGGAGATTTGCAATTTTGACAGTCCGATGAGTTTTTGCTAGTAATTAGCATGATCGCGTATGTAACCTTTTTTTAAGCGGTTATGTAGATAGATCTTTTATGCACCTATGCGGAACTATTCTGATATGTAGAAATTTTACGCATATGTTTCGCAGAGATATTCTTTGCACCATTGTTCAAAGTATAACGCTATACTGATAAATCTGGAATCATCCTTTCCAGATGCATCTTAGTTACAGGTGAAATATATTGTCTCCTCAAATAAACTCGAGATACATTGTAGATCATTAGCGCAGAACAGACATTTAGATAAAGGTGTTTTATATTCACCATAAAATATTAACACGGCCATGGCAAAAGATCCCCTTTAGTTTTATCACCGTGATGAAAAAGCATTTGCACCATGTACCAACATATGCACGAACATGTAAGCCAATTTGCTCGTCAACCAATTGCTGATTTGATCCAATAGTCACGCACCCTTTTCCTAAACTAGCTAATTTTGTTGCCACAGTAACCATCTTTCTTTCCAATTCATGATTTCTTTATTTATTGGGTTGAAGAATAAGTTTTTGCGGTTTTATCAACTTTATTCATTACCATTAACAATTTTAGAAAAACTTCATTTTTAATGGATAAAAATATGTAATTTAATCAATAATGTATTTTCCGTTGTTATTTACTTCTTCTTCCCAACGTTCAACTAGTTTTTCGCTGCCTCGGCAATAAAAATCTCTCGATTTTGACTCGAATAGTTCGACTAACCAGGTTCTTAATTCCACATCAGTATTGAATGAAACGCCGCGCAAATTGTTGGAGAGCGATCGGAACAGATGGAAATCCGATGGAGCCAAGTCTGGCGAATATGGAGGATGCGGAAGGATTTCCCAATTATGCGTTTGGATGGCGTCTTTTGTCATATTGGGAATGTGAGGACGATCATTGTCGTGTTGCAGAAGCACTCCATAACGTCGACGAGGTCGCTGTTCACGAATAGCTTCGGCCAGTCGATACATTTGTTGAAAGTAGAGTTCTGCATTGAAAATCTCGTTGTTTGCAAGGAGCTCATACAGAATGATGCCTTTACTATCCCACCACGCACACATCATCGTCTTTCGTGGATGAAGTCCTTGCTTTAATCGCGGAAGTGTTTTTTTATTGGGGCTAAGCCATTGTTTTCGATGGTTCATGTTGACATAAACACACCACCTTTCGTCACCAGTGATGATGCAGTGAAGAAATCTGTCCTTATATCCACGAGTAGCCTTGTGACCAGCAAGCAAACCTGAGGCAATCGTGGAGCGTTGAAGTGTGTTGCTTTACTCACAGCGTGCGGAACACATGCACCGAGTTTTTAAACTTTCCCCATCGAATGAAGGTGATTCACTACAGTTTTCTGATCACACGCCAATTGTACAGCCAATTCTCTAGTCGATTGACGAGGATTTTCATGAAGAAGGTCGTTCAATCGATCTTCATCCAACTTAATGGGGCGACCAGAACGTTCTTCGTCATTAAGATTGAAATGACCGTTTTTGAAACGTGAAAACCACCATTGAGCTGTCCTTCTGATAAAGCATTTTCTCCGTACACAGCACAACTATCACGACAAGCTTCGGCTGCGTTTGAAGTGTTCCCGTCTCGATTGAAAATGAATAACAACAAGTGTCGAAAATGCGCCTTTCTTTCAACTTGACATTCCATTTTGAGGGTACAGAACAAAAATTAAATTAACACAACTTTGAAATAAACTGCAAGGACTTATTATTCAACTTCAAGACCTAGTCCTAGCATAAGCCTAATAGTCTACGCTGTTAAGAGACGTAGCCTAACCTTTGCAAATTTTGCTCTCATTATTTATTATTGTTTCTTAATATGTGCACAAATCACGTCAACAAAACTTTAATCAACACAACATTAAAAAAAAACGCAAGAACTTATTCCTCAACCCAATATAAAGCAATTGTCACCTCCTGCAATTTGTATTTGTATGTTTTAATCCATGTTCAAAGCAATTGCCATCATAAATAATTTTCAATTTAACCCTTAGCATTAATTCATTATTCCTACTTCTCAGTTCAAGTCAGACCGCCATACGTGTTGGTTAGCAAGTTTAACAAGTTAAAATTTCTTTGGGATCAACCACTGTTTGAAAGAAACAACTTGGACTGGATTACGACATACTCGTACATGTAAAACGTTGTGCGCTTTCATGTAATAGTTAGGCGACTAAGTAAATCACCTAGTGGAAATGTTGTAAAGTGTTCCCAACAGTTTCATCTATAAGAAAATAAAATAAAATATTTGATCATTCTACTAGGCTGTAAGGCGAGTTTATCAAATCTTGTGTTGCGATTTAGTGCAAGCGAGAATTTAAAACTTAACACGTGAAGTTTCTCACATTTTTTAAAAATTGCTTTCCAACAGCAAGGCTTGAAAATGTAATGAAGTTGAATAATCAATCAGTGGTAATAAATTGTTTAATTCTATTCACTAAAGCTGCATTAACAAGCAAAAACAACTCCAGTAAAATAGGCAAATCAACTATTGAATTGATCCAAACCAAAGGCAAATCCAATTAAAAAGGCAATACCCCCTCAAATTGAATACACTGAATGAACAGGTAAAGCAAATTTAAAACATCAATACAACTTCAAAAAGACAGGAAAAAAACAACATCCAAAAAAAAGGTATAAATAAAAAACAACAAACATTTCCCCTACTACTCACACTTAACTTAAAGAATTAAGAACGAGTTCAAAATGAACTCCAAACCCCCTAATGAAATGTAAAATCAAATCCATTAAGTCAACTCAAACAAGAAAATAATAACGCAATCGAGCTCCAATGTGAGGGTACGAGTACATAACAAACCTTTCGTATACCAAGAACCTCAAGCAACGAGGAGTATAATGAATCTGGAGCCAAAGCCGTCCAAACTAAAAATTGCATGACCTCATTGATGAGTATCGATTATTGAGCACAATATTCCCTCGGATCGGAAGATTATGCAAGCTCTTGACCAAGGCTCCGAACATCGGATAACGTCTCGCTATATTTCTTTTGCAAAAGTTTCAATGCGATGACAGGACTTCATTGTTTATATGGGAGATGAAGCACAGTTCCGCTTCTCTGTTTGCGTTAACGAGCAAATTAATTGTTTTAGGTCAAGATAATTTCTTAAAGATTCTCGTATTTGAGCAAGAGCGAGTAATATTTTCTGTTTGGTGAGATACACAAGACATGTGTTTTATTTACTGTAACCGGTAAACGATTTTTGCCATCTTTAACACTACCATCCTTATCATTATTATTATGATCAAAGTCAATGAAGGCGACCCATTGGAAGGCAGCAGCCAAAGCAACAGAGCATAAAAAAACCTACAGGGCCCAACGAGCGGCGCAAATATCTTATCATCTTTATTCAGGTGACATGAGCCACTCGTCATTTTTATTCGGAGCACACTTGGCATATTCTCTCTTTATCAGGGCGACATGAAACAATTGTAATTTTTATTCGCGAATATTAGACAATTAACATAATTATTTGGGAGAATATGGCATTTTCTATCCTTCTGCAGCCTACATTTTCCATCTTTTTTTTGCACCAAAGAAAACATCTGTTCAATTTATTCATTAAAATTGTCATCTTAATTATGTCACATACATTTACGTTCTTTATCTTGGCAACACAAAGCATTTGTCATCTCTTTTTCAGCATTGTAATATATTTGCGCACTGTCTTAGGCACATGAGACATTTTGCAGCTTAGTCTGGTTCACATAGGAGATTTACCTTCTTTAATCAAGCCAAATAATACATTTCCCATCATTATTATGCCAGCAAAAAATGTTTGCTATCATACTTCGGACCACGTAAGACATTTATCGACACTTTGGGACCACATAAGGCATTTACCATTATTATCATTATTCTATGTATATTCAGGCAGAATGAGATTTTATCATCTCTATATTCCCATCATATAAGATATCTGCCATCTTCATTTGGACCCTACATAGCATTTCCCTTTTGTTTTATCGCCATACATAAATCATCTTTATTTACTCAGGGCCCATGGAAACCCTTCATATCTCAAGGGAAGGCCACGCGTTTCAGGTTAAAGGAGTGGGGACATCGAAACGCCTTCGGCAGGTTTAGGGACGGAAGATTGTGTTTGCGAATGGGAATGGTTATGGCGAGAAGACGTACATGTATAAGTCAAACTCGACTCACTGCCTATTGAGGGTGGCTCTCGAAAACCTCTAACCTCTTTGATGTCCCCTCTCGCTGGAGATCAGACCCGGTATCCTGGCTTTCAAATCCAGTGCCTCATCCACAAAGCGACTGAAAAATTCCTCCCGATGTTGTGTTTGGCCTCTCGAAACACCAACATTATCGTCATTCAGGAGATTCTCGAATGAAGTCGATAATTTATGAGGTAAATTCTCGAAATAAAATTTAAAAATCGAGCCATCATTAACGTTTGGCAATAAAACAATTTTGATAACTTTTATAATAAATTGGATGTTTCTCAGTAGTTTTTGATAGTAGTATGCGAAATAGAGTTCTTATATTGATATTCATTTTGACGGCAGCCATTTGACAACCATCAAAGAAAACAAGCTAAAGATTCTATCTTAACAACTCTTCGAAACTATTGTAAAACCTAAAGTCCTGGAAAAAAATGTGGTAAAGTTAGTTTCCTTAGGTTTGGGAAAGCCCCTTCTCCCATCTTAACGCTAACAGTGAGACTCCTAGAGACGAAGTCGACAGCGGCCTTCTGACGGAGGCTCTAATCTTGTGGCTCTTGGATCTTGTTGACAAATTAGTATCCCGCTTGTTCCTGGCTAAGGAAATACTTTATAATTACGAAAGAAAGCATAATTAAAGTTACTCTAACATTTGCAGTAGGAAACCAGACATAAAGAATTTTCTAGAGGTAAAACAGCATTCAAAGAATTGCTCCTACAAAGAAACATTCATTTATTTGACCGAGGAGTCAGGAGGTAGCTTGTTTCACGATGAACAAATCTCTGCTTATGATGATAATTATAATTGTGATTAATTAATTTATTTTCCCTAATTTGGGAGGAATTAATCTGCAATTGCTCACAAAGGTGAGACATTACTTACAGATACCCCTAATAAATTCAGGAGTCATTTTTGCATCAATCTGTCGCCTTTTATTAAAGGTTTGGATGTAGATGAAGAATTCAGTTCGAGGAAAACTCGTTCTATTTTCCGATTTAGATTCCCCTTTTCTTTTATAAAGGCGACCTTAAAAGACTTCTGTAGAAGAAAGCAATTATTTCTTGCTCAGGTGAAGTTAATAGTGAATTAGTAGCACATAATGTTAATTTATTTTGGATTGGAAGATATGAATTAGGCATATTGGAAGGAAAATAATATAGATCGTGTGCTGCATTAATTTTTCTACAGAAGTGACTGTTACTCATATACTTATCTACATTTTCATGAGTACTTAATAATTATGTATTTTTTACATTTTATTTGTTCTTTTTTATTTATGTATTTATTTATATTTATTTTTTGTATAATATTCATTTATTTAACGCAAAAACTAATTTGGGCATTCCTTCGAGAAGATCTTGGATATGAAGTTCGCAAAAAGTGGTGATTTGTGGGGAAATGAAAAGTCACTGGCCTCTTGGAAGGTAGTTCTGTTAAAAAAAAACCAAAAAAAAAACCAAGTAGAGCCTAAACAACCAAAATCATGACGTGGTCGTAATTAGTAATTCATATAACAGTCCCCATCAGTAATGCAAAGGGGAAAAATAATCACTTTTGTAAAGGTAAATTTGACAAATTACAATTTTTCTGTAAGTAGCTGTAACAAATTACCAATTTTACTCAGGTAACTCTCTCAAGTTCTTTCACACATTCAAAAAAATATAATGGTAACAAGAAAAGATTTTGAGCTGAAAATCTAACTTTGATTTTCTCTCAGGAATTTTACAACTTTGAGTGATCCAAGAAATGAATGCCACTGGTTCGAATCACACGAGACCAGACAAGTTTCATACTCTAGAACTATTTGTGTTTTGTTCTGGAATTTAATGATGGTTTTCTTTTCCCTAGAAGCAAAGTATAAAAGAAATGCAGGAATCCAAAAATGGGGATTTTTGTTTATGTTCATTGCATCACTGTACGAACAAATGCTACTTATACCATTTATATTTATTATATTTCTTTCAACATTGGCAAACACTTAGAAAACAAATATCTATTTCGATATATGGTGTATTTGGGGTTTGGATCTTACCACCGATTCACACTGTTTGATTTTTATCTCAGTGTCAACATAACCTTCAAGTTGGGTTCCGAGGCAGAAGTTGCTGCAACAGCACATGTCAGCCACCGCAAGGTTAAGGCGAAGAGCGACCACATCTGGAGTCAAGCCGGCCTAAATTTTAAATGAAGTTCAAGTGATGTTGTATGAAGGACTTAGGAGGTAATTAATACTCAAAGATTCACAAAAAGGAGAAGGAAATATTGGAAAGTTTCAATTGTCAATTACGTGTCGATGATATTCTAAGTAGGCTTCCTGAGCTTTCAATTCTGCGTCAATGATTCTGAGTAGTCTTCCGGAAGTATCATTTCCACGTCAATGATTCTGAGTAGGCTTTCGGAGGTATCAATTCCGTGACAATGATCCTGAGTAGGCTTCCAGAGGTGTTGTGGTAAAGTTGTAGTTGGTAATTCTGAAATATGGAAATTGATTTTACTTTAAAGGATGAATTGCGGGCGTTTGGGAATATTATTTTCAGCCAGATTCGTATTTACACTTGCCCCCTGTTTGTAGTTGTTCATCAAAATTTCAAGGACAGTGGAAAAAGGCCAGAGCCTATTTACGCAGCGATCTATTTCACCCGAGCCTCTCTTTCTATCCCTCATATGTAGGCGTCTCAGAAACCAGACCTTTCATATCCAGCCCTCCTTGGTTCTGTCTGTAGGCCATCTATATTCTCTATTTTTATGTATATTTCTCTGTGTCCACTACTAGCCAGTCTCTATCGATTGTCATTCCCAATCTATTTAACAAATAAATAGACGGAGTTGATCGCAGATCTTTTCTTCATTGTTCTTGCAGGTCAATTGCTTCTCTCTCCTCCCCCACCTAAGTGGTAGTAAGTCATGCCATCCCACTCTCCCATCGCGGATAATGAAATGGACATAAGTATGATAATGACAATCACTGCTGTGCCCGAATACACAAAGGGTAAGGCTTCTTTCGGGAGGGAATTGTCTGGTACTATTGTGTTTTGACACCAGACAGCGTCAGGAATATGGGGATATGAGTACCACCATTGGGGCTACTAGTAACCCCATTAGCTGGTTTCCGGAACATAGCAGAGAGTTAGTTTGCTAGGTTGTGAAGACGGGTGTGGATTGAATGCGGTGTCGTGATTGGCTATGTGCATGAATACGCGTGCGGAGTTACTCATTCC
The DNA here is from genome assembly GCA_963969495.1 of Ceratothoa steindachneri. Classification (NCBI taxonomy): domain Eukaryota; kingdom Metazoa; phylum Arthropoda; class Malacostraca; order Isopoda; family Cymothoidae; genus Ceratothoa; species Ceratothoa steindachneri. The sequence continues at coordinate 132,988,913 of OZ018319.1, forward strand.
CGCGGTGGCGAGTATCAGCGTATCCACCAAAGGGCGGTCAGGTTTTGGCGCCGCTGAGAGTTTTGTGTTCACACTAGCTAGCTACGATCGAAGGCGTGCCTCAACGCTAGAGATCCAACGACGGGGGATTTAGGTACGATTCATCGACGCCGAATCAACGCCAAAGTTATATTTTATATTATAGAAAAGATGCTTAAGTTATAAAAAATAAAAAATGGAAGCAAGAATTTTTTTTTTATTTATTTATTAATAATAAATCTTTTAAATGGCAAATTAAAAATCAAGTTATTACTTTATTGCTTTTTAGATTTAATCTCACGATTGCGAAAAGGTTACTTAGCAATCAATGTCAATTTATTTAAAATAATCTTTAATACAAATATGAAACTGGTTTTAAATATCATCTAGTTATTTATCTTTTATTTCTAGACGTTTCATTATTATAGTAATGGCATTGTCAAAGTGTACATAATATAATGTCTCTGAGCTATTTATAGGAATGTAAAGTCACGTGTTAAATGATGTAGCACTATATATTTTATCCTGATAGTAATTTTTATATAAATTTATTGATCTATATTATTTATATTATCGGTAGGAATGTCATTAATATATGTTTAGGTTTCAAGACATTCATCATATTTGATTTTTATATTTGTTTTTTTTTGTATATATTTAGAATTGTATTAAGGAATTAAACAATGATACAACGCAATAATTTGGGTGCATAAGCATTAATTCATATCTCTTACAACTTTCATAATAAATAATCAAGTAGCATTTTTCTCTCCAATTCAATATTAATCACCCCGTACATCCATTTTCTCTATTTTGTCCAACCCAAGTTTATTTATGCATATCTTTTGTGGCAAAAACCTGTTTGCCAGACATAAGTTTCTTTTAGCACAAAAACTTACGACTCTATTTTCGTTCCATTTCAGTGGGAGATTTATTTTTTTAATATACCTTTATTGAACAAAGTTTTCTCGTTAATAAACAGAGGAAAATTATCCATCATTCATATTCACAATGTTGGAAAAGTTCATCACTAAAGTAATAACATTCTTTCATTAGTAGATTATAACTTGTAGAAATTCTCGCTCTTTATTAATGCCATTGTGGTAAAAATTGTGCATGAATATACATTCAACGATACACTGCTCTAAAATATTCCCTTCTCAAAAAATAATAAGGGAGAAGATCTCCAAAATAAATAGAAAACCCGAAAAAAATCACTAAGAAATATATTAAGTAAGAAAATTGTCTTTATTCCTTGGTTATTACAGAATCTTAGCCCCCATCTGCCACTAATTTTTTTATAGGCTACGAGGAAAAAGGGGGCTTAAGGACCAATTAAGGCTTAAAGTAAGAGCTCAAAACAAATATAATAGACCATTTGCTTCTCTAAAGTTTTTGTTCGATAAAGTGGCTCAGTACCACAATGTGTTTGCGTCGCTGGATAAGAGTACCAGAAATTAAAGAAAGAAACGCTCAAAATGGGAAGTAATACAAGTCCATTAGGCTAATTGCAGTGCAAGAAATGGAGGGAAGGAAAACAATAATACACTCTAAATAAACAGCTGCCAAAAAATAGAAAACTCTTATATTAATTAAGACCAGGAGTATCATATTGATTAGTGGTTTTCACAGACAAATATCCCCCCACCCCTCGGGTATAGTTTAAATCCTGCCTGTTACCTACTGTTTCTTCTGTAACAGATGGACATATTACGGCGATTATGTTGTACACTTAAACAATCGCCATATTGTCCTCCAGTCAGCTAAGTCCCCCCATCTCTACAGGGGACTTACATCATCCCTTTGAGGAATCCACAATGAGAACGATTACCCATCAGCTCAATTGCCAAACTTAATACAAACTTACATACATAGCTCATGTGGAAAAATGACACCAATTTCGATAAATTGCACACATGTGCGGATATATGCAGAATAAAGAAAGCCTATAGATAGCATCGATCTCTGCCCTGAAGCACAAATATGAGTTTGCAGAGAAGCAGTTTCAGCATTTTTAGATAGACTATATGGGTGGGTTTGATTCACCTGAGTGAAGAGACACCACATATTATTGCATATCAGTCGTCTATATAATAAATCAACTAAATTTTCCTATCCAAATATCTAATACATACTTGACAATAAAAACTGTCATTATTCACTGGACAAGACGTTGCATGCAATATTGTATGAAAATATTTATTTTTTATTATGTTGATGATGGAGAAAAATCAGTGGAATTTTTAATAAAGTTTATAATTTTTAACTCTACAACAACACAACTCCAAACATAGATAACGTAGAATTATAACTTTGTGATATTCCAACTCAAACTTTACAATAAATTAATTATTTGATATTTTAACTAATATCCAAAAATAAATTAACAATAAAAATATATAATTTATTTATGTCCAAAATTTAAATTAAATACTAAATGACATTCAGCAATAATTCATAATCTTTAAAAATTAAACTTAAAAGAAAATATAAATTATTTTAAAACTTCAAAAGTTTTAATTCTAAAACAATTGTGTGAAAAATTAAATGATATTTTAATATAGTCCAACTTCATAATAATCGAGGTACAAAGACTATATGTAATTTAAAGTTCAGAACTTTTACTTTAAAATAATGGGACTACAAACTAGAATCAATAAAATATAATTTTCAACTTTTTGACAATTTAATTCAAAGAGATCAATTAATTTAAGATATTTTTTTTTTCTTTCTCATCTACAAAATAAAATGGCATTCTTTATCTAATTTAAAACTTTTATTTTATTAAAATAATTCATAATTCTTACCTGTCTGAATTGACCAAAAATGCAAAAAATATTATTCTTATACTTTAGATTTTAAATTTAGGCTACAAAATTACAAGAGCTTTTAAAAAATCATTTCTTAATATTTGACTTTTATAAAATGCCTCCTTTGAATTTATTGAATTTTAATTTTGAAAATTGATATCAGAAATCTAATGAATAAAATAATTCAAGGTATTACAATTTGTCGATTTCTTCCATTTCACATAGACGGTTCCTAGTAATTCACCAAAAGAAATTATTTATCGATTAGAAATTTAAATAATCCTTTTGCTTTCCATTTCTAATAATAAAAATTTAACTGATTAGGTAATAATTTTCTATATTACCTCAGTGGATGAGTAGTTGGCAGTTTTTTAAAAGCACGAAACAGCAGCCAATTTATTGATCAAAAGATATTGACGCATAGTAGAAAATTCATGGTTTGTCTGGTTTGGTTGTTTTTTCCTCTATCCAAGGGAAAACAGCACAAGGCTATAATTTGGCGCCAATAGTTGCCGTAAAATTAAAACATAGGCGATAATTTTGGTGACAATTTATCGCCTAAATGTACGCAGAAGTTTAGAGATTAATTGAGGATTATTATTTTTTATGTAGCAATGTATCTTCATTATATTATTGCGTCTTATTGTTTTTTTATCATCTCGATCAAAGAATTACCTTATAAATGTAACTGTACTTCGCTTAGCCCCTAACCTTCGGCAAAATTGTAGAAAATTTATTATATTTCTCTTTTTGAGGTGGTTAAAGGTCTACAATAAGCAATAAGAAATGATGACACACTTCAAGAGTATTGAAGAGTTTTTTTTACCATCGAGAGTTTTGGCAATTAGCCATCGAAGTGCTTTTCTGTTCTGCCATATTTTGGAATTTTCAGCCGGGTGTTTCTCCAAGTCCTTTTAATATTTTGAGTTCATGCACCAAGTTCGGGATCAGTGTTTCGTGTTTGTTTCCTTGTAATGTCAGGGTGGAATATGGGTTCCAGCAGTGTGATATTATCTTAATCCCAGGCACGAGCCCTTCCTTCAATGTTCTCTTTGAGGTTTCATAAGTTTTGCCTGGAATATAAATCATGTACACTTTATTTGATCCCGCCTCATAAATTTCAACAGTTTCACTCCTCCTCTCTTTATTTTTTAAAAAAATCTTTTGGCAATAATGGATGGCGACCAAGCGGGAAAAAGTACATCAGACGACAGCTATTTCAATTGCTAACTCCACTTGTTTTCCGAAATCCTGCTGAGCAGCGCTCGCTATTAAATATGAACCAATATACAAAATACTGACTTACAGGTAGCTTATGTAAACAGAACACACACAGTTCACTTTTATCAGTCTATATTTATCCCAAAATGAAACGAACCTTTTTTTGTTAAAAAAAAAGAAATTCCAAACTTCTTAGCGACAATGATCAACCCGCAGACCTCGGACATGATGATGAATGATCTTAAAAGTTCTCGTTTTTAAATTGTAAACTATCTTTTTTTCTATTTTAGGCGCTAAATTTTTTCGTTCAAATTATCGCCCATATTTCAAAATAGTGATAGCTATTGGATTTTCACCCTTAGCTACAGGAAAAGACAGAGAAACTGTCAAACCATGACGCTTTTTTCTGCTATACTTTGCTGTATATTAACATTAGTCCTTTACCTCTTCTTGTTTTTATATCTAAAAGGCCATAAATATTTGACTGTTTATCATATTTTATTTACTATTTTATCTTGTTTGACATAAATTTTTTAACAAACATCAGAATCGTTTATGAGTTAAATTACATTATGATCATATTATGATGATTATGATTATGATCATATGAGAATGATGAGAGTTATGATTATGATCGTATAAGAATGATGATGGTTATGATTATGATCATATGATAATGATGATTAGGATATTATGATGATGATGATTATGATCATATTATAATAATGGTGATTATGTTTATGATCATATTATGATTATGATAATTGTGATCTTATTGTGATTGTGATTGTGATTATGATCATACTAAGATAATTATGATCATAATATGATGATGACGGTGATTATTCTGATTAAGATGATCATATTATGATGATGATGTTATAAATAATACTATAATGATGTTGATGATGATGATCTTATTGTGTTATAAATAGATAGCATTATATTTATAACATTATATTTATAGCATTATATTTATAGCATTATATTTATGGCATTATATTATAGCATTATATTTATAGCATTATATTTATAGCAGTATATCTATAGCATTATATTTATAGCATTATATTTATAGCATTATATTTATAGCATTATATTATAGCATTATATTTATAGCATTATAATTAGAGCATTATATTTATAGCATTATATTATAGCCTTATATTTATAGCATTATATTTAGAGCATTATATTTATAGCATTATATTTAGAGCATTATATTTATAGCATTATATTTAAAGCATTATATTTAGAGCAATATATTATAGCATTATATTTATAGCATTATATTCATAGCATTATATTTATAGCATTATATTTATAGCATTATATTATAGCATTATATTTAGAGCATTATATTTAGAGCATTATATTTATAGCATTATATTTATAGCATTATATTTAGAGCATTATATTTATAGCATTATATTTAGAGCATTATATTTATAGCATTATATTTAAAGCATTATATTTAGAGCAATATATTATAGCATTATATTTATAGCATTATATTTATAGCATTATATTTATAACATTATATTCAGAGCATTATAATTATAGCATTATATTTTTAGCATTATATTATAGCATTATATTTATAGCATTATATTTATAGCATTATATTATAGCATTATATTTATAGCATTATATTTAGAGCATTTTATTTATAGCATTATATTATAGCATTATATTTATAGCATTATATTATAGCATTATATTTATAGCATTATATTTATAGCATTATATTATAGCATTATATTTATAACATTATATTTATAATATTATATTTTGAGCATTATATTATAGCATTATATTTATAACATTATATTTATAATATTATATTTTGAGCATTATATTTATAGCATTATATTTATGTCCACTTTATACCGATCCAAAGTGTAAAATAAATTCTCTCATTTTTTTTTATCTCAAAGTCGTCATAATTATCATTTATTTTTCAAACCTAATTATCATTTATTTTTAAAACGTAATTATCATTTACTTTTCAAACGTAATTATCATTTATTTTCAAACGATATTATCATTTATTTTTCAAACGTTATTATCATTTATTTTTCAAACGTAATTATCATTTATTTTTCAAAACATAATTATAATTTATTTTTCAAACGTAATTATCATTTATTTTTCAAACGTAATTTTCATTTATTTTCAAACGTGCCGTATTATTATTTTAATATTAGAGTTCTATTCGCCAAATTCTAAAACTCCCTTGAACTTCTGTGATAAATTTATGTTAAAAATTATTCTTTTATACCAATGATTAATTAACTTCACGTGGAATAATAATTTTCCATCTAATCTCTAATCGTACTGAGCTTGACATTTCTTCTTTAATTTTATCGTTTGTTTAATTAAACTTCGTCTTAAAAGACTTTCCCTAGCATGCAGCAAAGTATGAATGAAGATAGTTTGGATTAGATGTAAGATTGCCTGAAAAAGAAAGAAAGTAACATAGGCAATCATTTTATGGAAAATTAATGAATTTCTTTTTTCAAGTCTATTCCCTGACAATTGGAATTTTTGCCAGATAGTGTTCAGGTTTTACTTCTTACAACAACGAAAAACATAAAATTATGAGGGTAGTAATAAGTATTTGGAGAAAGGATGCATCCAAAACTAGAGAACGACGAGTAAAAATGCAGACATAGCCAAAAAGTAACATAATTATCTAAAAGACAGAACAAAGCATTAAATATAAGCATACAGACCCCTTTTCTGTATAACATGAACGCATATTCGGTGGAGGACTTTACCAATTTGTTTCAATTTTTGTGCGCGATTATGTTCCATTCTTCACTCAATCTTTGCCTGAAACTTCATTATTCGTTGATTTCTGAGTATCTTCCATAACTTTTCAATTTTGTTTTAATCAGGGCTCTGCGCACGAAAATTTATTACGTTAATATGTTCAACATTTCAACAAATTCTACAGTATTTGCTGCAGCACGGATCATAGTCCTGCATTTAACTAGCTTCATGTACTCCCGATGATCGGACAGGAGATGGCATATTCCTGAAGTAGATTCTTGTAAACCGCAGCGTTTACTTTGGCACATAAAGGGACGAGATGACAGACTCCAGCGTTAGGAAACATGTTACTATACCATAACGTTGTCACTTTCAAATTTATTTTATTTTCGATACATGTGAGATTCAAATATTGCTTCCCATCCAATCCGAGGATATGAAATTTGCTTTCATCGCTGAAAAACACTTTTCGATACTCCATAGAACATGCTCAGTAGCGAAAGCCAACCTAGCTCCTTTATTCATTTTACTTATTAAGGGTTCTTAGCTCGGACGCGTGCTATGAGTCACACCTCTCTAAAGAGATGTGAGGCAGTCTTACGAAAAACATTCAAGCCCATCTTCTCGGCAACTTGACGTGAAACACTGCTGCTCTGTCAAGTCAGCCCTGCATCGACTACCGTTGCCTCCTGCGATCTTCGCTGGGAGTGATATTTTGATGGCGTCCCGGATTTTTTGTCGACTCGCAGAAATCGGTATCCTGAAGGAGCTTTATTATACGTGACAACACACTTTTGACAGACTACAATGCCTTGAAATATCGATGCCATACCTTAACTCTCCCATGAGACAAGTAGTATTCTGGGGTTTGTTGACCTTAACATCTATCGCCATTCTTATTAATGAATAATACCATCAGTAACAGCATAAAATACTCATAGGACGCTGTTGTCTTTTATAGGTTACAAATTTTTACGTTTGAACAGAATGTTATCAGTCATAGTTCTCTAGTTTTGGTCGCATACATTCCTCAAATACATATTAATTTCCCAATAAATTTTTAAGGCACTTTTCTATGAATAATGGATACATTTGGAGCCTAATTTTAAAGTATATTATGTGTAATTTTCATGGTAATTTAACAATTTTTTCAGGAAAATTTAGATTTCGGTAATTTGTTCACTAGTTTTGGACGCTACTGAATATACCTTTAGTTTCAGACTTATAAATATTTAGCCTTAACTTGCTTGCCTTAATTCCTTTCAAATATTACCCTGATTGATGCAATTCTTAAATGCAGATAGGAGATGGTAAATAAGTAGTGGCGAATCTATTTTTATTTAATTATTATTAGATTTGGCGGTGGTCGTGAGATTGGTTGAAGCGGATCCATTGGAATTTTGAATTGAGAAAAAGATACATGGTTCTTTTGAAAAACATTATTTAGGAGACGAGTTTCGGAAGAAACTTGTTTCCATGGTTCTTGTCATGAAGATTGAAGCCATTCACTACAAAAACTAGTCTCCCTTATATTATTTACTAGAACAACTGCATTTCATTTACAGGCTTTATACTGAGTTGACGCTTCATCTTGAAACGAATTATGGGACGAAACGGAATCTAAATTTGGGTGTTTATTTCCCTGTATTTATTTTTCTTTATTTAGTAAGGCGAAAATATTTTATTTACCAGCCATTCTGATGGTATCCTCGTTATCTTTTAATATCTTGCGATAATCCTCACCGCTTATCCCAAACAGCTCTCTCTAAGAAAAAAAAAACCCTGATACCAATGTGCGTTGTGGTGGCGGACGATACAGAATTACACATGTGTGTGTCAAAGTAAAGAAAAAGGCGGGTTTGCTCCGTTCCTACTGAGTTTACTCTCTGCAAAACACCTTATTACGTTAGGTTTTCCCCACCCCTACTCACCCACCTCGAGGCAAAGAGAAAAATTAAAACCTCTTTCAATACCCAGCCGGGTGAAGCCACGCCCACTGGCATACAAAGAGTTTAAGCCATACAGTCTATGGGTAAAGTATGCTATCATACTTTCCCTACATTTTCTTCTTTATTCCATTATGTACATCTGACTCAAAGATGCTCTCGAAAAATTTATACATATTTAATGGGCATCTTTCTGTCAAACTGCATTAACGCAGCAGGGACTATGGTCTCGCCGAGAGAAATCCCAGCTTAGCTCTCGAGCGAAGTTAAGTCACGTCAACTGTGTTTAGTGAATGGATAGGTTCCAATTACTAAGGGACATTAAACAAAAAAGCAAATAAAAATTAAAAGAAGAGATAACCTTTGTTTCGGACCCTCCCTCTTTCAAACCCAAACACACACATTCATAACACTCAGTCATACATCTTACATATTGAACAATTGTAATAAATTCAAAGAGGTTTATAAAGTTAGACCAAATTAACAAAATCCTGACAACCATTAGTCAGTCCACCAGCCGAGAAAACCGACATGGGAATATTCTGGTTACATCTTCTTGTTAGCGTAACGGGGCTACTTATTATCTTATATATTTTTAAAAACAAAAACAAACGAAGGAATCTCCATGAAGGGCATTTAATAAAAAGGCTGATCAGGATATTGTGGGATTGGCGCGAGCTAGGGAGGAGGCTACTTAGTGTGCTGGGACTCAAATATGCAACTGCTCTTACTGCCCCTCCCCCTTGCTCCCTAACAGAGGTCGTTTTAATTCAATGGGTTACTCGGAATAACCCCCGTTTAAAAAAAAACCCTTTAATTTACAACAAGAACCATTTTCCCCACAAAACTGTGCTGGTAACCATCAGTATTAGTTAAAATAGAAAATAAAGAGTTAACCCATTAATTTGATGAAGGAGGGGGGGGGGGCAATAAGGAAAATACCTCTTGAATCATGGTAAAAAAGAAGATAATTGAAAGATGGTAAACACAAATTGATAAGTGGGAAAATTGCATCTAAGCTCAAACAGGTAACTAATTGCAGAAGAGAAAATCGGGTCTTAATTAATAATGAGAAACTTAGACGAAGAATCGACAAAGATATGAAAGAAGTGAGGAAGAGGATCTGGTGGAGATATTTGAACGTAGAGCCTCTTAAGTAGGCTCTAAGAACTCAGGGTCGGGGGAAATGTTTCATAAACTTAAAGTTTAGGAAATAAGAAAACTCGGAGGTTTGTTCGTATATTTAAGTCTCTATTTCGTTCTTATTTGTTTTTCACGCTTTTAAAATTAGTCTAATCATTAGTTAATCAGATATACTTTAATCAGGCTTTCGTTACTCAGTGCTCACTCTTGGTCAATTTTCCAATTATTTTTATGCTTAAGTTCTGCCGCTCTTCTATTCTTATCCCCCTAGGTTGTTCTATCTTGCAAAAGAGGAATTAATCAAGCCAGACCAGGTCAAGAGAACTTAGGCATAAACGCATAAAAAAAGGTTGTATGATAAACAACTATCGCATTTAAGACCAGGCAAGTGAGGTGCTGGTTAAACTAACTCCCATCAATAATGAAGATGGCTATATTTCTCTGCGGAATGGGAGTCTAAATTCGTGTCTTCTTTCCAACGGATGCTTAATGTTTTACTGACTCCGAAATGAGTGTAAGTCCCAAACAATTAAAATAAATTCATATAGTATATATTAACTCCCATTACTCGGTAAATGGACAAATTTACAAGTAAATAAACGAACAACACGCCACCCTGCTGGTGCGAAGCCAATCTCTGAATAACGGACAATTTCCTCAGACTTGAAGAAAATAGAGCAGCGAAACAACACGAAAACAAATAAAGTGACCCCTCTCCCCACTTACGTCCGAGATGAGGCCAGTGTCCGATTTGAACCAGGATTAAGGGAATGAAGAAGGTTGTGTTCATGATTCTGAGTATCTGTTCTTAAGGTACGAACGTGGATTCTTGGAGTTACTTTCAGGAACCGAGCCCTTCTTATAAATAGGTTGTTATTACATCCATTTTCATCCTCAACCTTGCAATAATAATGTCAGTGAATTAGAAAAAGGTATTATTTTTGCAAATTCTTTTAAACTTTATAAATGTTCATTTTTCTTGAGAAAAAAAATAGTGTATGTGTCTGAGTCTCGCATAGAGAAGAGAGATGCAGTCGATGGGTTTAGCGTACGAAAGAATAGCTAAATAGAAGGAACGGGAATTGGCTTCGTGACTGGTCAGAGTGATGTCACGTTAATGGTCGTGGTTTGTCTCGCATACGACGTAGTTGTTTAACTTAGGACTAATATTTCTGTTGCGCGTTGCATTAAACGATAAATTAGCACGCGGGTGAAAATGAATGATGCTACAGCTGCACGCAAACATCATTTATTGGACGAGGACAAATTTTCTATACAACCGTTAGAAGTTTATTGAGTAACCATATATATTCCTCGATACTCTAATCAGTAAATGGTTATGTTTGCGTGAATAATTTCGGTCACCGTGTATAATCGAGAATATAATTATTCTGCTTACGACTGCCTTCGTCTATCCATTGTACATAAGAGAAATCGAAGCAATCTTTCTGCCAGTCACTTACAGCCAAGGCTCTGACTTCAACCCAACCCCAAACCGGTATTTGACCAATTTTAAGATGAAGTTTGACTCAGGTTGTCATTATTATTACTATTATTTCCTTTCTTTATTATTTCTATTTTTGATCCAACCATTAATTCCAGAAACAAATAAACGTGTTTCCATACTTCGAAATCAGGATGCGATCTTGGAAGTTCTCTGTAGGACCTGCGAGTAGTGCGCTTTCTGGAGTTCAGTCTAATAAAGGGATATTTTGAACCCCAAAATGAAAGAAACTTCAATGATTCCAGAAACCGAAAATTTCAGGTTGGTTTTCAAGAAACTGAGATAGCATTTTGGAGTAAGGGAAAGAGAAGATTTTTTAAGGTGTGTAATCTTTTGAATTGAGGAATGTATTGGGTAGGAGGTAAAGGCACCGACTTCACTTCTGAGCGCTTTAGATCATAATGTTAAGCAACTTTTATGATCCTTTCACCTTCCCAAAACGACGGCATCTTTCAAAAGCTGTTAAAGGACAACATTGTTTAAAAATACTAGAATGATTAAAGATTTCAAATCCTTCTAAGCAAAAAATTGTGAGAAACCTTGAAATTCATATGTGAAAATTCATTGTTTGTACCATGTCCGAATCCATACCTCATAATGCTATTATAAATTTTGCTGGGAACGCACAGACGAGTGCGGGATATAATAAGCAATTAAAGTTATATACTTAAGATATACACAGAAATATACTCATAAATCCAGGTGTTAGCCATCTTGCCATCTCTACTCACTCATCTAATTGCATTGCTTTTTTATCTTTCTTTCATAACCATCTATCAAGAAACTAATTTATTTTCGGATAGACTTAAAGAAAAGAGATGAATTCGGAAATTCTTATTTATAACACGTCTGCCTGAACTTAATTTCTCCCATTTCAGAAGAGATTGAAAGAGCTTACATTAGATGAGTCTAGAATTTCTTCCTTCCTTTTCTTTACTGTCCTTAAGAAATTTCCCTCGCTGCTTCCTTTTTCTTAGCTGCCTTTACTTAGACGGATTCCGGGAATCCCAATTAGCATTTTAATGCGACTTTGAGAATTTTAAAAATTAAGTTTCTTTTCATTTTTAAATTTTGACTTTATAGCTAAAAAGTAAAATTCCTTCTTTCGTTTTATTTTATTACTGATAAAAATATGTTTAAAAGTTTTGATATTACAGCTCTTCATTAGAGTGGGCCACTTCTTTGCTACAATATGGTTATATTGATCTATGGGTATAGCATGTTTCATTGTACTCTGACACGAGTAAAGCTTGGGTGTTTTCAATGAAATCTGGCTTGGATTTGTTGTTATTTTTTTAATTAACATCCAACTGATCTAAGCAGTTAGGGAGTAAATTAGGTGCGAATAATTTAGAGTGTGAGTTTGTTAAAAAAGAGGACCTCTCTATATTGAATTCTACACAAAATGTGCTAAAGATTTGTTTATATTAGACTCATTCTAAATGTTTTTGGAAAACCTAAAAGGGAGACCGTAACCTCATTATCTACGATCTGATTTTAATGAAGATGACTTCACCCCTAGAGAAATATCCTTCAGCTGTGCATTGACACGGTTATAAGGCAAATTACATTTTCAACATAATTTCTTGTGCTAATGATTGTTTTCCGGGAAGTTTATGAAGCCTCGTAGGGTATGTAGTGCATCTCAAAATAAGTAATATATTAATAATGTAATATACATGTAATGTGTATTTGAAAAATATGCAATGCCTGTAATATATAAGTAACATCTATGAAATATGTATCTAGAATAAATGCTGGATCTAATATTTATCTGAATATATAAGGCATTTAATTGTATAGCATCTGAACGCATGTAATGGAAGCTAAAACAACTGCACCGGATTTAAATTGTTAATGATTTACATTAATGAAAGAGCAGTTGAAGGCGGATGAAGTTAATTCGCTTCTGAACTCACCCGCATTTTTGGAGCTCACTTCTGTAAGGCTGCGTTATATAGTTCGCTTCGGCGAGAAACATTTATCTCTAATGAAATAAAGCGAAAGCATTTTGTGGAGAGTTTCGCGACCACAATGGAAGTGAAAATGTATAATAGGTACGCATCATGGAAAAAACAATAAAAAAGACTACATTGATGGAGTGCTTGTCTTTAGAAAGTTATTGTTCGATGGAAGCTCAATTTAAATTACTTTTGCCAAACAATACGATTAGAAATGATACTTTAATTCCATATATTTAAATCTTTTACAATTGCACGAATTCAGAAGAGTAATGGAAGTGATAATTAAATAAATTAAAGTTTGGGGCTAAATTGATTGACTAAAAATATATATATATATATATATATATATATATATTGTAACTTTACAGTAGTAGAAAACTTACATAAACAGGATTTGGCACAATTTAATTCTGTTCTTCCGACACATTACAGACATAATTGAATCGAGGAAAAACCTTTCAGATTATATTGATTCGTACATTTACTAGTGCACATCAACTTTTCACATTACTGGACAAAAAAGGCAAAATGCATTAATTAGCTTATCCCATATTTTTTTCAGTTTTTTCAGGGCAGAGATGAATGAGTAAATGTATGGCAGGAATGAAGCCACACTGCTTCGCTCGGCTGCTGCTTATGAAGAGGTCATAGTGACATTGGTTCGAGCTAGTACTGGGGAAACCATGTTAAAGTTCTTGATGAAGCTTAACACTCACAGAATCTCACCAGGACTCATTCCCACCCAATTTAATCACTCGTAAACCCTAGCATCCCAAAAGCCAAGCGAGATTTCATTATTAGCAACCAGCTTTACTCATTCTAGAGTACAATGAAGCACGTGGTATTGTAAAGCACACATGTATTCACCTGAAGGGTGTATATGTAGATACTCAACACAAAGAAACCCGAAGTAAGGAAGAGAGAGCGAGTTTAGAAGATCGAGATAAAGGCTCGATTTTCTCACTGTAATAAGGTGGTAGTCTCAATATCTGGTCTTAAGTCAGACAGGTGCCAGAGAAATAAACATTAGGAAACTGAGAATGTCTGGAGGTAATAAAAGGGCATGTGATGAAGCATTTCACTATTCTGTAACAAAGATAGCCAGAAATTCGGCAAATATAAGTCTAATATCAAGCTCCGCCTTCTAGAAATATTGCCCAAATAACGAGGTACGGCAGTGTAGACGCTATCCAATCAAATTAAATAAAGTATTAATTTAAGCCGATCAGGAGGAGAGATATAGGAATGAGCAGCCAATCACCTGCGCCAACGTCATTTTCAGGCGGGGCGTGAGGCTGACTTGATGAATGTTTCTCCCCCTTTATAAACGGGTGCAGAGAGATTAAAAGAGAGAGTCTTTCATTATTACTATCTTGATTGTTACGCGTTGATTAATTCAATAAGTCGATCATTATAATCGCTCGGTCGCTCTACCATATTCTCGCATCATTTTGTTGCAAAATCGAATTGTGAAATTGTACTCAGAGTACTTCCTATTTTCGGTGGGAGGTAAAATAAATAGACAGAGACTCGTTTACATCTATTAACAGATTCTTTTATTCATCCAAGCTGGTACCCTTTTCCTGGATCAAGTACAAGGCTACCTTAAGGGATATTTCCGTTGCGCATTTTAAATAACTTGCAACCATTGCCGGTGGCAAGCGTCACCTTAATCCTACCAAGCTAGCCCTCTTGATTAGCAACGTTACCACTAACTGGTCAACCACACCCCATATTGGTACGAAGGATTGCCACTCCAGAGGCAAGCCCCATTCACATATAGGGGGTGGTAACAATAACAGAAAAGCAAGCAAAATCGTCATCATTCTCCCCCCATACCCACCCATAACTGGCGACCCTTTTCCGTCGTTCGACAAAAAATGCAACACGAGGAAAATTCAAGGATTTAAGAAGAAAAGAAGTGAGAAGATTAATCTTGGATAACCAGCAGAGTAAACAAGGTAAGTGGGATATGGTAGACGCCGTGGCGATCAAAGCACCGCTATTCAATGAAGCAGCAGTGATACGATGGTTCAAAATTATTGAGGCACAAGTTCACAACTCCAAAATAACAAAAAAAGAAACTAAATTTTACCACATGCTAGCCTCGTGGCTTCCGAAAACGGTGCTCAAATCATCAATAATTGCTCGCAAACAAGAGTGTCTGGTGGCACTACCAATAATTTTACTGGATATTTGTGCCTTACTGAATGATTCGAGATTTTCCCCTTTCACAGCAGCAACCAGCACGACACTATTATGCCCCAAACCGCTGGTTTCCACCGACTCGTCCAAAGCACACTGCAAATTCATAAAGGAACTGGCTATAACGATGGTCCAGATATATTTTGGACGTACATCGGCGAGCAATCTCCACTTAGTGCCAAAGCATTACGTACCACCTGACCTAAAGGATGCATCCCACGTTTGGGTCAGAGTTGATCGCGTGTGGAGACTTCTTGAGGTGCCTTACGCGGGTCCCTTCCTGGTAATCGAACGCGACAACAAAGTCTTCAAATTGGAATTACCGGACAGGAGGAGAGACACGGTTTCCATAGATAGGCTAAGGCCGGCAAAATTTTTTCCTGCAGGCGAAGACGTACGAGACAATTACCGACGAGCCCGGAAGTCCCGGGTTAGCCAGAAGAGGCCTGACCCTAATCGCCCAGGAAGAATGGATGAAAGAAAAGAAGATAGGATCGAACCCACTCAGCCGGGCCATTCGTAAAGAGCAGAGGAGCCACCGCGGGAGCAAGTCTCGACGCGAGCTGAGATGAAGGTCAAATTCGTAAAGAACAATATATATATATATTTATATATATATATATATATATATATATATATATATATATATATATATATATATATATATATATATATATTATTAATATGGACATATTAAAGAAACAAATAATTATGCATATGTGTAAAAATAAAGTTGTGACAAATTAAACATATAGTGAGGCATAAAAATAAATATATAAAGTAATGACTGATTGAACATGTAAAGATGCCAAAACGGAGATATAGAAAGTCATGAGTAATCTGTAAATTCTTATAATTGGTACACGAATATAAATAATCTAAACTGAAAGACATAACCGTGCTCTTTAATAAAAATAACTCCGTGTGAGTATAGTCTAGATACAAAAAAATGTCCATATAAAGAATGAGGTGAAACAGTAATGTATATATCTCTGTAAAATACCACTGTATAGTTTTCGTCTAGATAAGTAATAGAAAATGTGCGTTACTAGGCGAAATAGATCCATTATGAGTAATCACAGATTAGCGTCATAGGAACTCTAGAAAGCCATGTAACTGTCCCCAAAATAGCGACAAGCCATTAGCCAGAAATCTGTCAGTCATATATTTTAATTCTGTATGGCAGTATTATTGGAGAATAGTGTAATGAGAGGTAGATGGATAAATATACACGCCTCGTTGCCTCTATACTTTAGTGTATATATATATATATATATATATATATATATATATATATATATATATATATTATATATATTAAAATGTACTTGTTATGTGACGGGATTGTATCATATAGGAACCTAACGAGATATACGCGAGTTGTAAAGGAGATAATTAGGAAAATGTGTTAGCAATGATAGTATTAATGTCGTTAGATATGGCAGGACTCGGCATAATGGGCACACTTAAATACAGGCATGGGCAGATGTAAATGACGACGCCCTGCGTGTTTATTGTAAACACTACCGCTATCAGGAGTACAAGAAGTAATGTCACATGTATATCTACATATGTAATACGACTTTCATTATAACTTATTCATCTTTGTATGTAGCGAGGACAATAAAGTGATAAATAAATTATATGGGTAACACTCCTCTACTTTTGGCGATTGTGAGGAAGTCAAACTATATTGTATAGCAAATTGTAACTTTTATATAACTATTCTGTCTAAGAGCGCATTAATGTATATATATATATATATATATATATATATATATATATATATATATATATATATATACATATATATATATATATATATATATATATATATATATATATATATATATATATATATATATATATATATATATATATATATATATATATATAGTTTATTTGTAGAGTCTTAGGGTCATGAATTTGGATGTATACTGTGTATTATGTGTCGTAGTATAAGACATGATAACACTCCATGCTTTTGGGGCCAACGTGTGTGGGCACACATGTATTCACCTAAAGGGTGTACATGTAGATACCCTACACAAGGTAACCCGTGGTAAGTAAAAGAGATAGCTAGTTTAGAAGATTGATATAAAGGCTCGATTTTCTCACTGTAATAAAGTCGTAGTCTCAATATCTGGGCTTAAGTCAGACAGACTCCAGAGAAGTAAACATTAGGAAATTGAGAAGGCCTGGAGGTAACAAAAGGGCATGTGATAAAGCAGTTCACCATTTTGTAACAAAGATAGCTAGAAATTAAACAAACATAAGTCTAATAATAAAGCTCCGCCTTCTAGAAATATTGGCCAATAACGAGGTACGGCAGTGTAGACGCCATTCAATCAGAATTAAATAAAGTATTAGGTTAAGGAATAAGTTATTGCGTATTTATAATCTTGTGTTGATTTAACTTTGTTGACGTGATTTGTGCACATATTAAGAAACAATAATAAATAATGAGAGCAAAATTTGCAAAGGTTAGGCTACGTCTCTTAACAGCGTAGACTATTAGGCTTTTGCTTAAGCTACGTCTTGAAGTTGAGTAATAAGTCATTGTGGTTTATTTAAAAGTTGTGTTAATTTAATTTTTGTTCTGTACCGTCAAAATGGAATGTCAAGTTGAAAGAAAGGCGCATTTTCGACACTTGTTGTTATTCATTTTCAATCGAGACGGGAACACTGCAAACGCAGCCAAAGCTTGTCGCGATATTTGTGATGTGTACGGAGAAAATGCTTTATCAGTAAGGACAGCTCAATGGTGGGTTTCACGTTTCAAAAACGGTCATTTCAATTCTAATGACGAAGAACGTTCTGATCACCCCATTAATTTGGATGAAGATCGATTGAACGACCTTCTTTATGAAAATCCTCGTTAATCGACTAAAGAATTGCCTGTACAATTGGCGTGTGATCAGAAAACTGTAATGAATCACCTTCATTCGATGGGGAAAGTTAAAAAACTCGGTGCATGTGTTCCGCACGCTTTGAGCGAAAGCAACAAACTTCAACGCCATGCGATTGCCTCAGGTTTGCTTGCTCGTCACAAAGCTACTCGTGGATGTAAGGACAGATTTCTTCACCGCATCCTCACTGGCGACGAAAGGTGGTGTGTTTATGTCAACATGAACCATCGAAAACAATGGCTTAGCCCCAATAAAAAACCACTTTCGCGATTAAAGCAAGGACTTCATCCACGAAAGACGATGCTGTGTGTGTGGTGGGATTGTGAAGGCATCCTTCTTTATGAGCTCCTTGCGAACAACGAGATTGTCAATGCAGAACTCTACGTTCAACAAATGTATCGACTGGCCGAAGCTATTCGTGAAAAGCGACTTCAACGACGTTATGGAATCCCTCTGCAACGTGACAATGCTTGTCCTCACATTGCCAATATGACAAAAGACGCCATCCAAACGCTTAATTGGGAAATCCTGCCGCATCCTCCATATTCGCCAGACTTGGCTCCGTCGGATTTCCATCTGTTCCGATCGCTCTCCAACAATTTGCGCGGCGTTTCGTTCGAAACTGATGTGGAATTAAGAACTTGGTTAGAAGAATTCTTCGAGTCAAAATCCAGAGAATTTTATTGTAGAGGCATCAATAAACTAGTTGAACGTTGGGAAGAAGTCGTCCATAACAACGGAGAATACATTATTGATTAAATTGCATATTCTTATCAATTAAAAATGAAGTTTTTCTAAAATTGTTAATGGTAATGAATAAATTTGATAAAACCGCAAGAACTTATTCCTCAACGCAATATTGATTTAAGCCAATCAGGAGGCGAGATAAAAGAATGAGCAGCCAATCACCTGCTCTATCGTCATTTGTAGAAGGGCACATAAACATCAATAAATCTATATTTTATGGAAGAAAAGCGACTCCCATACATCATTATAAACGTATAGCATGAAAGCGAGGGACACGTTTATTCACCGGATAGGGTTCTATAAATGATCCAAACCTGTGGTTCTCGACTTAGTTGAGTGGTAAGAGTAAGTATGGTTAACGAATGTTAATCCATATTGGTTGGATTGAACTTTACTCAACTATATTTGGTTGGTTAAAATGAAGCAACGAATGGTTCAGATCCTGACTCAGATAGGAAGTTGGGAACCGGTGTTAAATCCTTACCCCCACAACATCCATATTGTCCCCAGCAATTAGAGTTCACTTACGCCCTTATTCCTTCTTATATACACCATAATCTTAATCACTATACTTATTCCTTTCATTCATCACTCTGCCCCGTTCCTCGTTTTTCACAAAAATACGGCCACAGTTTGATGCATGAACTTATTTTATTAATTTACTCGTGATATTTTCCTGTCTGTTCTTATCCTCGTCTTCCATTCGAGGCCTTTTGTCTTTTATCTACATAAACAACGGTTCTTAATCGAGTACAATGTAATATTGTACTCATCGAAGATTCATCGTTCGCGCGCACACTTCTGCATCGCACTAAAGTTTGAAAAAAATCATGATTAACTCAACCCCGAGACTGTATCGGCGATGACGCGACCAGAGCTAATCCCGAGCGGAAGCATCGTCTCTGAGTCAAACGGAACCGATGCTAAGCACTACTCCCAACAATCTTGGATATGTCTCCCGTCTGCCTGAAACAGATTTTAAGTTGTCAGAAACATATTTTTTTAAAATTGTCAGAAACAGGTTTATAAGTTGGCAGAAACAATTACGGATTTACGGTTTCGAACAAGTTATGTATTGTCCGATCTGTTTTCTCCTGCGGATTCCGAAAGCGAATTTTTTTCACAGATGCGCGCATTGGAGAAGGTTTGGAGAGGGGGGCGTCGCCCGTTGTTGTCTTGGATTTAGAGGGGCTGTCGGGTAAAGAGGTGGCATGGGCCGCGCCCTTTGTGATATTTAAGAGAGAAAACGAAGAATGGGGTCTAATCTGGGATAGGGACAGCTAGCAGGAGTTAGACTAACCCTCAGGGTCATAAATTGGTAGCGGAAATTCGGGTATCAATTCGGTTATTTTAGCCTTAATTTTTTTTATTAGTATTACTAATGTATTGATTATAATTTTGGTATATTTTCAAATAATTTTATTTGTCTTCTAAAAAGCCGTTACAATTATGAAGGCAAATAAAAATGAGCAAATGATTTTTCATTCTTTACCTTTTTCAAAATTGTAAATTTATTTTCAGTTTTGTATAATGAATAAAGTCATGGGAAATAAGAGATTTTTTATAATTAAAACGATAAAAATTTGGGAAACACTGAGGGAAAGGGGAGGGGGGGGGGACGAGTAAACACTGACACTTCGCTCAATTTAACACAATAGAGACGAATTGAAACCATTGGGAAATAAAAACCAAAATCGAGAAAGATAAAAAAGCAAAAAGAATATTTTAAGTCCCAATTGGTTGCTGAATTCATCATTTAAATCAAGCTTTAAATAGAGGCCATGGAGAGCATTTCTCCTCCATGGTAAAACAGGGAGTAACCATGAATAAGAAATACACAATATACCATTCACTAAATTAGAACCCTTTATATAGAAAATGGAAAATCAGTTCGAACTCTAGCATCTCTCGATAGCGGAATCGACGGACGTCATTTTTCAGAACTGAAGTCGCATAGATAGAGGGAAATAATAATCCCATGAGCGTTCAAACCTGGCGGAAATTTATGACAATATGAACCGAAAATCTAAAGCCAGAACTGATACTTTAGATTCACAGAATTTGCGCACCTATCTGGGGAAGATTGGGTTCAGTGCCCCCTTTCACCCATTTTCGGGACTAGGCAGCTTGGAGGAAACTGCAAGAGAACAGAGAAAAGATGGATAAATAAATAAGAAGAGCCTCTCAACTTCCCAAAACGTGTTAGGCTTGACCTTGGATTCGAAAGTACGGATATGAACCCTCCTTCTGGATACCTCAGAACTACGAAAAAAAAGAAGCCCCCATCGGCGAGGAATCGAACTCACTCCACCATCCCTCGTTCCTTCTTTAAGAAAGAAATCGTTTTTGGGAAGGAAGGGAAGCGAGATACACCCGGAAAACCGGAGCAGAATACTGTCTCTCCGGAACGGCCCCTAGATCTCCTAGTGGGACCCAGGTCTCGTTAATAACCTCATCTTTCGCCTTTTCTCCTGACCTTAATTATTTGTTTATCGCCGGACGGACGGAGAATTAGGCCCCTGCCCGAGACGCCGCTGCGGAGGGCGAGTAGGAAGAAGAAGATTTCCGCCCTCTGACGGATGATGATGAAGACATTCTGAATATAACGGATAAAGGACGTGTCCTAATATATTGACTTAAAAAGATATTGAAAATAACGAATGGGATTAGCATTGTGAGTAGAAGGAATGGAATTTATGCTGAATATATTTCTGACTCTTTCTTCCCTTGCCTTTTTCATAATCTAATTTGGGGCTCTATTTACCTCTCCCAGAAATTAGTTACTCGAGTATCGAGGTCTTTTTCACTTGCCATTTTCCTAAATGGAGAATCTATTAACTTCTCCTGGAAATTGGTTACTCTGGTCTAGAGGTAGGTCTTCTTCACTCGCCTTTTTACAAATTGGGGACTCTAATAACCTCTCCCAGAAATTAGTCTGAATTTATGCTGAATATATTTCTGACTCTTTCTTCCCTTGCCTTTTTCATAATCTAATTGGGGGCTCTATTTACCTCTCCCAGAAATTAGTTACTCGAGTATCGAGGTCTTTTTCACTTGCCATTTTCCTAAATGGAGAATCTATTAACTTCTCCTGGAAATTGGTTACTCTGGTCTAGAGGTAGGTCTTCTTCACTCGCCTTTTTACAAATTGGGGACTCTAATAACCTCTCCCAGAAATTAGTCTGAATTTATGCTGAATATATTTCTGACTCTTTCTTCCCTTGCCTTTTTCATAATCTAATTGGGGGCTCTATTTACCTCTCCCAGAAATTAGTCACTCAGGTTTCAAAGTCTTCTTCTCTTGCCATTTTCTTAAATGGGGACTCTATTAACTTCTCCCAGAAATTAGTTACTCTGGTCTCGAGATAAGTCTTCTTCACTCGCCTTTTTACAAATTCGGAACTCTAATTACCTCTCCAGAAATTTGTCACTCGGGTCTCAAGGTCTTCTATCTGGCGAACATAATTGCGTCATGAGACGCTCATGTCAGAAGGAAGATTTGATTAATAATCTTCTATGTTTCAACATTTTTCCTTCAATGAAGAATAGAACAACAATATGTTAGACGCAGCCATATTGGCAACTTGTTTACGGAGACAAGTTTTATTTCATTCTCGCTCTTGTACCCATTCCTTATGAGAATGACTAAATCACTAAGTATTAAGTTCGGAAAATTATGGATGTAGAATTATAGTTAGGAGCAAAAGGGGAATATAAACTGAAAATTCCATGAGAATGGAAAATATATGAACTTTTTCTTCCTAATTTGATTATTTTATTAATTAAGTGAAGAGAACTTTGCCTTCTAATTATCTTTATTTTAGTTATAATCAGTTTTTTTTTTCCTTTTATCAAGTTGTTCTCAAAATATTAATATCAGTTCTAATCGGTTTTCTTCTTCGCAGTTATAGATTGGTTTAAATTGTATCATTTATTGTATATCTCACTTCTCTGCATCTTTTTCTCTAATTTTGCATTTTAAATATTATAATACGTAAATCGGTCGACTGTACATAGTCATCTAGACGTTTTTGGCTGCTGGGGAATAATTGCTTCATCCGTGTTACTCCAATCTGTATCTTGATATATTTTGCGGTTAAGAGGGACAAATCTGCGCGGAATTTTCTTCTTCTGCTTGTTTAAAATGACATTTAGTTGGTTATTGTGTTCAGTCTTCTTTGCGAAACGGAAACCCGTGTCTTGATTCCAAAGATCCTTTGGGTTAGTTTGTTCTGAAATATCTGCAGATTAATTAGGCGTAATTTTGAAGGTTGATGCATGTAGGGAAACTGCTGGATTACAGGAGCCCTAACCAAAAGAGATCCAGATGCATGTACTGGATGTACCTTTTGGTCCTCAAAGAAAGAGAACAGAATCTATACTCAGGCAGCTAGGTTCTTTTCAAAATAATCCTAATATATGTATGTACACATTGTATGCTTAAAACGAGGCGAAACAATTTAAATAATCCAGCTATATTTTAAAATAGTAAGAATAGATTTTTTTATAAACACGGGTAATTAATCGAAGGAATTAGGACAAAATGTCTACAGGGATCCATAAGGCTTCGAGACCAATTAACATAACCACTTCAAAAGCCCAAATGCTCTGCCATATACAATGGATTTAACTTGGTCTTTTTGTCTTTAGAATTTTAAGAGTACCGCATGCTCCATCAAGTATGGGAACTAAATATTAATCTTTATTAGTATACTTAGAACAAAAACAATTTTCCAGGCACCTCATATCATCTTTAAACTTTATATTAAACCAGTCCACCTTTTATTGTTTATATTTTCTCAAGTAAACTTTGTTCTCTTTACTTTATTAAAAAAATCCAGATATGCTTTCAAATAATAGAACGAAAGTGCGTCTAGAGACCAGATCTAAGAATAACGCGAAACTAAATTTTACTTGTGGTGGCGAAGGTAATAAATTGGGGTGTAATGGGCACCGATAAATTTTAATGACAAATAATAGATGCAATGTGAAAAGGAGTCTTATTTGCTACTCAAATGACACTCGAGTGTTCGTATGGGAGATGATATTGAAAGAGAGGGGGGGGGGGAACTTGGCAGACACCGCATTCAATCGGGTGAACAACGTTTAATCATAATGATGATGCTGATCTGTCCTACACTTGCACAAGGCAAAGGAGAAGGGCGTGGCTTAAGTGTTCGAAGAAGTTCCGCCGCAAATATATGTTATTGCAATTATTTTTGATCGTGCAATAGCAGAGGAGAACATCAAACTGTATCTTCTTGGTATTAGTAACGTAATTTCCTCTGATCGCCCATGGATAAAGAAGACTCACTGAGGTCTTTAAAACGGCGTGAGAAATATATTGTAGAAGTCTAAGTACATCAAAGCATTAGTGTATACATAAATAAACCGACACAGATGCGTGTTTCTCCCCCCCCCCCCCTCCCTCTAATTCCAAATTCGCCTTTTCGCATCGAATCTCCTTCACCCCTTTTCGAGCCGTCCTAAACCCGCGGTTGGAGACGAGGAGAGCTCGGGTGGCGGTGAGGCGTAAATATTTCACATGTACTGGCAGCAGACATAAGGTCTGGTCTTTAGCGCGACGATAAGGATTTTATGAGAATCCGGTGCTTTCTCTCGATTTTAGCTCTTGAGGGAAATAAAAGGGAAAATTCTCCCTGGAGTCAGGCAGAAGATCTTGGATCTACGTTGTGTGTGGAGCTAGTCTCACAAAGGAAACAGTTCGCCGGTTGCAAGGAAGAGACTTCGGGGAATTGTTTGTTGCCGTCACGGTATTTGTAGGTGATAAACTTTTCGCAGATCCCCCATCTTCCTTCAGAATCAGAGGTTACACAGGACCTCCCTCTATGGATTACCCTAGACGCAGCTAGGTAATCATTTTGGCTACCCACTCCAGGTGCCAATAATCGGAGCGGACACTTCGAGGAGAAGAATTCCGATTTGAGTCACCGTTTGACTCGCCTTCGCCATCTGGCCTAGGAACATTACATCAGGACACCGGTCTAGGATTACCCCCAAATTCGGTAACCTCGGACGACCGGGCTAAGTGCGAACATCGTCAGAAGAAGAAGACATTCACCGTCATCATCCAAATACTTAAGAACTTCAAGGTATCGTTAAAGTGAATTATCCCCTCCCTTAACTTCACCAGTTTAACCGTTAACTAGAATTTACATCCCAAACTCATAGCCTCGATAATTACAAGTGATTAATTCAGTGCTTAATTTCATAATATTATTCAATTCATTATGTCTGGTGAAATTAAGACGCAAGCATCCTAGTACGCAGATTTCAAATGTAATCCCCACGACATTATATAGACTTAACTATTGTCGAGGTTTAGTGAGTGGGTAATCCCAGTCCCACTTCCTGGACATATATTTTATTACTGTACCAAGGTGAAGCAGAGGTGAAGTGTGTCCAATACACCTACCGTAGCCACTTCCGGTGAATAAGAATAATCCCGGTGCTTCCCTTTTGATCAAAATTAGGATAATGATCGCCTGAGTGTGTCCTCACTCATTAAAAGCCAGTCATGGGTGGACTTGGGTAATATTGAGATTTAAGCCGAGTGGATTGCTTATTAATTGCCCAAGGATCGTCCAAAATAGTTAAACACACAGAAGCAAAAATAATCTTTAATGTACATGAATTAGAAATATGAAGCAGCGTATATAGGTATAAATAGAATTAATCTTTGCACTGAATAAGTAAGTCTACAGAATGTCGTGGGAATTATACTTGAAAATTACTCACTAGGATGCTTGCGTCTTAATGGCACCCGACAGAATGAATGGAATAATGTTATTGAATTAAGCACTGAATTAATCACTCCTAATACTCGAGGTTATGTGCTTGGGATGTGAATTCTAGTTAACGAATAAACTGGTGAAGTGAGGGGAGGGGATAATTAACTTTAACGATACCTTTGAGTTCGTAAGTATTTTTGAGAAGGACGGTGAAGAGCCTCTTCTGGTGACAATGATCGCACTTAGTCCGGCCGTCCGAGGTTACCGAATGAGAAGATAACCCTAGACCGGTGATATAATGATCCTATGCCGGAACACGAAGGCCAGCCAAACTGTGGCTCAAATCGGACTTCTTCCTTTGTTTTGGGTAGCCAAAACCAATTACCTAGCTACGTCTAGGGTAATCCGCAGAGGGAGGTCCTGTGTAACCTCCTACTCTGAAGGTCGGGAGGGGGGGGGGTCTGCGAGAAGTTTGGCACCTACAAGTACTGTGGTGGCAACACACAAATTCCCTGAGAAGTTTTTTCCTTGCAACGGGTGACTGTTTCCTTTGTGGGACGACCTCTCCACACTCAACGTAGGTCCAAGATCTTCTACCTGACTCCAGGGAGAATTTTCCATTTTATTTCCCTCACGAGCAAAAATCGGGAGAGAGCACCAGATTCTCATAAAATCCGTATCACTGCGCGAAAAACCTTTACATCTGCTACCAGACAGAGTAAATCTTTCACACCTTCGAGCTATCCTTGCTCCACGTCGCGGTTTACGACGGCGCGAAAACTCGGCCCTTCGTCGGCTCGGGTACCTTTTAGCGGCAGACATTTTCCTGAACGGCCGTCTCTTTGTTGCAAAAAGGGGCGGAGGGAATTCGAGGCGAAAGGAGAATTTGGAATACGGGAAGGACGCGCAGCTTGTGTCGGGGATTTCTGCGTACACTAATGTACGTAGTATTTAGACTTCTACACTGATTCGACGCAAAGACTAATCCTATTTATACCTATATGTGCTATTTCATATTTCTAATTCATGTATATTAAAGATTATTTTTGTATCTGTGTGTTTGAACTATTTTGGACGATCCTTTGGTAATTGAAAAGCATATCACTCGGCTTAATTCTTATTATTACATAAGTCCACGCATGAGTGGCTTTTACTGAGTGAGAACACAATCAGGGGATCATTATCTTAAATTTGACCAAAAGGGGAAGCACCGGGATTATTCTTATTTACCAGAAGTGGCTACGTTTCGTGTATTGTCTACACTTCACCCCCAGTTCAACTTGGTACGGGATTATTACATAAGTCCACCCATGACTGGCTTTTACTGAGTGAGAACACACTCAGGGGATAATTATCTTAACACTGACCATAAGGGAAGCACCGAGGTTATTCTTATTTACCGGAAGTGGCTACGTTAGGTGTATTGGCTACACTTCACCCCCACTTTTACTTGGTACGGGATTATAATATATGCCAAGGAAGTGTGACTGGGATTACCTACTCACTAACCCTCGACATATATGATATTTAAAATCTCTCTTGATGTTATTTTATGTGCAGATGTTATATTAAACTCTTTTGAAAGGGATTAAAGGATGAAGATTTTTTGAGAGTATTGGGTACAATTAAGGAATTACAGGAAAAATTAAATTCAAATATTATATTCTTTTACAGTAATATATTAAGGTAAAAAAAGTTCCTACAAAACACGGTAATGGACAAATAAGGGAGCTAAAATATTTGATTGTTGCAGAAAATATTTCTAAATTAAGATGATATTTATTTAGTAAAAGGAAATTTATAATAAAAATGAAATAATAATGCTTTTAGAATAATAAAAAATTAGCCTCCATTTTGGACTTAAAATTGCCGTCTCATTGGGAGTTGTATTTATTTATTACAAAGAGGAGTAGCGTGTTTTACGGAACAAGCTCTGGAGGTGTTCGAGGCCTTTGCAAGATCATGGTTATGTTAAGTTAGGTTAGGTTAGGTTTGGTTAGGTTAAGTTAGGACAGCGACTGTGCAAAAATGGACATATTATGCAACTTTCATTAACATCTTCGCGTTGCCGTTGACGTTGTAATAAGTGTAAAAGGAATTTAAGTGTTGGATGGCGAAAGGACACTGGGTTACAAAAATCAAAATTATATTTCGAGACAATCGTTTAGTTTACTTTCGCATGGTGCAAAGGGTTGACGACTACTATTTCTTGTGCTAAAGAACTTAGAAGGCTTAGAGAAGCTATAACTGATCGGAAAATAAAATATGCGGAAAGGTTGCGCCAGTTCCTCGCTCCCAAACATAACCTAACATAGGGCTGTATTTATACTACGAACCTCGAACGCCATAGCCTAAGCCTAATGGCGGGGAAGGGGCACACGCCCAGCATGTTCTCGTGCATAAAGATAGCTAACGGGAGACTAGAGGAGACGATCCTCCACAGCTCTTCTCAGTTGACCCGGAGTCATCGGCAATTCCATTAAAGGAATATGCCCTCCAGGCCTAGCTCAGACCCTCACGGGAATAACCGTATGCCTCCTGGAGCCAGACTCTGTTAGTTGTTGGCCGCCTTTGAGGTCCTATCGAAACAGGTTGCAGGATATGCGAGTATTTTATTCCATCCACTTTAAAGCTTTAGGCATGCAGGTCAACTTAGGAGGTGGGGGTCCTTCTTTGAAGCTCCACTATCTCCAATCCACTCAGTCCAGACAGGATAATGGCGTAGGAGCCAAAGCTCCTTTGGTATTGTCCTCCTTTCGGGGGGCAGCTTTAGGAAGAGCGGGAGACGGCTTCGCGACCACGTTCACGGGTGTTACCTCCGATGAGTATAACGATTCGCTGGAGGCGCTCAGCCTTTTCGCCTTAGGAGAAACGGTCACGATGGGAAAGTGGGAGGGAGCCCGAGGTTTAGCCGAGGCTTGGTGTGAACCCATTCTTCCTCCAGTTCTACCAAAGGAGAGCCCGGGGAAAGTAGAACCCGCATAAGAGTTCCGAATAGGCACGGGACCGACCGTGCTCGTAGGCCTGAAGGAGCGAGGAGCAGAGGGTGCATTTTTAAATTGAAGGTATATGAGGTCACAAGCAGCGCTGAGCGCGTCACGACCAAGTTCTTAACCTCTTGAAATGAGAGAAAATCTGTGACCTGAGCGGCTCTCCGTAATTGGCATACTTGGCTATACACATTAGGGCCTTATCCTGTATGGTCTTCGAAAATCTTAAACAGACTCCGCGTAAACCCGATTTTGAACGTCTACATGAGCGATTCGTATGGCTAAAGTGGCGGAAATAGTAGCAACTGCTCGGAGCTCGCACGAATTTATTCACTCGGTATCTATACTAACAGGCATGCTCCGACTCAGGGAGCCTGTCACGGTGAACCATGACTAAGAGTGTAAGAGTCGGTTTCCAGGCCCCTCCCTGTTTTTTTATCACACGTCTGAACCTGACCTACCCATGGTCGGTCAGCTCTAATGTGATGTCCTCTATGAAGTAGTCCACGAATTCTGTCGCATAAACTACTCCTTTCATGAAGTTCATGGTAGAGTGTGGCATCACCCTAACCGGCGAGCCATTCAGTGTCCGGAGAGTACTAATCATGGCTGACTTGGAGGGATCTAACCCTTTTGCCAGAAGGTTCTCCTCCGAGAAACGAGTCACCTTCGGCTATATCAATCAAACTAGCTAATGATCTCCTCTGATATATCATGTTGTCCTTGCTAAACATGCTGCCGTCAGTGGAGCGAATAACCAGAAAGTGTTTGAAACCAGCGAGCTCGATACGCCAGGTAGTCTCTCAATATGTGGCCTCGACGTAATCCAGACTCGACTCTGCGACTTGCAACGATGGTCCTTGTCTTAGCCCTTCCCCACCCGAGGGTGCCTAGGAAGGGACGTGCCGATCGTGCCGATCGTGCCGATCTTAACCCGCTCGCATACCAAAACGGAAGCGGACCCATCCGTTTCCGGAGCTCACGTGGAGAGAGAAGAGCCTTTGGTACTTTGTCTTCCTGTTCCTTTACGTTTTTAAAGAGAAGGTTGAGGAATGAATCCGATTCTATCTAACACCGTAAGGAACCCTTAGGCTTGATGGACCTGACTCAGCAAGATTTTTCTCCGAAATGGTG
The DNA here is from genome assembly GCA_963969495.1 of Ceratothoa steindachneri. NCBI lineage: Eukaryota > Metazoa > Arthropoda > Malacostraca > Isopoda > Cymothoidae > Ceratothoa > Ceratothoa steindachneri. The sequence continues at coordinate 133,019,031 of OZ018319.1, forward strand.
AAGGTCTTGGCTGTCAAAAGGGCAACAGCTGGGGGAGGAGGTCTTATTTCTTCCTCCACCCCAAGTCGTCACGGATCCCATTCGAGGAACCTTTTGTTGTGTCGTTTATGGCCGGCGAACCTACAAGCTGTAAACACATGACTGCAGGACTGTAGTACGCAAGGAACGTCTGGCCCTGTTATTCCTTGCGCTCCTATGAGGGTTGGCCCTATCGAGCAGCTCTCAAGGGAGCGACCAATTTAGAGCTGCTTGCCTGCTCTTTTGGCCGCTTCCTCTAATAGTAAAGGAAGGACTGCCGCTGGTAGGGAGAAAGATTCGCTCGAGGTCGCCTCCAGCGAAGGTGGTGAGGGGGAATCCATCGCACCAATAGTCCTAGAAGAGGAGTGAGCTTCCTTTCTGGTAGAGGTGGATTCAGATTGGCCCCTGAGAATGCACGGGGGGCGGGCACCTTTTGTACAGAGGTGGCGCTGCCTTGCAGCGGCTCCAAAGATGGCGGACGTCAAGCATCTTTGCCGAATAAAGATATTGAGGGGGGAACCTCTCCACCATGCGTAGGAGTGCCTCGTGTTACCTCGTCCTCCCGGGAACTTAGAGAGGGTGAGGCCGCGCTTTGAAGTCTATTCCCATGCGCAGTCCCACTATTCTTATTACCTGTCAACATAGTATCAGAAAAAAGAAAAATAACTCAGGGAAAGTAGATACTATGACCTCCCAAGGGCTTGGGAGGTTAAGAGAAAATTCTTCCTAATGCCCCAAATTCCAGAATGTGATCATTTGCACATAGTCCGTCCCGTCCAGCGTTGATGTGCTTTGCCAATCGGCCTGCCATTCAGGCTACATTTTTCCTGGAATTTTAACCATAAAGGATGGTGCCGGCGTAACCACCTTATATGTGTATTGGAGGAAAGTGAGCATAGTCGATGGCCCAATATACCCCGTACCTAATACTTGCCCTAGCCAGAGTGCTTTCGGCTATCGCAGCAGGAAAGGAACTCACGGTATACATTTCCACTTGACTAAAGGCTCATGAGAGATCGAAATTGCGCCGGGTAAACAGCCTGTGTGGATAGAAGAACAAGTTCGGAAAGGTGTAAGATGGTATGTAATAAAGAGAAGTAGATATAGGAGGGTCTACTAACGAGTAGTGTGGAGGGGTCACCAATTATTATCACACCCTTATGCTAGGTGATCCCAGGATGGCAGGCAGTCCACCAAGGCACCATGGCTACCTGAACGAGCTATGTACAATTGAAACACTCCTCTTGGTACAAAGTGCGAGTAGAAAAGGTTGAGGGAATAGTCGTAATGATAATAATAAATAATATTTTTATTAACGGTCAATAATATTAAATAATAATAATAATGTTTTTAATAACGGTAAATAATATTAAATAATAATAATAATATCTTATAATAATAATTAATACTAAACATAATAAATCATTATATTACATAATATTAATAAATAGCAATAAATAATAATATATCAATAAGTACTAATAATAAATAATATAAAAATCACACTAAATTATAATAATAAAATTACTAATAGTAAATAATAATATATAATATATAATAATAATAAAGTTAAATTAGTGCTGAGTAGGGGCTAGGGGAAAGGTCCTCAACACGTCCCCAGGCCCCATCAGAGAATTCAAGTCAACCTAGTGATGGGGCCTCCCTATTTTGCACCCAGGCTGGGAGGACGTGCAACTCTTCCGGATACCAAGTGTAACAGGCTACCCAGAGTACCCTCCTCGCGATACGGGGCATGAATAACCCGGGGCTATATGCATTGGATTACCATATTTGTTTATCCTTTAGAGAAATCATAGTATTTGTTGGCTGTAATGAGACGCAGGATTGGGAAAAGAGCAAATCCTTGAAAAGGAATTGTGCAACGACGCCATACAAATGGTTCTACTGTATTTACGTTTCGATCGAAATGTATTGGTTAAAATGAGCGGAAGTCTGGTGTAACTCGTGTGAGGGTGTAAAAGGTGCAAGTTAGAAGAGTGGAGTGAATAGACCAAGCGGTGAGCCGAAGAGGAGATTATACCCCAAAATAGGCCAAGCCAAAACAGTTTTTGTAAACTACCACTTCTAGATAACGGTTAGATATACCTAGCTTACACAAGAACGCTGGTAAGAGGGTGTTAAACCTCTGAGTAAACTATGAGTAAAATCTGGCCTAAGTCTAACCATGAATACAACCTTGGGTAGCCGTATTCAGAGAATAAACGAGGCATCTACCTCAGGAATACAACAAAATAATAAAAAAAGGGTCTAATTCTTTTCAATATAAAGACTCAGAAAATAGCTCTAAACATTTAATGGGCGGACGTTTCGCATTTTAATTGGGACCATCGTCAGCGACTAACGAGAAAAGGGGAAAAAATATTGACACTAAAAGTTTAAAATAAATACATTAAATAATGGTGTAAATTAAAAGCAGGCAAGGAACGTAAATCAGTAAAACAGATAAATATTAAGCAGGATATAAAATAAAAATAACATTACATAAAAATTACTTAACAATATCAGTGTAATTTTGCAAACAACGGGCAAGACGATTTTTTTTAATGCAAACTAACCTGAGTATGAAAAAAACAAACTGAACGGATTTAAGATTTTAATAACCCATTATATTATATTATAAACAAAAAAACAAAAGCGCAAACATATTGGAGTAGCTGTCCATCAGTAAAAAAACACAAATTTAAATAATTACACATCTTTAATTAAATTACTCACCGAATAACCAACCAAACGAACATTCTGCGTTATTAGTTGTCTAGCATTAGTCAGTTGCTACCACAACAACGATACAGCTCAGTCAGTCCTTGTAATTTGTTCACATTTGCGTTTTTATTTATAATATAATATAATATATTGGGTTATTTTATTCTTAAGGATTTTTTTAAGTGATTTTTATGTAATGTTATTTTTGTTTTACATACCACTCAATATTTGTCTATTTTACTGATTTACCTTTCCTTGACCCACTTTTAATTTAAACCATTTTTAATATATTTTCTAAAAACTTGTAGTGTAAATATTTTTTCCTTTCTCTCGTTAGTTGCTGATGATGGCCCCAGTTGAGATCCAAAACGTCCGTCCATAAAACTTTAGAGGCATTTTGGGTCTTTATATTCTTAATATATATATCCATTAAACCACATTGAAAGAGAAAACGGAATAATTTTGTCTTGCAGTAATATTTTTATTACCTTTTTTCGAAAAGATCCGTGCAGGGAAGCGATTCGAGCCAGGCACTGTGATCAAAGCAGTGCTCGCTGCTTCAGTGTTCCTGGTTCGAATCGCTTCCCTGCACGGATTTTTTCGAAAAAAGGTAATAAAAATATTACTGCAAGACAAAATTATTCCGTTTTCTCTTTCAATGTGGTTTAATGGATATATATATATATATATATATATATATATATATATATATATATATATATATATATATATATATATATATATATATATATATAAATTAATAAAAATAATAAAATAAAGTTAATATGAAAACAACTCTGCTAGACCTTCCTAGTTCAGCAATTAAGGAGTTTACACTAAATTGGGTGGATGGAATATAATCAGAATGTCTGGCATGTTTGAGATAAGGTGTGCCATTTCTGTTCTGGCTGTCACAAGAAGGCTTCTTTTCTTGATTTTTCTGCACATTTCACTTTTCCCTAACTTTACCGTTGGAACATTCTTATACCTCCCCACAAAAACTTTTGTTTTCGTTGGTTTTTGCTTCTTTGTTTAGAAAATAATGAAACTGGAAGTCACCACAGCATTACCACTTGGCACACCCTACCCCCTTCTTGACAAATTCATTCCCTCGTTGGTTGATGATCGTTAGACAATAATGAAATTTTGCTTCGTTAAATGCCAAAAAATAACAAACCAAATATGTTCCTACAAATTCTTCCTATTAAATATCGATCGGTGGAAATGTGAATATAAGAAAAGCACCGCCTTCTTTTTACATCGTTGCCAGAAAGAACATTACCTATATTTTTTTCGGAGAAAGTGTTCATATTACAATTAAAATCTAGAATCTATCTAAGATTAGCAATATACAGTGCCCAAGAGTGGTATAATCGACTTCTAGATATATAAGCAGCAACATTAAAAAGAAACAATACTTCGAAAGGCGCGATTTTCTCCAAATCTTTAAAAGAGTTATGGATTTTTTTTTGTTTCAGGTACGGTATTAATCCTATGTTGAACCTCTCCTTTGCTAATCCTTTTCATAGGGAATCGCTATTTATCATCCCTAAAATTGCTTTCAGCTCAATTAATCAGATTAATTAATAAAAACCAGCAATTTTCGTCTATTTACAGTCAGTAGATTTTGGCACAGAGGAAAAAAAAACAGAAGCACAGACAACCGTTTGGTATTTTCTTTTTAAGTCAAGAGTCGTTGATGTCCTGTCGACCTGGGGGCGTTTTAAGTTTGTTTTTTCTATGCCATGTAAGTTTATCTGATCTTTTTATGTTATGCCTCTTTGAGGATTTGTCGGTACCCTTACGAGATTTTATTTCCGACATTTCCATTTTTCTTTCGGCTTATTGTATTAATTTAGAAAGACACGAATCTGGGAGGTTCTCTCCATAAATGAGGGGCCAGATGTTCTTATGCGAATGGGAGAGTTTAGGACATAGATATATGATGGTCGGTCCGTACCAGTTTGTTTTGTAGTCAAGAATCCTAAGATGTTCTGTTTTTACGTCACAGATCTTAAATGAGACATGCGTTTTTGTCCCCGGTGGGCATTTTAAGCCAAGATTGTTAATTTCAAGGTAACTCCTTTTTCAATTCATTGGTCGTTATTTATTTAATTAGCTTGTAAGAATAGTGTATGAAATTCTATTAGGGGAAGCAATTACACTGTGTAACAAAATTTCACTTTTCTCTTGTCCTTAGGTTGAAAGAGTTATTTCCCAATTGTTTGTGGCTCTATTAAATAAAAAAAAGTTAATTTTAATCCCGAACTTGCTATTGTGGTTAAGACATTGAATTTTTAAATTAGCCCATTTATAGTAAATAACATTATTTTGATGTAGATAGTAAAAATAGATAAAAAGTTTCAAGGGGTATGTTTTTTGCCAGTTATGGTATACACATGATATACTGTATTAAAAAGGTTATAGAAACAGTAATACATTAGTAAAAGCTATTGTTTCCCTTATATTTTTTTCGTGACTTGGGCAGCAATGGCAGTTCTCTTACATTCCAAATAGATTCAGCCCTAATTTGGTGAAAAATAAACTATAGAGCTTTCTAGAACTTTCGAGAATTTTTTATATGTTTGAAGAATTTCTAGAACATTCTGGCAACGTAGCTAACTGTATACATACAAAGATTGTCAACTCAACAGATCAGTTAAACTCTAGACGGAACAGCGCAGCCATCGTCACTCGTCATTGATACAAGCATGCGTCACACATGGCATCAACAGGTTGTAAGCATCCGACAGCGCATTTTGCTGGCTGCGGCGAATTTATCAAGGCAAGAGCGAAAAAGTACTCTGTAGAGAATCTGATAAAATGTGTGAGGCCTTCAAGGCATATTTCGGCATACCATTTCACCTGCGAGCTCTGCAAATGAACTCTGGAAGGTAATATATATATATATATATATATATATATATATATATATATATATATATATATATATATATATAATGTGTTTTGTTTATTTGGATACTGAATTTTCTTTTACATTTTTAATTACACTAAGTGAAAAGTATTTGTATATTTATACTTATTATTTCATTTTGTTATTTTACAGGATGGTACAGAGGAGAAAAGAGAGCTATGAATTTTGCAATCCCATGAATTTGGAGGGAACCAACTAAACAATCATACAATTGTTTCTTCTGCATGGTGAATCTCCTTCCAAATGTCGAGCAGGCAAAAATGTGCCTGTTATCATGTATCCAGATCTTCAGTCATCTATTGCGCCAGTGCCACACAGTTCTGATCTTCCCGTACCCACTCCTCCAAAAGGAGAGCAGCAATTTTTAGAAAGGAAAAGCAGTTCAGAAGAGGATGAAATCATTGATGCGGATTACATAGATGCAACTGAGAAGAGAAACGCATACTACCCCAACCAAAAAGATCCCAACAATCTTGTCAGAGATCTTGGTCTCACAAAGTCCAATGCCGAGCTTTTAACTTCGAGACTCAAGCGGTGGGATTTGTTAGATGACAATGTGTAAATATCAGGTTAGAGAGAGAATCACCGGTGTTTTTCAAGCTTTTCTACACGTCAAGATGAGCTTTGCTTTTGTCTCAATGTGACCGGTCTGTTTGAGGCAGCCGAAATCGCCTGTAATCCCAACGAGTGGTGCTTCTTCATTGACAGCTCGCACAGGAACCTCAAAGCAGTGCTGCTTCATAACGGGAACATGTATCCATCTCTTTCCCTTGCTCACTTGGTCCAGCTCAAAGAGGAGTACAGCAGTGGCAAGATCTTGATAGATGCATTGAAATATGAAGAATACGGTTGGGAGGTTATTGTATACTTCAAAATTGCGGATTCTTAGTGAGTCTCCAAGGCGGCTTTACCAAGTTTCCTTGTTATCTTTGCCTTTGGAACAACAGGGACACCGTAGTACACTACCATCAGCGGGATTGACCATAACGGACTGAGTTTAGTGTGGGGAGAAACAACGTCAAATGGGAGCCTCTGTTGGACCCCCGAGAAGTACTGTTTACTCCTATGCCCTTAAAATTGAGCCATATAAAACAATTTGTCTGAGCTCTAGATAAGGAGTCTCCAGTTTTCAAGTATCTCCAAGATTTGTTTCCTAAGCTATCTGCGGTAAACGTGGAAGCCGGGGTTTTCGTCGGTCCGCAAATAAAAAAAGATCATGGAGTGCAAGGAGTTTCCCGAGAAGCTCACTAGGACATACAAAGCTTCCTAGGTAATCACAAAGCCGAAAACTATGTAGAGCTTGTTGAGCAACTACGGCAAGATGGGTAGCAGGATGTCCCTGAAAGTTCACATTCCTGACGCTCATCTTGATAAATTTAAGAACATGGGAGCTCTTTCACCAGGATTTACAAGACTTTGAAATAAAATTTAAATTCGCCACTTCATTCCAGAGGGAGTAGGTAAATTTCATATAAATATCATTATCCTGGAAACAAAAGCAAATATTAGAATAAAAAACAGTGTCTTTTCATGTATTCTAACCACAAGTAAATAGAAAATAACAGTTGCGACCCAAACACAAAATTCGTGTTATACAGTGTTATCCAAAAAAGAGGGTATCAACTAGCGCGTAAGGCAAAAAACTAGGTTCCTAATTTATAATCTTGTTGAAGTAATTGATCTTTCTCTCTAAGTGTCAACTTCACGAGCACAATTTACTCGACCGTAGAAATTTGGTGAGATAATTTGACTATACAACCTAACTATTATAATTCCAGTACTAATGTGAGAGGGGAGTCGAAAGATAAAATGTATTATCTAAGAATTCGCCGAATCGTAAGAAAAAAAATGACGGCTCCCAAATCCAAAAAGTAATCCAAAAGGAAAAAGAAGCATACAGATACAAAATTAATTGAAAGTAATCTATGTAGAATTTGAGGATGGCAATGGATACCTAAAATATCATAATAAATATCGTGTCAATTAACTTTTTTCAAAGACCTTACAAGAAAGGCCCACTTTTGCACGTACTTGTAGGACAATAAATCGTCAAAGGACGTAGAAGAAGTAGACGTGGTTCGATTCTATCTACCGGGTGCCGGAATGATTTCCCTTTGTTACTAGGTCTATTAATAAACACATATGTAAATGGTTTAAAATTCTAATCCTGTTTTTGATGGTCTTCGATGTATAGGGTATATTACTGAACACTATAAAGAGAAAGAGTCCAATCTTGTCTTTCAAATAGTTCTACAACGAGTGCTACCTTTGTGTCTAAAGGTTTTAAAATTTCTTCTTCTTTCTCTAATGCAGAGTCGCCAAACTTTCTCTTCTTTCTCTGATGATGATGAACTAGAGATTATAAGGGGCCAGAGTTACCTCATCTTTCACAGATGACGAGGACTCATGGTTGTTTTTAAGTTCACTGCATAGGACCTTCGTTCCTTTATGGCTGAATATGAGTGCCCATTTTGGCCCTTAAGGCCATGGACGTGAAGATCTATGATGCTGCTTTCCCTATTCTCTCAAAAACTCGTAGCCTATAGAAAAGTAATTCAAGGGTATTTTGATGGAGTTTTTTTCGACAGAAATAACAATTCAACTGTCCAATATTTGCCCCATCTCTCTGTATGGAAGACCGATTACTCCACTACACGCTTAAGTATTGTGTTTGACTGTTCGGCTGATAATCCTAGCTTAAACAAGTGTCTTATAACTGGTATATCACTCAATCACGTTCTCGTTTAAGTTTTGATGTATTTTCGATTAGGATATTTCCAAAGCTTATCTTACGATAGGTTTGGATAAGGCTGACAGGTATGTCTTCCATTTCTTTAGGCCTTTCAATCCTCGTAATCTGGAAGGAATTTGTAGGGTAATGAGATTCAAGGTAGCAGTACTCTTTGAAGCTATCTGTAGCCAATTCCTCTTGAACGTTACAATTTCGTATCATTTAGAACGTTTTAGTAAACATCGAGAGACTGCTCTTAAGAAGTATAGTTAGGAATATTTAGGTCAATAATGTCCAGCACACTGGTAAATGTCAGAATGACATAGTCCAATTTTAGTACGAAGCAAAATCCGTAATGGGTTCTGCCAATCTCCATTTGCAGGAGTGGACCTCAAACTCCAATGCAGCAGAAGCGCAGTTTATTTGCAATAAAGATGGCTGTGCTAAACGCACACAAAACTAAAAATATTTAGTATGCGTTGGGATCCTCGGAGTGATAGTTTATATTATAATATAGTTCGGCGATCCGACCTTGCCCTCACTAAACGCGTTGTGTAAAGGGACTCGGCGAAGTTGTTTGACCCTATCGGGCTCCTCTAGCCCATCACCATCTCGAGTTGAATGTTTATCCAAGACTTATTGCGTTTAAAAATTGGATGGGATCAACCTTTGTCCAATGAAGAAGTGAGGAGTTGAGGAAAGATTTCCCCAGAAGCCTTTATAAAACGTATGAGCAATGCTATATCCCACTGCAATTAATAACGGTAGGGCATTCATAATTGCACATGTTTGCAGACGCTAGTAGTAAGGCTTATGAGGTGGTAGCTTATTTGGTTTTAGGAGTCTCATTGCAAATTATTATGGCTAAGTTAAAGATGGCTCCCACCAAAGCTCTTACAATCTTAAGATTGAAACTAACAGCAGCTTTGCTTCTTGAAAGATTGACTAAGTTCGTTCTAGAGGGTTACAAGGAGGAAGTGGCTTTTACGGCAGTTCACCTATGGTTACCTCTTGGAAGGATTCGCTCAAACCGTAAACTGGAAGTATATATCCAGAACCGAGTCGAGGAGATTCGTAACTTTGCCGTATCCGCTTCTTGGCATTATGTTTTCACCGTAGATAATCCCTCTGATGTACTAACCCGAGAAATGGGATTTAAGGCATTCAAGAGTCTGTCCTATGGAGAATGGGTGATCAGTGATTACTCTAAGAACAGGATGGTCCCTGTCCTAGATCTCAATGGCGGTAACTTGCGCGTATAGCTTGGCAAAGGATAGTCGAGCAACTGGACGAAATATTACCAAATAAATAAGTTAGTTTGTAGCTAGATGCAAACATTGGGGGCATGTTTTTTTTTTGTTTTTTGGCCCGCAATGTTTCGTAAATTTTGTTATTATTTCTAGGACAACGCCATAAAAAATTTCCAAGCAGGGAAAATATTGGTGTTGACCTTTTTATTAGTATTCTTTGGCGGAGAAAATGGTGTTATTAATTTGTCTCGAGCTGGCCCTTTCGAAGGATTTCCTTCGCGAATCACTCGCTTTTGGCATTCGTAATCTGTCTAAATTTAACACTTTAATCGATTTAGCTGAGCCGGTTAATATGGCATTTTTCTTGGGTTGGAGCCTTCAGTTCCTTTGTTAACTAGGGTTACGTTAGCTCTTACGTTAAGAGTTAACATGGTAAGTTGTATTGTTTGTCTTAAGTATGCCTTTATTTGCTGCATTTATTTTTAGCTCTGGTCTTGTGAGACCGTACTTTCAGTCTCCGATTGACGGAGCTTGTTTTGTGCCCCCTTTTCGCCAAATTAAACTTGATACGGTGGTAATCTTTACTTACCACAATTTACCACTTCCACTGACGAGTTGCATTCTTAGTAGGGCCTTTTCATTTTTGTTGGAGGAGTCAGAACCCCAGTAACTTAAGCTATTGTTGTCTAAGTTTTTTATACCACATTTAGGGACAGACGAGGGCCGGTCAATAAGTTTTGCGAATCGGTAGGGCAAAACAGAGGAAGGGGGATGGCTGTTTGTGGGGGTGTTAGGACAAGTTATGACAAGTCAGGACCTGCAGCCGCACGCTCCTACCTTGTCTAGTTAAGAAGCAGTAGCTGATCGCAGATCGTCAGTCACAATTTTTTTAACAATGAAGAAGGTTGAGCACCACGCAGTGATCAAATTTGACCAAGGAAGGCAAGAATGCAAAAGAGATCCATGAAAGCATGGTTGCAGTGTACACCGACACCGCGCCTTCCTATGCAACCATTGCTCGCTGAAATAGGAAGTTTCGCCATGGCCGTGAGACCCTTGAAGATGACACCATTCTAGGACGCGGATAATCATATCCTCGTGCCATTTCTGTGTTTCAGAGCAGAAAAATACGGTGGAGTGAAAGAGGTGAGAGGGGAAAAGGTTTTCAGGAAGATTTTTAGAAAAAGAGTAGCGGTACTGGGGAGTTATCGAACCTTACATATCGGGTTCTAAGCAAGTTTACATACCATTTAAAATATAATTAATACCAGGTAATGGCTTCGCTATTAAGAATAATTTTAAAAAAGAACTCTAAACTAAATTTCCCCCCTTTCATAATATAACGTTGCTAAAATATAGTTATAGAAGAAGATATATAAAAATAAATGTTCGGAACTTCACCATTTGTAATACTTTAGGTTTTGAAAAATTCACAAAATTTCGATACTTATATACTTATATTTATTTCTGAACTTCACCATTTTGTTTTTTGATATTATAAAAGAATTATTAAAAGTAACTTTGCTAAAAAAACATAAGTCATAACCAAACTAAGATGAAATTATTATTCAAATACTCAAAAAATCCCCTTCTTAAATATGAATAAATTTAAGATGATAAAATACGAGTTTTATCTATCTCATAAAGGTAAAATACAATTCATGTATACGACCAACTTTTTAATTTGTCTACAAATTTCTCTTGAGTTTGTAAGAATGAGAATTTTTTCATCCTGGCCTCTTTAATCTTGCTTTTCATTGTATCAGTGAGCTGGTGAGAATACCATGAGAGAAAGCGAAATAACAGGGGTTTTGTATCAAATATAACGATGTTCACTACTTTCTCACCATCATTCAGCATGTTAGAATATAATATGCAGAAAAACTTGTCTCTCCATGTGTTGTGACGAACGGATAAGCCGTCTAAGAACAAAACTTGTTCAATAACCTCGTTTTTTAATTTTTCCCCAATGATTAAATCTTTTAAATCCATAAACTAGAGATTTTCAACTAGTTTTTTCCACTATTGTAGTTGAGCAGGCAAAATTTCTACTAAGTCTGTTTGTAGAACGGTGTGGATGGAGGATCATCTTATAACATGTGACACATACACTACTTTAGCGATAAATAAGTCAAAACCTTTGCGGTTAATATGGGCGTGGTATCATTTAAGCATACCGGCGGGTTTGCCACTTCACTATTTTCCAAGTTTTTAATTTATATTTTTTCTTGCTATGGCTGGAGTAATGATCTTTATCTCAGAAATAATGTCTAGATATATCTCATTTAGTAAAATCAGATATAAAATCAGATAAAGCGCGCTTCGTTTACAAGTTCGTACATCTAAGAGGGAGGAGGAGGAGGAAGGGAGGGAGGGAGGGGGGGAGGGCGTTTATTGTGAGTGAGAGAAAGCTTGAAGTTCGCTTCTCTCGCAACTGCGTACCTCTAATGGGAAATGGGTTTGAAGCTCGCTCCCAAGTTCATACAAATGAGGGGAAATAACAAGAGTTGTGTGTTTGTGTGGAGTGGGGGGGGGAGGTAGATATAAGGTAGGTGGATCTTTTATGACGTCAAACCATCATCGACTTTGCTATAAAATGTTCACTGACTTAGCCAATCAGGGAGTCGGAGTTAGGGCAACGAAATGGCAGACTCCGTTTGGGTGTTACAATACGCCATGAATGGTCTTTTGCAGTCTCCTTCTTTTCTTATGTTCTTATGTACTACTTGCGTTGTCTGTACGAAGAGATGATAGAGGAAGAGGCAGCAGTGTCCTGAGTAGCTATGTGCATGATGACTAACCCGCCCTGAGTTGTGTGCATGTATCCACAAGACTAGACGCCCCGCCTAATTGACGACTGCCCCCGTGGGCAGTGAAGTTTTTCTGTGCCCACTTTCGTTGGAAACCTAGGCTAAAATGAGTTGACATCGGATGACTCGGAGTCGAGTCCGATTTCACTCCGAATGGACTAATTACCCTTTGCCACCGCATTATTCCTAGATTCTTACTTTATTTTTCGATTTTATAGAACAAATAAGGAAGGATTTTGGCTTGAAGCCTCACATCTATTTGACGCCGATTGTCTGTAAGGGTTATGTAATAAGGCTCCGCTCCCAAAAGTTTCCACTAAGTCCATTGCTCGAGTTTGCCATATTAACCCTTGACAATAGTCGATTTCCTTCCTTCTACCAGATCGTCTTCTGGGTATCTTTATGTAGAAATGTGTCTCGTGTAGGATTGTTTCTTCCATGTTCTGTCGTTCCTTCTATCGATGTATCTTGCTCATTTCCACCTCACAGCTTTTATCATTTTCTTATTATATCTTTCAACTGTGTTTGTGTTTTATTATATTATATGGTGTATTCATGTCTTTCTTAAGAAGCAACGAGTATCGTTTTGCTTTGCTGAGAGATGAAAGAAATAGTGAGACAGGAGAGAAAGTGAGTGAGATGTCAGAAATAGTGAGGGTGGAAAGTAAGAGTGCCATAAAAGAGAGAGAAAGAGAGAGAGAGAGAGAGAGAGAGAGAGAGAGGAGGGAGGGAGAGTGAAAGAGTAAAAGAGAGGCTTTTGGTAAATGGTTTTTAACTCTCTCTCATGATTTGCTGCATCTCTCCAATAATGTATTATAAATGGATGTATGAAAGCTAAGAGAGATTGTGTGTGTAGGAGGTTATAACCTAATTAACTCAGAGATAAAAAGAATGAATATGGTTAGTTTGTTGAAAAAAACGAGCAAAGGATATTCTATAGGATTAGAGGTCATCTGGTGGGCTTACAATGTTTGCGAAGCATCCTGGATTGAAGCGGAGTTACAACCTGCGTGAGGGTAGGTACCTCCCCCATCCCGTTGGGTACAGCCAGGACACAGAGGAATTGTTACCCGTCTCTGCGCATTCCGGGAGTAACTCCGAATAACCAAAACCCTTAGAGGGGACGGTACAATCGAATGTGGGTCGTTGATTTGGCCCTCATCTATCTTCAAGTCCGCCATGTTTTTACACCCTCTTATGGAGCCTATCCAGGTCCATACTCATATTTCCACTTTCATCGGAGTCGCAGTTTGCGGGGCGTAGTCAGTGGTGAGGAGGGGGGAAAGGGCTTTTCTTCTGCCACTCCCGAACTGCACGCTCCTGCGTAAAATATAAACCTATAAGCCCTGGTTGGCGAGACCAACCTACGCCTACGACACAAAACAGAAACAAAATGCACACTACCACACACTGAAACATTACGACTCTCATGTACGTGCACTAGACATCCCCATCACTAGCATCATTAATACGCACGCTTGCCAGACACTACTATTCAGGGTTTAAAAGGATGCCACGGCTTTACATACACGCGCACAAGATGCTCTAGCAGACAAAGCACACTGCACCACGCTGCCAGTCTCTATCACAAAAAAGCGCTCTTGCTAGCCGAGTGGATACAGCGTTGGTCCGCCAACGTCGCGATACCGAGTACGATCCCGGCATCAGCGGATACAAACGTCAGCACACGAAGAGATCTGGCTACCACCTGATGGACGCGCCGTGCTCAGCCCTGTAATGGGGTGGGCAGATCTTACACTTCTCATCACCACATAGACAATTACAACATACTTTCTTTCCTCCATCTTCCATCTTTGCAGCACAATACACATACTCTCTTCCAAGAAATCCTCCCGGTGTGTATCTATATCCACATACTTCTGACGTGAAACAGGCCCCTCTGCCCCAGTGTGACGAAGCTTCCCCCTGAACGCTGTTTGGTGTCAAAACACAACACTTCCCTCACCTCTCCCCAAAGTGGACCAGCCTCTGGTACTCTCAGGCTCATCAGCGACTGTGATACTGCCCTTTATGTATATTCCATTATCCGGTTGGGGTCGACCTGGATGAAAGCAGTTTGTCGAACCACTAGAATTACTCTATCACAAAATGACACCAGATACCCATATGGAGTAACAACACTTTCTAGCTGGAATTCACCACACAGGAGATCCTCACCCAACTAAAGAAAATGAGTACGTTGAAGAAACGATCCAAGACCTCTACTACAACCAACCCAAGACCAAGGCACTCATAACACTATCCGACCTAAAGCACACAAATAGACTGCTAAACAAGGATATCATGGTGATCGGTATCCTCACACAACCACACCAAATGGAACAACAACACAACCTATGCCCACACCAGTGCCTGCGTTGCTACAAGTCTGGCTACCAGACAAACTCGTCTAAAGCTGAGCATGTCTGTTCAAAATGTGGCGAAAAACTCTTTTACACCGTATGAACAAACACTAGCGTCCGCTGTGTGAACTGCGGACGAGTTGTGTTTGTGCATGCCTCATTAAGAAGCGTGCGGATGCCATCTACAATCTACGAGGCCACAATATATAAAAAATCCATCATACACCTCCCCCTCCAACCTCACTCACCCGAAAACCCCGCCCGCTCACACAGTAACATATACCACTGCTGCCAACGCTTCCGCGGCCCCCGAATCCACCAAGCCGCCTAACAGGTCCACACCGATAATTACGCCCACATACCGCCAACTACCCCGCAGCAACCCCAGGACACAACTGGCCACCGGTGCTCTCAGGGGTGGCAAAAGACACGCCTGGGGGTGACCCCCAATTATTTGCCAAAATACTTTATGTTGCGAACGGATTAGGGAAAATTGTCTTTCCCAAGAGAGGATTCGCCCTAATAGAAGAAGACAGAAGCAGTCGACCACACCTGGATACACACAATCCCTTCCTAATCCTCTTCCTCTTAACACTATCTCTCCTGCTCTAACTACCTCCTCCTTTACCTCTACTCCTCCTTCTAATATCTCCACCCCCTTCCTACCCGTTCATCGCTTCACCCATCATTCCCTCCCCTTTCTCACAGTTCCCACCCTTTCTCATGCAGCTCCTACCCCTCCTTTAGCAGTCCCTATTCTTCATCCTGTATCCCCCTACCCCACTTTTCGCTGCACTAACCTCTGCTCCAACTCCCCCCACTTCTTGGACTTCTCCATTTAGATTTCCTATCCTTTCTCCCTCCGCCTCCTCATCAACCCCAGAGCCTCGCACGCCCAATACACTACACCACAAAACCAAACACCTGAAAAAGATTACCACACACACACCCCCTTTGACTCCTCCACATGGGTACACAAATGAAGTATAACGCCTCGTCACCCTCTCTCTTTGCACAATGCCAGGAGACCAACACGCGTAAGACTCTGAAGTCCAAAGCTATCGCTCGTGCATTCCGTTCCCGGTGTTAGCCGACGCAGTGCGCCACAGCCGACATTAAATACACATAACTAGACCTAACCATCCAGCCATCATGACCGACACCTAATAATCGGGGATGCATCTAATAACACCCGTAACCACTCACATTAAATACCGGCAACACGAACGACGTTTCTGATGAACGAGCGGTCCTCTGTTTTTCCCTTTTCCTTCTGTCGTCCCAGGCAAACCGATAACACTAAACAAACCCCTCGAATCGGAGTCTAGCCACCGAATTGTTAACTCTCCCTATCCCCTTCTGAGTTTTTTGGTACCCTTTACTCTACAACTACTTGATCTTCTGTGGTCTTCAAAGGTGTCCCATTCTATTCTTTCTATTGACATAGTAGTAGTAAAAACCTCGCCTTAGTGTCTTTCTACCAACAAAGGTGTGTTTAGTGCCAGACCTCCGCTGTGAGACGTTGTGCTCCAAAAGCTATTGCATCAGTCTGGTTAAAATGTGACTGATATTACTACTATATCCTTAAAAACAAATCACATGAGTTTAATCAAATTCTTATTAATCAGTGCAAAATTTAGGAACTAGGGATGAAGAAATATGATAGCAAAATTAGGACATAATCTTTTACTTAGGAATTTTTCGCCCCAAAATTAGGAAGTGTAATTCAAGAAGTTAAATTATACATTTATCTCGTGAATTTAAGAAAAGCTAATTAAAGTAGTCACACTTAAATTATTCTTGATTTCCGGAGCTCTTCCTTACCCCAACACTCTTCATGCTAATAATGACGGGCACGTTTTGAGGGTGTAGATATTTGGGACGCCACTCGCGAGAAAAAATATTGATTTCGCCCGTCAAATCAACCATAGATGAGATTCCTAAGGGTTCTTTCTTACTAATCTGGTTATCTCTCTTTTGTTGAAGACCATTGTGTATTTTTCCTTAATTAATTTCCTTTGGCAACTTTATCTTTTTCTAACTATCTTTTTTATTCCATCTTGTAGATGGTGGATTACTTGTCCAGTATTCATCTCTTTTTTTTAAATGAATGTGTTTGGTAAAAAAAAAACTAAATTGCTAAGCTTTCGATCTTATTTGATCATCTTCGGAGCGTTTTGAAATGTTTTTGCCTCCTTTACCGATTTAATGAGTGGAGTGAGGATCTGGCAGAAAGTAAAGTGAAAGTAAACATTCATTCATTTCATTTTGTGTATAGAAAGGACAGAGAGGGATCACTATGTAACACAGGCGAACAGGCAGTCGTAGAGGAAAAGGTTGCGGAAATAACTTGAAAGGGGCTAGGAAGAGTTGATGGGTCGGTGGCTAGACACCGATGTGTGGTGTGGTTAGGTTGGCCTCGATGTGTTCGTGACTAGACGATGGTTGGAGGATGGTCAGGAAAGAGAGCGTGTCTGCTTAGTCGGAAACGCGTTATTTATGATGCTTTTAGCTTATGCGAAGAACGGTATGGGTTGCGGGTGGTCATGGGCCGCGGGATATCGCGATGCCATCGTATATCGTCTTACATGTAGTGATGTGTATAATGGGTCCCTAACAAGTTTCCCGAGTTGTTTTGTGAGTCTGGTATAAGCGTATGTGTTGATGGGTGCTAATTTGTTGTTATCGTGTAGTGTGGACATTCTCGTGTGCAGGGGAGAGCGGCAAGCGCGCTTCAGAGCAGAGTTCTGAATGCGCTGAGCCTTCTGCTGTTACGTGTCACTCGCGGCTACGAGTGACAGTGTGGCGTACGTGAAAAGAGGTCGCACGAGTGTTTTGTATAAGTGTAGCTGTAGTTTTTTTGCCTGCAGGGTAGAACCTGCGCAGCAATGTGTTTGTAAGTGAGGCTCTTGCTTGTGTTATGTTTTGGTGTATATTGAACCTGAGGGTCTTGTCAAATGTGTCTGTGAGAAAATTTGTAGGTTGTGCATAAAGTGATTTCTTGCGCCGTAAGTGTCATCTGTATCTTCTGAGGATTTGTGGCAATTAGCCATTCATTCTCGTAATCTGACTTATCGTCTAGTATTGTTTTGCGTAGAGCGCGATTTCTTCTGGTCCACGGCCGCTGACGAGAATGGTCTCGTCATCGGCGTAGGACACTGTGTATGTGTGACAGCAGTTTTCGTGAGGGCGTGGGGTGTCCTTTGGATACATGATGTATAGTGTGGATGCCAATACGCTTCCTTGGGGAACGCCTGGGCGTGGTGTGAAGGGTTGTGAGAGGATATTGTTGTATTTTATGTGGCATCTCCGTTCAGTGAGGTAGTGCGAGAGGAGCCTTCTGGTGCAGAGAGGTAACTCTGTATTGTTGGCGAGTTTCCAACGGAGTCCCTCGTGCCACACTTTGGCAAAGGCCTTCTAGAAGTCCTTGCTGGTGGAGTGTGTCTTTTGATGTACCTGGCCTTTTTTCTGTATTCTGTCATGAACGAAGGTCACGGCCGCCTGAGTGGACCGGCCCCTCCTGAACCCATATTCGTGGGAAGGAGAACCAGTCCCTCTCTTCCAGGTATTCCCGTAGGCGGCAGTTGATCATGCGTTTGAGTATTTTGCCTAGGTGCTCTAATAGAGCAATAGGCCTGTAGTTTTTGGGTGTTGGGGGTTTTTGTTCGTTTTGTGTAGAAGTATGTTGTGAGAGACCGAATATTTTAGGGAAGTGGCCTGAGGCTAGTGAGGCGTTGAACAGGTGCGTAAGTGTGGGGTATATGTTTGCGGGGAGATTATGTATTAGTGTGGCTGGTAGCCTGGAGGGGCCGGGGGCACGTTTTAATGTAGTGTTTTGTTTCCTCGACGGTGAAGAGAGTGATCAGTGTGGATGTTTAGTCGAGCAGATCCATTCTTATCAGGGGGCGAGCCTTAGCTCGTGAGCATGAGCACGACACCACTCTTGGACTTCCTGGAACTGCTCCCGTGGGTGTGGTTTAGGTGGGTTGTGTGTATGTACTGTGTCCCAGTGGGAGCTAAATGCGTCGAGGATGACGTTAGTGTCTGTGAATATTTGGTTGTTTACTTGGAGGGTGATGGGTTTTGATGGATCAGTGCCTATCAACCTTTTTACGTGCCGCCAGAAGTAGGCGATTAGTGAACTGCTCGAGTTCATCTGGCCAGATAAAGACTGTAAGCTTTATAACCCTTCAAAATATATTGGCATGACAACTACTACAATTTCCAGACGTTTAACTATGCATCTACAAGGCGGAGGGCCTATAAATCTTATTGAAACTGCTCATAACATTAACCAAACGAGAAATATGCTAGTTTATAACACCGTTTTTTAACAAAAAGAGGTTAATAAAGCTAGGCTAAACAGATTAGAAGCCATATTAATAAACGAAGATAAACTGGCCATCAACAGTCAAGTGACAAGCTGGAATTGCACATTAAAATGATTTTAAAATTCCAATCACCGGACTCACCCATTCCTCTAACGATATATATATATATATATATATATATATATATATATATATATATATATATATATATATATATATATATATTAGTGTAGTTGGGTAGCAGTCTTTCTTGAATGCAAATTTGGTTGAAGACCATTGTGTATTTTGCCTTAATTATTTTCCTTTGGCAACTTTCTCTTCTTCTAACTATCTTTTTTATTCCATCTTGTTGATGGTGAATTACTTGTCCAGTATTCATCTCTTTTCTAAATGAATGTGTTTGATAAAAACCAAACTAAATTGCTAAGTTTTCGATCTTATTCGATCATGTTCGGAGCGTTTTGATATGTTCTTGCCTCCTTTACCGATGTAATGAGTGGAGTGAGGATCTGGCAGAAAGTAAAGTAAAAGAATTGGACATTGGGCAAAATAAGAGATGAAATGTAGGTAGAATTAGAGAGAGAATAGTAAGAAAGTAAAGTGGTTAAAGAATGAGTTTAAAGAATAGATGATGTGTTGGAGACAGAATAGGAAGATCCCTTGTGAAAGGGTAGCTCTGTCAATGTGTTAGATTTGTGTGTTTTGGGGTTGTTTTTTCATTATTTAATAAAATATAAATAATAAATTTATAGTTTATTTAATTAAATTGATCGTAGTTAATTTAATTATTATTTTCGATCTTATTGATCGATTGATCTTTTGGCATTCAAGCCTTTATTTTTGGCTGGGTTTTATTCCCGCTGTGAGTTTTTGAAAAGTTTTTGAAAAGTTTTATGATTATAATTTTTAAATGAATTTTAAAAGTGAATTAATTTTTAGTTTTCATTTTGCAAGTGGTTTTTAATTTGAGTTTTAATATGCTAAAGGAACCTGCGCATTACATTGGATGTTTTTTGTCAGTTCTGTCGAGTGTATTTCGAAGTCACGTCATTGTCTGTCTGTAACTTGCTACTTTTGAATGGTCTTATTTGTCGGTCTACTTCGATTTCTAAGTGTGTACGAAAGAATTCAGGGGTTAAGCGGGCGCCAATGGCTTGCCATATCCTCTTAGCTCTCTCGTGGAGCGCCACGCTGATCGGAGATAGTCCAACCGAGTCGTGGAGCTCCCTCTGTCGTTTATGTTCTCTTCTTCGGGTGTTTGTAGTAAGTAAAACCGCTTTGTTCTGGATGGCTTGAAGTTTCGCAATGTGGGTCTTGGCGCTCGCGTTCAACGGCACCGGGGGGTATAAGAGTCTCGAGCGAATGCACGCATTGAATATCTTGAGTTTATTTGAGCAAGTTAGGTCAATGAACCTATAAAACTCTTTCAAATCTCTCTTGCTATTCGCGACTGTCCGCCCGATATGACTCTTGTATCCCCCTGTGGTGATTTTGAGCCCCAGAACCGTCCCTTTGGAGCAGTAGGGGATTCTCTCCCCCTCTATCCGTATATCGTTGAAGGTCTTGCGAAACATGGAAATTATTTTGAATTTTTGGGCATTGGTTGATATCTTCCATTTCCTCTCGTAAGAGTTTATGTTAGATATCTCCCTAGCCGTGTTTCTCGCCATAAATTCCCTGTGAACGTAAGCGGCGGTACAAATTTGCGATATATTGTCAGCGAACTGGACGTATATCGTACCTTCGGAGAGAGGTTGGGGTAAGTAACGTGTATAAAGTTTGTATAAAAGGGGACTGAGACAGCCCCCTTGCGGGACTCCTGATTCGAGCTCGAATTCAGGCCTTTGTGTTCTCTGATTTGTATATATGCTCTCCTCTCCATTATGTAATCGCATAGAATCCTCTCAAGAATGAGGTTGACGCCTACTTGCAGGATCTTAAATTGCAGGCCTCTCTTCCAAACCTTATTAAAGCTTTTTATAATCGCGGAGCACCATGTCGGCATGCCTTTTGCTTGCCTTGATGTTTGCAAGTTTTTCCGTAATAACGGCTAGTGCCGTGTCTGTCCCTCTTTTCTTTCTGAAGCCGTGTTGCTGCTCGTTATGCAAGTTGGC
Source organism: Ceratothoa steindachneri (assembly GCA_963969495.1). Taxonomy (NCBI): domain Eukaryota; kingdom Metazoa; phylum Arthropoda; class Malacostraca; order Isopoda; family Cymothoidae; genus Ceratothoa; species Ceratothoa steindachneri. The sequence continues at coordinate 133,040,307 of OZ018319.1, forward strand.
CTGGTCGAGAAAAGAGTTGACCCTATTTGCCAATATCTTCTCGAAGAATTTGCCAGCAAATTCTAAGAGAGATATCTGCCGGAAGCTGGCAGGGCAGTCCGGGGGCTTTCCCGATTTGGGAATGAAGATCATCTTGGCCACTTTCCACTGATCGGGAAAATAGCCCGTGTTCAGAGCGGCCTTTATGATGTTAAGAAGCCCACTCCGAACTTTAGGCGGGGCCTTGATGAAATTCTCCCTGGTCAGCCCCGTGGTACCCGGTGCTCTTTGACGAAAGAATTTTTAAGCGGTATTTATTCCGCATTGGTTAAACGTAACGTTAGAGGAAATGAGCCACTCCTGTGTGTGGAATTTTTAACATAGTTTTAATGTGCGATTCCAGCTTGTCACTTGACTGTTGATGGCCGGCTTATCTTCATTTATTAATATGTCTTCTTAGATGTTAAGCCTCGCTTCATTAACCTCTTTTCTTTTAATAATGGTATCAACGAGCATATCTCTCGTTAGGTTAATATTATGTACACTCTCTATATGGTTCTTCGGCCCTCCGCTTTGCTGATGCATAGTTAACCGTCTCGAAAGTGTAGTAGTTGTCATGCCAATATATTTAGAGTTTTTATAAAGCTTACAGTCTTTATTTTGGCAAGTGAACTCGTAAACTATGTTGGTTGACTCGATATTCGAGTAGTTAGGGCAGATGATATTTTATATTAGAAAATTGCTGGTTTTTGTTGTTTTATAATAAATGATGAGTTGAATTTTATCCATTTGATTTTTAACCTAGATGTTACGGTTAATAATCTCCTTGATGTTTTTTTCATCTATTTTATAGGCCGTGGACATCTGGTTTCTGTAATACACTTTGATGTTGACTTCTCCCTGATTACTTTCAGTTTTATCCGCATGTTTGTAATGATTATTTAAAAATGATGGGAGTTGTTTGTCAATCATGCTGTTTGAGAAACGATTATTCACGAGTATTTGCTTTACTCGTGCAATCTCTTGGTGGAAAAGTTCCCACGTAGAGCGGCATTTATATGCTCGGCGGATGTATGAGCCGATTACGCTTATTTTATACCTTTCAGGGCATCCACTTTTTGCATGTAGCTACCATTGATGTTTTTAACCTCAACGTCCATGAAAGGGAGTTTATTGCCCGTGCTCAATTCATAAGTGAATTTTAACACAGACTTCTCTCCCCGGAGAACTTCTTGTTAAATTTCACTTATATATATAGTGCCCCGCAAAAGTTTTCAACACACCATGAAAAACAGACGTTTATGAATTTGTAAGCACGATAGGTAAATGAAACTTTTATTATTGACAGGATATGTATTCAAACAATAAAGTAAATCATCAGGACCATACAAAAACATCAATATAGTTTTTTGTTAAGGAAATACAATTAATTAGTAACGCAAAGTTTACAACACATATTGATTTTTATCACTTACTCATAAATGTTCGAGAAGGAGCAACTTCTTACAATTTCTACAACGTTCTACATTACTCTAGGCACATAACGTAGGGACTGGTATAAGCAATTGAGTCATTGTTTATCAGACAGCGTCCTGTAAACATTCGCACGATGGGAAAAAAGAAACGAATCGATCAAGATCTTCGAAAACGCATTGTAGACCTTCATAAAAGTGGCATTGGTTATAGAAAACTATCTCGTCAGTTAGTAGTTCCATTCAGTTCAGTTGGAACGATAATACGTCACTGGAAGTCTCAAAATTCTACTCTTCCTCTGATCAGTTCTGGCCGTCCTCACAAGATAACCGAACGTGCAGGGAGATTATTAGTAAGAAAGGTCAGTAAACACCCAAGGTTAATCTTAAAGAACTTCAGCGTGACTTAGAAGTGAGTGGAGTTACAGTGAGTAAAGACACAATTAGTCGATCACTTCGTAGCATGGGCATCTACTCACGGTCTCCAAGAAAACCCACTTCTTACAAGAAAACAAGTTCGTGATCGTTTAAATTTTGCAAAAGAGTTTGTTGGTAAACCTGCAGAGTTTTGGGACAACGTACTTTGGTCAGATGAGACAAAGATAGAACAGTTCGGCCGTAATGGAGCTCCGAGGGTATTGCGAAAGAAAGGTACCGAATATACACCGAAGAACACTACGCCAACAGTAAAATATGGAGGTGGCTCAATCATAATATGGGGTAGTTTTAGTGCCGCAGATGTTGGAAATATCAAAACCATAGAAGGAAAGATGAATGGAGAACATTATAGAAGAATCTTGAAGAAAGGTTTACGTCCAAGTGTGCATTCTCTTAAATTGAAACAGGGTTGGATCTTTCAACAAGACAATGATCCAAAACATACAGCAAAACTTACACAAAATTGGTTTAGATCAAATTGTGTAAATGTTCTAAAATGGCCAAGTCAATTCCCATATCTGAACCCTATCGAAAATCTCAGAAAAGGAACTGAAGCTCAGAACCCCCAAAAGAGAACCAGCAAACATGTCTGAACTGAAGAAAATACGCATTGAGGAATGGAATAATATTTACACAAACACATGTAAGAAGTACTTAGGAGACTACTCTAAGCAGCTACAAGTTATTATTAGCAACGGTGGTTATGCTACTAAATATTAAGAAACTATATGATACATGTGTTGTAAACTTTTGCGTTATTAATTAACTGTATTTCTTCGACAAAAAACTATATTGATGTTTTTGTATGGTCCTGATGATTTAATTTATTGTTTGAATACATATCCTGTCAATAATAAAAGTTTCATTTACCTATCGTGCTTACAAATACATAAACGTCTGTTTTTCATGGTGTGTTTTAAACTTTTGCGGGATACTGTATATATATATATATATATATATATATATATATATATATATATGTAGAATAGTCCAACTCATATATAGAGCCACAGACTTTTCGCGACGATGGAATTTTTTGTCTAGTTATTTTCGCAATGGAGTGTATTTAGCAACCTTCATAATAGCAATAGATTTTTATCCGATTTTTACATTGGTAAAATATATTCGAGGTTACATTTCTAAAGGTTGTCGAATAAACTTGATAGTAAATATTGTCGTCTTATATCTCCCCGATGCTCGGTAATACTCCAACGTTCAAAAAGAACAGAATGCCTCTATCTATTTCTATCACAACATCCAAAATTAGACCTATAGGTATGAACTACGTATGGATAAGATTTATGCCAATTTGGATGAATAAAACAGAAGTTATCAAAAGATAGGCTATTAAATAACAAAATTGAACTGTCTAAAATGATCCAAACGCGTTAGTTTCTTATAGAGAAAACAGGCTTTGTTTGTTTATCAACTAAATTCAGTTCAATTCTCTTGCCAGCTGTGGTTCAATTAACTTATGGAATAAATCTGTCACATCCTCTCTACCAGGTAGCTCATTGTAAAGCTGCGTCACCAAGATGGTATTGCAAATGGAGCCAATACAGAGACTGTCAAGCGCTCAAAAAATGTAATCCAAAATACTCTGTCAACCTTTGACATAACAGGTTTATGTAGGGTGATAAATCAACCGATAGGCCAAGAAAGACCTCAAAAAGGAAGACAAAGCCATTACCCAAGCTATGCAATCCGACCGTTTCAAAACTGCTGCAGCAGATTCTCAAGAGACTAGTGAGATTTTGGCCATCGATACCTCCTGGCAGACTGTGTCGTGTCGGCGGGAGGAAGACGATTTTCACAGTCACCCCCCCTCCCCGTCAGGCCATTTTATCAGTCCTTTTGACACACGATCTGTGTTTCTTCTACACGTTTCCCCTTCTACTAACTTCACCGCTTTTACCATCGATGGTCTTGAGTCGAAATGTTCTCATTGGTTTTTGCTTCATCTCAATGTAAGCTTTATTTTCTCCTTTCTCAACGGATAGATGAAATAGAAATGGTGCAATAGGTAGAAGCTTGGATGATGAAAGACAAACATCAACGGGCGCATCTCCGCCTGAGAGTTTGTAAGGATATATCTGTCTACAGAATGTGGTGAAAATGGGGGAAATAAACATTGTGTGGATAGCCACATATACGTAAGAATTGAAGTAATTCTTCCATTAAATTGTTTTGTGCTATTATTATTATCATCATCATTATTATTTAATGCACCACACATCAATCTCTTTTTGCAGGCTACTGAAATTCACTTAAAATTAGTATGACAATCAGTGGCAAGCCTGCTGGCAGATGGGACCATTACTCCTCAGGTATGGGGGGTAATTAAGATAGTGCTGTGTTTGTCCACCAAAGAGTGAGCGTGTGAACCATCCGTGGCCCAATCCGCGCGCGGGACGGGGATCTGAAATCTCTTGTGAAAATTACATATAATGAAGAGTGATGTGTAGCGATGGAGATGAAAAAGACGGTGGTTTCAGGATTGTCTGTGCCTGATGACGTATGCGGATGGAACTGTTAGCACCCTTGCGTCAGACGCGGCACCTTGCCGCAATTTGTGGGATCTCCCTACAATCGCCCAATTCTTTGTCTCACCAGGAATCGAACGGGGTACCGGGGCATGAAATCCGGCGCTTTATCGACCTGGTCACTCGAGCTTGGGCTAAAAATTTGGTAGTTAATGATAGGATTTATTTGGGGGTAATTTTCACTTCTAATTAACCAATCTCATTCACTTTCCATAACCCTAAAATCTAGTGCAACTTATTTAACCTTATTTAAGTGACTTAATGCCCTCGTTGCTCAGTTTACGGTATTAAACCAACTATCACCAGACTCGCTTCAGCTGGTGTTATAAATTACCTACGTTGGTTTTATAGAGTAGAAACCCCCACAAAAAGGAAAGAATACAAAAATAATCACAATTCAATATAAATTTAATTCGTGTACTATTCTCCTCATTTTGAGGTTTTTCTCATTAATAAAAGCAACATGGGTGATGCCCTAACTTATTCATTGTACAACTGAAAGATGAGGCAAGCAGCCTCGAATCTATGTAGTACTACAGTAGACTCGAAGGAAAATTTGTGAATACATTTCTTCGTCTCCATTAACCAGCGTGAACAATACTCCGCAAAGACCCTCTACGCCCTAAATGCAGTCTTGTGAACATCTTTGTTCATGTAGGTGAAAAGAACACTTGTCAATTTTTCCATAGGAACATCCATAGCAAATTCATTCGTGGTAATTAAGCATAAAATTAAGCCCACGTTTGAGTACAGTCTTAGCATGACACAATAAGGCATCTCTTTCGACCGTGTATTTCTTTGGATTCGCTGCCACTTCTTCCTTTCTTATTCAGCGTCTGGGGCCTTTCTCTTGGGAAAAAGCCACTATTTTGATTGGAAAAATTTAGCAAAGAGGAAAAACGCAAATATGACTCGTTCCCTGCATTATTTGCTCTGTAACAGCATTCTTTTTTTATCCTTAGGAAGAGAGAAAATGTGAATAGATTTCAATACAGAGATGTGGATCTGTCAAGAATAATTTTTAGGCTGTTGCCCCTTACATGCTTACCAGCCTGCTTTACCGGATTTAGAAGACGAAACCTTTGTAAAAGAGGCCACAATAGCGACCTACAATGAAAACTTAAAATAAGGAAAATGAAGGAAATAATAAGCAGTGACTTAGAGTTTAGCCCTCTTTGTGGTAAAGGTTTTACTATCGATCTTCACGACTTTTAGAAACATTTCGCCACGGGGATCTAAAGTATAGTGTAGTTATCACTGCATTATAGCCATACTAACAAATCTAACCCGAATCAGAACTCCCATCTTGTGACTAACTACAGTCTATTCAACTTAACTTCGCTCAGCACGGAAATGGTGTTAGTAATCGACTAAGCCGTTAACGGTCTCTAGAATAAATTCCCTCAAACCTAAATTATTAATATCTAGGAAACCATTTCTTAACCCATCCTTTCTAGAGTATTATAGCGACACATGTTAAGTATAAGATGTTTAAGAGGGTTGCGGACCCTGCGAGTACCACGAGACTTCTTGCTCATTTTGCGTCCAAAAGGTTTTCTTCTTTCGACAACTCTAACGCAGATGATTTCGTTAGTTTTCATTTAAATAAAAATTGTAAATATATAACCTTCATCATTATATTTTAAATACAGAAGCTTTGAGAAAACAAATAGAGTTTTTTTGGCAGATGCGATATCTACATCTTAATCTCAGGACTCTTTCAAAGGAGAGTGAAGAAATTAATCCTTGAACCAAGAAATAAATCTTATGAATTCACAAGGAAAAAATTTCAGTTGCTTTTAAGGAAAAATCCTCGTTTCCGTGATTAACTCATTGGAATCTTTGAAATAGTAAAAAGTTTTTCTAATGTAAATTATAGGTTGCTATTTTAATTAGATAACTAAAAAGCAACTATAAATCTCAGGTCCAGGCTTATTAACAAAAGGGAGAGCGCAATAATTTGATCCAAAATGATAGATACGAGTATATGGAATAATTTACTCTGGCCATTTGTTCAAAGCGCTTCAGTAAATATCAATTTCACGTCAAAGGAGGACCAGTTTTGCACCGAATTATTCTCGTTTGATTCCCATTTACCTCCATTCGCAAGAGCAATCACACGATTAAGCAACAAATGCCCCCTGCAGTGGAGGTGTTGGTTGCCCATTTTCATTCTATAGCTTTAGGGCCTTGTACAACTACAGACGCGAATGGAATACAGTTTATTACTTATTTAAAAATAACAAAATCTTTGAGCAAATCTCAGAGAAAATTTTAAATGGGGGACATAGAGTGATGATGTTAGGGAGGGGAAGTATATATAGAAGTTTGGAAAGCACATTGGAAAACGGAGATTATTTGAGTTTTATTCGATGAAAAAGAGAGAATGCTGGATAAAAATTTAATATTAATGCAATTACTTGAAAAAAGTTATCGAGATCATGATTATAATTGCTTCTGGTTATGAAGAAAAATGTTCTAATTCTTTCCCTTACAGGCAAATTTCATATACAGTTGCGCGCATATCTATTGGCAACACATCGCAAATTTTGTAATTTGAGAACTAAGTTACTAGTTCGAAATGTACTAGAAGGCAGAAACATTATGTTCCAATAAATGGCAGAAAGAACATCGTATTTTTTGCGCATTGTAAGCTCGGCAGAGTTCGTTGGTGACGAGGTTGACGAAAGACCCCAATCATGCCCTAAAACTTTTTTAGTTCGGGGTTGGGCAACTCCTTCAAACAGTGGGGGAAATTCTTGGACTGATGGCGCTGATAGTTTTGCCAAAGGTGCTATCCTTGGTGATATCACCAAAGAATGTTCGTCATAACACCTCTGCTTCCAAAGCTTCCACATTGCCTCTGCTCCCAAAGCTTCTACATTACCTCTGCCCCATAAAGCTTCCTAATTACCTCTACTTACAAAGCTACTACATTAATTCTGCTTCCAAATCTTCCACATTACCTCTGCTCCTAAAGTTTCCACATTACTAAGGCTTCCAAAGCTTTTACATAACCTTTGCTCCTAAATATTAAACATCACCGCGAGTATTGTGCTTGTATTTCTTGGCGCATAACATCACATCAAACAGGAGCTCTGCTAGATAACACAGAGTGTTCCAAGGAGGAGTGGTATTAACTCCTTGGCATGGAAAATGACGCACCGAGCCCGGTTAGGATGCCATTTTGTTATTTATAGTTGCTTACAGGATTCACAAGTGCCCACGAGGTATTAGAATCTCCGTATCCTCCCGTGTTCCAGATTTGGATCTCAGATCACTTGGTCACATTCTGTTTGTGCACACGAAATCTGAAAAGTTATTTGTGGAACTCGATGAATATTTTGGGGGGAGATGGGGGAAGGGAACGGACTAAGAGAGAATTAATTAGATTTTCGGGAGGGTGGCTCCGGATGAGGATCCTGCATCACTTATAATTTACGCTTTTAAAGTCTGCGAGATAACCCCTTTTCTGACCTAGGGGAAGTTTATGATATCCAAGTCATTTTAAGTTTTTTTTCATAAATTGTTGATTGTTTCCTTGGGCCCCTAATGGAGGCAGCCCTCACTTGGTGAACGTAAGCATAAGCTTTTATTTTCATTTCTCTTTTGTGGAAATTATTGTTTGCCCTAGTTGAGGCAGCTAGACGCAAACCCTTAAGAAACGTTTCATTCGGTTTAATTAAAAGATTTAATTTTGTTTTTCCACATATTAAAAGATCTTTCACAATAGATGTAATTAAGTTAGGGGAAAATTGAGATGTGGTTAATTCAATGGAATATATAAACACAATTTTTCCTTCCATCTCGCAAATTACACCACCGTGGAAACCAAGGTCGAATTCAGCTGTTTTTTTATTTTAATAGTTTTATCAATGGTACCAAAGACCTTCGGGGTAGATGAAAGGCGGTAGAAAGAGCCCATGCTTCACTTCTGGCCGGAAGGGAGGACTTACAAACTTTGTACGTCACTGTTTGTATGAAGATTTTTACATGCATTCTAATTTATCCAAATGGGGTGAAGTTTATTCTAATTATTCGTACAACAAAAAAACGGTAGCATGTCAACAGATTCGTCTTCAAAAAAGATTCGTGGTTATCATTAAATGTGAATTACGAACAAATACAGGTGCAGTGAATAATTTGACGTCTAACTTCAATAAAAAACAAAAAATACAGTTTATTTATACATATGTATATATTTATTAAAGTTACATGTTAAAGATTTGAATGATTGTACTATTCATTTAATTCAATAAAGTTGCCGTCGTCCTCAACCATATTCTCCAGGCAGCATCGGAATCTGCTGCAAGCCTTTTTGCCGTCGCTTGTTTAACTGAGTGAAATCTGTGGTGATGCTGGACCTAAGTTTCAACTTGGTACTGCACAAAGACTTTCTGCTCTCTTTCTCTGTTTTTCTTAACCAGGCCTAGAATAGTATATGTAGTTAAGGAAGTGTGACTCTGGGTAGTTGCTAGCCCAGATGTTCGGAGTTATGTGGTCAACGTAATTGCCTGACAACTAAAACTGAGTCCTCCTGCTTTGTGGCACAGCTCTTGTATCCTGAGCAATAGCATCTCTTCCAGGCAGTTGATGTAGCTCCTCGCATTAAGTCTGAGGCCCATCACCACTCGAAAACCATAATGTGGGCTCTTGGTACATCCTTGGGTTACACAGCAAGGCAGCGCTTGCTTTGCGAGTTCACCTCCTGACCCTTGCAGAAATTTCTCTCGTTTGCTTGAAGCGATGCTTCAACTCGATCACAAGCTTCGCAACGAGATGCTTCCGCTTGTCCTTCATGTTATCCGACAGAAACTGGCCCTCTCTAATCTTGCATGAGTAATAGCGGGTATTCTCATGCAATATCTGCCTGATGAGAGAAAGTGATACTCCATTGTCCGAAGCTTGGATTTTATTGATTTGATGGGATCGTTGTCAATGATAGCCTAGATCTCAGGGACAAACTCGGAAGTTTTTTTCGTATCAGAACTTTTATAGTGAGGTTTTGAGCCACTGTACCCTCATACTTATAACCTGACTTATTCACCTCTTTTTTGATCTTCTGCACCATCCTTAGATTGACATCCAACCCCTCAATGATCTTTGAATTGTACTTTCCGGCGTGAATCCCAAGCAGAATACCTTTGCATTTTCTAAATATTTCGAGGATAGAATTCAGACATGATATTTCATCCTTAACAGACGTTACACAACTGAGTCTGCTATGATATGAATAAGAGAATACTCACGCAAGCCAACGCGCATGAGCGTTGGCTCATGCGCACTTTGTTTAGGCAAAGTAGGGTCTCATTATGACTAGTAACAATACCCATTCGGGATTGACTTCTCTCATATGCAAAGCAAAACATTGTTTGCACTTGGTTTGGCCGTATCCATGCGAGAATTGGTCTGGCATCAAGAATATTGGTGGTAGAATTTACCCAAAAGATGGAAATTCATCTTGTAAAGTTAAGTGCAGTACTTTTTTCATACCCACTCACATTGCTTCTATTTTTTACCTCTGTTTCTTTGTTGTTATCAAAAGAGGAAGAAGTGTGCATTGAAATTCTTATATTTGAACCTTCTCGACATTTCCAAAGCAGAAATGGTTGAGAGTAAAAACATACGAATTCGGCGAATGAAACCCTTTTACCATGCAACAACGCTTCCTAGCGAAAAAAACACATAGTGTATGCCCTCCGTCATACTTTCATCATCGGAGATTTGTTCAACAATAGAAAAACTGACAGACTTGTGTGCAAGATGTAAACATTTCATTCACATCGTAGCCACTTAAGTCTAGAGTGATGTTCCAGTAAATCTTAAACTACACTTTTCTTTAAAATAAGTATTTGTTAAGAAAGTTTCCTGCTGTGTTTTCTTCAAGTTTCACTACTTACCCTCCACTCAAGCCTTTCGAGTGATTGCTATGCTTTGCCGTAAACGACGTAGCTTTGTTTGGTAAGGTTTTAAAAATGTTCTGACAGAATATTCCTGCAGGGAGATTCACCCTTTGCCATATTTGCAGATTTACTTTTTTTCTTTTTAACTTTTAATGACGCCAGCATAGTTGCGGGGAGTAGGTTGTGGTATCAAATTTTAATTAGTAATGATGAGTGATTAACTTGCGAGGTAAAAGAGTGGCATGGAAGTTTAGAGAAGATGATGTGAAACGCTTGGATAAAAAGGCAAGAAAAAGCGACGGAAGACTGTTGTGTAGCTAACTTATAATATCAAATGGCATCGGATGAGTCAGATCAGTTGTAAATAAAATTTAAACTATATGTAAACCGGAAAAACGTATGTGTAAACAGGAGTAAAATAGAGGATGACGACCTGGAGACGGAACGCGGGTTGGATAATGAAAAGAAGCTGCCGTCGCACTGGTGAAAACATTTATCCGAAGCCGATTTTATCAAAACGAAATAATGTCAGGTCATAAAAGGTACAAATGAATAAATTTATCAAAAATATTCGTGTAGATCCCGTGTACCGTATTTTCGTCGAGTGTCTTTTCGCTCACGTGATTTCGTGCAACGGCATTTATGTCCAGTCTTTTTGGCCAATAAAACTGTGAACAAACAATATTTCATAGAAAAAGATAGTAAAATCAAAACAACAATTGTGTCAATTTCATTCCATGTCTCAGAGGTTATAGAACACTATGAAGTATTTTCATAAATATATATTATGTATTTATTTGAATAATTAAATATTTTCCTAGGAAGAAAATTTATATCGTTTGAGATTGTCAGGAATAGTGGTTAATACCGCCATGAGGCCGAGTACGAGGTCGAGCAACGCAGAGCAAAGTTGTGGGAACCTTGAGAGAATCGAGCCGCTTCTGCTTATAAGGCAGGGGCAAGAATTCCAAGCCCGCGGGGGTAAGAAGACGTTGCTCGCCTCTCCGGGCGATATAAAAAAATACCCACTAGAGTTCATTCCTGCCGGCCCATATATAATGCTAGACACAGCCAGGAAAAAGGCACGAGACACGTCGTTTTCTCGATTCAGCTCAGTTCCAACTTCTCAAGTTCGGAGAAAAGAATTCTAACCGAATGAATTTAATCCAAGTCAATTAGCTATCCTTGGATTCATTTTTAACCTCATCTGGCGCAAGTACTCCCTCGAATTCATTCATCGAGGTTAAACTCCATCGATAACGAGTTACTCGTTCAACTACCCATCCCACACCCACCCCACGCATCGTCTCATTAAGCCTCAACCCCCAAGCTAGGCTCCAGCGACTCAATTGTAATTTTTTGACCAGTCAACCCGTAAAGTGTATGTTCGTATATTGGCTCAACAGCAGCCGCTTGTGAGCCACGTTTGAGCTTATCTATTCGCTCCCGGTAATTCTTTAATTTGATCCCTGTAAACATTAAGTATCCGTTTGAAATCTTTTCCATATATCGTATACTTATTCTAATTATTTTAAAGAATATTTTTGGTACCCTCCGTTTCCTAGCCCCAGAGTTCCGCAGCCTTATTTATTATACTAAAGGCCAATTGCACTTGATTTTGAGGATATATTCTTCCCTTATCTCCCCCCTCGTCTGCCGCTGCTAGGAGAAGAGCGAAAGTCACTCAATTGACCTTGACAGCCCACTCCGTCTAAATATAATATACATACTGTTCATTCTAGGACAGAAAAAAAAAAAATATATATATATATATTATGAAAACTGTTGTCAGGTTTAAAAGGGTCGATAAAGGGTCTTTTAAAAGGTCTTTTAAAGGTTTTCTTCTTTCTTTTAGTGGTTATAAGGCTGAAGGTTTTGGCTATTAAGAAGGTACGTAGAAATAATCTTTTTAATCTCCCATTTGCCACCCACAAACCATTTTCTTTGTGTACCCATTGCCTATTTACCATATATGGTTATTGTGTGTAATTTTTCGAGACTGTGCATCTCATTTATTCTCCAGCGGAATTTCATCCTTTCAGACCGTGAAAGGCTCGATAAGAATCGTTCTTTTTGTTAGTTCGGCAGAGCTACAGGCTCTCGCGCAAAGTTCGGAGGGGCATTTACTTCCCAGTACTTATACGGAAAAATAATAACCGCATTGGTGTGCGTAATTTTGTGTGTATTTTTTTTAGTTCGATAATACGCGACAAAATGTCTTCGTTTGGATGATTCAAATCGCAAGGCGAATCCCTTGGACTAACCCGCAAGGATCTTCTGTCGTACATACAAGAGGATGAAAGAGAGAAAAAGAGAGAGAGAGAGAGAGAGAGAGAGATAGGAAGAGGAAGATGGAGATGGAGAGGGTAAGACACAGAGGGGAAGAGGGGAATATGAAGCGAAGAAGAGAAAGAGGGGAATATGAAGCGAAGAAGAGGAAGAGGGGAAGATGAAGAGGGAACGTGAATAGGGTAATCTAAGGATATGAAGAAGGGAAGAGGAAGTAGAAGATGATAATAGGAATAGGGGAAGGAGAGGTCGGGAAGAAGAGTGATGATAAGGAGAAGAGGAAGAGGGGAAGAAGAGAGGAAGAGGAAGACAAGGCGAAAAAGAGAAAAAAAGAATCCGTCAACATGAATTGGAGATGAGTAGATCGAGAATCGAGTCGCTCTCCATCAACTCACGAAATGACGTCCCGCAAACTGCGTATGTGAAGCTCCCAGTTTACATGGAAGGAGAAGAATTTGGGTCTTACATTTCGAGAAAATATTCGAGGTTAACAACTAGGAGATCGAACCAGACGGCGTCTCCAAACTTCTGCCTTTGCTAAGTTTCCGGTTTCGAGATATTTTCATATCCCTCCCGTCGGAGGTGCAATCACTTATTCCACGTTGAAATCGGAACCGCGCCAAATTTCACCACACCCGTATTCAACCCAATCAAACCTTTCGTCGATTTGGGTATACACTTCAGAGGCACTTCAATTTCTGGCTCTATTCGTCTAAAGTTCCCCACAATTATGAAGCGCTAGTCAATTTCGTCCTTAAGGACCAGGTTTTGGCTTCGCTCTCTTCCGAAATTAGATCGTTTGTGAAGGACCGGAGGTGTTTGACCTTCAAAGAGTGGATCGAAGAAACCGATGTATTGGCAGCGAGTCATAACTGCTACCCTGAGGAAGGAAGAAAGACTGAATCGTCGTCCCCTAAGGCAAAAAGTGATAGGAACTAGCCCCTGGAAGCCCAGAAACTTCTTTTCTTCTTGCCCTCGGGACATCAAACCTGTATCATCAAATCCCCTGCGTTATCCTTCCCTATGAGGCCTATTGTGTGCTTCTCGTGCGGTCTTGAAGTTCACGTGAGCACCAACTGCCCTCAGAACTCTCAATTTCGCAGCAGTTCTCGCAACAAAGTGCACCAAATTAATGCTACTCCCGCGCCACCACCGTCGCAAACTGAACCGTCTTCCTCTCCGTCTGCCTCTACTGCCACTGGCCACCATGTTGATTTCTTGCTTAAAGAAAAGCTCCTTGGGGGATTAAAGTTTGAAACCAGAGCAGTAAACGGCTGCCGAGTCTCCACCCTTGCCCGAGATACAGGGTGTAATTGTATAGTGGTGTCGGACAAGCTACTTCCCCCGGTAGCTCCGAACCATGTCAAATTTGCGGTGGCACATTACTACCTGGAACGAGCAAACCGGTTACACATCCTGAAATGTTTCATCGAGTGTGCTTACTTTACCGACTGGGCTGAGGTAGTAGCAGCCCCAATAAAATTCCACGCTGTTCTGATTGGGCAGTGTCCCCTGGTTTCATCCCACGCTGTGGCTTAACCTGTCCCCACACGATCTCAGAAGAAGAAGGAAACTTATACTCCCACTCCCCTTGAAGCCACCTGCGACTCCGAGTTTAACAGCATTATGAATAACAAGAATCAAAAAGATTGTGATTCACTCCGTCTTCTCTGGACCGAAGCCGGGAATAAGGTACAATAATCCACCCGTGAAAACAAAGTCATCTTATACATCGTGAAGGACGAGTTTTTTGTACCGTGCTTGCTCAGAAAGTGATAGTTCTGAGCCCCATGCATTATGCATTCCCTACTCCCATGTCTTGCTCATCTTAAAGACTGCTCGTGACAGTTTATTCTCTGGACACTTCAGCTATACTAAGACGGCTCAGAGGATTTATAAATAATTTTATTGGCCCAGTGCAGCAGATGACATTTCGAGTTTATTGCTGATCGTGCGATATATGTCAGAAGAAGACAGCCGTAAAAGGACGTGTCCAACCCGCTTCACTGCACAAGGGACCCATCATTTCCGAACCCTTCGACCGTTTGGTAATCGACCAATTGCCCCCCCCCCCCCGAAGGACAAAGTTTGCGCCATCGTGGGTATGCTAGTTCCAACTAATAAGAAGTAGTTGAGATCGTTCATGGATCTGCTTCATTCTACCGCCGATTGTTCCACAATTTTGCCTCGCTCTCTGACCCTCTGTGTGACTTTTTAAAGAAACAGTCACCCCAGAACCTTGTCTGGATACCTTAAACCGTCACCCACTTCAACTAGCTTAAGGAAAAATTAACGTCCGCCCATATTCTCCGGCTCCACAACCCTAACAAGCCTTTCGGTATTAGGACCGAAGCGAGTAACGAATTGATAGGCAGGGTGCATCCTACTCCAATATGGTGATAATGTTGAAAGCTTCCCCGTTGCGTACGCGAGCCGTAAGCTACTTTTTCGTAGAAAAATTATGCCGTCTTCGAGAGAGAGTCCCTTGCCATCCTATGGGCAACGCAAAAATATAGGATGTACCTCTTAGGTAAAGAATTCATTATTGAGACCGACCACAAGCCCTTCATATTTGCGAAATGTAAAAAAAACAATAATGATAGGCTCATTCCTCCAGGAATTTCAATTTGAGATTGTTTATATCAAAAGATCAGAGAATTGTGTCCCAGATAGCCTAAATAGAAACCCTCTAGAGTCTAACCCAAGCTAATCTTAAGAAATTTTATGATTTCTAAATTTTATGATTGATATTTTTTTTCTTTGGGCCTGTTTGTATATACGAAGGGCGGTCAATAAGTTTTGCAATTCGGATATAAGGAAACGAGATATGAGGAAAAGTGTTTTATTATTTTTCGATATAAATACCCTCGACTTCAATGCACTTGCGCCACTTGTTCCTGAGGCTTCGAATTCCAGACAACCAGAAATCTCCCGACTGCTGTTCAATCCACTCCTGGACGGCGAGCTGGACATCTTCATCGTCTCCAACCGGGCGTCCACGCAGTGCAGCCTTGAGCTGGCGGAATAAAAAGTAGTCGCTAGGGGCCAGATCTGGACTATAGTGGGGATGGTTGAGCTCCTCGATTCCGCACTCGCGCAGGGCAGCTTGTGAAACTCTGGCCTTGTGGACAGGGGCATTGTCGTGGAGGAGTAAGATACCGCGTGTCAACCTGCCGCGCTGCTTCTGACGGAGCACTTCTTCAACCCAGCCAGTTCCTTGGCGTAATATTGGCCTGTGATGGTCCTTCCACGAGGCGCATAGTCCACCATCAACACTCCCTCGGAATCTCAGAAGATGGTGGCCATGATCTTCCTGAATGAGGGTTGGGTCCGGAACTTGCTGGGAGTCGGAGAGCCCCTGTGCTTTCAGGCCATGCTTTCGAGCTTGGTCTCTGGATCCCAGTGATGGACCCACGTTTCATCACTTGTCACTATGCGTGACTCAAATCCCGCTGGGTTTTGGTTGTACAGGAGCAGCAGCTCCTCCGTTTTTTTGACGACGTTGAAGTCAATCATGGGGCGTGAGGTTTCGTGAGGTTTCTAGGGACCCAACGGGCAGAGACCTTGGTCATGGCCAAATTGTCGTGGATGATGTTCATAACACTTCCATGTGATATTCCAAGTTCTCGCTCGATTTCTTCGACCTTCACCCGTCTACTTTCGAAGATCATCCTCTCCACACGGGCCACACTGTCCTCGTTGGTCACGTCTGACGGGCGTCCTGGACGAGGGTCATCTTCAAGGGAATCAAGATCATTGCAGAACTCCCTACTCCAGCGAGCAATGGTTGCATAGGAAGGAGCGGTGTCGGTGTACATTGAAACTATGTGTCCATGGATCTCTTTTGCATTCTTGCCTTCCTTGGTAAAAAATTTGACCATTGTGCGGTGCTCAACCTTCTTTATTGTTGAAAAATTTGTGACTGACGATCTGCCATGAGCTACTGCTTCTAAAATAGACGAGACAGGAGCGTGGGACTGCAGGTCCTGAATTGTCATAACTTGTCCTAACACCCCCACAAACAACCATCCCCCTTCCTCTGTTTTGCCCTACCGATTTGCAAAACTTATTGGCCCCCCCTTGTATATAGTAGTTTATATTTCTGTTCGCGAACTGAGAACGATATAGTAGCCATTTGTATTGTCTTACTCAACTGAATTCTTTGTAATATATATTTCCCTCTTGTATTTGTTTGTGTATTACTCAATTTTCTGTGAATGTATGTTATTTGCATGTATAACTCTAGGTCGTTATTGGCCTGTGTCGTAGAATGGACTCTCGACGATATACCATATATAACTATTCGTTGAGGGAACTTCTTTAATTATCTTTAGAGTGCGTGCATGTCTGGCTGGCCGATATTATGTATCTTCGATATGCTTAAGAAGTGGAACTGAGCTCAAGGATAATAATATTGCTATCATTAATAAAATAGAGTTTTATTAATAATAACTATCAACAACACACAAAACGGAAAATATTGACATAAACAGAGAATGGAAAGGGTCTTAGGGACTCGAGCTAATCCGAGGATTAAAAGATTTAAAAAGGTAAAACAAATATAAAGTTAAAGAGATGGGATGGTTCGCTAAACCATTTAAAGCACAGGATAGAATTGACAAAAGGGTCAAATACTCAAAGGTAACGCTCGGCTTACGTAATTTATACTTGTTGTGCAGAGGAAGGCGACATGAAGGAATTTTCGGTCCGTTGGCGAGTTCCAGCCGAAGGGGGGGGGGGATTAAATGATCCTGACGTGGCGTCTTGGGAATGAGAACCGTTTCTCGACGAACGGCTTGAAGAACAATGGCTGTTCTACGTTGTTCTCTTCTGAACAACAGGGGGGGGGGGTTGAGAACCGTCTCTTGTTTACGGGCTCAAGAAAAATGGCTGTTCTAATGTTGTTCTCTTCTGAACAACAAGGGGGAAGGGTAAGAAACGTTTCTTGGCGAACGGGCTTAAACGAACAATGGCTGTTCTACGTTGTTCTCTTCTGAACAACAGGGGAAGGGCGAGAACCGTTTCTTGGCGAACGGGCTCAAACGAACAATGGCTATTCTAACGTTGTTCTCTTTCTGAACAACAGGAGGGGATGGGGGGGTGAGAACCGTTTCTTGTCACGGCTCAAATGAACAATGGCTGTTCTAATGTTGTTCTCTTTCTGAACAACAAGGGGAAGGCCTTGTGGACTTGGCGTCACGAAGGCTCAAACCTTGGCACTCAAGGGATATTGTCCTTCTTCTGGACAAGTGATGGTGAATCTCGAGGTCGAGGTCCCTTGGCGCACAAGGTGAGAGAGGGTCGTAGGGATGTTTTGCGACGAAAATCTGGATCTCCAATCTGATCTTAGTTGTAAAGTTTCCATCTAAATAGTCGAGACACTCCCTTGGCGTGGGGGACAATGGAGTGGAAGCTTCGAGGGAATGCACAGCCGAGCCTGAGAACAAGCCTTATCTGCCCATAAGCCTAACTCAATCTGGCGTGATCGGCGGATGGGGCGAACGGGGAGGGGATGATAAACTCCTTGTTTAAACATTGACCCAGGTGGCTGCGATAAGGCGCCCAGCTTCAAAGCGAAGATGCACGTGGGGAGCATCGTGGTTTTAAATAACATGTGATAGTGGTTGAAATTAACGCGGCCTCAACCCGTTCTATCACACCCCTCCATTCCGGGGGGAAGTTTTCACTTCGAAAAAAAGAGAGAAGGGAGAACGATAGAGCTCCGTTGTGGGGAACTCGTTTTCTTGTACTAACCGTACCTTCCTGCACCTAACTAGTATTACCTCAATACATATGATTATTTTGATCTTTAGATTACAGGGGAAAATAACCTTTAATACAAACTTAATAAAAAAGGGGGCATGGAACAATGAAATGATATAAAATTAGTACATACGGGACAAAATAATTTATACGTAAATTAATGGGTAAAAATATACAAAAAAAATAGACATTGAGCGTTACAAAATTCAGACATATACATTAACTAATTATATTACAAGAGAATCTAATTTAAGTCGTACAAGACGGTATATACCTACATGGAGATACTAATCCTATGAATACAATTACTCTACGCTATTCGGTAGCGCATTCCTACTGAGTGCGTCAGCGACCTGGTTATCAGAACCTTTTATATAATTTATTTTAAATTGATACTCTTGCAGAGTAAACTCCGGCGCATGATTCGGCCGTTAGAGTGTCGCACATTCCTAATATAGGCTAACGGACGGTGGTCGGCTCCTATCTGAAATTCTTTTCCTATCAAATACCTTTTGAATTTGTCTCTAACCCAGATAATTGATAGAGCTTCCTTCTCTATAGTGGCATATCTCTTTTCGCGTGGTAATAATTGACGACTAGCATATGCAACTGGATGACTCGTTCCGTCATCCTAGTATTGAAGGAGTACACCTCCAATGCCCTCGTTGGACGCGTCGGTCTTAATCCCAAAGGATTTTTCCGGGTTGGGCAACTTTCAAATGGGGGCAGAAATGAGCTTACTCTTGAGCTGATTAAAATGGGAAATAGCGACATCATTCCAACGTAGACGATCGGGTGAATTCTTTTTTAAAAGGAAGCTGAGGGGCGCCGAAATTGCAGCGAAATTCGGAACGCATCGCCAATAGTACGAAGCTGATCCTAGGAACGATCTTAATTGCTTCTTTGTAATCAGAAGGGGCATGTCGGCGATTGCCTTAATCTTATCCTCTTGGAGAACCAACTGGCTTTGTCCTATTTAGAAACCGAAATATTTTATGGTTTCGTGGGCAAAATGGCATTTGCTGGGGCCAATGGTGAGGCACTTTCGCGCAGTCGCTCGAAAAGAGCTAATAGGGTGGCTAAATGGTGACTCCATTCAAATAGTTCTTGTAGCTGACTCTTTTGATGTGGTGTCAGCTGCGCATCAATATCCAGGTCAGAGGGCTCAAAAGACTCGCCTGGTAGGGAAGGAGGATGGTAATTGGCATCAGGTTGGATGCACACTGTCTGTATTACATTAAGGGACTCTGCGGGGTAATCTTCTTCAAGCGCCGATGTTTCGTCCAGTGCTACGAAGGTATCTCTATGGGCGCGTTGGGGGTACTTTTTTTCTTGGGGTCCACGAACAGTCTCCGTGTCCTTGTCTTGGGCCTTATTCTATAAGGGTGTTAGTGATTCACACTCCTTTTGTGCCGTCCTAAAGTCCTGGTTAGGGGTCTCCGAGAAATCGGACGGTATCTGGGTTCTGATGGGGACGGGCTCCTGGGCTTCTTTCTTAGCTCGGCCTCGAGGAAGGGCGGCCTGAGACACAGGGTCGGAACTTACTTGGGGGCTCTGTCCTATAAGTACCGAACAGAATTGAATGGGTGCTGAAATGACTTCAGCCCAGCCATCATAATATTGACACTGCAGGTAACATCTAACGACGGGAATTGGTTCCCCCGCCCAAGGTAGTCATGTACCACCGCAAATTTTTTCGTGGTTGGGGTCCACTGGGGGAAGGAGTTCGTCGAACACGATGAAACACGTACATCCTGTGTCCCTGACGAGAGTCGATACTCGGCAGCCGTTCACGCTGCCCTCCTCAAATTTCAAAGTTCCCGATGAACTTTTATCAAAAATAAAATTTACCTGGTGGCCTGACGGAGGGGGAGAAGTTGCTGCTTGGGTCTGCACCACCTGGGGAGCCGGGGTGGCATTAATCTGGTGAACTTGGTGGGCTGGTCCGCTTTTAAGCCTAGAATTTGGGGGGCAATTCCAGCTCATGTGGTTTTCTACACCACAGGTGAAGAATATGATTAGTCGCTTCGGGAAGAGAGATGGAGGAGAAATCTTAACGGGAGGTTTAGAGTCCCGTTGTTGGTTTTGGGGAAAGAAGTTTTGGGATTTTACGGGGCTCGGAAACTTCGTCGACTTTCCTGTGAAGGGGCGCGAATCCTTCCTTCTTTCCTTGTAGGGGGATTGGTGAGAAGTTCGATTCTCCTTTGGTTATAAATTATGGCTGGCGGTATAGACATCCGCTTCTCCGGTACATTCTTCAATGGTCTGGCACCGATGATCCTTGACGAACGCGCGGATCTCCATCGGGAGAGACGCCAAAAATTGATCTTGCAACACGAAGTCTGTTAAGGACTCGTAGTTCGGATCAACCTTTGAGGATTCTAACCAAAATTTAAAATTCCTCTGAAGAATGTATCCAAATTGACGGAACGTCTGTCCGGGCTTAATACGACCTCCTCGAAATTCTTGGCGGTAGAAATCGGGAGTCATATTATGAGCGGCCAATAACTCAGCTTTTTAGGTACTGTGGTTAATTGTACACTCAGATGGTAAAGATATAAAAATTTCGCGCAATTTACAATTTAACAAGGGAAGTAATCTGACTACACCTTCAGCCTCCAGATCCATGTCATTGATTTCGAGGATCTTTTCGAAGTGGGCTAAAAATGCTCCGAAATCCTCTCCGTCTTTGAAATTTGGGAGCTTTAGTGAAAGATTGGGGGGGGGGGGGAGGCTTCGGAACGTGAACTGGATGACTGTATTTCTGCTTCCACACGAGCTAATTCAATCTGATGGTGAAGCTCAGCTGCTTGTCTTTTCCGTTCCTCTCTTTCTCTTTCTTTTTCTTCTCGTTGGATTTCTCTTTCTCTTTCTTCTCGTTGGATTTCTCTTTCTCTTTCTTTCTCTTCTCGTTGGATTTCTCTTTCTCTTTCTTCTCGTTGGATTTCTCTTTCTCTTTCTTTTTCTTCTCGTTCTTTTCTTTGCTCCTCTTGAACATACTCAATCAGTTCTTTTCCGGAAAGTCCCAAGGATTCTCCTTGTGCTTTAAAGATTTCGCACTGAGTCATCTTTGCACTTGGGGGCGCACTAGTCAACCAACTAAAATTCCTTGCAACAAGAATTATGCCTTCAGGAGAAATTAGCCTACCTAAATATATACACTGACCTATTCGTACTTGGTTTCTCGATCTAAATAACCACTGACTAAGATCACCCCCAAAAAACACAAACAAATTATTATAACAGTTCCTTGAGCTACTCCAGCTTCATAAGTTTTAAAAAAGGGGATGGCAATCGTTAAAACAAAAGGGAACTACTATACTCTATTATTATAACGAATAACACTATGCTTTACTCGACTGAGACCAGTGTTTGCAAAGATATAGCGTTAAACCTTACACACCTGATACCAAATTTAAATAGTATATATATATATATATATATATATATATATATATATATATATATATATATATATATATATATATATATATATATATATATATATATATATATATATATATATATATATATATATATATATATATATATGTCGTAGAATGGACTCTCGACGATATACCATATATAACTATTCGTTGAGGGAACTTCTTTAATCATCTTTAGAGTGCGTGCATGTCTGGCTGGCCGATATTATGTATCTTCGATATGCTTAAGAAGTGGAACTGAGCTCAAGGATAATAATATTGCTATCATTAATAAAATAGAGTTTTATTAATAATAACTATCAACAACACACAAAACGGAAAATATTGACATAAACAGAGAATGGAAAGGGTCTTAGGGACTCGAGCTAATCCGAGGATTAAAAGATTTAAAAAGGTAAAACAAATATAAAGTTAAAGAGATGGGATGGTTCGCTAAACCATTTAAAGCACAGGATAGAATTGACAAAAGGGTCAAATACTCAAAGGTAACGTTCGGCTTACGTAATTTATACTTGTTGTGCAGAGGAAGGCGACATGAAGGAATTTTCGGTCCGTTGGCGAGTTCCAGCCGAAGGGGGGGGGGAATTAAATGATCCTGACGTGGCGTCTTGGGAATGAGAACCGTTTCTCGACGAAAGGCTTGAAGAACAATGGCTGTTCTACGTTGTTCTCTTCTGAACAACAGGGGGAGGGGGGTAAGAACCGTCTCTTGTCTACGGGCTCAAGAAAAATGGCTGTTCTAATGTTGTTCTCTTCTGAACAACAAGGGGGAAGGGTGAGAACCGTTTCTTGGCGAACGGGCTCAAACGAACAATGGCTGTTCTACGTTGTTCTCTTCTGAACAACAGGGGAAGGGTGAGAACCGTTTCTTGGCGAACGGGCTCAAACGAACAATGGCTGTTCTAACGTTGTTCTCTTTCTGAACAACAAGAGGGGATGGGGGGTGAGAACCGTTTCTTGTCACGGCCTCAAAAGAACAATGGCTGTTCTAATGTTGTTCTCTTTCTGAACAACAAGGGGAAGGCCTTGTGGACTTGGCGTCACGAAGGCTCAAACCTTGGCACTCAAGGGATATTGTCCTTCTTCTGGACAAGTGATGGTGAATCTCGAGGTCGAGGTCCCTTGGCGCACAAGGTGAGAGAGAGTCGTAGGGATGTTTTGCGACGAAAATCTGGATCTCCAATCTGATCTTAGTTGTAAAGTTTCCATCTAAATAGTCGAGACACTCCCTTGGCGTGGGGGACAATGGAGTGGGAGCTTCGAGGGAATGCACAGCCGAGCCTGAGAACAAGCCTTATCTGCCCATAAGCCTAACTCAATCTGGCGTGATCGGCGGATGGGGCGAACGGGGGGGGGGCGAATGATAAACCTCCTTGTTTAAACATTGACTCAGGTGGCTGCGATAAGGCGCCCAGCTTCAAAGCGAAGATGCACGTGGGGAGCACCGTGGTTTTAAATAACATGTGATAGTGATTGAAATTAACGCGGCCTCAACCCGTTCTATCACAGCCTGAGGTGATCAAGCCTTCGTTGATACTAACATTAGTCCTTGTAAGTCAATACTCTATTTGTCCTGTATCAATTAATTTATTCCTTTTTTTCGCACCTGGATACTCGTGTATTTAAATATGCTTTAGCCACTTGTGTTCGTTGGAACTGGTGTCAGCTGTCCCTTATTGTTTGTTTACCCCCTAAGGTCCGGAAAATTGTGACGCCCAACCCTAATCCAGCGATTTTCAGATGTCACTTTTCCTCAAAATTTCCATCTTAGGAAGGGAGGAAATGTCAGGAATAGAGGTTAATACCGCCATGTGGCCGAGAAACCGCGAGGCTGGGCACGAGGTCTGGCGACGCAAAGCAAGTTGTGGGAACAGGGAAAGAATTGAACCACTTCCGCTGATAAGGCAAGAGCAAGAATTCCAACCGCGTGGGTGCAAGAATACGCTGCCTGCCTCTCTCGGTGTTATCAAGAAACCCCGCTGGAGTTCATCTCTATCCTCCTATGGAGTATTTGGTTAAAAAGATCTCTGTCCATGGCCTAAGGCATTTCCAAAGACAACCGGCCGATATATAATGCTAGACAGAACCGGAAAAGGGCAGTATAGGCCTGCCTTTTTTCACAAGATACGTTTTATTCTCGATTCAGCTCCGTTCCCCATTCTCGAGCTCAAAGGCAAGAATTCTAACAGAAGGAATTTAGCCCCAGTAAATTGGCTATCCTTGGGCGTTTTTGTCCTCGTCTGGCGCAAGTACTCCCTCAAATTCACTCCCCAGGTAAAACTCCATCGATTACGATTCACTCGTTCAATCACCCATCCCCCCAACCCGGCTCATAAAGCCTCAATCCCCAAGATAGGCTCCAGCGACTAAATTGTGGCTTCTTGACCAGTCAACCCGTAAGGTGTATGTTCGTAAATTGGCTCAACAGCAGCCACTTGTGAGCTCACCTTTGAGCTTATCTAATCGCTCCCGGTAATTCTTTAATCTGATCCCCGTAAAAATTATGTATCCGTTTGCAATCTTTTCAATTTGTATATATCCTATATCTATTGTAATTATTAAAGATTATATTTAGTTCTTCCGTTTCATAGCCCCAGAGTCCCGCAGCCTTCTTTATTATACTAACAGCCAATTGCACTTGATTCTGTAGATACATTCTTCTACGCACTCGATTGGGAACCCCGTTTCCCCTTATCTCTCCCCTTGTCTGCTACTGCTGGGAGACAAGCGAAGGTTACTCAATTGACCTTGACCGCCCACTCCGTCTAAATAATATATATTTATATATATATATATATATATATATATATATATATATATATATATATATATATATATATATATATATATATATATATATATATATGATGAAAATTAATGCAATATCGCAAGAAAAGATGATGAATTAAACCACATTCTCCGAAGACAATTTAATTCAGAACAGTTTCGGTGTATCTCACACCCTTTTTCAACTGACACTGGGCAGAAAATATAAGAGAAAAGCATAACACAAGATCCCCTCTTTTTCCCCCCAATCCCCTACTTGTGGCTAATCTGGTGGGGAGGGTTAAGCCTAAACATATTGAAGGGCTGACATTTTACTATTTTATTTATTTGCGATCTTATTACAGGATTAAAAGAAAATTGACCCTCTGAGGGTCAATTTTCTTTTAATCCTGTAGACATATGACTCAACTATAATCTCCCAGTTTTGCTATTTTCTTCCTTTTTTTAATAAATGAAATTCAATTATCTCCTTTTATTAGATGAAATATATTTTGTTTTCATTTCAACTCCTTTGTACTGATTTTTCTACAAAATATTTTTTTAATGGACCAAAAAGCGTTGGACAAAAAGACATTAGACGAAACTACGACTGTAGATCCATGGCCTAACCTCATCCAACTCAGCTGAACTAAAATTAATCTTATGCCTAACCCATCCATGCTCATCATATCCTCCAATAACTTTATTCAAGTTTACATATCCTAGCCTAAAATAATGAAAAACATAATATCAATATAACCTATTTATGGAGCATACATTTTATCAAACCCAGGCCAATCTATTGCAAAAAGATGGCTCCTTCAAGGCAATTCGAAGGAGCAATATTCCGTGCCACATTTGAAAACCATTTTGTAATTCAGAGCGACTCAAAGAGGGCACTGAATGCTCTTGTTGGATCGGAATCTTGACCCACACTTCATTCTCAGTTTCCGTTACGTCAAAGCTTCTGCGGGTCGGGTGAATATTGAGATCATTTTGTACTTGGTTGCTGGACATGGTAGAGGTTGCTGAGAACGAGCGCGCTGAAGACGGCGCGAGACTATCGGTACAGACTAAGCAACCATGCCGGCGATTCGCTAATTCTTGCACTGACTACCTGGCAGTTATCAAGGCAGCCATGCACGCTGCATAACAAAGAAGATGTGTGACGGTGCCCGGGAACAGGATGCCTCGCGCCATCTTGACTGTTCCCCTGGACCTATCCTCCAATGCCTCGACCGCATCAAGTAATATTTTTGGTCGTTTTCGAATCGGACAAATTCATAGGACGAAACAACTTTATCATATGGATCGCTCTCCTGAACCTTTCTGGCAATATTGTTTTGTCTCACAGATGCAAGATAGTTTTTGGTGGAATTCCTAGTCTGAAAGAGTGTCCTGAGCTGTATCTATCGTAGTAATGTGATTGGCAGAGCCGCTGCCGCCATTTCCGGGTTCTTAGGAAGTACACGTATACAACAGACTGTAGTATAAAAGAGATTTAGGAGGAGGCGGGCTTTCAACCATCGCCAAAGTGTAGAGTGTGACTTTTAGGTCTTATTTGTTTTTGTACAATAGCGCCACAAATGATCAGAAGGCCTGCAGAAAAGATCGTTTAATTTATATAAATGAATTGTTCGGATTAATGCCTCGCTTCACTTCCCTTTTTCGCCTATATGCATGCCTTCATCCATATTTCCATGACGTCATCATCTGCAGCGCTATTAAACCTCAGCAACTCTGCCCCCCCACCCCCCTCAACTTTTTCTTCATTGCACGTTTCCCATCACCATTACTCATCATTGTGCTTTCTCTCCTCTTCTAGCACAATAACATACAGCCTTTGACCTAACCACTATCTGGTTCAAAATTCAGCCTTGTTAGTTCTTTATGGTTGTCGCTTCTTATAAATAGTCTAAGAAAATAAATATACTCATTTGTCGACGGACGGAAAGTCGTCATAAAACCATCTAAAAACATCGCCAAATCTTGGGTTTCGCTTTCCTCTGAATTCTTCTCCTTTTCAACATCGTTCACCATCTGCGTTTTGGGAGGAAAAGATAAATAAATTTAAATTCTGGTTAATTGAATATTTGATTAGAGTAAAATTGATAATAATCTCCTGGCAGGAGATTGAAATAGTAGTTGGAGATAAAAGCAGAATTGCAAAGCAATATCCTCCCATCACTTTCTATTGAGCCCCAATATTGATTTGGGGAGGAATCGATGTTTGGATTTAGTCGTCCGACCACTAAATAATATTTTTTCCCTCTAACTTATATTTTCCTATTCTTAAATCATGGTTTTGGTTATCCTAGTTCTAGATATTTGATCTCAAGTAGGTTTGTTATCCATCAAGTTGGGATGATGTTTTTATTTTCTTTTTTGTTTTATCTCAAAGAATTCAAACCCTCATTTCGGTCTCCTTTGATGCGATGAATAATCCCTTTGATCAAAGTGCTTCCATCTTAAACATATTCTCGATTATTTCAGAATTCATTCGTAAATACTTTTTCACATTAATAGCGTGTTGTAAATATGTTATAAACATGGATTAACCGCGATCAATGGGAAATAAATAGGTTTATTTTTTTTAAGAGACCTTTTCTATATTTTTTAAAAAGCATTTTTTTTAATCTCTTTTATTCCCTAGCATCCTAAAATGAGATTTTATTTTCATTTAAGAATTAATCATTTCACTCCCGTTTGCCACTATTCTTCCATTATTAAACCACCTTCCTTCCCTCTTTCCCCATCTACTGGGTCTCGGGTTTAGGTTTTCTCTCGCTTCTCCTAGTAATCTATCCTAACCATTTCAACTTTGAAACTTTAATTAAATTCACTTTATTTGTTAATGCTTTTGTATACTTTCAAAGTATTTGTTCGTGGATTCTGCGAGTTATTCCTCGCATGGATCCTTGTGTATTTCACTGTATTTTCCTCCATTTCCGAGGGCTTCT
The DNA here is from genome assembly GCA_963969495.1 of Ceratothoa steindachneri. Classification (NCBI taxonomy): domain Eukaryota; kingdom Metazoa; phylum Arthropoda; class Malacostraca; order Isopoda; family Cymothoidae; genus Ceratothoa; species Ceratothoa steindachneri. Next base: position 133,067,866 of record OZ018319.1, read on the forward strand.
TAAATCGAAAGACCAACTTGTAATGAGCCAAGGAATGATTTATATAAAATTGATAAGTGACTAGAGGGACGTAGAAACCTTTCTGAAACTTCTTATATTATTACAAAAGGATAGAATAATAGCATTAATAATAATGATATTTAACCTGTTACAACTTAATAACAGAGGATCAATTTCTCATCTCATTCTAAAATTTTGGCAATTCAGTGTTTCGGCAAAAAAAAAAAAAACAATTAAGTGATTTTGTTCTTAATTTCTTTTATTAGAATTGAGAATTTCGTCATAATCTAGAACTATTCATTTCATCAAGTTATGTTTAAAGGTTTTATAGCAGCAACTAAGGAGGGTATAGATTTCTTCTTCCTCCTCTGAAAAGCGATCGATTCCAATTAGGAGGAATGATGAACGGAACCTTGGAAAATTTCATCTTGAAAATTTGTCTCTTAATTTTCTAGTAGTTTGATCACCCACAATTTTATCCGCACCGCGTATTCTCTTCTTTTGGCTAATCGGTATTTGTGTCTCACATTTTAATTTCTCCATACCTCACTTTTTTACAAACCTTTTTAGAAGTTTTATAAGGATGCCTTCGTTGTTATTATTCATTTAATCAATAAATTTCATTTGAATTTGGTTGCATTGCCTTGATTTTATCGAGTAAAAGGAAAATATTAACATCATAGAACCGATTTACATTTCACGAGCTGCCTTTATATTTCATCGATTTTACTCCATCAGGTCTTTAACCTCATTAATTATTCCCCCTTCAACATCTAATCCTATGGCTTCTCAACCTAAACCTCTTAAATCCACAAATCCATTCTTGGTGTTTGGCAAATCCCAGCTCACCTAGTAAAATCATCATTTTCTTGTTTTCCGCCAGGAATCTTCACTGAAGGAAGTCTTTGCTCTTCATCCGATGTTTCTTAGGTAATGGTAAACTCATACATACATAAAAACACATATACCTACACTCCCTTCGGATTATAAAAAAAGGCACACGGACTTATCAGAGATCTTTCACTACCCCTCTCCATCGGTTGAACCCGAACCAAGCCACAACATCCAAGTCTTCATCCTGCCATCCATTTCATCTCACTTTCTCCCCAAACATTACTTGGAACTATTAACAAGGGCAAACTAAAAGATTCTCAGATTCCTTTTCTATAATGTTCTCTATAGTGGCAATTATCGAGGGCAGAAAACAAGCAACTTTAAACTGGACTTCGTTTACCGAACCACACTCATTTATTTAACGCCTGGTCGAGCCCCTCTCTTAAAGCACCTGACGGAAAGCCACTCACAATGCATCGCTGGAATCAGTGGATGAGAGGCTTAACCCACTCGATTATCCCTTAGCAAAAAGACTTGGTTCATATCGAGCTCATAAGCTTCCAGCTTTTATTAGGACATTGATTCGCAACCTTTCGTGGCTCGACGAACCCCTTTCACCGTGTCAATCTGTCATCCTCTCCACCACCCTGCGCTCTTTCTAAGAATGAATCAATGGGTCCCTTCTTAATATTAGTGAGACAACAATAAATAAAATAGTTTACAGAGTGAAATATTTGTAACACTCGAAGGTGAAGATGTGCAGATTTTGTAGAAACGGTAGAAATGTGATTGGAGAAATTCGAAGATACTAGCAGTTTCTTTCTGCCAATCTACGGTCCTTATCCATGCCCCCCTCCCCTGGTTGAGAACTGCTCATTAGGATGTCCATAGTGGCGGGAGGAAAAAGGTCGTTCTTCTTGTTAGAATTTCCATAGTAACTTGAGGAGAACCTTCTTCTGCTTTGTCCGTTTTTGTTTCATCTGTTTGTGAGATTCAAGGTTCAGCAGAATTTGGATACCTTCCCAGAGGTGCGACCAGAAAACCCCCTCATCCATGTTGACCAGATCGTCACCACTTTAACTATCATTAATTTCAAAGGAAAAAAATAAGAGTAAATTATTCGTGCACCAAATATTTCTCACATTCCCCTTAATATTTTATCATTCACCTTGCAAGATCTCGCAACAGAGGAGGAGTAAGTCGTAAAAATATATGCCAACCCAATTGGAAACCATCGGTGTACCATACGTGGCTCAATTTTTAGGCAATATATCGGTGTAATTTATGTGGTCCAATGCGCAATTGAAGTTTGAATATTATTTTGTTCTTTCTTTTAAATGGAAAAAGTTTCCTCTAGACAAAAAGTTTATTGGTTATAGAATTAGAGTTATGGGGACGCTTGAATACCTGAACATGATTTATGGATCTAAGAATTTTCTTAGTTATTTTGCTGTTTAAGAATTTTGTGTCATTTACATTACTCGGTGAGTTCATTAGATTAAACACCACTATGACTCTTCTGAATTACGACTCTCTTCTAATTTATTTTTTTCATCTCTTGTTTACATAATTATGCGCACCCCAATTTTGTTGAATTCATTTCTAACAGGGTGGAATCTCAAAATATTATATATAGAATATACTATTATTTGACCAAACTAGAAAGAATGGTATCTACAGTAATGTCAAATATTGGGGCTACGTGCATTTCATCATCATATTGTGGATTTCTACTTTAAAATATTTCTAAAAAAAAATATCTGGCAGTTTGAGTCATCGGGAAAGATAATAAGATCAATCAAGGAAGACGAAATCGAATAAACTCAAATATTCAACACGGAATTCCGTCAATACATTTGTAATTTCACTTTGTTCTACATCAATTTAACTCTTAACTTTGTTGCTTAAAACTTTAGTGCCAAAATTCGTGTCAGGAAATTTAATTCAGAACTACACGAAACTATTTTTGGAATTTGATAGATCAACAAATTGAAAATGTTCATGATTTGTGTTGTTTTTACCTAATAAATGATCCTGAATTCGTTTGAAATTCGTTTGATTTGACTTTATATTTCTCATTAACTTAATATTTGTTCCTTGCATATTTTAAGGCTAGCACAGATGGTAATAATTAATTATAGTTGTCAAATATGAATAACTCTTTTTCTTATCGGCAGTTCTTGGTTGCATATATGTACATCTGAATCTGATGAATTACTCGTAACTTCTTACATGGTGTAATAATCCCCCTATATCTTATAAATAGTTCAGTAAAACTTGAACTAAATATAGCTAATAATATATATATATATATTAATGAAAAAGGGGGTATATGGTTAATACATAATTTAGACGAGTTCACTGAATAAATAAGCTTTTAAAGGGGTTGAACCATTGACCTTTTGCATGAGATCTGGGGCGTTAGGACTGACCTCGTGGCACGCCATTATACTAAAATAACCCTATACTAGGATCTCAATATGAAATCGGTAGGTACGTTATGAATTATCATAGGAAAAAGACAATAATATTCCGAGCTCTTTCACCTTTATTGAACAGGTCAGTCAGAGAAGTGTTCATGAGTGTCTCTTTAAACAAAGCAAAATCATGGGAACCTTGTTCCCTTTTTCCTACTGGTAATTTACATCACTGTTTTCTTGCGAATAATGCAAGCATCTTAATGTAGGTTAAGTTACCTTAGATTAGGTTAGGTTAGTGAGTAGATCCCCGGTCTCACTGATTCCTGAACCCACAGGTTGTTTTTATAAGGTGGAAAAGGCTAACTAACACTCACTCGCAATGCCTAATAAATATCTCAGTAGGGACTGAAAGAGTGACATTACGCAACAACCGTAATGTTAAACCAGTGGATTTTTTACTCCGGTTTAAAGCTGCCTGAAAACCATTTGTGTGCAATCTCGAGGCTGAGGACCATTTTTTCCTGTATTTTCTACTGCTAAAGCCTGAAATCACAACTATTTTGAACAAGGATGTTGCGAAACATTGCCAAATGAAGAATAGGGTTCCTGCCTTCAAATTGCACAAATCACCAGTTACGGGGTCCTTTAAATCCTGGTTTCCACTATAACGTTTGATCTAAACAATAAATGGCACATTGATACCTACAGAACTTTCAGAAATATCACAAAATTCGTTTTCTCCTAAAAAAAGGCAGGGCGGGCGGGCGCCTTATTCATGACACAAATTTGAAACTTTATCGCATGTCTAAAGGACAAAGAAATTAAATCATCACATGATGATTAATTTCATAGTGAAATTTACTCAATTAGTTGTTGAGAGGTTGCGTCTTGAAACTGACACAGTGGCGTTTTGTTGAACAAAAACTTGAAGTAGATAGTTTCTTTGCTTGATTTCTGTTGTTATGAAATATATAAAGTTGTTCATCAACTTGAAACCACTCTTAGCAATGTCATTCACGACTTTCATAGTATTAACATAGTTTAACGCTTTTCTGTACTCCTCATTTTGTAGCCAAGACATGACAGATTCCAGAAGCCACTCGGGTTCAATGTTCATTGTGTCCTGCAGGAAATATAATTTAGGGTCAATGAGATCAACCAGGGTATTCTTAGCTGTGATAGTCAAGAAGAGAGGGTTCCTTGTTCTGAATCTGTCTGGCTTTTTCGTGTCATGTAATTTGCAGCAATGTTTTGCTTCAATGTGTCTCTCAATCTACTGCTGAGTAAGGCAAATCTCACTAGGTCCTGTGTCAGGTACCATTTGTGAGTTTCCTTTTTATTAAATACTGCATCAGCAAGCTCTACGTCAGTTTTCTTGTTATTCAAAATGTTCTTAATGGCAGTGAAATCATTTACTGGAACATCTGCAGTAAACACTGAAATCATCCATGCATAAGTGTATAATAGAGCAAAGAAGGTTTTGAGTTTTTCCTGCTTGATACAATGTCTTCGCCGTAATCAAGATGATGTTGTAACATGAGCAATTTTATTGAGTAAGGGTTTCTGCCATTCTCTTGGCTACCTATCTGATCTGATGAATGGCACCTGGTCGACTCTAGTTAATACCTCTAGCAGGTGATCCTCCAAAAACAATGACTAGCAGTTCAGCTTTTTCGATGTAGTCGGCTCTTGGAAGCATTTCTGCTGTTAGAATATCTTGGACTATTTATGCGCTGTTATTCATTTCGTTTAACCATTTGCTGTTAATGGCTAGCATCTTGTTTTTTTTTGGACACATGCAACCAAACATCCTTTAGATGCTCAAATAAAGCATTATTCATTTCTAACCTTCCTAAATACCTTCTAACAAACTGCTTCTACTAGGATTTCCAGGATCTAATATCGACAGTCCAGATAAAATACCAATTTTTCAGCATTTTCTCTATTAATTTGACAGCTCCTCTCTGAATTTTCCGGCTGATGGATATTGTGTCAAAAATAACATAACATATGCGTAAGCTCCCCTTTGTCCAGTAAATCTATTGGAACCTCAGTCAGAAGTCTACCAGAAGAAATGTCGTTGACAGGCACTCCCTTTAACTTTTCGTCAGTGTATGAAAGGTGGTTCTCACACTAGCACAGCTAAGATATCTGAGATACTTCCAGGTTCATTGACAAAGATATTTTTCAGCAACTTTACATTTCAGTGTAAGGCAAAGTAGAGTGGAGTTCTATATAAAAACTTGCACATGTGACTTTGGATGATATTATACCTGGACAGCATTGATTTTCGAGGTATATTTTGAGGTTAAGAAGACGTTGTTATCCATATTAGCATTCTGGTGCATGTATGTAGATATGTTGTGTATTGTCACAGCCGCTTTTAAGTATCTTCTTCTTTGTTTGTGAAGAATAAATTTGTTTGAGAGAGAAAAATAATCTTTCCGGATCTGGGTTTTTTCAACAAAAGATTTTCAAAAGAAATTACGTCTCTATTAAATAAATTCTTTTTCCATACCAATTTTAAGTTAATTTTCATAAATAGACACCACATAGGAATATACTTCAATTGTAAGGACAAAATCGCGCCTGAAGCGAAGTGCTCCGTTATTTACGAGTTTACTTGCCTCAATTGTAACCTGGGGAGATACATAGACAGTACGATGCGCTCGCTGAGGGCAAGGTTCTGTTCACATTTGGGTGTTAGCCTCAGAACAGGAAAGGTTCTCTCTACGAAAGAATTCTCACCTGTTAGGCTCCACTCTATTAATTGTAAAACTGAAATCACAACGGACGATTTTAAAATCTTGAAAACCACCCCTGATCCCATATCATTAAGGATTCTTGAATCTATGTATATTAAATACCTTTATCCTTCCTTAAATTCCGATTCCTCTTCTCACCCACTACTTCTACTCTAAACAAATATATTACCAACCTCTTAACCTTCTCTTTCTTCTTACGCTCCTCGCCCTTTCTCCCCAGTTATCCTCTAACGGCTGATTGTTTAAGGTTGGTTTATCCTGATGTGTTTCCTGTGTTTCCCCAATCGCTAATTTTTAACTCGTAACATAATAATCCGGAAATTATCGATTACCTGTAAATTGATCGCTATCCCCCTCCTTAATTAACCTTAAATACTTTCCATAAATTCGTCATTTTGATTATCTGTTTGGCTCTTAACTTAAATTGTTTTCCACAAATTGTATTTCCAGTACCCGAAGATGGGTGAAAAGTTCACCCGAAACGTTGTATCAAGAAAATGAAATGAATTTCCCTTTATACGTCCTTTCGTTCATCCTTCAAATTAAATTGAAACTCCATAGAAGAAGCCCTAACCAATATTTATCCTTACATTATATATATATATATATATATATATATATATATATTCGTTATTTTCGTTTGTAGGGACCCTTTTTCTGTTCAATTTACCCCCCCCCCCTAGTTAAGTTTAGAAGTTTATATGATGTCAGAGCCGGCAAAGACCGTGTGGTCCACTTCTCGGCCAGCTCTCCTTCAAACCACGACGATGCATTTAAAGTGTGCATCTAAACGGTTCTTAAAGTTGTTTATACTTGTTGATTTAACAAGTTGTTCAGTAACCAGTTTGCGAAGTTCGTTTAAGGATATTCAAAGAAAGTGGAACAAGTTCTTATTTTTTTAAATTTTTTGATTGCTCATTTTTTTTCGTGGTGATCGCTTTTTCCCAATTTCATTTTTGTTGTGTGTTTTTTGGGGGGACGATCTCCCTGAAGCGCTCTACTAATCCCCGTGCAGGTTTGAAGGTCTATAATCATTGGTCACATAGAGATCAAGTTTTGATTATTTTTTTTATTTTATTTATTGTGTACAATCTTTGTGTAACAAAATCTTCGTTAGGATTTTGATAGGATCGTCAGAGCTTAATAATCTTTTCCGTAAGTTTCTTGGACGCGCATTTATACCAGCAAGATGTTGTCATTTGAGCGTTTCCGTAAACATGGAGAGATCCTTGGGTTGTCAGACAAGGATCTAGTTTCATATATCCAGGAGGAAGAAAGAAATGAAAGGGCAGATAAAAGAACAAAGAGAAATTGAAAAAGGACAAAGAGAAGCTGAAGAAAGAGAAAGAGAAAGAACTCGTCAGCATGAAGGCGAGCTTAACAGGAATTATTTGGAAACCCTTTCTGTTAGCTCGAGAAATGAATCCACCCAAATCCCATCGGTAAAGTTGCTAGTGTTTAAGGACGGCGAGGATTTCAGCGCCTACCTAACTCCTCTTGTTAAAACCTTGTTGAATGCCTTCGATACGTCCCTACAGACGATATCAACAGTAACCTTTTTATATTTTGGCTTAGGAATTTTCTCACTGATGACCGCGAAGGTCATCTCTGTGCTTCTTTTCCTGAATCCAAACTCGTACTTATCTAGGAGTTCATTTGCCTCCAAGTGCTAACGTAGCCGTTGATTGATTATATTTTCGAATACCTTTCCGATGAAGTTAAATAGAGAGATAGGCCTATAGCTCTCAACTTGAGTTGGCGGCTTTCCATGTTTGGCTATAAAGATCATTTTCGAGAGCTTTAGTTCATCGGGAAGTAGCCTGTATTAAGACAAGTAATCACCATCATTTTTATTCAACTTAGTATGCTGTCAGGCTTTTCCTCGTAATTCATCTTAGCGATGTCTGATCTTCCTCGCAATCTTTCTTTGCGATCTTTGCATCACTACCGACCTAAGTGTCTCTCTTTGCCTTCATGAGGTAGCAGAGATGTGTTCTATCTATTTCCTCGCTAAGCGACTCTATTTTATTGAGTTGGAAATCTATGTCAAATTCTTCACTTTCCTCTGCACTTATGTTGAAAATCCTCTTCCAATATTCACTGCATTTCAGTTCAATCCTATCCTCGTCTTCTACACATGTTGTTTGCTTGATTGTCCCTTTATTTCATTTTTCGTGTTTCTGCTTTGAATTTCATTTGATTCAGTTTACTCCTAAACTCCTTTACATGTGCATCATTATCAATCTTTCGTATTGTTTCGTTCCAATGTTTACTTTGGTCTTCTGTTATTTCCGTAATAAAGTCTCATTTTTTCTTCTCATTTCAGCCTGTAGCTCCCATGTTGTGCCACTCCTTTTATTTGTTCTAATATTTCACAGAATTTTCTGTTTTTTTAACCATTTTGTGCCTCCAGCTAAAGTTATTAATCTTCTTGTAGCCGCATTTGGGCATTACTGTTTCGTCTGCCGCTTGCATCGAACTCCTTATTTTATCTAATTCTGTATCTATTTCTTCTAACGTTGTTCTTTATAGTGATTCTGGTATATAATTACTTAGCTCTCTTTTGTATCTCTCCCAGTCTGCTCTGTGGTATGCTGATTTGATTGATTGTAAGGAGAGTTGTGGTGCACGGAATATCTTCCGGCTGCTTGCAGTTATTGTAAGGGGGATATTTATTACCTAGGAAGATGTGCGGTTTCGAGGCAGTAGTCCCTCTTGCATAAGTTGGGTAAGTATATCCTATTCGATGGCAGGTGACTATGAGTTAAAAATACACAAGCCCTCACATTTGTATGTTTGAACGTGTCGTGGAATGTAACGCATAGTGTGGAGACGGAGACTCTCCCTCCTATCTTTGGACGCTTGTCTTAGATGCGAAAAATAGTGTTAGGCTGGCATAATCCCCATATTGTCTATGGGGGTGCTTAAAAATTGTACAAACACAAATAACTCTCATTAGTATGAGAAAATGCCTCCCGAAACATGATTACTTCTACATGAGGCTGATGTGCGCGAGCCACACGTCTGAGTACAGACTAATAAGTAGGTGGAAGCAGACCCGTTGTTTTTGGATGAAGAGCTGGGAATGGTAGGAAGAAAATTTAAAGGCAAAATATAACAGAAATTTACCACGGCAAAGTGAAACAAAAATGGTAAAAGAAATGATAAAGATGCAACGGATAGATTCAAAAGAAATGGAAAAAGAATAAATCGAAAAGTGCCGTACAAAGGCAATGGAAGAGGCAAAGGGAAAACCAAATAGAGGTAAAGCAAGGCAACAAAGGGCAAGAAAATAGAGTTATACAGGCTAAAGTGAAAATAAAAAGTCAAGAAATAAGAATTAAATTGTATTTCGACGCATTTTCACCTTAATTATCATGAGAAAGACGAAATAATTTGGAATGAATTTTTTCTTTACGGGTGATGTTTATCTTTGATATTAAGATTAGTATGCGTATATGTGTGCAAAAGACAGGAAAATAACCAATAACGATACGAAGAAATAGCATTTGTGTGTATGTGCGTGTTAGAGTCTAAAACACTCAGACATACATTTAAAAGAGAAGGATGTCGTGGGGAAAGAGATTCGAGAATACAAGAATTATTAGCGGCGTAGATTGCCTCATTTCTCGCCCCAAAAAGAAGATTGAATTTTCTCGGGAACCTGATTTAACTCATACTTGTAGGAAACCTAGGCAAATTTGGTTGAAATGCAAATAAACAAATTGGTCTTTAGTGGCAGGTAATAAACTTCTCGATAAGATAAATAGATTTATAGGGCAGGAAAAGTTTTTGTTTACGTGTGAGAGATGCGGCATTTACTTATAGATCGTTGTTTTTTCGGGAGGGGACGAATCAATGGTAGACAGAAGGCTTTCCGCTCAGGTCGAATACGATCTTGATTTTAAATCTAAATTAAATGAGTTTTCGATGAATAGGGAATCTACGCCCCCTCAGGCTTCCTCGGAGTCTAACGTTAAATTCTCGGATCTCAAAAATATTTTGAGCAACTTGGGCAAACCCGTAGTACGAGAACTCCCCTCACCTGTATTACCATGCATCGTCTTTCACAATTTAAATACCTTTTAGGTTCGAGGAGTAACCTTTCTTATGTCACCAAACTTGCATACTTAAAGGGGTATCTTAAAGATTATGCGTACTCCATAGTCAAGCATCTGGGAAGTACGGATGGCAATTATGTGGTTGCTCTAGAATTACTCGAAAGGGAATTCCTCGACAAAAACGCGGTTATCGATTCCTATTTATCTAAGATCTTAAACTCCGAGAATATCCCCAACTCGAGTCTCCCAAAACTATCAGTGTTCCTCATTGAAATCTGGGCCATCTTTTACGAATTGGAAGGATTTGAGATTGATTTTTTCAAGGAAGACAGCGCTGGAAATATTGTGATATCCCACATAATTTATATTAAATTACCCTCAAACATTAAAAAAGAGCTAATGTTGACTATCACCACTGACTATCCTTCTCTGGCACAAATCTTAGACAACTATAGCAGTATAATCAGAGACCTTGAAAAATTGAGGTGCTTTTCGGGCCCCGGCAAGGAGAATTACCACCGAGGAAGTGCTAAACATAACTCTTCTCAACCTCCTGCTTTTAAAACTATTTACAACTCTCAATACCCCTTCTCTAAGCCTCCACTATCTATTAATTATTTTAAAACTAATATTTCGACCCCTCCTGGCGTAGAGGCGTCACTTTCAAAAAGCAAGTCTAAACCCAATCATAATATCAAAACTCAAACTTCGAATTCAATCATCCCGTCCAACTTAAACTTAAACTCCCTCTTTTTTAAGTGCAAGTTGTGCCCGGAACTCACAACATGGTTAATTGTTACGTATACCAAACCCTTAATAGTAGGATTCAACGTTGCTTAGAACTAAGTGTGTGTTCTCGTTGTTCCTCCACGCGACATCCCCCAGAATCATGTCCAGCGATCAAACGCTTCCTCTCGTACCCGTGTATGTTTTGCCAAGAGAAAACGCACATATCTGCTCTTTGGCCCATCCCTGTCAAACGCGATGTAAATTTGTGACTAAATTCGTGTACGATAAAAACATTCCTGGGCTCAAAAATCACACGCATATGGGAATTGGAGGCGTCTTTCGCTTCGGATCTCTCCAAATGTCGATCAAATTCTTGGTCCATTCCAATTTAAACTTAGATTTTACTGTCAAAGGAGTCGAAGGTGCAATTCTTGTCCTGAAGGAAAAGGACATCCCACTGACAGACGAGGCCTTTTCCCAACCATTTGTTCCAAGGGATAGAATAACGAAAATAGGGTGTCTGCTGGGGGTTGACGTCACACAAAATATTAAGTTCTCAAATAGGCGTTGCATGAGGCGAGCCTTTCTGGAGACAGAGAACGGCCTGATACCTTACGGAAGTATCTACCAAATAAGCTATACCTCGATAATAAGGGGTAGCTCGCGGTACCCCTGGCCCCAGGCCGCTATGCTTAAAAAAACAGCCATTGATCCTCAGTTGGTTGCAATTACCAATTCACGGGGGGGTGGGCCCGTTAGGGAGCACTTCACTCCAAATAACTACAAACACCCCCCACAGATTCAAAAGACTTGTACACGGATAATGGTAACTTCCATCTAGATGGTCATCCGAAGGGGCCGGCTCCAGCGATTCCGAGAACGAGGTGGGGAACGAAGGGGGAATGAAGTTAATTTGTCTCAAGGGCTTAATTTGGAACCGGATGCTGACGAAATTTTCGAACATGTAGTCAACTGTGCCCTTCGCCTGTCGCCTTCTTATTTCCAGCCTTTGAATTTTACAAAATCAGAACTTTAATTAGATTTGGGCCTAGAGTATCTGTTTTGCCTAGAATCTCTCGGGTTAAAGGATGCTGATGCGAGATCGATCGACAAATCTAAAATTAAACAGTTCAAAAGGTCGATAGAACTTAGGAATGGGAGGTATTTCGTTGATTTGCCCTGGTTCGACGATGTACTTTCTCAAGTTCAATCCAATTTTAAAATTGCCTTGGCAACGGTGAAGCGTGTTGAAGAGAGTTTTAGAGAAACAGGGCCTAGATCAAGCATATAGAGAAGTGTTTCAAAACTAATTTGAGGCTGGAATTTTGAAAGAAATCGCGGTTGAACCCAAAGACTATCCCCTCTATAATTGGGTCCCTCATCGCCCTGTAATAAAAACTGCTCTTCAGACTACCACGAAAATACGACCTGTGTTTAAAATAAATCTAAATTTTTCGAAGCAATCATCACTCTTAAAGACAAAAGCATTACATTTTGGAAATATTATCTCTCGAAATCGGTAAAAGAAGCTCGATCTGAAAGCTAAGAATGACTCCAGCCGTTTTAATACAAGTTAAAGACAGTAAAGATAAGGAACATGAGCACAACCATTTTGAAAAGATTAAGACAAATTCCAACATATCCCGTGAAATAATTCATTTGATAAAACCATATGTTCTACTTATTAACAATATTAGAGAAATATTCTCATATTATATGAACTTCCTCCAGAAGGATATTAAAATATGACTTACTTATCCTTTAATTTAGTTTAATAGGATTCATTTAAAGGTCCATTTCAAGATCAAATCTTGTTTTGCAAGTTATTTCGTTTTTCTGTTCCCGTCTTTGCCCAATAAAAAATCGGTTCAGAGAAAGCGTTACTTTAAAAAACTTTCTTCCCGCATAAAGTCCATAAATAATTGCTGCTTGTATCCGAGGAGTAAATTTATTTGAAACATTTGTTCTTTTATTCGTTGGGGAAAATATTTTGATCTACAAAGGATTCTTTTTCTTTTTAAAGAAATCATTAATTAAAAATATGCTTCTTTCATCTGTCTCGAGAGATAGTTGCATGTGAAATTTGCCTCATTCATCTGATTAAAGAAGAGGATTAGATTGAAGGATTTCTAAATTATCCACGATTTCATGTTTTTAATTCTTGTCGCGCCTTCTTTATCGGAGAGAAGATTTTTAATTAAAAACGGGAAAACATGAATAACTCCCTGGAGCACGCATATGTTGCATTAGACTGAGATTGAAGGGATCTCACGAGTTTGGGGTACGATTAATATAGAAATGCTAAGTACCCTTTATAAGCTTTCTCCTAACGTGTAATGGACTGAACAGCCCCCTGTGACTGTTACTTAGTAAACAAAGGCTCAACTGCTCTTTGGTGGGAGAGCTTTTGTGCCTTGCTGGTCGCCAGATCAGCAAAAGATCTCGGATGAAGTCGTGGGCACTTAGCTTTACTATTTGCTTTAAGTCTGGCCGTCTTTGGTTGATTAGTAGGAAGACGGTTACACCTCAAGCACCCCTGTCGAAAAATCAGAAACCCAGTTTCTGGGGCTCTTGTGCTGCTCAGTTGGGAGCTGTGGCAGGATTGGGGACGCCCAAGCAATTATGCATATGGTCTGATGGTCAATTAATTAAAATGGTGAAGAAGAATGGTCCTCCGTTTCGCAAATTAATCCGCGGAAAATGTAATGTCTATAGATTGAGTGAGAACTTCGGGGGCAGGAGTTGCAAGGAGCTCACAGATGCTGTTAGTGTCTGTGACTTCTGTGAACTCAAGGAACGTCTGGGCGAGCACATTGCTCAGTTGAGAGAGGAGGACTTCCTCCTCGAAATAGAGGTTCACTTCTTGAGTCAGAGAGGTGTAAGGGCTCGAATGACTGCAAAGAAGTCTTCCAACGTATCAGAGCTGGTGCTAGCTGCTGCGGGACTAGCTTAATGAGCAAAAAAGAAGAAAAGAAAGAGGAAGAAGGGAAAGAAGAAAGAAGAAGAGAAAGTAGAAACAGAAGAAGAGAAAATAGAACCAGAAGAAGGGAAAGTATACACAGTAGAAGAGAAGCCAAAGGAAGATAGGAAAAAAGGAGGAGGAAGAAGAAGAAGAAGAAGAAGAAGAAGAAGAAGAAGAAGAAGAAGAGAAATATGGAGCAGAAAGAGGAAACAGAGAAGTTGCTTCCCAAAGGAAAGACTCTGTTCTCTGCAGCCAAATATTCGTAGGTCAACCTTATAGGTGATTCTCAAGCACGGGATCTGCACCCTCTGCTAGCGGCCCGCCTTCGCACCAGTGTGAAGATATGCTGCCTGCCAGGACGGGGAAACTACCAAATCAGAGTAGAGGCAGGGAAATCTCCGATTTCTAGTAAAGGGCAACGACCTCTACCTCAGAGGAGGTAGGGTAGGCCCTACAGATAAGATTCTATACACAATTATGGGAGCTATAGACCACTGTGGGTTGAAAAACCGCGGATATGTCGTGGTCGGGATACTCCCGAGAAGAGGTCGAATCTGGACCGCTCACTCGAGGAACGTCTTTTTGAACCGACGCATGGCAGATTTGTGTACGGCAGAGGGGTCTTTTTTGTAGATCCTTACCGCACCTTTTATGGTAGAAACGATCTCTATCAAATGGATAGAGTGCATCTTTCCTTTAAAGAAGAGGCTGTAAGCTGTAACATGATCTAGGATGTCGTGGAGTGGACCCCACGGAGTGTCCAGCCCAGATTGAAGGCAAACGTGTGCCAGTACGCCCGTGTCACTCGTGGAATGACCATCTTTCTCGGACGTCACTAGAAAGGGTGCCCCCAATCCACTAACAGGGAATAGAGAGACGAACAAGACGTGAAACGAAAGAGCGTAGGGAGTCTTATATTCGGAGACTCCCTTAAAGTTCTTTTGTTTAATGCGAGGTCAATCAGGAACAAGTTTCTTGAACTTCGTGGCCTCGTAGCGACGGAAAAACCTGAGATGGTGGTTATAACAGAGTCGTGGGTAGCAACCTTAAACTGAGATTTTGAGGGTGAATTCACGATTCTGGTTAACAACTCTTCCTAAAAGATAGGTTATACATAGAGGATGGCGGTGTGATGTTTTATGTTAAGGATACATTCCAAACGACGAATTGCAACATTATATCCGACCATGAGTTACTAGGTGTAGACCCAGCGCTAGGTCCTGCCAGATACAGGACCCTGCTGCTTTATAGGCCCCATGCCCAACTCGTTGAGAAGGACAATGATCTGTACCAGCTGCTGGGCGAACTTGTTGAAGAGTGTTTATTGTTATTGGAGACTTCAACACCCAAGTTGCTGGAAAACCAGAGAACCCTGTGGCGAGAACGCACTGATCCTGGTGTTCGCGAACAACGAGTTCCTGACTCAATGGGGAGAAAGCCGATGAGAGGCAATAATAATCTCGACTTGGTTTACACCTCTGAGGATGACATCGTTGATGGGATCTCTGTAGGCGAAGGGCTCGGTGGCAGTTACCACTGACTAGTTAGATTTGTAGTCAAGGTCCCCAATGTAGAGTCTGTGATTCGTAAATCGAGGAAACTTGATTTGAGAAGAGCAGACTTTGTAGGTCTTTGTGCTGGATTGGCTGATGTGAGGCTGGAACGGTGTGAGAATGTTGAAGATTTGTGGAATAGTTTCAGAACTACGTTCATCAGTCTTCAATCACGATTTATTCCTGTAAAAAGCTTGGGTCGGTCTTCTGTTCAACCAAGGTGGTTTAATCGAGAAATTAGTTAACTGCCGAGGGAGAAGATAACTATGTACCGGCAGTCAAAGCTTTTTGGTGACTCCGGTGAGTACCGTAGGCTAGCTAGGAGAGTGAAGTCCAGCATAATGGCGGCGAAGCGTGCCGAGGAGCTCCGAGTGGCGAGACTTTGCAAAGAGAATCCCAAAGAGTTCTCTGGTTATGTAAACAGCCGTAAACTAATCCGTCGTGCGATTGGCACCTTGATGAATGGGGAGGAGGCATTAAAGCACTCAGATGCAGAAAATGCAAACCTCCTGAACGACTACTTCTCTTTAGTGTTCACTGAAAAGTGTGGTCCCATTCCCCAGCCCACAGACTCTTACTTGGGTGAGAAACTGGAAGAAATGGACTTCACCCAAACCTAAGTAGAAATAAGAATCACTGACCTGAAAACGAATAAGTCCCCTGGCCCGGACGGGTTTCTACCTAAAGTGTTGGAAGAAGTGCGTGGTGAAGTGTCACGACATCTGGGCACAATCTTCAACAAGTCAACCTGGACTGGATGCGTTCCTGGAGACTGGCGTGAGGCGGAGGTGACTCCTATCTTCAAGAAAGGAGACTCTAGCTAACCGTCGAACTACCGGCCTATTAGTTTAACTTCGATAGTTGGTAAACTCATCGAAAGCATCATGGTGGATAAAATAACGTCATATTTAGGGATTCTTCTACTTCGTTTTCAGTGAGCACGATCGGGATAAGGCGGTGGAAGTTATCTACTTAGACTTTCAAAAAGCCTTTAATAAGGTACCACACCGCCGCCTTCTCCGTAAAGTAGGTCCGCTAGGCATAGAAGGAAATGTAGCAGGTTGGATAGAGAACTGGCTAAGCAGCAGACGGCAACGGCTGGTGTTGAATGGAAAGGCTTCTGAGTGGGTGCCCTTTACTAGCGGTGTTCCTTAAGGTTATGTCCTGGGACCACTACTGTTCATCATCTATGTCAACGACATGGATGGTGATATGGTTGTGAAGATTTCTAAATTTGCCGATGATACCAAGCTTGGTATGAACGTTGCAAATGAAGGAAAGACTGCCCGCCTACAAGAAGATCTTCGGAAGATTGAGGAATGGTCAGACACGTAGCAAATGCCTTTTAACGTGAACAAATGCAAAATGAGGAATATCGGCCACCGAAACCCCACTCACTGTATACCCTTAAGGGCACTGCTCTTGAATGAACTGATACTGAGAAGGACTTGGGTGTAACTATCACTAATAACCTCAAGTTTTCGAAGCATTGTATTGAGGCGGAAGAGAAAGCCCAAAGGATATTAGGCTAC
This sequence comes from Ceratothoa steindachneri, assembly GCA_963969495.1. Classification (NCBI taxonomy): domain Eukaryota; kingdom Metazoa; phylum Arthropoda; class Malacostraca; order Isopoda; family Cymothoidae; genus Ceratothoa; species Ceratothoa steindachneri. Next base: position 133,084,722 of record OZ018319.1, read on the forward strand.
ATAATGCGACAGTTTGGATATCGGAACAAGGAGATAGTACTGTGTTTGCATAACTCCCTTATCCGACCGCACCTGGAGTATGCCGTACAATTTGGGAGTCCTTCATTTCGAAAGGATATCACGACAATGGAACATGTACAAACCAGGGCCACCAAACTGATTCCCTCTATCAGACACAAGAGTTACGAAGATAGGTTACGGGACTTAGATTTGTTTTCGTTGGAGACCAGAGGACTGTGCCTGCTCAACTGTCACGCTAAAGGTACCCTCTTTGAATGGATCGTAAGCTCTACTAAGGTACCGCTTTTCCTTGTAACTCCTTGAATCTTTGATAAAACAGGTTTCAAATATTTTAAGTAACTGTTGTGTTAATGGAAAGTTAAATTCATAGAAGGTTAGGAACCCAGGTGGATTAATATGAGCCCCGGAGAAGGAAGGCAGCATCAACAAACTAATATCAGTGGTTATTAGTGTGTTCCAAAAGGCCCTAATTAAACCCTCAATATATTCCTCTTAAGAACAAGGACAGAAGAAGAAACTTGAACTCTCATGCAGGGTTTTTCAGAAGTGACTAGTAACACTTTGATACTCGATAAGCTTTTATGAAACACTAGTGTTTGATGGAGTGATTATTATAAGCGTCGAGTCGAATAAAATACACAAATCTCCGTGGTTTTCCGAACTCGATCACTATCATGTATCGATGAGAGAGATAGAGATGGATTAAATTTGGAGAAACATTCCTACAATTTATAATTAATTCATATATTGTATGGAAGCGTTTATTCTCGATAATGCTTTGACATATCCTGCAAAAGAGCGAACCAACTCTTGACACTCTTCCGCAGTACTTCTCGACTTATTTTCGGGTTCACTGCCTTAGGCCTCTCTCATAGTCTCTTCCAAACTTTTTCAATGAGTTTCGGGTACGAACACTATGCAGGCCAATTCGTAATAGGGGTGTGCTTCTGGTCCAATATGTCTTCACCCACTTGGTGGTGTAGCAGGGGGCGCATACTGCATAAAATTGCAGGTTGAGTTTCGGAGGTTCGGCAGATGGGGCAAAGAATGCTTTCGAAGCAATTCATTGTACACTTTTGCATTCACTGTGTATTGTAAGAACACAAGTTGCTCAGTACCCTGTAAAGAAATTACAGCCCAGTCCATGAAAATTCCTCAGCCAAAGCTCACACTTTTTCACCTTTTTCTCTTTTTTTCGGGCCGATGTTACACGAGCTGCTTGAAGAATTTTATAGCCATAATCTCACTAATTTCTCCAAAATTGATTCAGACGTTTTGAAACGGTAAGTCTTCAAAATTGGGTTGAGGCCGCGTTTTGCCCTTTTAAGTCTTCTAAGACTTACCGATTGATTCACCTATTTTAAATAACCTGTTTCTAATCGCGTGCGAGTCAGATCGCAGGCGGTTCTACATCTCACTATGTCCGACGGTCGGTCCCCGTTTTGCTTTTTTGTTATGTTTTTGTAATAACATTGTAACTATTCGGCCGATTCTAACAAAATTTAAAACTCTTATGTTGTTTAACATTTTGTTTCGAATGCTATAAACGTCAAAGTCTTCCCAAGGTTAGCCCGGGAATTATTTTGCTTTGGCAATAACATCATATCTATTCGGCCGATTCTAACGAAATTTAAAAACATTATATTGTTTTACAATCTCTTTCAAGTGATATAATTGCCAAAGTCCATCAAGGTTATCTCGGAAATTATTTTGTTTTGGCAATAATATCCTAACTTTTCGGCCGATACTCTGCTAGACTAGACTAGGCTATAATATGCTATACTCTGCAAGGCAAGCCTAGAATAGGTTATGCTATGCTAGGATATAATAGGCTAGGCTATACTATGCTAAGCTATGCTAATTTAGGCTATAATATGCTATGATAGGATAGCATATAGTACATATGTATGTTAGGATAGACAATAATAAGCTATGCTTGACTAGGGTATAATAGTATAGTATAGGCTATACATGTTTAGGATAGTTAATGCTAGGCTAGTTTATGCTATAAAAGGGCTAGGCTACGCTATGGTATGCTAGGTTAGGCTATGGTATACTAAGCTATACCAGGCTAGGATTAGCGAGGCTTTGCTAGGGTAGGCTAGGCTAGGCTATGTTATGCATGCTATGGAACTCTAAGCTAAGATCTAATAGTCTACTCTAGGCAATAATAGGATATACTATACTAACTAAGATATGGTGGGGTAGGGTAAGGTAGGCTATGATATACTATACTAGGCATAGGTGGGCGCAATAACGAAAAAATGTATCACGATAACCTTATCGGCGATAACCGATAATCGATAACTGGCGATAAATTTATCGCCCGATAAGCTAATTACCGATAAATCAATAAATCCAAAATTATAATACAATATTGATTATTGACTATATATAGCGTTATTTTATAATACAATAGTAAGAATATTTGAATACTGTTTCTTAGTTTCTTACCTGGTGAGGCTGTCCTTCATCTCTTCATAGGTTTTGAGGATCCTCCTCCCAGCTCGGACCTACCTATTTCTGCCTCCAAGGCACGCGCGGCTTGCCCCTGTGCTAAACTGGAACCAAAAACTGAATGGAACCAAAAGTATCGGCGATACCGATGAATCGATTACGCGGGGACAAAATCGGATAACCAATAACCCGATATCGTTTATCGTGATAACGTCCACCTATGAGACTAGGCTATGCTAGTTGTGAGGGACCTAACCCTAAGGTCCAATTTGAGCTCCCCCTTTCAGGCGGAGACCTTGCGGGCCTAAGCTAGATCTCTAAGCGCAAGGAGAGAGAACTATTCTCGCGTGGGAAAACTTCAAAGCGGCTGGTAACACCTGTATTTCATCAGTTGGCCTATTCCCCGCTGAGACGCATTTTTACGACCCTCGCCTGCCTGGAGACCAGGTTCTACCCGAAAAGAAGCTTCTTCGATCGTCCTCTCTCGTCTGGGCTTAAAGAGACTACGATAGGATAGGCTAGGCTTTACTATGGTTTCTAGGCTAAGATAGGCTATACTATACATTCTCTGCTAGGCTAGGCTAGATTAGTCTAGGCTAAGTCATTCTATGCCAGGCTAAGCTATACTATATAAGGCTAGGGTATACTATGCTAGCTACGCTAGAGTATGGTATGGTAAGTTCTACTATTATAGGGAATTATAGGCTAGACTTGGTTATAATAAGCTAGGCTAGGCTAGGATAGGCTATCTGATGCTAGGCTAGGCCATACTATGGTAGACTATGCTAGGACATAATCTACTCTGTTATACTATGTTATACTATACTATGCTATGATATACTATGCTATGCTAGGCTAGGCTAGGCAGTATTTACTATGTTAAACGATCTAGGCTAGTCTATACTATGGTCGGCTTTATTATACTAGTTGAGGTGTACTATGGTAGGCTATCCTACGGTAAGTTAGGTTTTTCCAGGCTACTATTCAAGACTATAGCAGGCTATGCTATAAAATGTTATACTATTCTAGACAATACTGCTTACTTGCTTAATGTTGTCCATCTTTGCCGATGTCAATACTAGGCTATACTAAGATATGCTATGCTAGGCTATACTCTGCTAGGAGATACTATACTACATACACTATAATATATTATACTTTACTATACTATGTTATGCTATAATATACTATGCCATGTTATATTATGTTACAATATGATAAGCACCACTGTTCAATAATATGCTATGCTATATTATGCTATAATGTGCTATGCTATACTATTCTACATTATGCAATTAGGGCGTGATCATTTTTTCGCCTTTCCAATTCCAGAAATGACATGTGACAAAAAGTTAAGGCCCGCCATTTTAATTAAAAAATATATATCATAATCATCATCACTTCACTAACTCTATAATTTAAGAAGGTGATTTTTTTTAGTATTTAAATAATAATCTCATATTAGTTTGGTTATGACTTATTTTTTTTATCAAAGCTATTTCTAATAATTCTTTTATAATATCAAAAAACAAAATGGTGAAAGTCAGGAATAAATATAACGGTCGTATGCTAAGAAAAATGTGAAATGCACTTTTATCAGATTTAGTGTAACTTCACAATTATTTATAAATTTATTACATGCAAAAGGCTAAAATGTAAAATAAATAAAAAAATAGGTTTTTTGCTCAAATGTGCCTTTAACATTTGTTTTAGCATACGGCCGTAAGTATAGAAATTTTGTGAATTTTTTAAAACCCAAAGAATTACATATGGTGAAGTTCCAAAAATTTATTTTTATATATCTTCTATAATTATATTTTAGCAACGTGATATTTCGAAAGGGAGGAAAATTTATTTTAGGAGTTGCTTCAGAAAATTTATAAGAATTTAACCATGGCTTATTTTTTTAGATTTTAAATTTTAATTTTAGCAGCGAAGCACAGAGGGAGTGGCGAAGCCATTGCCTGGTTTTAATATAATTTAGTTATGCTTTTTAATAAACTTTTAGAAAGTTGTGACTTTCTAGTTGCGGGCGACTCTAATCCCACTATGTCAGTCGGTCCACGTTTTGCTTTTTTGTTTTAATAACATTGTAGCAATTCAGCGAATTCTAACGAAATTTGAAACCCTTATGTTGTTTTACCTTCTCTTTCTAATGATACAAATGACAAAGTCCACCCATGTTAGCCCGGGAATTATATTGTTTTGGCAATAACATCATAACTATTTGGCAGATTCTATAGAAATTTTAAATCCTTATATTGTTTTGCATACTCTTTCGGATGATATAATTGCTAAAGTCCTCCCAAGGATAGCCAGGGAATTATTTTCTTTTGGCAATAACATCATAACTATTCCGACCGTTCTAACGAAATTTTAAACCCTTATATTGTTTTACATTCTCCTTCAAATAATATAATTGCCAAAGTCACCCAAGGTTAGCCAGGTAATTAGTTTGTTTTGGCAATAACATCATAACTATTAATCCGACTCTAATGAAATTTTAAACCCTTAAGGTGTTTATATTCTCTTTCAAATGATAAATTGCCAAGGTCCTCCCAAGTTAACTCCGGGAATTATTGAAAATTTTCAAAGTCGTAAGGACATAAATTAGAATAAGTGAGGGCACGTGACTTTTTGGTCAGCAGACCTTGTTTATATTAACAGAATATTATGGAGTAAACCTTTTGCGCACATGCCAGACTCTGCAATGGCTCCAATTGCAACACCATCTTGGTGGCGTTGCTATAAAAAGATCATCTAGAAGACAGAGAGGCCTGAAAGATTTCTTAGGAATATTACCTGGACTAATAATTGTTCCGCCATCAATAGCCATTCTCTCAACAAGAAACATAATAATCGTTCGGATTATAAACTTTACTCATACATAGTGTTTACCTGTAGGTTTTCGGTGAGAAATTGTGGAAGACATAGAAATTCTCTGGCAAAGGTTATAGAAGATTTTGTGATAAAAATACAGCCGTCTGATCTTTTTGGAGCGTACCCTATATTAGACCCACTTCTAAATGTTACATAAGATAGTTGATTCAGAAGAGTCCATAGAAAGAAGATCTTTCTCAATTTCTCTTTTACTAAGAAGAAGAAGAAGAACTACAGAACTACAGAATCTAGAACCAGCAAAGACCCTAAGGTCCGCTCGAGGCTAGTCCGCTACACTAAATCAAAAACTACGATACACTACTGTACGAGTGTATCTCTAACATGCTATTTTTTTTTTTTTTTTTTTTTTTAAATACTATCTACTGTACACACTTATCTACATGTGTACATTATCGTGCAATTTTAACTAATCAAATTAGGGGTCAGGGGAGATAGAAAGTTTTCCTTCTCATCTTCCGCAGCCACTCGACTGCTAGTGGTGAAAAGCTAATTTAGGGATAGAGACTACTTATAGGATAGGCGGAAAAGAAATGGGACATCTAAGCTACACATGCAAAGAATCGCCGGCATCATTTTTAGTCATCATAATTTCATATCCTTAAACCTCCGCTCCAAACTCTCTCTCTGCAAGGACGTTTAAATTCACAGTGCTCAACTACGTTATATTTAAACTATTCAAATGCACGTCGAGACGATTTTTGAACATATTAACCGAAGTGCTATCTACTACGTGGGTGGGCAGCCGATTTCAATTTTGAGTAACTTTAAATGTAAAATAGTTTTGGGCTATACTAGTGTTAAAACGCTTGTTCACTAATTTTAACCCGTGCTGACGAGTATTTCCCCTATGATCCAGTTCGAACAGATTGCGAAAGTCAACGTTTGAGAAACCCTTTAGTATTTTAAATACTTCTATTAGCTGGCCACGTAATCTTCTGCGTTCTAGCGATGGCAAATCTAAAGCCCTGAGCCTTTCCTCGTATGATCTATTCCTCAGCTCTAGAATAATTTCGTAGCCCTACGCTGCACTCTTTCTAATTGCGCGATATCTTTCATTAAATATGGAGCCCAAAATTGAACAGCGTATTCGAGAAGTGGCCGCACAAGAGATTTATATAAAGGTAAAATTACATCCTTAGATTTGAAGGTGAAATTACGCGCGATATAACCTAAAACGCGATTTGCTTTTTTACACGCATCCGCGCATTGCTTCGAGAATTTAAAATCGTCTGAGACTAATACTCCCAAGTCTTTTTCTAATTTAACCGCGTCGAGGACTTGGCCTTTCATGGTATATTCTACTCTTAAATTATGGCAACCCAAGTGCATTACCTTGCATTTGCTTAAATTAAATTCCATTTGCCACTTGTCCGCCCAATTGGCAATCGAGTTTAGGTCCCCCTGCAATTTATCGACATCCGATCTTACATAGGCACGATTGCCCAGCTTCGTGTCGTCCGCAAATTTCGAAATCCGACTAAGTATGCCTTTATCTAAATCGTTAATATAAATTAAAAACAATAAAGGGCCTAAAACAGAGCCCTGCGGTACCCCACTACTAACGCTGGCCCAATCTGGACATTCCCCATTTATTACTACCCGCTGCGAGCGATCTTTCAGCCAATTTCTAATCCAGTTTAAAATCTTACCAGTCACCCCAATCGCTTTAACTTTCATTAATAACCTTTGGTGGGGGACGGTGTCGAACGCCTTTTTAAAGTCTAAATATATTACGTCTACAGCTTTGCTTTCATCGTACACGCAAATCATTTTGTGGAAGAATTCGAGCAAGTTAGTCAAGCACGATCTCGCACGCCTAAATCCATGTTGGGTATCGTTAATCAGCTTATTTGCCTCGAGGTGGCTCACTATTCTATCTTTAATTACAGATTCTAAAAGCTTCCCAACTACCAAAGTTAGACTAATAGGCCGAAAATTCGTTGCTTCAAATCTATTCCCCTTCTTAAATATAGGTGTAACGTTTGCTCGCTTGAAATCCAACGGAACTAAGCCATCCTCTAATGAGCGATTGAAAATTTCACGCAATGGCTTAACGAGTTCATTTTGAAGCTCCTTTAAATGAATTGGATATACCCCATCGGGGCCCGGAGATTTCGACTTTTTCATTAGCTTAATAAATTTAAGGATTTCCTCGTCATTTATAGTTACATCGGATATGCATTTATCAGCACTACGAACTTCCCCAATTAACGATTCCAATTCGGAAGAATCTTCCACAGTAAACACGCTCGTAAAATGCTCATTTAAAATTTTGGACATTTCTGTCGGAATTTTAGTCAAACGACCATCCTTATCTTTGATCGGCCCTATCGATCCTTTTACGGGTTTCCTATTATTTACGTACCCATAAAACCGTTTCGGTTCATTCTTCGAATCATTAGCGAGGTTTATTTCATACTTCCTCTTCGCATCTCTGACCGCACGTTTAACTTCCCTACGAGAATCTATGTAATTTTGCCGACTTATAACTGACCCATTGTTTTTATGAATTTTAAATTTTCTATTTCGGTCCCGGATTAAGCGTAGTATTAACGGACTAAGCCACGGAGCTCTCACCGACTTCCCGCTCTTACGCACATACTTAACCAAATCAGAATTCACACGAAGCAGCGTACATCGAAGTTCTGCGTACATCTCTCCTACCGACCTGTTCTCGAATCGTATTCCCCAGTCTATATCCTTAATCCTTTCGCGAAAAATATCGAAATCACAGCTACCAAAACGAGGGATGAGCTGCGAACTCATTCTAACTTCTACGCAGGTGTTTAGTTCGAATCTAATCGCATTATGGTCGCTGGAAGCTAAATGTTCACCCACACGTACATTTTCTAACAATGACTCATCGGTTTCCATGATTAAATCAAGAATATTGCTATCACGAGTAGGCTCTTCCACTTTTTGTACGAGAAAATTCTCCAACATAAAGTTTAATAGCCTCTCCCCCGGTTTATCAGAAGTAAGGTTGTTAAAGTTAACATTAGGTAAATTAAAATCGCCGCAGACTAATGTGGTCCCTTTTCTAATCCAAGACGTAAGCGTATCGAAGAGTGCAGCATCTTCTCTTTCCAATTGGCAAGGCGGACGATATACTACGACTAAGTTAATTTTATTTATAGCATCTAAACTTAGCTGGACTAATAAAGCATCACTTCGCATATCATCCTTAGACGAGTCCATCGTTATGGCGTTTAGATCCTCTTTTATATACATTAATACGCCCCCTCCTCTACCGGTTTGTCTATTTCTGTAATGAATTTTGTACCCCGCTATATCGAACTCGCAAACACTGATCCCCGTATGAGTGTCTAACCATGTTTCACTTAGGAATACGAGGTCGAAATCACCCTCTAGAATAACGGCTTTTATTTCGGCAATTTTATTTTTTAAGCTACGAACATTCGCATATATGCATCTCAGTTTGCGCTTTACGTTAACTCTTCTATAACACTCAGATCCGTTCCGTTTCCCTGCACCCCGTCGATAGTGCCCCCTTCACGCGCGGGCCGGCCCGGCGCATCGGCATCACGTGGCCGCGCAACTCTCCTACCTAAAATGCTACGTACGGACTCGTCTAAGATCCTACCCAGCCGACTATTACCCACATCGCTTAGGTGAATTCCGTCCTTTTGGAAAAGTGACGGTTGGTCCTGGAATGAATCCCATACGTTAAAAAAGCTAACACCAGTTTCTCGACACAACCGCTTAAGACATTCGTTAGTATAGATCGCTCTAGATTGGAGGCGCAACGTTGATTTAAGTCGGGGGAGAACACCAATAATTCCCACGTTGGTTGCTTTGGATTTCGCCGTATCTATCATGGTTCTGGCACGATAAACTATATCTTCCGGGGTGCTGTCATACCTATGGACGTCGTTGCCCCCTACCATCGTGATGATCGTTCGTTCACCACGCGTATCTTCCAATTTCTCGATCTCGGCGGCCACGTTGTTAATGCGGCCACCGGGATAGCAAAAGCGCTTACGCTTAGAAGGGTTACGCGCAGCAAACTCCTGATCCTGCCTTCTAATTAAGGAGTCCCCCATTAAAACGGTTTCCTCTTCCCCCTCGATAGGAGTTAGCAACGCGAAAGGGTTCGAACAGGGTAAAACGAAGTTCTGATCCCTCGCTGGTCTAGCCCCATTTCTAACACTTCGAAATTGCGAATCCTGAGGCCTAAACGAGTTTAAAATTCGTTGTTGCTCGTCAACAATTACCTGATGATTCGAATTTGCAGGCCGCCTATCTCTATTACTATTTTCCCTCCCGCGCATGTCGTGAATAGCAGAATCTAGTTTGGAATTTAAGTCATCGACTTTACCCTTAGTCGAGATCACATCCCTTGCAACGGTATTTAATTCAAGTTTGATCTCGCTGATCGCACTTGACAACTTGCGTTTAAACGCTTCGTTCAACATACAAAAGCGACATATTCTAATTTGCTCAAGGTTCGAGGGAACGTAAATTTCCTTATTAAATGAAGCAGCGCACCTTGAGCATTCGATCTTTATAACGGGCATTGTCGGTTTTTTTAATTTTTTTTTTATTCACACTAATTTAGAAAACAAGCTGCACAAGCTAATATACTGTATACGGTTATTGAAAGATCAAACCTTATAATACGGCGACGAATATTGAATAGGCACAGTAGATATATATATAAAAGTATTCAGTAGCAGAGGCACGATAAATTCTGAGCACAGTGGAATTAGCGGGAGCACAGGAAGAAGAAGAAGAATAAGAAGAAGAATAAGAAGCAAAAGAAGAAGAAGAAGAAGAAGATGATGATGAAGAAGAAAGAGAAGTTCAACTTCATGCTGGTTTCATCTCCGCTTCGAGTTCTAATCCAGCTACATTCTCTTCATGAAAACTTTTGCGTTTTTTTCAGATTTCTCACCATTAATTCATTATGCTTCTTCATCCGAAGACTCAGTGATCTCTTCTTTCATCTTCAACTTCAATTGCTTATAAAATGCCCAAATCTGTGTAAATGGGTCTTCTGATCAAATTTGCTTCCACGTATCAAAATGAGATATTTATTTATCCAAGTAAGCATTCTCCATTATAACTTGAGGGACTTCAGACCATCTAATGCAATTTTATTCAATACTTAAATTATTTTTATATAATAAGTACGTAATATATTAAAATGCTTATTCTGAATTTAAATTAGCTTGAAATATTTCAGCGTATTTAGCATATCATGCTTTCTTTTAAATTCTCGTGTGGAAAAATAAGCCAGTGGTTCACAACATTTTTCACTCCATTTCACCCATCATGAATTTTCAAAATATTTGTGGCTCCCCAACTTTTTATCCCAAAACATCTTCGCCAAAGAGGGTAAAAAAATATACATATAGAAAGAGAACAAACACCTCTGTTTTATTGTTTATTACAAAAATGATTCATAATTAGCTTATAGATTTTAGTGATATACCTACTTCTTAAAAGATCAATTAATGTATTTTTCAAATCAATATCGAATGAATGTATATCTTTAATTGTGTTTTTTTATCAATCAGTTAATGATTTTTCATATCAAAATCAAAAGTATTTTTATCAGTAATTGTATTTTCGTATATCAAACAATTAATTCATATTTCATATAAAGATTGAAAGTGTTTGTATCTATAATTGTATTTTTGCCATCAAAATTGAAAGTATTTTTACTTAACAACTAATAATTATCACACCTCAATGGGAAGGCTGACATTGTGTCTTTTTATTCAGTTGACAATTTCGTGGTTGTGTCGCGGACAATGCATACCTTCTTTTGTGGTTCACATCCAATCGGTTTAGGCTCTTATTTTTGATTTGTAGAAGGGTGGAGAAAACAGACTCACATAAATAGGTAGTTGAAAAAGACAAGAGTAGTCGAAGTTCAAACTCACTTACATTTCTATATGACCGATACATTGAGCACCTGTGCGAGGTCCTCCTCAGACGGCTCGGGTCTCCAAGACTTAACAAGGAGAGGAGGGATCTCCTCCTCAGGCTGATGCCCCTGTGGCAGCCAGGACCTTCTCCATCTTGGAGAAGGATCTTACTGAGGCTGGTCCATCTGGCATGGGGGCTCCTCCCGCAGAGGAGAGAAGCGGGTTCTTTCTCCGCACTCTTCCCCTAAAAAAATAGAAAAATACTAAAAGACCTGGGGCTCCTCTCCATCCTTGGGGGCCGCAGAGACGGATAGGTCTGCTGCCGTTTCGGTAAGCGACCAGGACAAGTTGGCACGTCCGGCCCCGTTGCTTCACCGCGTTGGGAGTCCTAGACGAAGCCTGGCGTTTCGAACCCGCTTGCTTCAAACGCTTCATCGTCATAAACTCTAATGATGGCAGCATGTTAGCTAAGGACATCATGATCCATTAGAAGAGAACCTTAGCTAGCGTGATTGGTAAAGAGCCAAGGGTGACCCGTTTCTCTCGGATGGTAGCTTTCTGGTGAATGCATCGAATCACTCTGAGGCGGACATAATTAGTGCCCTTCGGACACTTGATGGCACCTCGGTGAGTGTGACGCCGCACTCTACAATGAACTTCGTAGAAGGAGTAGTTTATGCAAGGGAACTCGTGGACTACTCCATAAATGACATCACCTTATAGCTGGCCGACTCTGGGGTGGTCAAGGTCAAATGTGTGATGAGAAAACAGGGAGGGGCCTCAAGACTCATGCTTACACTCTTCGTGACGTTCAACTGTGATAACTCCCTGAGCCGGTGCATGCAGGTTGGTATCAGTACCGTATGAAGGCATTTACCGCGGAGGTGCTATTACTGTCACCAATTCGGCCATACTAATCGCTCTTGTAGGCGTGCAAATTCTGGGTGACGTAAAGTCTGTGTAAGTTGCTAAAAAGCCGCACACGATAAGCCCAATTCGTGTGTAAGCAGGTCTCTCAATTACAGAGAGCCGCACACCGCTTCCTCATACTAATGGGGTGTGTATCTCCTTGAGAAGGAAATCTTCGCCATTCAGGCCGAGAACCGCCTCTCATTTCGCGAGGCTAAGGACTCAGTCCTGGCGCGCCCGTGTCTGCATTGGACGTCTTATGCCTCAATACTAAGAAAGACACCCTCTGCTCCTGGCCTCTCCAGTCCTACGAGCACGGTCATTTCCGCGCCCATTCGCAACCCTTCTGCGGGTTCTACCCACCCCGGGTGCTCCCTTGGTAAAGCTGGTGGCACAAAGGGTTCACACCTAGCCCCCGCTAAAACCAGGGCTACCCTCCCTTCCCCAATGTGACCGTTTCCTGTAAGGCGAAACGGCCGCGCGCCTCCACCGAGTCATTAGACTCGCCGGAGGCAACACTCCTGAAGTTGGCCGTGAGGCCATCTTCGAGGATTCTAAAAGATGCCCCCCCGAAAGTACACCCAATGGCAGGTTGGGTGTCTCAAAGACGGTGGATCCTCTAAAAGATAGACCCCCCGCCTCCGAAGCCCCTCCACTCGCCTAGGGTTTCGAGGCTAAGGAAGGAAAAGACTTGCATGGCGAGCCAAACCTCCCCGGTAAGTCCTCAAAGGCGACAGCGCCTTTACGCCTTGTCCGGCAAACAACGCCGGGGCTTTTACCCACGAGAAGCGTATGGCCATTCCCGTACGGTCTTCTCTTCAAAGAGGGACGTCGCATCCTTCTCAAGCTAGGCCTGAAGGCATATTTCTTCAATACAATTGCCGCGGACTCCGGGCCAACTAGGAGGAGCTACGGAAGATCGTCTCGTCCCGTTCCCCGTTAGCTATCTTTTTGCAGAAGACGATGCTGGGCACATTCCCTCTGCTCACTCTCTCGGGGTATGTGTTTTGCGATCTTTCCACCACGAGATGGAGGCTGAAAAGTGAGGTGCGCCATTTACACTCGGCATGATGTCTCCGTTCTTCTCTTTGCGTTAGATACCTCTTTTCATTGAGTAGCCGCGAAGCTGCACCTGGATAGAAGGTATACTGTTATTTCCGCGTATATTCCATGGTCAGCCGACTTCGACGCAGGGGACTTCTGCCGCGCTGTAGCACGGTTGCCGAGGCCCTTTATCTTGCTCGGAGACCAGAACGGTAGACATCCCTTCTAGAAAGACTACTCGATTAAACTGCAGAGTCAAGTCCTCGCCGAACTGATCAACGGGATGGAGATAGGTGTCCTAATTGTGAATGGGTTTACGAATTATTTTCCGAGAACTGCTTCATTTTCATACCTCGACCTATCTTTTTGCTCTCCACCTGGTTTGGGGGGGGGGGGTCGATGAGTTCCATGGTAGTGATCACTTATCATTCAAATATTATTGTTGGGGCCGCTGCCGCCCAAGAGCCCGCCCCGGTGATGCTTGGAGCAAGAATGGTGGTGAGCATTTCAGGAAGGCCGTTGAGTTCTTCTCCGACAACATCATCGCTGTTCCCCTGAACACTATTTCTAGAACGTCTGGCCATTTTGCACGCCCACCACGGGAGTGATGATCAGTCGAGTATGAGACGGCCCTAAAACAGAAGCGTTATGCCTACATGCACTATAAGCGCCGCTGAACGATTTTACCTTCAGAAAATTTCGTCGGGCTAAGGCTAGATTCGGGTATATTTCGAAGCACGCCCACTGTTCTTCTTGACGTGCATACGTGTCTTCACTTAACGGGAAGACCCCTCTAGCAGAGGTCTCGTAGCGATTCAAAAGGATTCGGAGCAAGTTCTCGCAGGATCCCCTCCCGTTCTCCAGCAGAATGGGACTTCAGTCTTGGACCCCGCGTCCGTGGCGGAATCCATAGCGACTGCTTTCTCCTCATTATCGCTCCAGGATGTCGTGGGAGGCCTCCGACTTGACTTTATCTCCAGAATCGGAGAGCCTTCAACGACAAGTTTACTCTGAGTGAGTTGCGCTCCACTCTCGTGCGCAGACACCGCCCCTAGTCCTAACGATGTCCCTTACGCCATGCTTCGACACCTGGATGAGAGAGACATGGCCTTTCTGTAAGATTTGTTCAACAGGATCTGGCTAGAGGTTGACCTCCCAGACTCTTGGTGAATCGCTACTTTACTCGCCTTTCGCAAACCGGGGAGTGATCACTCTACTCCGGCCGGTTTCCGCCCAATATCTCTAACCTCCTGCGTGTACAGGTTGATGGAGAAATTGGTAAATGTTAGATTAGCCCTTTTTCTGGACAGCGGACGCCTTCTGCAAAGTGCGGCTTCCTCAAGTTTCACTCTACGTCGGATGCTCTTTACGACTGGAAAATGCTGTCTGCAAGGCCCTTCTTCGTAGACAGCATTAGGCCACGGTGTTTTTAGATCTGTAGTAGGCCTATGATATCGCATGGCGATAAGGTATTATGGAGACTCTCCACACGGTGGGGGCGAGGGGACGCCTCCCAATCTTATATCTGAATCTTTGCGAGATCGTCGTTTCCGCGTACAGATGGGGGAAGCCCTCTTAGTCCCAATGAGGCAGGAATGTGTGTCCTGCAGGAAAGTGTCCTCAGTGTCACACTTTTTGCACTGAGCATCAACGGCATCACCTTGGTGCTGCCGGAAGATGCTGTAGCTACGGTCTACAGGGAAGACCTTTCGATCTCTTTTGGCGCGGCCCAGATGCCAACAATTGAACGTCGACCTCGCAGTGATCCGCATCTCTTGTTAGGCCGAAGTGCACAGGCTTCGATTTTCCTCGACCAAGACTAAGGGGGTGCACTTCTGCCGCCATCCACGGCTCCACTCCGACTCAGATTTGTTTCTTAATGGGGTGCGCCTGGAAGCGGTTGAATCACCCCGTTTCCTTGGTCTTGTATTTGACTGACGCCTCACCTGGAAGGCTCATATTCGCAGCCTTAGGGTCTCTTGTACCCGCGATATGGATATTCTCCATTCCGTGACGTTCAGCGCTTGGGGCGCTAAAAGGGCTACTGCCTTACTTTTTATCGATCCTCTGTTATGAATCCGAAGCTGAGCGTTTATTGCGGAAGGTGGACTTGATCCACCACAGTGGCCTTCGCCTGGCAACCACTGCCTTCCGCACTTCCATCATTTAGAGCCTACTTGTCGATGCTGGGATTATGCCACTCGCTCTGCACTGTGCACAGTGCATTTCTCGCTCGTACGCGCGAGCCTGGCGCCTCTTTCATTCGTCAACAACTCTTAATGCATTCGATGCCGATCTCGCCGGTGACTATGCTGCCGATAGACGCCCATTATACCCTAAGATCTTCGGTTTTTGAGCAAGCTCGGTGAAGGAGACTCATGATGCAAAAATATACAATGCTCTACAATATATGGAGAAAAATTACAATAAATAAAAGGATCCGGATGAAGGTTTCAATGAGAACAGAAATATTAGGGAAACTGTAGGGAGAAGTTATATGAAATGGACATTAAAATTAATATAAGTGAGGCTTATACATCGATTAGCGTGTGAGTGAAAAAAGGGGGGGAGGAGGGGTCACATTAGCCTTTTTCTGCCTTCCGATTTATACTTAAGTCTCGTCTTGAAGATTATCTCATTTCCTAATTACATTCATATAACTTGAAAAAAAGGGCAGTCTCGGATTTTACATTACATATAAAGGAAGGATTAAACTGAAACGATTGAATAAACGCTAACCTCGAGAGTCATCAATGAAACTTTTATGGTGAAACATAAAAGTGAATCTTCCAAGGCAGGAAAGCTACGAACGAGGCCCCGAATGAAGCGAGGTCCTGAAAAAGGAAAAGGCTAATAACTTGTTAAGGGTCGTAATTTTGGAAATGACCCCATTTCCCATACAGTTAGAAGAATTGGAATTATTGTCTTTAATGTTTCAAATTCTAGCGTGTTTAAAATTTCATCGGTAAGGGGACTAGAGATATTGGGGTGGGGTTGGGGTTGGGGTTGGGGGTAGTTATTCCTAACATTTGATTGGTAGCATTACTTTTTTCATCAACAATAGAAGTGACTAGATGTCTTAGGATCAATCTGTTCAAGGAGGTTTGTCGCGTCTGAATGGAGTAATGATAAAATATGTATGTATTTTTGGATGAGTCCTTAAAACGTCGTTGGAATGTCAACTGCTAAGTTAGTATGATATATGTAAGCATGACATGTTTAGAAAGTCTAAGCTTTGAAGAAGATAATCTTGGTCACTTAGTAGTTCTGTACTCTTAGTATATGTAGAAAATATCAAATCTAACGAGAGATTTTGAAAGAAGTCACTTGACTAAATATAGAAGAGAGTTAGAAAATATTGATTTCTTCAAAAAAAATTGTTGAAACTCAAAAATAAATTTATGTGAGGAGATAAAGTACGTGCTGAGGATGGTATGAGAACTTAATTAAATTAATCTTTGATAGAAAACTTGCGACTTTGAAAGAAATTGCTTTCGAGACTATCGGATTTAAATTTAGAAACATTTATTATAAACTCATTTTTATCAGCATAGTTAATTATATATTTTAAAAAAATTAGTTACCTAAAGACCGAGTTGCTATACAGCGAACCATATCTCGAGAAGGAACAGCAAATCTGGTAACTCATCATCAGAGAAGGATCAGCAACCCTTACTCCTCGTCATCTGAGAAGGAAGAGCAACTCGCACCTTATAACCTAAGAATGAAAAGAAACTCTTTTTAATCATCATCAGAGAAGGAAGAGAAAATTGACGCATCTGCATCAGGGAAAGATTAACTTTTAACCCCTTTAGAAAAAAAAGGCAGCAACCAAAATCAAATCTTTGCTGGCCCCTTAATGTAGAACTATTTGAAAGAAAAGATTGGACTCCTACCAACTATAGTGTTCAGTTACATACCCTATACATTGAAGACCATCAAAGTAAGGATTAGAATTTTAAACGCATCATGTGCTTATTGATATACCTAGCAACACATGGCCATCATTCCGGAACTCGGTAGATAGGATAGAACCACGTCTACTTCTTTTACATCCTTTGTTTGACAATTTATTGTCCTACAAGTGCGTGAAAAACTTGACATTTCTTGTAAGGTTTTTCTTTGATAAAAGTTAATTGATACGCTATTTGTTATGATACATTAGGCATCCATTGCCTTCCTTAAATTCTACACACATTATTTTTAATTAATTTTCTGTTGTTTTTTATTTGTATCAGCATTATTTCTTTTATTTCCTTTCAAATTTGGGACCAGTTATTTATTTTCGAAACGGAGAACCAAAATTCTTACGATTCAGCGAATTTTAAGAAAACATGTTATATCTTTCGTCCCCCCTCTCATATTAATACTGAAATTGAGGTAGTTAGGTTGGATAGTCGAATGATCGCACCTAATTTCTACGGTCTAGTAAAGTGAACTCGGAAAGTCGACATTAGAGGAAAAAATAAATTACTTCAACGAGGTAATAAATTACGAGATTAGTTTCTTGCTACATATGTACGAGGGACGGTCAATAAGTTTTGCGAATCGGTAGGACAAAACAGAGGAAGGGATATGGCTGTTTGTGGGGGTCTTAGGACAAGTTATGACAAGTCAGGACCTGCAGCCGCATGCTCCTGCCTTCTCTATTTAAAAAGCAGTGGCTGATCGCAGATCGTCAGTCACAAATTTTTCAACAATGGACAAGGTTGAGCACCGCGCAATGATAAAATCTTTGACCAAGGAAGGCAAGAATGCAAAAGAGATCCATGAACGCATGGTTAAAGTATACACCGATACCGGCCCTTCCTATGCAACCATTGTTCGCTGGAATAGGGAGTTCCGCCATGGTCGTGAGTCCCTTGAAGGTGACCCCCGTCCAGGACGCCCGTCAGACGTGACCAACGAGGACAATGTGGCACGTGTGGAGAAGATCATTCTCGAAAATCGAGGGGTAAAGGTCGAAGAAATCGAGCGAGAACTTGGAATATGACATGGAAGTGTTATCGACATCATCCACGACAATTTGGCCATGACCAAAGTCTCTGCCCATTGGGTCCCTAGACCTCACGCCCCATGATCGACTTCAACGTCGTCAAAGTCCACAAGGCCAGAGTTGCACAAGTTGCCCTGCTGAGTGCGGATTTCAGGAGCTCAACCATCCCCCCTACAGTCCAGATCTGGCCCCTAGCGACTACTTTTTATTCCGCCAGCTCAAAACTGCACTGCGTGGACGCCGGTTTAGGGATGATGAAGATGTCCAGCTCACCGTCCAGGAGTGGATTAAAGAGCAGTCGCGAGATTTCTGGTTGTCGGGAATTCGAAGCCTCAGGGACAAGTGGCGCAAGTGCATTGAAGTCGAGGGTAGTTATAATGAAAAATAATAAAACACTTTTCCTCATATCTCGTTTCCTTAGATCCGAATTGAAAAACTTATTGACCGCCCCTCGTATGTGTGCTAGTTGATACACTCTTTTCCTGATAATTGCTTCCCCTAATGGAATTTTATAAACTATTATTATAAGCTGATTAAGTAAATAACGACCAAAGAATTAAAAAAGCGTTACCTTTGAAATTAACAATCTTGGATTAAAATGCCTACCGGGAACAAAAAGCATGTCTCATTTAAGATCTGTGACGTTAAAACACAACATCTAGCATTCTTGACTACAAACAAACTAGTACGGACCGAAGATCAGGTATCCTTCTGCTAAAATGTCCCACAGTCGCTGAAGAACATCAAAGAACAGTATGAATTTGACCCCTCATTTATGGAGAGAACCTCCAATTTCATGTCCTTCAACACCAATACAATAACGGACAGAAAAAACCGAGATGCCTGACATAAAATCTCCTATAGATACCCTCAAATCTTAAAAGATGATAAAAAGTTCAGAGCAACTTACATGGCATACAAACCCCCCAGACTTAAAACACTCCTAGGTACGACAGAACATCGAAGACTCTTGACTTCCAAAGAAAATATCAAACGGTTGTCTGTGCTTCTGTTCTTTTCCCTCTTTGCTCAATCCGTGCCAAAATGTACACTAAAACTCGCTGTAAATAGACGAAAATTGCCGGCTTTTATGAAATAATTTGCTTAATTGAGCTGAACGGAATTTTAAGGACGAGAAATAGCGGTTCCATATGAGAGGATTAGCAAAGGAAAGGTTCAATATAGGATTGAACCAAGCCCCCCTCCCCTCAAAAAAAATCACTAAAAAAAATCTATGACCCTTTTACAGATTTGGAGAAAATCGCGCCGTTCAAAGTAATGTTTTTTCTTGATTTAAATAGTGCGTGCTCTTATGTTTCTATAAGACGATTTTTTCTACTCATTGGCACTGTATAATGCTTATCTCAGAGTTCTAATTGTGTTATGATCCACGGGTACGTAGAATTGGCGCCACTACTGCGTTAACACTTTCTTCCAAGAAATATATGTAAAGTTCTTTCTGGCAATGATATTAAAAGAAGGCGGTGCTTTTCTTATATTTAAGTCATTTCCACAGATCGATGTTTAATAGGAGGAATTTGTAGGAACATATTTGGTTTGTTATGTTTCGGCATTTTACGAAGCAAAATTTCATTATGTTTAACACTCATCAACCAACAAAGGCATGCCTTTGGCAGGAAGAGTGTAAGGTGTGGCAAGTGGTGATGTTAGGGGAAAAGAAAAGAATTCTCTGGTAAGTTCCATTTTCATTATTTTTTAAACTAAGAAGCAAAAACCAACATGTTTATGTGTTTGTGTGAAGAGGTACAGGAATGTGCCGACAGTAAAGTTAGGGGGAGTGAAATGTGTGGAATAATCAACAAGATGAGCCTTCCTGCGACAGTCGGAAAAGAAATGGCACGCACCTCTCTCAAACATGCCAAACATTTTTGATTATATTCCATCAACCCAATTTAGTGTAAATTCCTTAATTACGGGACTAGGAAGGTCTAGGATAGTTGTTTTCATATCACCTTTATTTCATTATTTAAAAAATTATTTATATATATATATATATATATATATATATATATATATATATATATATATATATATATATATATATATCGTTCCATTTAGTTAGCTGAAAATTGAGCTCTCTTTATTTTATTAAACTCAAAACTACTTTTTATCGCCAATAGAACCAAATCTTGGGCAAATACTCGGTTTTTATATCCCTATTAACTTTCTTCATGACTGATAATAAAATGATGTAAATAGAAACTAAAGAGAAAGAAGCAAATCCATTATGACTTTCAATGGCTATCTAGAAAGGTTCTAAGATGCGAGTGAAACAAGGTTTGATTCGAGAGAAGATCAGAATTTACAGATCAAATTGCAATTTTTTGAGAAGGTTTCTCTCAGAAGACTGTTGTTTCGAGGTCAGAATTGGCCCCCTTTCCTATTATTTTCTTGTTTTCCTGAGGTCGAGGCCTCATTTATTCTAATGATAGGCCTACCCAAGTTTGTATTCATGGTTAGACTTAGGCCAGATTTTACTCGTGGTTTGTTCTGGACAGAGATTTACAATTCTCTTAGCAGCGTTTTTACGTAAGCTAGGAATTCATAGGTATAATGTCCTCTCGGGCTCTACATTTTCTCGCCTTTTGCTCTCTTCTCCGCTTTTTAAACTTTCACCCTTTGCACCCTAACAGCAGTTACACTAGGAAACTTCTGTTCATTTCAACTTTCTATTCCGATCGAAAAATAAATAGCGGAATTTGTATTGCATCGTTGCTCAATTTCGTTTGAAGAGTTTGCTCTTTTTCACATTCTGACGTTTCATTACAATCGTACAATTAAAATGTTTTCTCGCAAGGATAATAAAATATCGTAATCCAATGCATATAGCTCCCGTGTATTCATGCCGCGTAGGAACTGAATTGTCCATCGTGTTCTTGGTAACCATGAAGGACTCATATTCCCTGAATCAAAGAATGACTCCCGTGTACGATTTTTTGCGCTGTTAGTAAAGTATTTACTTGTTCTTGTGACTTTGTTGAATTCTTCATAGCTGTAAAATGAGTTATCCTTTAAGCATATATCTATAACTTCTACTTAGGACATTTAAAGTATTCCGAATTTCATCATAAATAAATGTTTTGGGATATTATACCTTTTATTACAATTACGATTTTTTTTAGTAGCCCATCTGGCGATTAACTACTTGGACATAAGTCGCCGGATATTACAATTACATCAAAATTCTAGGATCCTCTCTAGTTCAGCTTCCTTCACCTCGCCTGAGGTCTAAGATAGGTCTTGAAAGGAAGAAAGGATAGGGAAAAGAAATTAGATTTACAACTCAATTTCTGCAACGTCTTATATCCAGTTAATTTTTATTCATTCTATTCTTAATCCTATTTATTGTAGTGCATTGGACGCAAATTCCTAAGCATAGTCTTACATGAATGTGCTGTTTATCAGTAACTATTTAAGTATTTTGAATTCTTCAATATATTGGCCATGAAGATTTCAATCATTCGGCGAAAGTAAAGTGAAGTGTCTCATCCTTTCTTCGTAAGATCTATTTATAAGTCCAGGAATAAATTTTGTTCCTCAACGTTGGCTGCATTCTAATATTCCAATGTCTTTTTACATGTATGAATTCCGGAAATCTACCGCATACTCTACATGAGGTCTTACAAGTGCTTAATATATCGTGAAAATATTAGGTTTCTATTTAAACGCAAATGTCTAACTATTTGTCCTAAAATTCCATTTGCCTTTTGTTACGTTGCATGCTATTGTTTACAATTTTTTTTAGATTATTCGAGATTGAGCCCTCTAATCTTTTTGATTGTTTAGAACTTGCTTCTCAAATTAAAATCTTTTCTGAGATTATCACGACCTAAGTTTATTACATTAGATTTGTCAACGTCGAGTTCCATTGTCATTACGCGTTCTTAAATACAGGTGCTCCGGCCTAGTGAAAATACTATTTCTGTTTAATGTGAAGTACAGATTTGAGTTGACTTTTCGCCTGGTACTAACGCTGTAAATACCCTTTGATCGGATTTCACGTTAAACTCTGCCTCCATGGACGAAGAGAATTGACCAAATATCGACTGAGGATCAATGGTAAAAGGTCCTCCAAATAATGCATTCTTAACTGCGGCGAAACATGGAGGTCTATGGGTCATGCAGATCTCGTGTTGTGTACATCTTCTGTTCACATCGAGTTACTGCCTCAATGTAGCTAGCAAAAAAACAATGCTCCTAAAGGTATTTAAACTCAATAAGTTCAAATATGATATAAGTTGACCACCAGGTGGCGCCACCTAATGGTTAGAGGTGCTAAGTTGGCCATTTTTAGAGATATGAAGATCAGACCAATGTCACAAGAGGTAATTGAGGCTTCTGAGTCCAAATCTGATTAATTTTCACCGCAGGTCCACTAGATCATGTCCCTCTAGTTATTGACTGAATATTATGGGGGGAATACATATATGTACGTGCATGAGCGTTGGACGTAGAGGGGGTCAAATAATTATCTTTAACGTTCTATAAAATTCCAATTGTATCAACCTGAATATATTGTTTAATTAATTATTAGACTTTGGTAGTTTAACCAAAATATGGTTATACAATTAATAAATTACTGATAACTTGTATATTTTTAGTGAAGATTTGAATCAATATAAAATGTCAAATAAAGGTATGTAAAAAAGTATTCGTGTCTTAGAAATAATAAAGAATATTTTTCATGTTATATGATGTTCTGCTTAACTCTGTTTCAAAGAATGTTTGCAAAGTTCCAAAACATTTGGACACAAGTATGAGTGACAGATTACGTGGTATTAACAGCATTTTACCACCAGCAAGCACTAGGTAAATATCTCATTATGTTCACGTCAAAAGCGGCATTGTAAGAGAGTGCGAGGTTGGTAAAGGTTTCAGAAGGTTTATAATCAGTTCCATATGCCTAAAGCTCTGTACCGTACATCATTCAGAAGTTGAGGAGGGAAGAAACTCTTACTAATAAACCAAGTACAGGTGGTGTAAAGAAATAACACTTCGTGCTTGCTTCAATCTAGTTAAAATGGTGAATAAAGATCCCAGAATAAGGAAAGAATTGGTTCAATAACTGGTGTCAACCTTACCCGCCAGACAGTGTGCAACTCATTGCGAAGAGAAAGACTACTCAATTACCGGATACGAAGGGTTCCTTTAAAGATGAAGAAGCACGTTGAAGCTCGCAACACGTTTGCTAGAGAGATGTCACACAAAGTAAACCATTATTTTAACAAAGTTCTTTGGTCAGATGAAACAAAAATAGAATCATTCGGCAATAACTACAATAAGTTTGTTTGGCGTGATGGGGGAAGGTAGTATAATGGTTTAGGGATGCTTTTCATTGACATATGCAGGAGAACTTCACAGCGTAGAAATAACGATGGACTTAGAGGAATGATGCAAAGTTTAGAAAAGGATCTCTGGATCTCCGCCTTAAAAATCAACGTACGCGAAGGCAAATAGCTGAGTGGCCAAATAGATATCATATTAATGTTCTTGAGTGGCCTAGCCATTTCCCAGACTTGAACCTCATACACCATCTTTGGAAATAGTTGAAAATTAAATTGAATAAAGCCAGCCCTCCACTCTTGCGAACTTAAGCTAGTATGTAATTCTGTTTTTTTTTTTTTTTCAATTTGAGGCAAAAAAATCTATGTCCCTATTATGGAACTTTATATATATATATATATATATATATTACTAATTTTTATTTAATTTTCGAAATTATTAAACATTGGTTTGCTATTTTTTTTCCTTTTAGCGTCAGGGAAGTAGTGATGATTGGCTGGTAGGTCGGTTATGGTTCCTCCTAGTATTCTATCAACAAGGCACAAGCGCTCAACTTCTTCAGAGTTCGACTTTACAGCCTCTAAAAGGCTAAATTAAATCCACCAAGGAAGCAAAACTCCCTATAGCGAAATTAAGGAATGTAACAATAGGAAATAGTAAATCAAGTTTAGACGCATTCATCTGAAAGCCTGTCGAGAGGTTACCAATAAATTCGCATAATATAATTATCATTTTGTCGATTTTTATCGTATTTAAGTCTTAAATGTAAGTGGTCTTGAGTATTTAACTACAAGGTAAGTAATCTTGAATGTGTAACTACAAGGCTTAAACCGTCCCTAAGACCACTCGGCTACGCGGAGCCAAAATCTTCCGAATAAACAAGCTTTTAAGGTACGCTTCGCAAGGTCGATCGAGACTATAAAAGAGAAAGAAATTAATAGGGAATTCAAAGGACAAAGGAGGACCTCACGAAACGTACCTTAAAAGTTTGTTTATTCGGAAGATTTTTGTCTTCCGAGTAGCCGAGTGGTCCAAGGGACGGTTTAATTGAGATTAAAGCGGCTGCTCGCTGACTTAGTGTGCACGGTTCGAATTCTACCCCTGTACGGAATTTGTGCGAAATAGGAAATAGCATTTCCGAAGAAAAATTATCCTGTTATTCTGTTTCCTCTGGTTTGCTGGATATATATATATATATATATATATATATATATATATATATATATATATATATATATATATTTATTTATATATATATATATATATATATATATATATATATATATATATGTATATATATAATATATATTATATATTAGTATAAATGGGTAGCAAACCTTATTGTATGCAGATTTTGTTAAAGACCATAGTATATTTCGCCTTTATTAATTTTCTTCGAAACTTCCTAATTTTCTTATTATCTTTTTCCGTTCATCTTGTAGTTAGTAAACAACTTCTCTTACGTTCATCTTCAATTAAAAAAAGAGATGAACGTAGGAGAAGTTGTTTACCAACTACAAGATGAACTAAAAAAGATAATAAGAAAATAGAAAGTTTCCAAAGAAATTTATCTTGTGAAATATACTATGGTCTTTAACAAAATCTGCATACACTAATATATACTCGTATATATATATATATATATATATATATATATATATATATATATATATATATATATATATATATATATATATATAGTACAAGAAAGAGAAATTGGACGCGAATGAGCAAGGAGACAAGAAACAGGAGTTTTTTAGAGGTAAGAGAAAGGGACATTAGAAGAAGACTAGAATCAAAGAAAGCAGAGGGCGGCACAATGAAGGCAATCCTTTACCGAGAAGACAGAGATAACGCCAGGGGAAAAAAGTTTGAAATTCCTGGCCGGGACTCGAACCCGGGTCTGCTAATTGCCGGTCAGATGCTCTAACGCTGAGCTACCAGGCACAGTGACTCTAACTCGCCCAAAGCGTTACCCCATCAAACCCAGTATCTCTCTAAGCTAGGAACCTCCAAGGAATTTTTATACCTCATCTTCTTACCCGCTCACAATTTAAAGGCTCATTCCCAAGTCACATACAAAGAAGAAGGAGAAAATGCAAGTTCTCGCGGCGATTTGCTGGCGAGGCGCAACTTAATTTTCAATATAAAGCCAATGACGAAAAATAATCCAATCACTTTTCTAAATCCATTTATTCAAAACAACGTTTCGAGCTTGTGTGCTCATCTTCTGGTTCCTAGGAATATATGACAATTCATTAGCAATTTAACAATAATGAGAAATAAAATAAAGAACACACTTGAACACTAAGCGGTAAAATATTTCAGACTGACGAATATTCGAATAATATTATTGAGTATGGTTTGGTAGAACATGATTATGTTGTTTTGAATAAATGGAATTAGAAAAATGATTAGATTATTTTTCGTCATTGGCTTCATATATATATATATATTGATAAACCTGGTTTATTTCAAGAGAAATTCGATTAAAATTCCTTTTCCATGGTAAGAAGTGGCGTAAAAATATACGTTATTTTTTATCTATTTCTTCTTTTCAAAGCAATCAAGAAATATCCTCTATTAATAGTTCTATGGAACTTGCCTGCAATACCGAATCCTTACCAAACTCCATAATACATTATCCTAATAAATATTATCTTAATAATCTATTTTGTGTTCATTTTCCAGAGTTAATAAAGGGATAGAGTTAGAATATTCCATTCCTACAGGCATGGTTGATATATGATTTTTACTATATCCGCCATCGATATTTGCAGAAGTTTGGCTATAAAGGACTTTCTTTTTACAGGTTCGTTTTGAGCCAAATAATTTTTTCGGTTAGAAAAGAATCGAATTTTTTTATTGGCAATAAAGTATAACTTTTCAAATAGATTAAGTACAATTTCAACGTATTTAATTAATTCATGAAGTTAGTGGAAGGTCTAAATGTGGAATATTTGGATATAAATGAAACTTACTTCAGATTGTGAATTTAATAATTATTACCAAAAAGTGAAAGTAAATATAAAATTGGTTCAGGTTTGCAACATTTTCGAAAATATAATTTTCTCCTTCATCAAGACCCGTTTTAAAGTTAAAATCACGCTTAAAATGAAGATGAAACCCCCGTTTAACAGATCAGTTGGTGAAAACAGAAGTAATGGGATTTGCCGTGTTATATATAAGATATTTAAAGCAAAAAAATATCATATAGTATAGCCTTGCTGGTCCACGTTGTAAAAGAATGGCAGGCTGGAGGGAGGATTATATGCTCTCTAAATAACAGGCAGTCCAAATGTCCTCTCTCTATCCAAGGGTCTTATGTATTTCTCACAACCCCTAACCTCATCAGTTTCATCAAGAACCACTCTTTCAACAACTTTCTTATAAGAAGGATTGTCTATTGTAACATTTTCCTCAGTCTGGCTTCAGCCTTTTCTATTCTCTTAGTTTTTATTCCTGCATTTCTTTCCGAATTCCTCTTTCCCAGCCCTTCTTAGAACCGAACAAGATGGAAATATGGCGTTAACCGCACTAAAGTATTAATAATGCTGGAATTCTTTTTCAAAAATTCAATCTGAATTGGATTTAGATGATAGAACAAGGATCTAAGGATATCCTCGTAAATTAGGAAGGCTCCATTTTGCATTCCCGGATTTGGTTCGAAAATCCAGAGAGTTTTCCGGCTGATTCTATTTTCTGGTGGATTTTGGCCTATTCTACCAGAGCTCAATGGATCATTACCCAGCGAAGAAGAGAAATATCAAGAGGAAAAATAGTATTAGGTATTGATGATCGAGCTAGAAAATACCACACATATCCATAAAAACTTCGTGTATAAAAATATAGTGTAACGGATAAGTAAAGTTAGTTTTTAGGCCCGAACATAATCCTGCCTACAAAAAGAAAAACACACTGCCAACGGGGAAGCATAGGAGAGGTAAACTAATAGTTTATGATTGTTTTCCATCGGCAGGGGTAAGAGACTTTTACACGATAGAACTCAGAGATATACCGCAAACTTTAGAAACGCACAAGAGTAGCTTCCCCGAAAAACTCTGCATGATAAAGACCCTATACACACGTCAAGGCAAACGACTGAGTGGCTCAATAAGCATCTTATTAATGTTCTTGAGTGGCCTCTCCAGTACCCAAGCTTGAATCCCATCGGACATCTTTAGAAAGAGTTGACAATTAAAGTCGAAGAAAGGCAGCACTCCGATTTTGGGGATTTAAAGAGAATATGAGTTGAAGGTTGAGAAAAAATTCATTTGATTTATGCAAGCAACTTGTTTATCCTGCAAGACAAGATTGAAAGCTGTTTTAATTAATGATGGACAATCACTAAATAAATATTTTCTCCTGTATTATGAATACCTTTTTACATCTGTTATGAATACTTTTTGTTCCTAGGATTATACTTTATGATAATTTTACAAGTTATTATTTTCTGTCATATTTTTATATGTACTTTATTACAAGTCTCATGGTATTTTGGATGTTCCTAAATGTAATGGATTTCCTAAAATATTTCTTGAAGATAGTGTATTCTCGAACCCATCCCAGAAAACCTGGAAGGAAGCGAATTTGACTGATTGTGTCAAAATGCAAGTGGATATTAGGTAAAGATTAGCACGACACTCGCTGGAAAGCCCGAAGGTACCAAGATCCAGTTCTATTTTTAGGGGGTTGGGGTGGCTGTAATTATTTGCGTTTTTGTCGCCAAGTAGCGGACGAGTAGGATCGTTCTCCATCCCGGGCTGAAAGAGGTCCATTCCACGTCAGGGCTATGTACGCAAGACTATCCTTTGTTATCCCTCTTGTCTCAGATGAGAAGTGTCTTTGTGTTGTGTTGTGGTCTAAAAATATGAGAGGAAAGATAGCGGTATTTAGATTGGCTAAGTGTTTGGTGAGGAGTATAAGATCTACTTAGTTCCGCGGTGGTAAGCATAGAGGGGAGGTTTGTGTCGGCTCTCGCTTGTGATTGAACCGGCTACTCTGAATTCAGAAGTAAAACGCCGGATCCACGAGGCCTTTGAGATATCGAAAGAGAAAAGGCTCAAAACACGCTAATTGATTTCCTTCTATCCTGTCAACTATTTCTTTGAAACTATAAGTTTATCCTTATCGTTATATAAACAAGTTTTCAAGGGTGGTGTGCAGCTGTATGTTATATTAGGGCCCTTCTAAGGAGCTTTCCTGATTTCTCTAATTCCATTTCACAATAGTAATTAAGATGAAGAACTTAAAGAAAGTTTAATACTCGAAATTGAAAAATCATTTTTCACAATTTGACTTTATTTACTATTTCAATTAAAATTTGTAAAAAGGTATTTCAAACATCATTTCCAATAAATTAATGTCAACAAGGACGGCTTAGAATGAACGAAACCAGATGTATTGATCCCATTGTTATTAGATCTAATGTCTTGAAGCATTTGATAATTGATAGATGTTGCTGAAGAAACCATGAAATTTAAAACGGATGAAATATTATTCCTAAAAGATATTCCACGGATTATTATTATGTGAAGGATAGTACAAATTCATTTCCAAGATACAGGTATATAAGTATGAGGGTTTGCTCCAGACACAGGAAACTAAACCAGACATGCTTCTATTTTAGCAAAATGTAATTCAGACAACTATATGAACTCCACTTTTGTGCACAGTGAAGTTAGAAGCTTTACTTTGGATAGCACCCTCTTTTATCTCATTTTTAGTCTTACCAGCGAAATGAAATATCAGAAAGAGACATAGTAGAGCAAACGGCGGAATAATATAAATGTAATAACAAAGGATACACTAAAGATTAAATCCAATAAGTCAGAGCCAGTAGAGGACTTTTAAAACCTAGATACAGTAATTATCCCTCCAAATCAATAATTATTTCTAAAAAAAAATATAAAAAATTAAGAACTATTGAATGGTAGCGAGGGAAAAGATTTTTTAAACCTTATTTCTATATCTAAATCCTCTCCTCAATTATATATATCATGCTGGAGATTCATAATTTACGAAAAATCTTTTAAAATATCTAACCCTTCACCGTCATTAAATATTAATGGAGAAAACTGAGCCTAAAACTTGCTCACTCTTTAAGATTTAAGGCCATCAACAAGTTTCCTTTTCTCGTTGTCATGGAAACAAGTCGGACTTTGTGCCATGAGTCCGACTGTCACTACTTTCTGATCACCCCTGGAAGGCGACTTATGCCCAGGTAGGAAGTCGCCAAATGGGCTATCCCAATAACAACAATAATCACTCCTGGTAAATCTATTGTGCAAATTATACCATTATGATGTTTGATGGGTTGGAAGTCTATTAAGATTAAATTTTGAAGGTGTACCAATACTTATTTCTTCCCACTGTACATGATTGCGTTAAAACCATGATGAAGACACTCGGTATTGAATTACTCTTATCATTCATATATTTCACATCTATTGGGTTTAGTCTTTCAAAATATCTTGGCACGAAGAATTTATCGGAAAAATTTCTATCCTTATGTTAGACATGAAATTATAGCTTTTCTCTCCTATTTTTACCATAACTTGATGTAACGAAGTTAAGCTGTTAGATGTTTCCATTGTAGGAAAAATATTTTAACTGGATGATTTTAATCTGTGATGTAAATGTATACACAATTTTGAATTACTAAATGTTTTAAAAAATTAAAATTAAAATTGTGTTATTATTAAGGACAATAAAACGTAATCTCTTGCTAAACTTTTATGAGTTTAAGTACATAATTATGAAAAAAAGTGTCGTTGGATAAATGCACTACTAGAATGTTAAGGAACCGCGAATGGTTTATCTGTCTTTTAGCACTATTTTATCAGAAAAATACATCGATGAAATCAAAATTACAAAAACATGGACATCATCACTGCTCCCTACATATGCTTTCCAAATTTTTGAATCATAAATATAGAGGATATATGTGATAATGATAATAAATTTTCCTTGATGAATACATATTTGTGTCCACTTTGTTTTACTTTGAGCAGAGCAAATGGAAAGGTGAAGTTTTTCCGTAGGCGATTAACATTCATGGTGCCAGTGGCATGAGAACACCTTTTCCCATGTTTCCCACGTAATTGCAATGAAAGGAACCGATTATGAGTAAAAATATGGAAGAAATAGTTTTGACCTTCCTTCCTTAGGGATACCGCAAGTGATAACCCGTTGCAGTACATTCTATAAAGTTATTTATTAATTCCTCAACACCATTGTATCTCTTGCCTTGGTAGGTATCAAAGGCAAACAGATACGCCAAACGAGTATTATAACATCAAAACTCGTAACCAAACAAAAGTGGTTTATTCTTTGTCGACTATTGAAAGCTACGCTCATTAAAGTACTCAATCATAGTGTCATTATTGCTTATTTTCTTGGTTGGTATGATTTATTAGAGGTTTTGACTCTGCATGCATATTTGTCCGTTGGTTCAATATTATTAGTATTTCTTAAATGAAAACTTATCATTTGCACATATCTTACTCTTCTCATCTTCATATATGGCAAGGTTTCTGCTATCTTTTACAGAGGCCTAATACTCATACGAGGGGCGGTCAATAAGTTTTGCGAATCGGTAGGGCAAAACAGAGGAAGGGGGATGGCTGTTTGTGGGGGTCTTAGGAAAAGTTATGATAAGTCAGGACCTGCAGCCGCACGCTTCTGCCTCGTCTATTTAAGAAGCAGTAGCTGATCGCAGATTGTCAGTCACAAATTTTTGAATAATGGAGAAGGTTGAGCACCGCGCAGTGAACCAATTATTGACCAAGGAAGGCAAGAATGCAAAAGAGATCCATGAACGCATGGTTGCAGTGTGCACCGACACCGTCCCTTCCTATGCAGCCATTGCTCGCTGGAATAGGGAGTTCCGTCATGGTCATGAGTCCCTTGAAGATGACCCCCGTCCAGGAAGCCCGTCAGACGTGACCAACGAGGACAATGTGGCCCGTGTGGAGAGGATGAACCTCGAAAATCGACGGGTGAAGGTCGAAGAAATCGAGCGAGAACTTGGAATATCACATTGAAGTGTTATCAACATCATCCACGACAATTTGGCCATGACCAGGGTCTTTGCCCGTTTGGTCCCTAGAAACCTCACGCCCCATGATCGACTTCAACGTCGTCAAAGTCCACAAGGCCAGAGTTGCACAAGCTGCTCTGCATGAGTGCGGATTCGAGGAGCTCAACTATTCTCCCTACAGTCCAGATCTGGCCCCTAGCGACTACTTTTTATTCCGCCAGCTCAAAACTGCACTGCGTGGACGCCAGTTTGGGGACGATGAAGATGTCCAGCTCGCCGTCCAGGAGTGGATTTAACAGCAGTCGGGAGATTTCTGGTTGTCAGAAATTTGAAGCCTCAGGGACAAGTGACGCAAGTGCATTGAAGTCGAGGGTAGTTATATTGAAAAATAATAAAACACTTTTCCTCATATCTCGTTTCCTTATATCCAAATTGCAAAACTTATTGACCTCCCCTCGTACATGTTTGACTTATGGATATGAGCAGAAACAATCACAATACCAAAGGAAACTTTAATTTATTTCACATCGCATCTAAATTCCACCAATTTTTTTTAATAAAAACATGGTGTCATTTAATTTATAATTATTTGCTTGAAAATGTTCCTCAAGAACTAGCTCAAAGAGCTAGTAGTGTGAATAAGGTTTTTCTTTACTTTGCCATTAATAAATAGGGGATTTTTATTTTTCTAAGTTTATCTCAGTATTAGAAAATTTGATTTAAGTTCTGAAAGGGATAATCTGTGAAATGTAGCGATGCTCTGAATTGGTAAACAAAAATAAGAATGTTATATCTCTCATCTGTCATGGCAGAGTCTTCAAGTTGCCTTGGCTTTTTCCTCCAGATATAATTAGGATGGTGTTCACGTAAACACACAGCAGTACACGTGCATAAATGGCGCGAAATCCCCGAACCTCCATGGCGTTGAGTGAGAAACTGAGATGTCAATCCTGGTTCCTAATTAACTCAGAGCCCCCTTGATTAAAAATATAAGACTTACTACATTCATATATGTGAATAGAAAGAGGATCGTATAGCATTTACGAAGAACTTGTTCTTGAGACTACTTGGTATTCAAAGAATAACTTGTAAACACTTAAATTAAGTAGCTTTTTAATTACTACTAAATTAAATGTTTTGAATTAAGTAAATTCTAGTCATTCTAGAATCTAAAACATTAGAAGCGATACCTGGGTTAATTTTTCCAAAAGGTACAAATTAGAGTGAAAATAAGTAGGTTTCCAAATAAACGATCCCCCCCAAAAGGGCTTCAAAAGGGAAAACTCATTCCTTATAGGGTTAGAAGACTGAATCAGTCTGTCACTGATGTTCTCAGCATAAATTCCTGCATCCGCGGATTCAAAAGTGAAAGTATCTGCAAAGGTGGAAGATATTCCGCCTGCGGAAGTCCAAAGCAAAGTTACCTAACAGATGATGCATTATTCAATAAACCGAAGCAGGCCCTAGCTTTACGAGTTAGGAAGCAACATTAGTTCATGAGACAATTGCCTAAACCATTCACTAAATAAATATTTGAATATAATGAGTTAGATCGTAGTGATATCAGGCTAGAGGGACTGTAACTATATTGGTAGGCGAGGCAAGGATGAATGGCAGATTATATTTTCCTGTCCACTCAAATTGATTGACTTTGGGCCCGTTTGTAAGGTAAAATAGTAGGGGGTGGTGGTGGAATAGAAGTAATTATATTTTATTTAAACTCCATTCACAAGCTGTAGATTTTTTCCATGAATGAAAAGGGACATTTGCATAGTTAATTGAAATGGATTTTCTCGAAAATTCTATTCCGAATTGAGGATATCTATTAATGAAATTCAGACAAGAAATACCGAGTTTAGCCAAAGTTCTGTTACGCTTGTTCTTTTTTTATCTTCCAGAGTTGTAGATGTGTGATAGAAAAGGTTCCGTCAAACAGAGTTCTACCTTTACGGGACGTGGCATTAAAACGCATTTTCCATATGGGTGCTGCACTCGTGTTAAGATGGAAGTGAAAAGAATTGAGATCTGGTCTCTCCTGCGCGCGGGCCACAGGTCCAATAGGCCCAAGCGGCTCAACGTTAGCCAGCTGACCGTCCACAGATTCGCGGAGGGTCCTTTGTGTCCTTTGTTAAGAGCGTCATAATGAGTGCAACACAACTTTTGCTCTAACAGGTACACATATACGCATGAACATAGATTCATGCACAAATATAGAAAGGAATGCAGATGCGGAAACAAATGTACATATAGGTTCATATATTCATATAAATACACATACATAATGTATATTTTTGGAAATAAAAATATACACGCAGGTGCACACGGATAGGCACGTATACATAGTAGTACGAATTAATGCCCAATTAGAAAGGTACACATGAATGACTTCAGCAGTATTAATCTATTGAGAGACATAAACGTACATGTGTGTATGTAAAAAGAAGCGTGGTGTCCACCCATTTGCCTGTAATGAAAAACATTTTGTATTCAAATATAGAGGTTGGTGTTTGGGGTGGACCCGATTAAACCCCGGAAACTCTAGACTAAATTTAATGAGGACTCGGACTTTTCAATTATGTGTTGATACAGGCCCGGCAAATGCACCCTACAAGGCCAAATCTCTCACACAACTCCACATTCACTCAATTAAACCAATCACTTGGTCCGAATTCATATGGAATAGTTCGAATACCTTTACCGTCCTCAACAATGTAACAGCCAACAGATATGCAACATCCGAGTGAACAGACTCAAAACATGCGCACACTAGAGTGCAAACGGACAAAAAATCAGATTGGTTTCCACCAAATTAATCTATTTGCAATAGACTATACGACAGAGTTGCAACATAAAAATAAGCAGAATTGAAATCAAGAAAAAAATCAGACTTGCAACCGACAAAAGAAGAGAATTGGTGACTTGAAACAGGTTACTAACAAACGTAGGGTAATAAGGCTAAATATGGGCGGAAGTTGCGACGCTAAAATGAGTCAATAGTGGGGAATACTTGGTGCGCTCTGAGGTAATGGAGCAGGAAGACTAAGAGCAAACAACGAGACAGTCCTGGTGTTGGGGTAAGTCAGCTCCTGCCCGGGGAGAAGGACGCAAAAAAGAGTCAAATTGCCTCTACGTGAAACAACCTTCCCTGCGACCTCTCCCTGGCAGATATTACACATCAGAAAATTTTTCTTTCTTTGCTTTACCATCATCATCTCATTTTTCTAACTTTTAACCTGTCGTTTTCCCTCTTTTGGGGTTTTCAACATCTGGGTGATAAGCTCCTTCTTACACACTTGTCCATTGACCACTCCACTGCGGAGTCGCTCGTCGTTTTGTACCCATTCATTTCTACCATCGATAACTACTAAGGAGTTATTCCTCCAGATCTAGTATCTTCTTACTGCACTACGGGAAGGATAATAAACTCCATTAGCGCCTTTATTAGCGTTCACTAGCGACTCTACTCCAATGACTAGAGTGATATAATGTGGTCAAGTACTAACTGTTAGCTATTACTCCTCGCTATTCGACTCCGCGCACTTCCTTGTCAATATGATTCGATTGATTACATTGTTTATTTTTTTCATTCCAAATGGGAGAGTTTGGTATTTCTGCAACCTTACAGAAGGTGCTTATTAATTTAATTATCATTGCACAAATACAAGAAGAGGTTATAGTATGAATAGTGTTTTCATTAAATTGTTGCAACAATTCCATTTTGATGGCAAATAAACGATCCTATGTGTCCCCCTTTTCATGCTCCATCGGGTGTCACAACTTCTAAAGAATGACGAGAGACTAGTCATTGATTTGAGGTTCTCACTAGAGCTGAAATTGTCTAACACAAACGGATGTCAATTGCAGCTCTATTCCACGATTCAGAAGCTGCTTGATCCACATTTCTGAGGGC
The DNA here is from genome assembly GCA_963969495.1 of Ceratothoa steindachneri. NCBI lineage: Eukaryota > Metazoa > Arthropoda > Malacostraca > Isopoda > Cymothoidae > Ceratothoa > Ceratothoa steindachneri. Next base: position 133,120,199 of record OZ018319.1, read on the forward strand.
TGGAAAATAAAGAGCCAGGTACATTTGTTGAAAAAGACCGGGTTGACTTTTTTAATTCGCATGCACAGAGTCTATAAGTTACAATGTCGAGTCGTAGGTCTCTGGTCGGATAGTAACCATTTTACTTTTCAATGAGATTTTTTGACAATAAGATCGTAACTATTCGGGCGATTCTAACGAAATTTTAAACCCTTTGTATTATTTTATATTCTCTTTCGAATGATACGAGGGGCGGTCAATAAGTTTTGCGATTCGGATATAAGGAAACGAGATATAAGGAAAAGTGTTTTATTATTTTTTAATATGACCACCCTCGACTCCAATGCACTTGCACCACTTGTCCCTGAGGCTTCGAATTCCCGAAAACCAGAAATCTTCCGACTGCTTTTCAATCCACTCCTGGACGGCGAGCTGGACATTTTCATCGTCCCCAAACCGGCGTCCACGTAGTACAGCCTTGAGCTGGCGGAATAAAAAGTAGTCGCTAGGGGCCAGATCTGGACTGTAGGGGAGATGGTTAAGCTCCTCGAATCCGCACTCGCGCAGGGCAGCTTGTGCAACTCTGGCCTTGTGGACTTTGACGACGTTGAGGTCGATCATGGGGCATGAGATTTCTAGGGACCCAACGAGCAGAGACCTTGGTCATGGCCAAATTGTCATGGATGATGTTAATAACACTGCCATGTCATATTCCAAGTTCTCGCTCGATTTCTTCGACCTTCACCCGTCAATTTTCGAGGTTCATCCTCTCCACACGGGCCACATTGTCCTCGTTGGTCACGTCTGACGGGCGTCCTGGACGTGGGTCATCTTCAAGGGACTCACGACCATGGCGGAACTCCCTATTCCAGCAAGCAATGGTTGCATATGGAGAGGTGGTGTCGGTGTACACTGTAACCATGCGTTCATGGATCTCTTTTGCATTCTTGCCTTCCTTAGTCAAAAATTTGACACTGCGCGGTGCTCAACCTTCTCCATTGTTCAAAAATTTGTGTGTGACGATCTGCGATCAGCTACTGCTTCTTAAATAGACGAGGCAGGAGCGTGCGGCTGCAGGTCCTGACTTGTCATAACTTGTTCTAAGACCCCCACAAACAGCCATCCCCCTTCCTCTGTTTTGCCCTACCGATTCGCAAAACATATTGACCGCCCCTCGTATAACAATTGCCAAAGTCCTCTCAAGCTTAGTCCGGGAGTTATTGAAAGTTTTAAAGGTAATATGGTCATAAAGTAAAAATAATTGAAAGTTTGCGACTTAGGTGTGTTGACCTTGTTTGACAATGTCTTTACTTTAGGAATTACCTGTGAAGGATAGTATAGAGCAAAAATAGGAATTATATCCTAAATTTTCATCTTTATGAACTTTCGTGCAACCGATGTATGTATGTCGTAAACAGACAAAGCCCGAATAATGCTTGATAGCCTCTGGAAAGAGACACGAAATACCCATTTTCCAGCGGGTATGGCACTAATGGTGGGGATAGGGGGAGGGATACCCTCCAGTTCTTCCATGTCTGGATGAGTTATTTGAGCACGAGATACTGATCGATGGTGGGGGGAAAGGAAGGATAAGCTTCATGCTTTATATGACACTAAGGGGTGTGTTCTTGAAGGTCTCTTGGTGGGGTTGATGCCTACCACTCTCACTTAGTTAGAAAGAAGGATTGTGCTGTTTAAGAGAGGCAGTTATATTCTTAATAGAATGTAAAAACAGGGCTTTTTTATGCATCACCCTGCAGCCCATATTTTTGTGTTGTTTTATTTTTAGTTTCTTTGGGAAAATGACACACAAATTGTGAAATTGGAAACATTTCTTTTCCGGTTACTCTGGTTAAGACGAAACTATACAATAAATTAAGGGCCGTAAATATTAGATGGCGATATAGTCATACGAAGAGACACTAAAAAAATTCCCATTCCACTCCATGTAACTGAAAACAATCTAGAGAGTTGCTAATCTCCGAGACCCATTGCATCCCGGGTTTATAAATAAGATTGGCGACTTTATTCGATATATATTCGTTAAATTTATATTGCCCTTCAGATAAATTAAAATTATTAACTTTGTTGATGATGATGGATTCCGCAATTCTCATCTCAATATAATTGTTTGATTTATAAATAATTTTTGCATCGTTAAAATCAATTCTATGGTCTTGCTTTTGCATGTGCGTAAAGAGACTTGAAGAGTTCGTACACCTTCTGATATCAGTGAAATGTTTTTTCATCCTCTTATTAAAGTGGCTCGACTCTCCGATGTCTGTTAATTTGAAATTATAGCATGGTATGCTGTATGTTCCAACATCGTGATTGATTAGACGCAGTCTAGTCAAGGATTTTCGAATGGTATTAGAATATTTGAATGTAATATTTATGTTACTTCCGTTCGCATATGATTTTAGGGGGGCAAGGCTGGAGCATATGGGAAACTGATACAGTTTTAAAATCGTCCCTTGGTGATATGGAGATGACATAGAAGTTTTTTCCTGCTTTCAAATGGCATCAATTTATGAGGTGAATTGGGTATTTTAGTTCAATGAAATTGCAGATAAGGTGGTTAATTTCATCCTGAAGGAAGATTGGGTCGCAGGTTCTATAAGCTCGGAGAAAGAGGGAAGAAATAACAGATATCTTTACGGATTTGTCATGTAATGAGAAAAACTGTATGTAAGCATTTGAATTTGTAGGCTTTCGATAGACTGAGCATTGGATATGATTATTTAAACAGGGGATATTTACGTCTAGAAAGGGTAGATAATTGTTCTGTCCCCATTCTACTTTGAATTTTATCGATGGGTGTAACGAATTCATGTTTTTGAAGAATTCATTGAAATTGTTATTGTCTATGGGCCATGCCAACAGGATGTCATCTACATATCGGAACCAGATAGGAAGTTGGGAATTGACCTAGGAAGGAGGGTGATTTCATACTTTTCCATAAATAGATTGCATATGATGGGAGAAAGGGGGTTACCTATACTTAGACCATATTTTTGGCGAAAAAACTTATCTTCATTTGAAAATACATTATTCGTTACACATAAGCGCACTAATTTAATCATTTTAAGGATCGGTAAAGGTAGGTTAATATCTACATTTGGAAGAAATTTTGATAAAACGTCAAGCGCTTCATCGACCGGGACTTTTGTAAACAAACTATTTACGTCAAAGCTTAGCAATATTTTACCACTGAAGTCAAAATTTTTAATTTTGGAAATAAGGTCGGATGAGTTGATAATATGTGAGTGAGAGATTTTACCCACATTATTTGATAAGATTCCAGCCAGCCATTGGGATAGCTTATAACTATGAGAATCAATGCAAGAGATAATTGGGCGTAATGGGATACCTTCTTTATGGGTTTTCGGTTACTCGTACATATAATATTCCTATCGTAATATATACTCGTAATGTATAATATGAAGTCCGTTCTTAATCAGAAAACTCGTTCCAGGAAGAGTTCTTCCTAACAACTTCAATTTTGTTTTAATTACGTCCTCTACGACGACCTGTTTTAGGTTTTCGATTTCTTTCTGTAACCTTTCCACCAGACCATCATTCAGGCCGGCTTTGGTTTTCTCATTTTTGATGCGTAAGAATATATAAATAATATTCCTATCGTAATATATAATTTTTTCCAATAAAAAATCAATCGCTTGACAAGCCAACGCAACAATTCAATTAAGCACTCTGTTTGTCGAAATCAGGCGGCAATGGAAATTATGGAATATTCATAATTCTCAACTACCTAAATAACCTAGATTGAGATAATAAGAAATAAACAATAATAGAGTAAAAAAGAGAGGAATATGTAAAATAGTTTTGAAAACAGGATATGCGAGAAAACATAACTTAGTTTAAGAAGTAGAATTAATTGAGTTTTATTACCTTGGAGATGCGTAAGAAGTGGGTTTCCATAAGGATAGATTTTGAGAACATTACTTTTTATATAACTTTGCAAGATATTTGGGATGTAGTTATCGCTTAAGAATTTTAGTGGATATATGGATATAAAATTAATAGGTAATATCTAATTATTTGTTAAATTATTCATTTAAATCAAAGAAAATAATTTGACAAGTTCAGGTGTAATTTTATTGTTAATTCAAATTAAAAAGATAAAGGTCAGAAAGTCTACTTTTGAAAGTCAAAAAGGTCGCAGAAAATTTCAAGAAATCTCTTATTAAGTAAAAGCAGAAACTTGAAGCATTTATTTTCCAGCTAATTTTCCTTCTCCCTTAATACACTAAAATGATGATGTTTCTATCCATTTAACCAAAACGGAACAATTTATTACGATTAAATGCAATAGAAGTTCAATTCCAAATCTCCTAGAAGATCCGAGGCTGCCCTTGAAGATTGAGCTGGGCATTGGTGTGGAGAAAAGCGATTCATAGTGCAGGATTCCTCGTCTCTTTTCGCCAAATGCTGCCTCCAATCTTACTAACCTCCTATTTAGTATGGTTCGACGATATCTCTTTATCCTGCAAGAAAGTCAACGAATAACATTCCTTCCAATTCCTTCCAAATAGTTGCCAGATTACTTGTGTGTCCACCTGTCTGATTTGACTTAAACAGCTACACAAGATCGAAAGAGAAACTACGGTTTGATCATTCCTTCTCTCATGATCGCAATGCCTTATCTACATCACATCGTCAATTACAATTTTACCCGTGAAAATATTTCTTCTTCAGCCTCAATGTTGGTCAAAAATGGTCATTAAATGATCGGCTTGTTGGAGAATCTGATCTAGTTACAAAGAAATCTCGCAGAAATCTGGCTGAGGCTAAAAATTGTATGCAAATTCAAGAATATTGAGCCACAAGAGATATAAATTACAGAAGCTATCTGATTGATGGTTACTGTACGATTTCTTTTAAGATTGTTTCTGACAAGGGCCTCTATTTTTTCATCCTTTCTTTGATGAAAGTCTTCCTTCACCTTGGCTCATTTTGCAGGTCTCTTTTTCCCACGTTGATGCTATTTGCAGGCAGAGACTTTCTTTGGAGAATCTTCTTCATAAATTTCTGCAATGCTTCAATTATTTGCGTTAGTTTTCTATTAGTTTTATTAAGAATTTCATGTTTGTTCGAATTTAAAATTACTGGTTTCCATAGCATAATAAAAGGGATGTTATTTAAAGCCCATCTGCACAACACAATGACATGTGAATTAAAGACAATGCCTAGCTGATATCAAAGTAAGGTCTAAAGACACGTTTGAACCTGTTTAGTTGATTACATAATAAAAAACATCAAAGCAATCTTCCGCGAGCTTTTATAATTTTACTTTATACATATAATTAAAGTAGATTATATACTTCTTATGCAACTCCCGACATAAAATAAAACTAAAGTTTTAAAATACATTAAATAATGGTTTAAATTAAAAAGGGGGACAAGGAAAGGTAAACCCCCCAAATAGACACATATTGAGTGCTATGTAAAACAAAAATAACATTACATAAAATTAACTAACAAAATCTAGAGTAATTTTGCCAAAACGGGAAAGACGAGAAATTTCGCTAAAAACTAACTAGGGTATCAAAAATTTATAAAAATAGCAACCTGAATGGATTTAAGAATAAAATAACCCATTATTTTTTAAATTAAAAATAAAAAAAAATTGCAATGAGGGACTGACCTGTATCGCTAGAGTTGTGATAGCAACTGATTTACTGTAGAAAACTAATAATGAAGAATGTTCTGTTGGATATTGTTTTGTTGTTTATGATAATTTAATCGAATAGGTGTAATTATTTAAATTAGGGTTTATTTTATTGGTGAACAACGACTCTAGGATTTTTAACTGCAAAGACGTTGAGGCTGAAGACAAGATGGTAAACGAGTTGGATTAAGAGGACGTTGGTGATTATCAGAGTGAAGCCTAACGGATGAGGCTTTTGGGATGGAAATGAGAATGCCAGAACTCTGTGGACAAACCCAATTGCTTAGCGATCCTGCATTTTAGTTGCAGGCCAGTTTGGCTCATAAAACGACTCTGGCAGGTAGTGCATGTATAATTATAAACTACACAAGATCTCAAGCCCGTAGGAATTGACACCTTAAGAAAAAAACAGGAATGCAAAGAAACAGGGTTAGCATTAATAAGGAAATGGCATTGTGAGAAGGGGTTTGTGAGTGTAGAAAGAAGTAGTTTATTGAAATTAAGTTTAACTCTGTTAAAGCTATTTCCTAGGTCTTTATATTCAGGCTACGAATCAGATTCCCAAGAAACAGATTAATTACAAGTATATATATATATATATATATATATATATATATATATATATATATATATATGTATATATATATATATATATATATAATTCAGAACATGCAGGCTATATGTATAATATACATATAAACCTGCAAACTGCAAAACCTGGGGGGCCTGTAGAGTCATTGCTAAAAGTTTTGAGGGTAATATATATACGAGTATATATATATATATATATATATATATATATATATATATATATATATATATATATATATATATATATATATATTCATTTTTAAAATTACATGTACGGAATAATTATTTCATTATTTAAATTATTGCAGGTTTATTAAAAAGTCAGTAATAATAAGAACACGCTCTATTCCTGTTCATGTAGAAGGTGAGTTTCAGTCTTTAGATCTTTGCTATTCGGTCAAAAGTGTAAAATTATAACAAATATGGGTTAAATGAATGATTTTATGTAATTAGAATTTAATTCGTAACATTTTTATGAAAATAAATGTTTGAATCTTTTTCGATTCCACGGATTGCAACCATTGTTGCTTTGCTCCAAAGTAGCCTGAAATGCAAGGAGATAGTTGTTAATGATCAGCAATATCGGTTAAGTTATCATCGCAAATTTGATCTACAGCAATTAAAGCAGACGTGCAGAACAAGGGAGATCATTGTACATATTGACGGCGTGCATTACTTTACTGTATTTAGTAATAAAATGGGTTTGTGCTCTAAATATTTTTAAATTTTTTCCTTTAAATTATGATACAAACATACTAAAACAAAATGCAACGTTTCCTTAGTTCTAATAATTTTCTTATATGATAAAATATAGTAGTCTCAAAAATTTTGTCCATGACTATATTATTAATTCAATATAAAGAATCTAATGATTGATAGCTGATAACGAACATTGTGGTAGCTGTCGTAGAACGACCCCGACATATACGTCACTTCTACCCAATATGCCTGAACACCCAAGGTCAAACGGGTGACCTTAACTCAACTCCGGTCACGACAGAGATGGGAGGATAGAAGTGGGAGGGAGTTGGTGTCTAACTTACCTGAACGAGTGCGAAGGATTTGTGCAGTTGCTTGATATTAAACTAATGAAGGCTACGGGTTATGAGGATTATGATTAAAAATAGGTCAAAAATAAACTTTAATATTTACACAGTTATACACAATAAATAGATTAAATAGAATAATGGCAATGGATATTTGATGTATACAAGAACCGAAATAACAGAGCTACGCCTAGCTTGCGTTCGAGGCTTTAAGAGATGAAATGGGGATCGGATGGTTATTCGAGGGACTTTAACCACGGGGAGTTTAACCTTTAGTAGTAACACTAACTGTTGAAAGTATTCGTGCCAAACGAAATGTACCGAAAGCAAGGATGGGCCAATTGACTGGGGCTCAGATCTTTTGGTATAATTCTAGCCTTCAGCTCGTAAAGAAAGGAAGCGCGATCGAGAATGACTTGTTTGTTTTAAAAGGCAAGCATTTACTGTCGATGCCCAATTGGAACCAACAATATATAGGGACCAGCCGGAACCGTTACTGCCTCCGCCAAGAGTGGGAACAGGAAGAATCTCTTCACGAACAAACACGGCGCTTGAGAGATTGGAAGTAGTCCCACAAAAAACAGTTTGATATTCTGACTGTTTTCACAGTCCTCGCTCACGTGGACTGACCTCGTGCCTGACCTCGTGGTCTCGACGGGGCACATGGTGGCAAGGAGCCCTGATTCTTGACAACTCCTCCATTCTCAAGATGTTACTTTAAAAAAAGTGGCATATGACAACCGCTGGATGGGTATTAAAAGTCTCAAATTTTCCCTACCTCAATGTGTGTGTGTGTGAAGGGGGGGGGGGGCAATTAGGGAATACGTGACCTCGAACGGGTCGCGCTTTGGTCGCTCGGACATTTACGTATCAGGAGTATCCAGGAACCTAAAAAATAAATAAATTCAACACAAGAGCTACAAGAACTAACATTAGTTCCAACGAGGGTCGATCACCTAAGGTCGATACGACTTATAGCTAATTGATCCGAATGATAGAAGGGGTTACCGGATCGTTCTTGATTTGTGAACAGAAAAACTTATTATGTGAATATATACATTTTAAACAAGAGGAACAAAATTAACATAACAGTTACAAGCATAAATTTATTCTAGATTAGTTTGGGTAGGCTTTAAGTGGTCCCTACTTAAGCTATCCGCAACACAATTCTCGGATCTTTTTATATAATTGATTTTAAATTGATACTCCTGGAGGTGTAAACTCCAGCGCATAAGGAGACCATTGTTGCTTTTTACATTTCGAAAATATGCGAAGGGCTTGTGATCCGTCTCTACAAGGAACTGTTTATTTAATAAATACATTCTAAACTTCTGTGTAGACCATATAATGGCTAAAGCCTCCTTTTAAATGACGGCATAGTTTTTCTCACGCGGGAGAAGTTTACGGCTAGCGTAAGCAATGGGGTAACTATCGCTATCATCACCATACGTGGGTAAAACGCAACTTACCACTTCATTACTGGCATCGGTTCTGATACCAAACGTCTTCTTAGTGTTGGGGAGCCGTACGCTTACAGCTGTTCGAAGTGGGAGAAAGCTAATGGGGGTCGAGACAAGGTGTTCCGGGGACTTTTTTTTCAGCAAGTCACACAAATGTGCCGGGAGAGAAGTGAAATGAGGGACGAAGCGGCGGTAGAAAGAAGCAGATCCTATGAAGGATCTCAGTTGCTTCTTATTTGACGGACGGGGCTAATCAGTTGTTCTAAATGCGAAACCCGAGGTTGTGAATCGCACTAAAAGCAAAATGGCACTTGCTCAGACTGATTGTGAGTTTGTGCTCGTGCAGTCAACCCAGCAGGGCCTGGAGGGCGATCACGTGATGGGTCACTCGCGAGTTGCAACGTAAATGTTATCGAAATAAAAAGTCACGTTTGCCATCCCGTCTAATATTCTTCCTATCATGCGATTTTAATTACTACAGGCATTAAGCTTTTGTCTGTGGAGAAAGCTGTGTATCTCTTTGCACCTTCTTTAAGGAGAATTTGATAATAAGCCTTACATAGGTCCAATTCGATAATGTGATTAGCCTCTTCAAAGAGATGGAGGTTTCGGTCGATCAAGGGGATAGGCTCAGCATCGAAAAATGTCACCGAATTAAGTTTCCGAAATTAGACGCACAGCCTATATGACCCGTCTGACTTCTTTATCAACACCGTGAGAGAGCAGTATTTAGATTGGGAGGGTTCTGTAATCTTTAAATTTAACAATTTAGTAACTTGTGCGTTAAAGACTACTCTCAATTGCATGGGCAGAGGGTACGGCTTAGAACGAAGAGGCTCCAGGGTGGTTTAAATAATATCATGCTCGAACTGAGCGGCACAGCTGGGAATCTCGGAAATAACGTCTCCAAAATGACTCAGTAACTGCTGAAGCTGACTCTTCAAATCGGGAAGCAGCTGGGCGTTAACGTCTAAGTCGGATGACGGGGGGACGGTAGCGCTGGGCACGGTGGGTAAGGGGTACTCCTTGTCCTGTTCAATGCAAGCCACTTGCAACATATTTAGCGGATGTAGGGGGTGAATGGGGCCAATCCAGTCGATTTTGGATACCTTCTGCAGCGGAGCGGATCTGAAGCGTCATTTTGTGGCTGTCCTTTGACAGAAATCACACAAACGGCAATGATTAAGGATGTCATCTGCCGCACCTAGCTCGTCCGACACCACAATACATTTACACCCTGTATCCCGAGCAAGGGTGGAGATCTGGCATCCGTTTACTGATCCGGTCTCAAACTTCCAGCTTCCTGGGGAGCTATTCTCAAACAAGATGGCCAGCGGCAGGAGCAACAGACGGAGAAGGAGACGGTTCAACCTGCGATGGTGGTGGCGCGGTGGAAGAACAAATTTGGTACACTTGATTGAGAAAACTAGAACAAAATTGGGAGTTCTGAGGGCGGTTTATCCTCAAATTTCCTTCAATACCGCAGGAGAAACACACGATGGGTCTCCTGGGAAAGTATGACGAAGGGTGATTTGACGAGAATGGCTTGACGTCACTGAGTTCTGATGAAGAAAAATTTCTCGGCTTGGAGGGGCCAGTTAATTTGACCAACTTACTAGGGTCACGGGGTGTAAATTTTTGTTTGCCACTTTTACCTTTTGGGGACAATAGATTAGACTTTCTTTTTTCCTTAGGGTAGCAATTGTGTCTCGCAGCAAATACATTAGCTTCTTCGATGCATTCATTTAAGGTGGAACACCTCCGGTCTTTCACAAAAGATCGAATCTCTGAAGGAAGCGAAGCCATTATCTGGTCCTTCAGAATGAAGTCTAATAACGCTTCATACTCGTGGGGAACTTTCGAAGAATCGAGTCAGAAATTAAAAAGTCTCTGAAGCGTATACCCAAACAAAATTTTACACGGTAGAAATCGGGCGTCATGTTATACGCGGCTAGCAATTCCGATTTCAATGTCAAATAATCGATCGTTCCATCCGGTGGAAGGGATATAAAAATATCTCAGAGCTTAGAACAAAAACGGCAGGAGTGTATCGACACCACCCGCTTCAATGTCCTAGTTGTTTAACTCAAAGATCTTTTCAAAATGTATCAAATAGGACCCGAAATCTTCACCTTCCTTGTAAACGAGCAGCTTCACTGACGTAGTTTGTGAGACGTCGATCCGCGAGTTGATGGAGATAGTTTTGATCCTCGCTCTATTTCCAGTTCATGTTGTCGGATGCGTTCTCTTTCTTCTTGTTCTTTTCTTTCTCTTCTTTCCGCTCTCACGGGTCTCTCTTCTTCTTTTATATAGGACAGAAGGTTTTTCCCGATAAACCAAGAGATTCACCTTGTAAGTTAAATTGGTCAACTGAAGATATAATGGTCGCGAAATCGAACTAAACTTTTCAAATAAATACGTAACGCGCAATTAATAATTTCCCTTTGAACACTCGGAAATACCCGAATTAACACGAGAGCCTTCAACTTTGCTCACAACATTTAAATATTAGAATGAACATTACTTGGCATGAAAGGGTAAAATTCGGCTAGGTGGAATAAATAAGTCTCAAAACTTACACATAGTATGCATAAAGGCGGGTACACACAACAAATGGGAACAATAGTTCGCAAGAATATTTCTGCTTACCTTCTCAATAACCAAGCCTTCAGCTTCAAAACCCTTAAAATACCTTAAAAGGAACCTTTTGAACACACTATAAACCTGACGCTAGTTATATATATATATATATATATATATATATATATATATATATATATATATATATATATATATATATATAATGATTATGTCGTAAAATTACCCCGACATATACGTTACTTCTACCCAATATGCGTGGACGCCCAAAGTTAAACGGGTGACTCAATTCTGGTCACGACAGAGATGGGGCGGGGGAGTTGGTGTCCAAATTCCTTGAACGAGTGTGATGCATATAAATACAAAACAATTAAGTGCAGTTGGCCGATATTAAACTAAATAAGGCTGAGGTCTATGGGGCTTATGAAAAAGAGGAACCAAAATAAGCTTTAACATTTATACAGTTATACGCAATAAGTAGGTTAAATAGAATAATGGCAATGGATACTCGATGTATACGAGAACCGAACTAACAGAGCTACTCGGTGCGAGCTCTACGGAGGGGAGGGGGGTGATCGAGAGGCGATACGAGCTTCTGTACATAGGCACACAGGGATGACTGGCAAGGTAGGCACAGATGATTCGTCTCAGCTTAGCTTGGGTTTGAGGCTGTACGCAATGAAACGTGGATGAGGTGGTTATTCGAGGGACTTTAACACGGGGAGTTTAACTTCTACTAGTAGCACTAACTGGAGGGAATATTCGTGCCAAACGAAATGTACTGAAACCAAGGATTGGCCAATTGACTCTGGGCTCCTTCGGTATAATTCTAGCCTTGGGCTCGCAGATAAAGGGAGCACGATCGAGCCTGACGTGTTTCGTTGTAAAAGGCAGGCCAATACTGTCGATGCCCAATTGGAACCAACAATATATTAGTACCAGTTTAGAACCGTTACTGCCTCCGCCAAGGGTGCGCGCGGTGGAATCTCTTCACGAACCAACATGACGCTTGAGGGATCGGATGTTGCCTGTGAGGGTTTATTGATAACGCCACGGGAGACGACAGAAGCGGGCGTTTGAGATTCCAATTCCTCGCTTATCGCGGAAAGCATTTTGATATTCTGACTGTTCTCACGGTCCTTGCTCACGTGGACTAACCTCATGCTTGACTTTGTGGTTTCACGGGGCACATGGCGGTAAGGAGCCTTCATTCTCGACAGTAGCTTTATGGGTTTTTTAATACTCTGCCTGGGATGCCTTTGATAACCCATACAGGCCTTTTCTCTTGTTATTTTATTGTTATGTTATGTGATCTTATAAAAATTGACAACCTTGCACTGCCATATAATGCAATCTACTTTATTTTTCCCATTTTTATCCAATCAAGCAAAAAAAGAACAAAGGAAATTGTTTTCCTCTCTTCTCTCTCTAGTTCATAGTAGTTAAATCATATCCCTGGAAAGACCAATTGCCAATAATTACCTGATGACTATCGGAAGTTGCAGGCAAACTTCAGATGAAAAGTAAGTTGACTACCAAAGACTGAGGAATCGGTAAAACAACGGAAGAATATGATATTGACTCTGCAATTTGTTTTGTCAGGATGAAAGTATTGTGTCAGGTAATCCAGAAAATAATGATTTTTAGGTTGCAATTAGAAAATAAATAAACAGGTAGGTAATATTATTTATTTTTAATCAAAGTAAGTTCCATGTGCTTGAATGAACTTTTGCCAACGTATTACATTGCCATTTATGCGAAAATAATGGCGTTTTTCTCACAATACCTTATATATATATATATATATATATATATATATATATATATATATATATATATATATATATATATGAAAAGTTAACTACCTAAACCAAGTTCTAGTAAGGTTTAATAAAATATTTTCGGGAGTACATAAGTTAAACACTAACTTTAGTTGTCCAACTCTCAAATCTTGTTATTTTTATTTTAGTGGCCCTTAAAGAACATGAAAAAAAATGAGTTTGACATTATTTATTTTTATGAGTTCAAACTTGTAAAAGTTCTACTGAAACTGCTTAAAATATTAACGAAGCATTCGTCAAATATCTGTTTCTGTTAATACAGTACAGCGTTGCTTTCAAGGATTTCGAACAGTCGATGGGAGTCTTACAGATATTCAACGTCCAGGGAGGAATCAATCCTCTAAAGATTACAAACTAACATTAGCTCACTGGAACGATGAGAGCAAGGAAATCAGGCATTTCCACCCATTGTTTATAATAGGAAAAAGAAAAAAGATGGATAAGTTTGTACATGATCAACTGACAAATGACCAACAAAAACATCGCTACAAGATTAGATCAACCTTGTTGTTAAGAAAGCGGAATGATCCATTTCATGAACGGATAGTTACTTTTAATGGAAAATGGATTTGTGACAACAACGAGAAAAGATCTGCCCAGTGGCTTGACTGAAAAGAGCAACCGAAACATATCCCAAAGCCCGCGTTCCATCAAAATAAGGCTGGTGACAGTACGGTGGACTACACCTGGGATTGTCTAATATAACTTTCTGAACCATGGAGAAACACTTACACCAGTGAAGGACTGTCAGGAATGAAAAGTAATTCATAAAAGGTTGTGCGAAAAGATAATCTTTAGTCAATCGCAAAGGTCCTATTCCCCTTAACGACAATGCTCGTCCATATGTAAACAAAGGTGGCACTTCAGAAATTAAACGATTTGGGATCTGGAGTCCAACCTCATCCACCTTATTCTTCAGGTCTCAATCCTACAGAGTTTTATATTTTTTAACATCTGGAAACCTCTATAGAATAAACGATTTCAAACCCAAAGAGATGCCGAAGAAGCTTTTAAGACTTTTCTTGACTCAATGCGGGAAAACTTCTAAAGTGCATTTAATCACATGGAACATACTTCGATTGAAAATTTTATATACCTGTTTGTTTATTTTAAACCTTGCACCTTATTAAATGACATTACTTTCGAGACTACCTAATAGTTAGGAGAGGAGTGTGAAAAGCACAAGCTGTAATAGAGAGAGAGTAAATGAAAAAGAAGAGTAAATACAATAACAATAGTGTAATGTATCGGCGAAGATAAAATATTTTTATGTAGAACTGTGGATGAAAAGGAATATATGTTCAAAAGTATAATAATTCTAATGAAAGAGCGCATGAAGAGGGATTTTTTTCCCAAAGGTTTGGGTGATGTTCGTCGTATTTGTATTCTAATTCATTCCTCCAATTTTGTTTGATTAATTCATCCATTAGAAAGATATTATTTTCGTAGGAACTCAAAGACAATACATGTTTGTGTTTTTTCTATTATTTTTTCCCTCTTTTTCCAATTATTATGTTTAATGGTTTTATTTTTGCTTCGATGTGTAAGTCTTTGTTTTTTCCTATCTAATCGTCGCGTGTTCGTAATTATGCATACTGCCTTATTCTGTATACGTTGCATTCTTATTAGATTGCATCTTGAAACCGCCGTATACATGGAAATTGTTAGATATATCAAGGTAGGCTGTATCATGGCCTGGAGATCTTTTTCTTATTTTTAATGTTTAGATTTCTTAATCTGTAGAGGGAAGTTAGCATGCCTCGTGCTTTGTTTATTCTTTCGGTTACGTGTTTTTTGTAACCATTTTTGGTAATCGTTAGACCAAAATTCTTGCTTTCACTATCTACGTAAACGTCAGATAGTTTTGTGCGATACATAGGTATAATTTAAAATTTATTTTTATTCGTTTTAATTCCCCATTTGCGTTCATACTCGTTTAGATTTTCTATTTCTGTTGCTGTTACTCTGGCTTGCATCTGAGGGTTCACACACCCCACGTTCCTGGGTGGGGGAATGTCCGAATGTCCGAGGTATACACTGAGTATAGCGAAGGACTTAAATATCCTCCTTGAGCGAGGCCCGTATTAAGCTTGAATCTTTCACTTTGGTAATTCCCCGTGTCTATCTATTCATATCTTTCCATGACGTAGTCGCATAAAATTCTTTCCAAATAGTTGTTCATTTCCAGATTTAGAATTTTATGTTGTATGCCTCTTCGCCAAACTTTATCGAATGCTTTCGATACGTCCCGGCATACAATGTCCATACTGCATTTCTCTCCTTTCACTTTGCTTATTTTTTCTGTAATCACGCTGAGGGCTATCTCCGTATTCCTGTTCTTTCTGAAGCCAAATTGTTGATTGTTCCAGGGATTGTTTTCTGCGAGATATTTATTTAATCTTGTGTTCTGGATTTTTTCAAACACCTTCCCGATGAGGTCGAGAAGGGATATAGGTCGGAAGTTTTCGATCTCCAAGGGTGGTTTTCCCGGCTTCCGTATGAATATCATTTTGGCTATCTTTAACTCATCGGGGAAGTATCCCGTGTTTATACAGGCTTTAAACAAGTTCCTTATCCCTTCGAGTATATTAAACGGTGCTTCTATATAGTTTTTTATCTGGTGAGGCCCGATTTCCTGGGGGCCTTTTGTTTAAAATTTAAAATGGTATTCTTTAATTCCTCGATTGTAATTTTGGCGTTAAATCCATCGTATGCATACCGTTCCTCTTCTACGTAGTCATATGGAAAATTCCTTTCAAACCGTTCATTTAGTTCGTCAATTATCTTGTTTTCGAAGTCTATATCGTAGTTTTCGTTTTCCTTTTCGCCGTTGTTAAACACTCCTTTCCAGTGTTCCCTGAACAATTTTTCAATCTCGCGTTCATATTCGATTAATTTCCCGTTTTTGTCCTTAATCTTTATTTTTTCTTTACCTTTGTCATTTCCCATTCTTTTTATCTTTTTTTTTTAACGGCTATGTCCCAGTATTCTCTTTGTCCGTTATTGCGCTTAGTAGTTCTCTCTTCTTCGTTCTCAGATTGTGGTATTTTTCCCTTGACGTTCCGTTTATTATTATGTCCTCGTTTATCGCTTCTACGATTAATACAGCAAAGATACATATAGTAGAATTTTCTTTCCTCTCGAATTATCCTTGAGATGTGGAATTGTGATTCCACAATTTTAAATCCCACCACCACCGCTTTATTGAAGACAGAAGGTCTGATTGTGATTGAGTTAGCACGCCCCACTTCATGGTGTAGAAAATAAGCAGCTTGTTGATGGTTTTGATGCGTCGCCTAGCGAATCCATTGTGTTGTATGATCATGTTTCGTTCGACGAAGAGGGGTCAGCAGTTATACGGTCTCGGTAACGATATCTCTCTCTTGTGGTTTCGTAGGCTGGGTTATGAGAGCAGTGAGCTTCCTTAGATTAAAGGAATATATATATATATATATATATATATATATATATATATATATATATATATATATATATATATATAGCTGGATTCTCTATTGCTATGTAAATAGCTGGAATAGCCTTGAACTGGCGAACAGTAATGACAACTTTTCTTCTCGAATAATAATGATAACTTTCTATACTCTCCCTTTTCCACTTGACTTGACTTGACTTGATGTAGAAAAGGGTGAAAGGTGTATTACAGAACTACAGAACTACAGAATCTAGGACCAGCAAAGACCCTAAGGTCCGCTCGAGGCTAGTCCGCTACACTAAATCAAAAACTACGATACACCCTTATCTACGAGTGTATCTCTAACATGCTATTTTTTATTTTTTTTTATTTTAATACTATCTACTGTACACACTTATCTACATGTGTACATTATCGTGCAATTTTAACTAATCAAACTAGGGGTCGGGGGAGATAGAAAGTTTTTCTTCTCATCTTCCGCAGCCACTCGACTGCTAGTGGTGAAAAGCTAATTTAGGGATAGAGACTACTTATAGGATAGGCGGAAAAGAAATGGGACATCTAAGCTACACATGCAGAGAATCGCCGGCATCATTTTTAGTCATCATAATTTCATATCCTTAAACCTCCGCTCCAAACTCTCTCTCTGCAAGGACGTTTAAATTCACAGTGCTCAACTACGTTATATTTAAACTATTCAAATGCACGTCGAGACGATTTTTGAACATATTACCTGAAGTGCTATCTACTACGTGGGTGGGCAGCCGATTCCAATTTTGAGTAACTTTAAATGTAAAATAGTTTTGGGCTATACTAGTGTTAAAACGCTTGTTCACAAATTTTAACCCGTGCTGACGAGTATTTCCCCTATGATCCAGTTCGAACAGATTGCGAAAGTCAACGTTTGAGAAACCCTTTAGTATTTTAAATACTTCTATTAGCTGGCCACGTAATCTTCTGCGTTCTAGCGATGGCAAATCTAAAGCCCTGAGCCTTTCCTCGTATGATCTATTCCTCAGCTCTGGAATTAATTTCGTAGCCCTACGCTAGATGATGATAGTGCTGAAGAAGATTGTAGTTTTGCCCTGGAGCAGAGGGCATCACAGGCATTCTACTCTTTTTCGATTTTCATGGATTCCTCCATCTGGTTGGAACAGCGTCAGCTGACCTTCCTGTAGCGTTAAGCTACTTTTCATTTTTCCTTTTTAATTTGTCTTGCTTTTTATATAAAATCTGCATAAATATTTCTTCTTTATATATACTTTTTCCTCCGTCAGTTTGAAGAGGGCATTCAAGCCTTTCAATTATAGTTTTGCTAACTCGTAGCCTATGTATTATTTATTTAATTTGCTTGTTTGGTGATTTTTATACATCGCCAATGGGGGAATTACTCCCCATTTATTCTTCTTGTTTTGCTTTTTCTATTTATTTATTATTTGGGCACTACGCCTCTTTTGTTTGTCATTTTTCGGTTTTCTTTTACTTTAAACTTGTTGTGTGGGCACTACGCCTCTTTTGTTAATTTTGTTGTTGTTTATTTATTTTAGTCTTGGGATATTTTTGGGCACTACGCCTCTTTTGTTTAATTTTGGATTCATTTTTATTTGGGTTCTTTCTTATTTGGGGGGGGGGGATTGGGCACTTCGCCTCTTTTAATCAATTTAGGTTTTCCGAGTTTGGTTTGTTGGGCACTTCGCCTCTTTTTCTTTGTCGCTCGATTTGGAGTTATTGCTCTTGAGTGTATTTTGCTGATATTTCTTAAAGGAACGGTTGTCTTGAGGACTGGTTTTTAGCGTCCTGAACGAAAGATTTGCTAGCTATCTGAACAGGGCTACTTGGTTTTCACGGGAGCACGTTCTTCCACTGGGAAATAGTGCTCTCCTCGTAGCCCGTCCAATAGCATGCTGCGGTATCTCGAGGCCCGCATCTATTTGCGGGAGAATCTCGTTTTCTACCCTTTCCCAGGTCTTTCTCCCTAGCCTTTGAAGGACTATATTCAGTGGCTGAAATCCTGCTCTTGCGTGCAGTTCCGTCTGCCGAATATAGTCCAGCCTCCTCGCGCCGGTTATAAGCAGGGTAGCCTTGTTCTGAACTCTCTGCATGTGTTTGAGAGAGGTAGAACTGGCCGCCTGCATAACCACCGCGGGGTACACCAGCACTGGACGAACCAGAAGGTTGTAAAGTTTGCTGATGTTTTTTAAGCTGAGATCTTTGAACCTATAAAGTTTTCCAAGTTCTCTTCTGGCTAGGGAGACACGGCTGTTAATGTGCGCCTTGTACCACGTTGAGGTAAGGCGCAGACCCAGTACTTTACCCTCGTTCGAGTATGGGTAAAGTTCGTCTCTGACGATGACATCGTCACGTTTCCGGCGGTTCATAGGGAGGATTTGGAACTTGCGGCGGTTTGTTTTTATTTTCCACTTTCTTTCGAAACGATTAATGTTTTCGATTTCGGTAGCTGTCTCCCTTGCTTGAACTCCAGCGTGCCTATAGGAACCGGGGATGATCTGGGTGATGTCGTCTGCAAACTGCAGATACATCACATCCTCCCCGACTGGAGCAGGTAAGTCCAACGTGTACACAATGTACAGCAGCGGACTCAGACAACTACCTTGTGGAACTCCCGCCTCTAGTTCAAACTTGGGTCCTCTGTAGCCCTCGATTGAGATACGGGCTGTTCTTTCCATGATGTAATCACAGAGGACCCTTTCCAGGACCGGGTTTAGCTGGAGGCCTAAGATCTTGTATTGTAGACCTCTCAGCCAAACCTTGTCGAAGGCCTTTTGCACGTCGCGCAACACCACATCTACGTACCTCCCTTCAGCTTTGCAGCGGGCTAGCTTTTCGGTGAGGAGGGCAAGGGCTGTATCAGTCCCCCTCCTCCTGCGAAACCCGTGCTGCTGAGGGTTGTGAGCTTCCAGCTCGGACAGCTGATCTTGTAGCCTGTTGGCTAGAAGTTTTTCGTAGATTTTACCTACAAACTCTAGAAGGGAAATTGGCCTATAGTCCACCAGTTGATCTGGGGGCTTGTTCCCTTTAGGGATAAAAATGATTTTGGCCATTTTTAGCCCGTCGGGGAAGTAGCCCGTATTCAGGGAAGCATTGAAGATGTTAGTGATTCCCTGAATAATCTGCCGAGGGGCATGCACCAGATTGTTCTTGGTGATGCCCGTCCAGCCTGGTGCCTTTTGCTTGAAGGTTTTTAAGACTTCCATGACCTCTACCGTTGTTATTGGTCGGCCATGGTCCGCCATTTCCCTCCTTTCGTCAACGTAGGCTTGTGGGTGCGTTCGATGTATGATCTGATTGAGTTCTTTAATCAGATGGTCCTCGAACTCCTGGTCAAATTCCGCATCGTCCTCTGGTGTTATAGAGAAGATTTCCTTCCAAAACGTGCGGAATCTATCCTCCAGTACCGCCGGATCCTCCAAGTAGTCATCGCCCTCCTTGATGCGGGTCTTCCCTCTACTTGGGAGTCCTTTCAATTGTTTTACTAGTCGCCAGAATTTGTCGGGGGCCATCTCGCTGTCCAACCCGGCTATTAGGCTGTTTCAGATTTCAGCCTGTTGTAGGTTAATAGCCTGTTTTAGTTCGTCGCGTAGGCGACGGAGCAGCGAGCTTCGCTCCCGATTTGTACCTGCTCTTCTTATTTCCTCGTACACCTCCCTGTGCTCCCTAGCGATCTCCTTCATCTCTTCGGTCCAACGAGGTTGTGGAAGTGTTTTGTACCCTGTCAAGGGTACACACTCGCGGTCAGCCTCAATGATGAGGGCTGTTATCCTTTCCAGTTCCCCGTCGATCTCTTCTAATGTGGCCTCACTTAGGTCGGCTGGTTCGTAAACGCCTAGGATTTCTCCGTAGCGTTCCCAGTCAGCCGAGGCGTAGCTCTTGCGGAGAGGGACCGGAATCTGGATCGGAGCGAGTGAGATGGTGGTGAGTATCGCTATATGGTCGCTGGGTACTGTTGGTCCTGGCTCGCTATAGTTATTGAACGGGAAGCCACCACTTGTCATGATTATGTCGGGCTTGGTTGCTGCCCGAGAGGTAATATAGGTCGGAAATTCCGGTCCTATCCTCTGGATGTTTTTACGTCGCATAATCATTTCCAAGTTGTGGCCTCTGTTATTTGTATTACCATAGCCAGCCGTTCGACATCTGGCGTTGAGGTCTCCCCCAAGGAACACCATCCTGCCGTGGCCAAACAAGGTGTAAAAGTTATTGAGGGGCAGGTACGCTCTGCGAGTGGGTTGATACGCCGACGCGATCACGAGGTTGCCCACTAATGTGGGCATCTCAATCGCCACGAATGACTCGTCCAGTTCTGGAAGATGCCTGAACGAGAGATTCTTTTTGATTGCAATCGCGGCGCCGTCAAACCTCTCCTGAGAATGGTTTTTAGCAATCACTCTGTAGCCCGGTATCTTTATTTGGTACGATGTTGTGTCGATACCGTGCTCTGAAATCAATATGATGTCGGGGTCTAGCACACGGAATATGTTTCCATACGCCGTTGCTTTTCCCTCCCATCCATTGACATTGAGTGTTACTATCTTCAACCTGTTGTTCGGGTTTTCCATTCTCTTTTCTGGTTTCTAGTGTTTCTTGGTGAAAGGACGTTTTCTCCCGTTCCTCTTCTTTTTAAATTCTGACGTGGGCAGTTCTTCCAGTGTGTCCCTATAGAGGGTGATGTTATGACTATTGAGGGCCTCTTCGACTACCTCTTCGTCACACTGGGCATCGAAATCCCACTTATAGTACTTCTTTTTGATACCAACTAGTATCCTGTTGGTATCGTTGTCCTTTGGGAAGGGGAGTTGCTCGGATGCATAAATCCTCAGATTTATCTCATCCGCGTCTAGGGCCTTTTTCGTCGTTCTCTTTTTCTTTTCTGCCTTTTTGATGCTCGAATCGGCATCACTGTCTGAGGACTCCGTAGATTCAGATTCATCGGAGCTCTCCTTAACCGTCCTGTTTACGATCTTAGATCTGACCGCAGCTTCTCGCTCTTTTTTCGCTTCTATTCTTGGGTCTGGTCTTTTGGGTTTTTCCTGTGGCTTGTTCTCCTTGACGTTAGCTGGTTGAGCCTCCTTGGTTACCATCTGCAGTTGGAGGACGTCCCCTGAAGGTGGGTCGTCCGGGAACCACATTTGGTTCAGGCCATTCTTCGCCAGCATTTGATTTAATTCCTTAGCGAAGCAACCAGGTTGGGTCAGGTTTCTAACGTGTGCGTATAAGATACACGTTAGAATTTTAGTAGTCTTCATTTTGGAGCTTTAAGTATGTCTTGTTGACATTTCCAGCAGATTGGGCAGATTTGGCGACTTGGGCGTAAGAGGTGTGCGCTTTCCTAGTCTCCGCTTCTTGAGAAATTTTCGGTTTGTTTCTTATAATTGCTTTTTTTTTCGGACAGGCCATAGCCATCGTCCGATGCCCTTGTCCGCAGTTAATACACGTCTCCCGGGGGCTCTGGCAGCTCTTCCAGTGATGGCCTGGTTCGCTGCATCTAGAGCATAACTCCTCGGGTGCTTTACATTCTTTGGTTGCATGTGCCTCCATTTTACAGCAGCGGAAGCAGAATTGTACCGAGTGGAATTCCTCCCTCTCTATCTGCTCCCCGCTGACTTTGGCATTGAAAAGCAGGAGCCCAGACTCCTTTGCCTTCCTTGCCATGGATGTCTCCCCAAAAATTATTTTAAATACATGAGAATAATCCGTATTATCTCTTTTATTTCTGAATTTGATTATGTCAATTACTTTAGCCCAAGCGTGGTTTTTGAGGATTTCTTCCTTAATTTCCTCTTTGGAGTGTTCTCCTATCCACGGGTCTAATTTTCTGCATATCACACTCCTGTGTGATTGGATCTGCGGGGGGATAGCAGGTGTTAGGCCAAGCTCCAGAGAACCTCAATGGCAGCTTCTTTGGTTAATGACTCTATGTCTTTTTTCGTCTCACAGACGGCGACATAGCCCACGGGGACTTGCAGAAGTCTCACCATGGCAATCTTCAGTTTACCGTAGACGGCTTCGAAGACCGTCTCTCTGGCGGGTCTGTTATGGCCGCTCATGGTGCGCAGAGGCACCCGGGGGAGTTGGTTCTGTGCCATTTTGCACTGGCCCCAAGGGGCGATGAACCACTGTGGGGTAGCTCCTGCTTCTGGTTCTTAGTGCGTTTGCCAACTATTTAATATGGGTTGTTTATCCAGAATAAACAATTCTTCAATGTTTTAAAAGAGTTTTACTTTTTTGGAGGGGGGGCATCCCCCCCCCCACCCACCGTTGCAAGCGAGCCTCCATGAACATGAACTGCTGGATGAAGGGATGAAATGAATGTGGGTGAACCCGGGGAGGCCCCTCAGACGGTTGGTTGTGACGGACTTAATGATGGGTGGTGATTGAATCAACTACCACCACCCGAGTGGTGCCGCCCCGTCCGGGGTTTGGTTATCGATGCTGCTTCCAACTTACACAGGGACGGTTGCATGTCCCCCTGTGGTCTTGGCCGGAAACTACCCTCAGAGATTAGAGCGAACTCTTCCCCGAAGCTTTCAGCATCGCCTCGTAACCGGGCAACCACTGACGCCGAGTTCTGCAGTGGGCTAGTCCACAAACCTGCTTTCCTGGGCGCCTCCAATTATGCCTATCACATGAACGGCATAGTTGGAACGTGGCAAAATGGAATGCAGTTCAGTTCACTTCAGCTCCCCAGCCCCGGCAGGGGGGGGGGAGAATGCTTGGTCGAATTAGCCCGACATTCTTGGGCTCGTAGTACTCTCTTTTAATAAGTAAATTCTCTTTTCTTCCCCGTAGGGAAACGTGAATAAATTCACGTAAAAAGCCTCTTTGCTTTATCACCGAAAAACGTTTTCAGAGTTAGGTGAATTATGAAAATTTTTCTTTCCCGTCCCCTTTTCCACAAAAAGTACACTTATATAAATAGTCATTTCATCTGCTCATAATACTACAAAATTCAACCAATCAGGATTGAGATACATTTAATCGTCATACTTATGTTCATTTTTGGAATAACAGACCTTACCGTTAACAAATTGACCAATCAGCTTTTAGACATAAGCACTGAAATAATTGTCCAATCAGCGCCACGATAGATTTAAAAAGTTAATAACGCTCAAACCATTTGCACATAAACACGGCTAAAATCCATTTCCTAAAAATAAAAAGTGATAGGAAGTGTAAAGCGCGAAAATAACTAAATAATAGTGCAAAACGTTTAAAGTGTAAATAATTAATCAAATAATTAATTAAACAAACAAGTTAAATAGATAAATAAGTAAATATTTAAATGTGACAATTAATAGACAAGTGATAAAACAACTTAAACAAGTGAAAATTTAGCGAAAAATATAAATAGGAAACTATAAAATTAAAATTACTAATCAATATATAAATACAGTGAATTAAAATTAAGTATATTATAAATAGAATTAGGTACGTAAAATGAAACATTCAAGTGATAAAACAACTTAAACAATTTAAAATTTAACGAAAAATATAAATAGGAAACCATAAAATTAAAACTACAAATCAGTATGTAAATACAATGAATTAAAATTAAGTATATTATAAATAGAAGTAAGTGAAACAGTATCTTAAACTTAAACTCAAGTGACGAAGTATAAAAGGTAATAAAATCAAACAGTGATATATAAACCAATAATTAGTCATCGAAATTTAGTGTAATAATTAAAACCCAATTAGTAGGTAGAATTAATTTATGTATTAAAACCCTGTTAATGGTGTGTTAAAAAGCTGAGCTCCTGCCTTTATTTCTCCAGGAGAAACCTCTTTATGTATCTTTGCCTTCGACTACTTCTTCCTCTCCTCAACTATAATTTTTTCAATTTTTTCACCACTTTTGACTATATATTTTTGCATTGTGTAAATTTATTTATTTGATGTATAAAATACTTGTACTCTTTCTAATAAATATATCATCATCCGAATTTTGAGATGGCGAAGAAATCTTGGTAAAATACAGCTCCGACAGCATCTCACATCCGGCAAAGGAGGGAAAGTTTTTGGAAATATTTCCCAAACGCCTCCAAAAACTTCCCAAAGAGATATAGTACGCATTTTTCATCACCACTCACCATCATACTAACTTCATCTTTTATTCTACCGGTCCTACTTAAGCAGATGACTGCCTAAGTCCCCGGCCCCGCCCCCCTGCGTGAACAACCGTCAGATGTGAGGGGGATTTGCCATTCATGTTTCGTCCCAAATATGTCTAGCAGTTGCATTGGCATGATTGGGGGCATTGGAGGAAGCTGGTTTGAGGATTAGCCCACAGTAGAGAACAATGTCAGAAATATTCCGGACAAGGGACGGACCACAACCTTCGGTGCACATAGAGGGACATACAACCGTCTATATGGTATGATGGGGAGCGGTCGCGATTCAAAAACCCTCGGGGGGGGGCCGCGTTGTCAATAAGTCCGCCATACAATCACACTCCTGAGAGGATGCCACCCGGACTCATCTCATCCATCTTTCCTCATTCACCCAAAGGCAAAATACCTTTTTACATCCAGGCGGCGGTTTTTACGAGGGGGGCCCTCTTCTCCCAAAAAGGAAAAATCAAACTTTTTTAAGGAAAAATATCCACAATTCCACCCATAAACTAAAAAACGTAACAGAGAGTCCCCGAATAAAGGAAAGCAAATCTATCCAAGGAAAAGTGTGCGCCCCCTATTCAAGGGGAGCCCACCCGGAATAATGGCTGCACAAGATGCGCGAAGAGTCCCGCTTAGGTGTGTTAGCAGGCAAGCAAAACCGGACAAGGGTACTGTATATAAGACCCTGTTAGGTAAGCTCAACGTAGGCGTGCTTAGATTGATTGACACTCCAGTTGGTTATGCCGCTGTGTGCGAAAAGGAGAAAGATATCGAGACGCTCATGAAGGAAGAAGGGGTAAGGCACCTAATGGAGATAAACCTCCAACCAATTACGCCTCCCCAAATACAGGCGCACAGGAGCGTCGTGTGCCGGAGGCTGGACCCATGGGTAGGCCAGCACACAAAGGAAGAAATAAAGGAAGAAGTAGAGAACAACCAGAAGTGGGCAAAAGTGGCCGAGATCATCAAGTTCCGTAATAAAAGGGACAACTCGGAATACTCCCACGTGTTTAAGGTTGTCTTCACAGACACGGAGATGGTGTCGAAGGCCAAAGATAGAGGTTTACTTCTCTTCAACGCCAAAATCAGTAGGGAGCAGGTCGAACGCGAGGAGTACATCCCCGTGTAGATCTGCTTTAACTGTTATCGCCTGGAGAGTCATACGACTAAAGAATGCAAAGATCAGGAGGCAACCTGTTCAAAGTGCAGCCAAAAAGGACACGGCTGGCGCGAATGCCAGGACAAGGAGGAAAAGTGTCCGAACTGTGGCTAAAGGCATGGGGCGATGGCGATTTCATGCCTAACCCCAAAGGAGATTATCCGGAAAAAGACGAAAGCAAAGAGGGCGGAAGGTATAAGGAGGGCAAACACCTCCTATGCCCAAGCAGCAAAAACCACCCCATCAGCAAGCTCCTTGAACAGCCATGCCCCAAGAACCTACGTCAAAGTAGATAAGGACGACAAGGACGCCACAAAAATTCTTACGTGTATCCTCTATGCGCACGTAAGAAATCTGACCAGCCCAGGCTGCTTCGCCAGGGAGGTCAACACTATGCTGAAGAACAATGGACTTGCAGAAATGTAATTCCCGGAGAACCCCCCTTTAGGGGATGTCCTCCAAGTTCAAATTGGAAATCAAAAAGAGGCACCCGCGACACCCTTCTCACGGGAGACCGATGAAAGAGAGGATAACGCCAGAAAACTAAAAAAGAAGCCCACCCCACAGAGGTTCCCTAATAAAGACCCACGCCTAGCTGCAATGAAAAAGAGGGAAGAGAGTGCGAAGAGAGCAGCCAGACGTCTCAAGCAGGCGGAAGGAAATCTCCTAAGCTCGGCCTCGTCATCCGAGGACGAACGGGAGATCTCTCAACCCATTAAGAACAGGACCAGGAGCAGGAATTCGAAGAAAGTTATGGAATTTAATGGAGAAGACCTCAATATCAAATTCTTCAGAACAGAAGACACTTCTTTTCCGAAAGTTCCAAGGTGGGGGAAATCATTAAAGGAGTAAGGACAGGACAATTGAAATGGTCCTATGATTTCCCAGACCGTGAAGCGCTGGTAGTAGCAGCGCTCATGGAGGCCAGAATAAAAATATATAGGGACTCCTGCCTCGCCGTAAGCGAAGCAGAGTTCAAAAGAATTCTGAACGGGAGAATTACACACACCGAAAACCACTAATCGAGACAAAACCAACACACACATACACAACAGAACATAAACATGGAGAACACCAACAACAACACACTAAAGATATTAACAATTAACGTCAAAGGATGGGTAGAGAAACACATTCCTTACGGAAACATTTTTCGTGAAGTGGATCCCGACCCAATCCTCATCACAGAACATGGCATTAACACAAACGTCAACAACATAAAAATACCCAATTACACAATCATCAGCAAAAACCACACACAAGAACGGTTCGATGGCGCTGCCATCGCGATCCGGAACAACCTTACATATAAAACACTTCCAGGTCTAGATGAATCATTCGTGTCAGTAGCAATACCTACCCTAGTTGGAGACCTGACCGTAGCGGCGGCCTATCAACCCCGGCGACTCGATTACCTGCCGATCCCTAATTTTTACAACCTCTTCGGGCGTGGGAAATTAACATTGCTTGGCGGTGATCTTAATGCCAGATGCCGTGCATCAGGCTACGGAAGCACCGATCAAAGGGAAAGAAACCTGGAGATGCTACTCGTAAGAGACAGACTCCACAGGGCCGGGCCAGATTTCCCGACCTTCATAACACAACGTTCAGCAACAAAGCCGGACATTGTGTCAAAATCTAAAAACTTCCCCTTCAACATTTTAAATGAGCCCGGGCCAGTGGTTCCGAGCGACCACATCCCGATTCTCACTACCATCTCGCTAGCGCCAATACTCAAGCCCGTTATACTTAGGAAAAGTTATACTCAGTACATACCAACCAACTGATCTGGGAGACACTAATCTCGAAGAAATTGATGAGGAGATCAACAAGATCACCGATCTCCTCATTCAAGTCGACGAGAGGTGTGTTCCCAGAATCTCCTATAAAATGCCCCCACAACCTGAGTGGACGGACGAGATAAGAGAAATCAACCGAGAACATAGAGCAATCTATGATGAGATCGGCAGGACAGGTACCAATAGGGAAAGGACGGCCAGAATGAGACATTTAAGCATGGAAATGAAAGACATCATATTAGAAAAACAAACAACGATATGGAATGACATCATTGGGAGGCTGGACAGGGAGAGTGATCCCGTAAAATTCTGGAATAACATCCAGAGAATTAGGGGATTACCTCCCAGACCCAGAACCCAAATAAAGGAAGAAGACGACATCATAGAGGACCCAGAGTCTCTCGAAAGAAGATTTAGATCGCACTGGCAAACGATTTTCGCTATATCACCGGAGGAGAACGACGACTTCGACCAGGACTTCGAAGACAAACTGCTCGACGACCTTGGCACAATGATACATAGAACCCACCCCCATCAGCAAGTATCACAGGAAAAAGTGATGACTGACCACGGATGCCCGATAACTGTAGAAGAGACCTTGAACACCATAAGGTCCTTCAAGCAGAGGGCTCCAGGCTGGTCTGGGATTACGAAAAATAACCTCGTAAATGCCCCAAGGCAAATTATTCACGGATTTGCAAACACGATGAATGCCGCCCTGAATACAGGTTACTTCCCGGATGGATACAAGATGGCCAAAATCATCTTTATCTCAAAGGGAAACAAGCCCCCAGACCAGGTGGCAAGATATCGCCCCATCTCTCTTCTTGAGATGCAGGGTAAAATCTTTGAAAAGACTTTAGCTAACAGGCTACAAGCTCAACTGAGCGAGTTAGGAGCGCACAACCCATAACAACACGGGTTCCGCAAAAAAGGGGCCCAGACACCGCCCTGGCGCTCCTTACTGAGAAAGTAGCATACACCCAAGCGAACAGGTTCTATGTAGACATTGTGTTGAGGGACGTGCAAAAGGCCTTCGATAAAGTCTGGCTGGAAGGACTTCAATACAAGATCCTGAACCTCCAGCTAGACCCAATCCTGGAAAGGATCCTCTGTGACTTCATCATGGACAGAAGGGCGTGTCTCATGATTGAAGGGCACAGAGGCCCCGAATTCGAATTAAACTCGGGCGTCCCTCAGGGAAGCTGCCTGAGTCCTCTGCTTTACTTGGTCTTCACCATCGACCTCCCAACTCCGGTGCACATGGACACGATGTATCTGCAATACGCAGATGACGTCGCACAAATTGTTCTGTGCCCAGAGAGGAAAGCAAGGGCGCAGGTGGCCCGCACTATAGCGGAAATCAACATCAGCCGATTCGAGAGACGATGGGAAATCAGGAACAACAGGAACAAGTTCAAAATTGTCCCGTTGAACCGCGAGTTGACATGGCCCATCATCATAGATGGGAGGAGGTACGGCTACTCCGCCGAAGGCACTGTCCTGGACCTCAAAATCACTGACCATGGATACTCGAGACACCACACAGAGAGGCGGAACCTGGCGAAGAGAGAAATCTCCAAGCTCTACAGGCTTAGAGATCTTAGCTCGGCTAACATCAAAAAATTATATATGATGTATGTCCGGGCTATGCTGATCTACCCCGCAGTGGTGTCCCAAGCAGCTAATAAAACCTCGATGAAAAGGCTTCAACGTATCCAGAACACTGCCTCTCTGCTTATCAACAAAGTAAGAAGGCATGACCGAGTCAGGCAAAGCGTTCTGCATCAGAGGAAATGCTTGGAGTCCATCAATGTCGTCACCCAGAAACTGGGCAAGAAGATCTGGTCCACTCTAACGGATGATGTCATTCCAGAACTCCAGGAAGCAGGCGGCAGGTTGAATATACCTGCGTGGCTACGGGCAAAAGCCTCACGCAAAAGCTGGTTCCCGAGCACAAAACTGTGTACACGAAACAATATCACTCCAATATAGACATAAAAGCGTCACAACACATCGCATCTAGTCCCATACATTTACACACGAAAAATGAGACAACAGACAACACTAAAATAGCATTGTCGGCAAAAAAGCTATTAAAGGCTTAAATGCTACAAACAACATTATTACACTGAAAGTAAAAAGAAAGAGAAGAAGAAACAAAAGACAATAATAACACTACAAACACATGAAGATAAAAAACACACAAAATAACAACGCAAATAAAGGAAAAAAGAAACCATTAAAATAAAGTTATGCCCTTCCTACTAGGGCAA
The DNA here is from genome assembly GCA_963969495.1 of Ceratothoa steindachneri. Classification (NCBI taxonomy): domain Eukaryota; kingdom Metazoa; phylum Arthropoda; class Malacostraca; order Isopoda; family Cymothoidae; genus Ceratothoa; species Ceratothoa steindachneri. The sequence goes on from OZ018319.1 coordinate 133,150,202, forward strand.
AATCCTCCCCCCCCACTTCATCTTTAATTTTTTTCCCCCACTATATCTTCCACTATACCATCTCTCTTCGAAAATTGAGTACATCATCATCATCCAAATTTTGATTGGTCGGAATTCTTGGATAAAAGTCAGCAACTGGCAAAGGTGGAAAAATTTTGGGCAAAATTTGCCAGAGCGTCTCCATTTTTCTCCATTTTTGCTTCCTCGTCTCGGCCTGGAAGTCAGCAACTGGCAAAGGCGGAAAGGTTTTGGGCAGGTTTTTGACAAAACGTCTCCTTGAAGCTACCAACAAAGAAAAGAAGAAGAAATAGAAGCCAAAAGTGAGATATTAATTCTATACCATTTCACTCCCTTTTCACCATCATTTTCATCATCTTTTTTTTAGGCTACGCTTTTAAGAAGATGACCGGGTGAAACCCGTCTCCCTCTTCCCCCCCGCTTCAAAGCGGCCCCACGGAGGAATTTGCCGTACACAGCCTCACCCAACTATGTCGCTCACTAGAGAAGTCATAATTGTGGCCATTGGAGGAAGCTGGTTTGAGGACTAGCCCACAGCAGAGAACAATGTCTTGAAGTTCGACTGGACAAGGGACGGACTGCAACCTCCGTTGCTAACCACTATGGAGGCCCATCCCAGGACCACAGAGGGATAATCAACCGTCTCTGTGCATGGTGGGAGCAGTCGCGATTCAAAACCCCCGGAGAGCGGCGTTGTCAATGACTCCGTCAGTAGTCATACTCAATCATCTATCATTTCATCATAATGCGTCATTACCACACTCATCCCAACATTCACCAAGGCGGTTCCTCCGGTGACAAAGGCTGCTGAAAAAGTGGAGCAGGGGGGAGGCCACCCTAAATAAAAATAATAAAACTCACATTATACTTACCAAACTACACACAAAAAAACTTATCCTACGTGCTTGCCTAACGAGGACCACGAGGGGGTTCCTTCAACAACATAACAATAGATCTGGCCACACGAATACCCCTCTAGGTAATCAACGGCCAGGCCAAACCGGAGAGAGATACAGTCTTTGAGACCCTCTTCGTAAAATTCAGTTTCGCAGTAATACGACTTATTGACACCCCAACCGGTTACTTAGCGATCTGCGAAAGAGAAAAAGACATTGAACTAATCAGCAAGGAAGATGGCATTCGTGTTCTACAAGAAATAAACCTCCATCCCGCAATTCCAACACACAAACAGGCCCACCCCAGTATGGTTTTTCGTCGCCTTGATCCCTCGATAGGTGATCTTACGAAGGAGAAACTAGCGGAAGAAATTGAGGCTAACCAAAGTTGGGCCAAAGTTTCAGAGATCATAAAGTTCCGAAACCGAAGAGAGAACAAAGAATACACCCATGTATTCAAAGTGATCTTCACGGAAACGGAGATGGCTCAGAAGGCTAAAGAGAAGGCTATTCTACTTTTCCACGCGAAAATCAGCGGGGACCAAATTGAGCGTGAGGAGTTCACACCTGTGCAGATGTGTTACCGTTGCTACAAGATGGAGCAATACTCAGAAAGGACTGTCAAGAATTTAAAGAGATATGCTCCAGGTGTAGTGAGAAAGGCTACGGCTGGAAAAACTGCATGAAGAATGAGAAGTGCGTGAATTGCCGGCAGGGCCATAAAGCACTAGTCATGGCATGTCCCATAAAAAAGAAATATTATTAAGAAAAAACAGGATGTAAAGAGAGAAGAACAACAAATGAGGAGGACTACTTCGTATGCGCAAGCATCGAAGACATCCCACCCTACACAAGCCCCGACTAAGACATATATTAAACTGGAGAACGAGGAATCGACGAAGATTCTCACCTGCATTCTTTATTCACACGTGCGAAATCTTACGAATCCGGGCACGTTCTCTAGTGAGCTGAATTTGATGCTAAAGAACAACAACCTTAGTGAGATGTGGTTCCCAGAGGACCCTCCATCAGGAGATGTCTTACAACTTCAATTATCCCCAAAGGTAAACGAAGAAGTTATTGCAGCAGCATCTACTCACCAAGCCGAATTAACGGTCCCCACACGAAAGGTCCAAGAACAAGAAAATCAGGAGCCCCCACAGAAGAGCCGACCCCAGAATTGAAGCGGGAAAGGCGAGGGAAGAAAAAGCAAGGAAACCTGCCACAAAGGTACCAAAAAGAAGGAAAAGTCATACGACGACCGACACAGACTTGGACAGTGACAGTATCGTGAGCGTACCCACAAGAGAAGTCAAAACAAAAAAGAAAAAAAAGCCAGAAAAACAGACACAAGTACGACGGCAGGGAACGGGGTTTGAAGGTCTACACTTCGGACAAATACCCTTTCTCAGAAAATCTAGACCTCACGGATATCACAAATGGAATAAAAAAAACAGAAGCTGAAATGGACGTTTACCGAGACAGATGACGAAACAGAAGTCGCGGCAGCACTCTTCTCTGGAAAAGTGGTACTCGACAACTCCTCCTTTCATACAATCTCGGCCATGGAATTTAAGAAGCTCAAAAGTGGAAAGGTACGCAAGCACAGGGAATAAGTAACACACTCTATACGTAGACACAAAACATGGAGAACACAAAAAACACCCTAAAAATCTTAACACTAAACACAAATTGATGGTTGGAGAAAACGAATGAATATGGCAACATATTTAGAAGGGCAGACCCCGACATTATCCTAATATCAGAACACGGTGTCAACACTAATAGCATACGGATGAAAATCCCAAATTACCACGTCCTGGTAAAGAACGCCACTCAAGATAGATTTGACGGCGCTGCTATCACCATTAGAAGAAACATCACATTGAAAAGGCTCCCAGAGCTTGATGAGTCCTTCGTGGCGGTCGAACTCCCTACACTTGTTGGGGGACTCACAATTGCAGCTGCATACCAGCCTCCTCGCCGTCGATATCTTCCCATCAACAACCTCCTGAACCTAACAGCCCACCGCAGGAATGTCTTTATTGGGGGCGACCTCAATGCATGTCTGTGGGCCTCGGGGTACACCAGAACTAACGAAAGAGGAAGAAATCTACAACTGGTCATCGACCGGGACAGGCTCGAGAGAGCCGAGCCGGAATTTCCGACCTACATCACTGAGAGAAGTGCAACAGCCCCGGACATAATACTAACAAGTACTAACTTCCCTTTCAATCTGGTCCGTATGCCTGGCCCCATGGTTCCAAGCGACCATATCTCCATTATGACCACAATCTCCCTCGCACCTATGATAATTCCTATCCCACCCAGGAAGTGCTTTGCAAAAGCAAACTGGGAGCTGTACAAGCAAATGCTCAACAGCTATGAACCAGCAGATCTAAGCGAAGCTATCCTGGAAGAGATTGACGAGGAGATTAACCGCATCACACTCCTGATCATGGAAGCGGACGAAAAGTGCATTCCGTGCATCACGCACAAAAGCCCTCAGCAACCAGGTGGACGTTTGAGATCCGAGAAATTGCCTCAAAGCATAGAGAGATCTATGAAGAAGTAAGGCAATTTGGCCCAAACACCAGAAGACCCCGACAACTTAGAGAGGAGCTCAAAAACCTGATCGACACACAATAAAGGGCCATATGGGACGAAATAATAGAAAAACTCGACTCCGAGCAGAACCCCCAGGAATTCTGGAGGGAGATAAAAAAGCTCAGAGGTTTGCCCCCGAAGGAGAAAATGAGGCTGGAAGAAAATGGCGAAATAATCGAAGAACCGGAAAGACTCGAAAGAAAGTTCAGGAGGTACTGGAGAAAAGTATTCTCTATCTCCCCTGAAGAGAACGAGGATTTCGACTTAGAGTTCGAGCACGGGGAATAAGCCACATAAGGACAACGATCAAGGAGATAAAAAATAGTAACACAAGAAGGGAAAGAAAACAGAAAAGGAATTTTCTCCTCACGCGGTTATTTTCAAGCAAATTTAAGACATTTGCAAAACCATTCCAAGTTCCATTGATAAGTGCAAAGTCATATACAAACAACTCCTCTCTACCGCAATGAAGACCAGGGCAACTATTATAATTAGCTGGACACCTCAGAGTTGATTAAAGCACCCCAGGCTGCATAGAAAGATAAGGTAAGCTACTGTCGTAGAATTGCTCATAGTCTGGTCCCATAATTATTCTAGTCCTTGATTTGGACAGACCGCTTTTGTTTAAGTCGATGGTATTGACCCTATGACTCAATCTACGATCATATATATATATATATATATATATATATATATATATATATATATATATATATATATATATATATAGGTAAGCTTTAATTCCTACTGCACGTGCGAAAGCAGGTTAGAGGCAGGTTGTGCCGTAGCCAGGATTCTCACTATAAAAGTCTCACTTGTTTCTGGGGGGAGGTTTGTGATTGTTGAATTCTAAGAGTGCATAATACAGGTTGAATATATTAGCCGAAGGGATTCTTAATTAAAGTCTTGCCAAGGATACGTCAAAAAAGAGGAGCCACAAATAAACACACGTACAAAAAATAAACTTTACTTTACACAAATATAATAATTAGCAATAGTTAAACGGGAAAAATTAAGGATTAAATATTAAACACTGACGTTAAGCGTCTAGATTTATAATGACTCAATGGGAGTATCAATGACTCTATATTAAATAGGTAATTTAAGAATAGAGGGACACTGGGTTTACAGATTACCATTAATTGTGATGGATTTGAGAGACGACTACTCAGGTCCAGACGGGGTGGTTCGGGTGGCGTTAACACGATTTCTCGGGGAGAGGGGGGATAAGACGACGGGTTCGGGGCTGCTGACTGCAGTTCCGGTTAGTTTACTCCTAACTGGATGTGACACTAACAAATAGTAACTTTCAGTAACTATTTGGATGTTTCTTTTCTTTCTCAAGTTACGTTGAGCAACAAAGCTTATTCTTTTAGTCACAGACTCTGCGGGGCGGGATTTATCTCCGGAACACTTTGAGACAGCGACCAAGTTGACTCGTCGGCGCGTTGGCAGTCAATACGTTACGGCAACGATTCTCGTTCAACGTGAGGGTTACGCGTTACGCGAGTATATTTGGGACACTGTCTAGAGGGATGAACGGCGATGTTATTTATACCGCGGATTGTGGGAAATCGAGAGAGAGATTCCATTCACGACAATTCGCTTATCGCAGCGCCTTCTGGACAATCTCCATGGTATCATAAAGAAGGCAAATAAAATTTAGGCTTCGCTGTGAGATAGGACTTCTTTCGTAAGACTTCCTGTCGCCAGTTGGGGGAAGGGTGTGAGGGGGGGGGAGGAGACGAAGGTCAACTTAAACGACGAATTTCTTTCGTTCCCACGATTGTCTGGCGGCATGCGAGTATGTACGTTCTATACCCTCACAGCTACAAAAGTCCGTGATATGTAATTTAATTAATGTCGTATATTTAAATAAGATAATATATTTTGTAGAATTGTTCTAGACAATAAATGTGACAATAAACGCCAAAATATTAGCAAAATAAAAATTGCAAATAGAAATATTTTTCTATTATTTTTTAAACGAATACTTGGAGAAAATATGATAACAAATAATATCTGCTCCATTCAATATTGATTTTGATCAATCCAAACTAACACAATAAGGCGGGGTTAATAAACGATATCCATCTCATTTTATTTTGCTCAAGTTTTTTAACAAAATAAAAAATCCGTCGAGATATAACTTTTGAAAATTCAAATTAAAATATATGTTCTAATTATAGGCGATATGAGATGAGTGCAAACAAAAATCCAGATTTATTTGATTTCCTGATGGAATTTAAGAAAAATATATATTTTATTTTTTTATTCACATATTGGCTCATGGGCTCCATGCAGCTTACTAGCAGTGGCTTACCCAGGCCTACTTTAAAGGAACACTCGCACAAAGCAAATTAATGAGAATGGTGGTTAGAATATTTGGATAAGTGGAAGAGGCAACACATAAAACCACTAAAATTCGTAACACTCAGAAACATTTCTCAAAGCAAAAAGAAAGAAATTTTTAAAAATTTATCAAAAATCTTTCTCAAATTGTGAGACCGGATTGAAGTACTGAAAAAATAGTTACCCATTTTTGCGGATATTTTTTGGAAATTATGCATTTGCTGTGAAGTGAAAGGTGGGTTTTGCTGCCTCCGTGTGCCACCAAAGATAACCAAACAAAATTTGGAAAATGTATAAGTTAAAAATTGCGTTGACTCATATTTGGCTTCGCATTTATTGACTAATTAAAAAAAAGAAGTTTTCAATCCTATAATTTTTTCACTTATACCATAATATTCGCTTGTTTACAATGTTACATTGTGAAAATTGCTCTAAGTTGAAAAACCATTAATTTCAATGTTTAAAGGAATTATATAAACAAATTATAAAGATAATTAGAAATGAGAATGGGTTGATTCTTTCAAAGGGAAAAGTTTTCATTTAGAAAAGCATAACAAGTTCAATTTATTTTTTTCTATATAATTAATTAGTCGTTTTTTATTTAGAAAAGTTAAACCCTTTTTAGGACAGAATTTTTAAAAATTTCCGGTAATTTATTTAGTCCTTTTTTCAGTCATTAAAATTGAAGTCTTGCTTCTTTTAATAAGAAAAAGTTACTTGGTTCTTTTGATGGTCAAACAGACTTCATTGATGATTTTTTTTCAGAAAGATTAATTAGTTATTTGTTAATGAGGAGGAATTAATTGGTCTTTTTTCATTTATGAAGAATTCATTAGTCCCATTTTAGCTCAAATGCCTTTCCTCCTTTTTTATTACTACAAAATGCTTAATTAAGCCCTTTGGATTTATTTCATTTAGACCTTAGGATTTATGTAAATTAAAATGGATTGGAAAACACACGTATTTCGATGGGGTTCGAACTTTCTCACCAGTGGAAGTAGTTTCTGAGCTGAAGTTGCAACTGTATTTAAGATAAATTTAATCCTCATTACTGTTCATGAAGAAGCATTGCATAGGTTTAACGAAGTTATATGAATGAGAGTTGCGTGCCCCATCCATTCACTAAAGCTTCTAGAGTATCTTCCGCACTTTTTGCCCTCCTTAAGTTCACCATTTTTGTGAAGTAAATCGATTCCAAAACAAATTACCAGGTTTGAGGTTTGCTTATTTTTAATTAAAAACTTGATAACAACATCGGGACTGGCTATTCTATTCTAATCATTATGTAGAATACCTGAGCCAAATCTTAATCTTATCTTTCTTTCCGATCCATTCGCCTACCTGAAGCAATGGCCAGTTACTGATATTAATAAAATGTCATAGTCTAATCTAACTAGCCGTCCTAACACAAAAACTATCCTAGTCAGACTTTAATGAACAACTAACTTAACCTAACCTCACCATGCACGAAACATACCTAACTCAACCACCTCAATGTGAAGTTAAATAAAACTTCCTCTGTCAGTCTACGAATTTTCATGTTTCTTTTATTCTTACAAAGCAACAGAATTCGCTTTAATTGCGAAGTTGGGGCAAGTAAAGACTATTGGGGCACCCTTAGGGTAGGTAGGCACCAAGTATTCTTCCTTTGAAGTACTCGGTCATTTACCACTCCCACTCTTTTCATCCCATAATTCAATAATAATATTAATAATAAAAATATTTATTTCAAAATGTCAGTGCCCTTTTTTGATTAAGCAGCACTTTCCTGGTTGTGGAACCGCGCGTGGTTCTGGCTGGGTACACCTACCAGCTGGTCGTCAAAATCCTGCCTCCCTCACTCTCATGGGTTGTAGTGGCAACGCTCCTCAAGGACAACATTCAGTTGGACGTCGTTGAGCGGGAGTGCCTCAAGGAAGAACCTTAACTTATGGAAATTACCGTAGGTAGTCTCAGTTTGCCTCCAACGACTTGGAATATTTTTAGACTAAAAATTATAATTAAGGAAAGTAACAAATGAGTGCACACAGAAAATTAATGTTTCTCTCAAGATGAAAATAAAATATAATAATTCTAGTATGGAGAAACAGTTAAAATAATGGTCCAAGTGTCATTAAGTACAAGATAAGCTACATGTAGCGGCAAATTGCAAGATAGTGTTCTTTGTATGTTTATATGATTCAAGATATGTTAATGTTCAGAGATTTCCTTATGGAGAATAGTACAGGAATTGATTATCTTACATTAAATGTATTCTTCAAGTTGAATCGCTCCACTTTTAATTCGATCTAAATTCGCCTCTTATTATGACACATTTTTTTATGAACCAATTACCAATGAGTTAATTTAAAAAAAGATATTAGGCCAACCGCTATAGTAAATATTTCCCCCTCATTACATTTATATTTCCAATTTTTGTGATAAATTGTTCACAACGTACGATACAGCCCCTAACAACATAATTTTAGATGCAAAAAAAACATATTCACATTTTATCTCGCCTCTTGAACGACATCTAACGAGGCTTAAGTTTACCATAATTTGCCCTGTATGAGTATGTTGGAAGGCCAATTTCAATTTCAAATTGGCATTGCCAATTTTTTAATACCTATTTGAGGCTTATATTGTGCGACGCGGCGGAGGAATTTCCTCATAACAGTGAAATCTAAGTAGTATTATTTGTGCTTTGATAAGAGCGAGAGTGTGGATCAATTTTATCAAGCTACTCTGGAAAACAAGTTAAGAAAAGCAAAAGAGAAATTTTAATGAATGCGGAGGAAGTTTAATACGAATTGCTTAAAAAGAAATTGTTTTACTTACACTTTTTATTGAGATATCCGTAAAACCTTTATGAATTGTGTTTGAAATACGGATTTTTTCGGTTAAATTTGATTTCATTTGGCTCATATAATTCTTTGTGATATAATCGCTCCCCTAGAGTTGACAAAGAGGAACGTTTATGATACTAATAATTTACTAAATCTGAGGGAAATATCTTTTTCAAGAGCCGTAACTGCTAAAGGTATTAACTAGTGTATTAAAAAGTAATGTAGTACCCAAATTACTTGGTTTTGAGATTAATAGGATATGTAGAGTCAATTTCTTTTCTAAATTAATTTTATACAAAACCTTTTACACCTCTAAAAAATAAAATATAGCACCCTTTTTTATTTTTGAAAGAGGCAAATATATGGTTGTTGAAATGTACTTCCAATTTATGCAAATTCACCGAACCCTGCACAAAGTAATTACTATTAATTTAAGTCATTACCCCATTAGATAAATTACAAAGATTCCTTTGCTATGAAGGAGGAAAAGAATACTAATTCCTACCTCTGATTAGAACCGAATAAATTATTTAAGAAAAATATCCTCTGTTTAGTTAAACGAAGAGAGAATTCTAAAAAAAATTATGGAAACTACCTTGCAAAAAGGAACGTAATTATATTAATTTCCATTTAAAATACCACTTTTAATATGAAATTCGTTTTTGATTACTTCTTTACTAATAGTTTTATTTAAATATCAAGGTCAAGTTTTGCCAATTAATCTAAAAGGGGGGATAATTACATAAGCGTCAGGAACTTCAAAGTAAAACTAAGTACTTTAGATCGTCTTCAATGCATTTTTCAACTACTCTATGTTCTCAAGTTGGTTTCCAGTTTAAATATGAAAAAAACAAATAGGGTGAAGTTGGATAGTTTGAATTGAAAACCATAGTACCGTCATTAGAGGCCCAATTTTTATACTGGCGCAACGGCTATCAGAAACATCTGTGACCCGAATCACGCTAGAGAATGTTCAAAAATAGCGATACAAATATGACAATGAATCTTTTCAGATAATAGCTAAGGATGATGCACGTGGCTCACCAGGGTATAATGCCACTCTCTAATATAAAACCCTATTAGCTAAGAATATTTTCAAATGTGGGGGTTAATCACCTATTCTCCCATCTCCAGTGTGTGTGAGAGGATATATGGATTTTATTGAGCTTGAACCCTCTTATCCGAAAGTGGTACTGATTTATCGTGGAAAATGAGAACATAGTTTGGCATTATGCCAGCCTCAAATGCCTGAAGATACACATTATAATTTTTTTTATCGCTCTGTAGGGGGAATTAACCTACAAGGCTTTGGCAACTATCATTATAAAATCTCCGGAAGACACATATTAACTACCTTCAGTCACACTTCATTTACAAAATGTCTCAACTGACACAATTTTGCTCATCCTGGGTTTACTTGGCACCTTTATATAATGCAAGATTGTAAAGTAGCCTGTAGCTTCTGTAGCGAAGGAGGTCCTCAACCTAAAGGACTGCAATGAAGGAAAAACACCTACTCAATCATATAAAGCAGGGGTCAGGTAACTTTTTTGGGTGTTACCCCAAAAGAATTTGTAGTAAAATGAATTTACCCTTGACTTTGAAGTACTCTGGGGGACAAACCAATTTACTTATAAAAATCATGGATAATAAAGACACAAAAAAAATTTATATTGGGAAAATGTTTAATTTTTTATTTTATCTATCATTAGAAAATAAAAGTTCGTCTTTTTGGCATGGAAATACCACACAAGAAAAAATTGTAAGAAATTAAATATTTATAAACAGAAATAAAACAGTCACTTTTTAGCATTGCATGGCACACAAGCAAAATTATTGACTATGTCACTAAGATGTATTTAGAATTCGTACAAAAACAAAAATAGGAAAATGTTATTGAATCCACTATTATGGGGAAAAAATGTTTAACCTTTCTTGCATGAGAATGATACACAAATAAAACTAATGAAAAAATTATTGAAAACTTGAATATATCAGCTCCCTCAGGCTTTGGAAAAATGATACTGTTTAATCTTTGATACAACAATTTCAATATCAGGGATTTTGATGTCACTGCTACTTTGATGCTGTCTTCAGGATCCAACCGGTTTCTGTATTTTGTTTTTAGATTTTCAAGGGTAGAAAAACCTTGTTCGCAAAGGTAGGTTGTTGCAAAAGATAGCCGCATTTTAGTTGCTTCCAAATGTGCAGTTTTATAAGCCTTTCCAGCTTTTGACATTCCAAAACTTGAGGGGTCATACTTGGTCTCAAATTCCATGCTTGTTTCACCGTTGGAACGCAGTTCAATTAGCTCTTCTGCCAATCCTTCAGGCTCTTCAGGCAAATCAGCCAGTTCACATTTGAAGGGATTTACAACCCAGCTGACAGTATGTGAATCAAGGTCTGGAAAGTAGTCACAGAACTTATTCCTAAGTTTGGTCAGGTGTCTTGTGACTGATTCCTTCAGGTCACTAAAACTGCAGGCTTCACATTCTTCCAAAAACTCTGCCAGTTTTGGAAAGACAGCAATCTTATTGGCATTTTTCACTTTTTGGTTCCAATACTGAAGCTTTGATACAAATGCTGAAATTTTTTCCCTTGCTAAGATGAGATTGATTTTCTTTCCTTGCAATTCCTTGTTTAGCGCAATAACATGCCCAAAAATGTCAGCTAATTATGCAAGAAGAGCTAGTCAGGTTGATTTTCTGAACTTCTCTGCTATTGTGTGATTTTGATCAGTCAGAAATATTTCAAGTTCGGTTTTAAGAGCCCACACTCTATTCAGGACATTTCCACGTGAAAGCCACCTCACTTCCGTATGCAAAAGAAGCTTTGAATATTCAGCCTCTCCATCCTTACATAAATCACGAAACATATTCGTGTTTAGTGCATGCCTTTTTACAACATTGACAATCTTAATTACATCATTCAACACAGATTCCACTTCTGGTTCCAAATCCTTCACAACTAATGCCTGACGATGTATCATACAATGGATGGCCTGAATAATTGTATTCTGTTGTTTGGCCAAAGCCACAAAACCGGTGATGTGACCAAGCATGGCAAGAGCTCCATCAACTGATAATGCAATACAATCTTCCCACTTTAAATAAACACTTTGTTTTTGTTTTTTTGTGAAGTATGCATCAACCTTATTGAACACATCAATACCACGAGTTCTCAACTCAAGAGGAGAGCATAGCAACATTTCTTCTTCAATTTCATCAAAACCCCTGTATCGAACGTATACCATCAGCTGCGAATTACTACTGGCATCTGTAGTCTCATCAAGTTGAATGGCAAACTCTTTACTCTTATTTACTGAAGAAATCACTTGTTCTCTCACATTTTCTGCGAAGATGGAAATTCTTTCTTTATTAACTCTTGCAGACAAAGGCACTTTATGCCCACACATTATTTCTGCGATTTTCACAGAAGCCAGTTTGATTAAGTCTTCACCAATAGTATGTGATTTCTTGTTTCGAGCAACCAACCATGCCACTTCAAAACTAACTATTGCTGCTGAACATTGGTCAAACGTTGCACTCTTGTTATTTTCCAATGTCTGTCTTTTTACTGTTTTTTTTTTCCAGATTCTCAAAGTATTCCCGTGGTTTGCAAGACAAATGTAAATGAAGCTTGTCCAAGTGTTTCTTCAGTTGATTCTTTTTGAAAAACTCGGCAGTCAGTACATTCATATAGACGACACATTGTTCTCTATTTCTGTGAAGCCATAATTGAGGAACTCTGCCTGATATGTCGTTTTTCTTGCTGATGCCATCGGAAAATGAAAGACAAATCTATCACTTTTTAAGGTCTTTTGACTTCTATTTTTGAAAAATAAAAAAAATATTTAGTGACGAATTTAAAAGTTTAAATTAAAACTTTAAAATAACATAACATAAAATCAAACCACAACTCACAACCATAAAAATTCAAACAATAGGACTTAAAAAGAGTGAGCATTACATCTGTAGGGGCTGCATGAAATCTTCTTAAATAGAGTTAAACTCGTTAAAACTTACTTTTAAAATAAAATAATTCATTAAAATAAAAATAAATAAATAAATGAAAAATATAATAGTTACCCCTAAAAAAGTGAGAAATGGCAACTAAATAGATGATGTGACGATTAGGCCCCTTACAAATAAACTAAAATATCGTAAAGTCTAAACTAATCTTATATTTATATATTTAACTTTTGTGGAATTTTAATCCCAAAAGTCTATACACAAACGTGAATATTATAGATTGTATCATAACTCACATTATGTAAATAATTATTATATCACCTGATCAGCTCTACTAATTCATCGACTATTCTGAAATATGCAGGTTCAAAACATCGCAAAATTCCACTTAATTAGGAGAAATGTTGCCAGTTTTTACCGAAAAATTGAAGAAAGGCTCCTCGATGCATTCTTTTTCTACAACTTTCATATTCGTTTCCCTTGCTTAGCACAGCCACATCCATTACCCCCCAAATTTTCTAAATTACCCCATTATGGGTAATTTACCCCTGTTCCCCGACCACTAATATAAAGGAAGAGATAACTCAAATAAGCTCCCATGGACGGTGACAGAGGGTGAGCAAAATTAATTTGTTCGGTCTTTAGTCTCATTGGCCTTCTCGCCTCATCCCCGTTTTTCAGCTAACGTGTCCAAAACAAGTTTTATCGAACGATACCCTCGAGAGCAAAGAAAAGAATAAAAGTGAATATTCTAAAGTAGAAAGGGAAAAAGTAAAATGTACAAAGTGAAGTCCTATTCGAGATGGATAAAGTAATCAGTGAACGAGTTGTATACCTTTATTTTAAAAAGATCCCATTACCATCCTAGTTGACTTCCCCTCATTGTTAAGGTGTTGAAGGTTTACAAGAGTTAGGCACTTTCTATGTCCATAATTGAAATTTCTCTTCAGGTTTTCTTGGTCAAAATGAAGTTAATAAATGAAGGGTTTAAAGTATAATTTACCTAACATTAACGGATTGCGCTCATTATTCGTCAAAAGTTCATAGCGAAATTCAAGCAATCCCCAACATTTATAGCGAGGAATATTTAAAACCAGACCCATATATCATCGTCAAAATATGACAATTAGTCAAACATTAACATGTCCTGACCTCACCTAACCTCACCTAACCTTAATATTATTATCCTAATCTACTAGGAAATTCTTAAGGGTTTCTTCAATTTTTTCAGTCATTAAAAGGATGAATTATTTCAAATCCCATTCTCATTAAAATGCTTTTTATATACTTAGCTCTGATTTTTTCCTGATGAACTCGAAAAATCCCTTGTAAAAGGGTCAGTGTATGACAGGAAAATGGTAAACTACCCCTTCGAGATGTTAATGACAAGTTAGTCGAACATAGGCGGTTAGGGTTGAGCGAGTGTCAATAAAGGAGTGGTAGGGCTGACTCAAGCTCCACAACGACGCTCTTTGTCCCGTTCGACCAAGATAGGCTTCTTGAGTCGTTGAGTTCTGACTAGTACGAACGTGTTAATACTGTCAACACTTATACCATACTAAAATAATATATTGTCGATGTGCAAAATCCAGTCAACCACAAATCGTACTAACTGAAGTGTGGCCGTCGACGTTTAACTTGATTGGTGCATTGCAGAGAGTCGCCCTCTACTTTCTTGCTTCCAGGATGTGGAAAATCTTTCATTCACCGAAGCCTTTTTCATGGTCCTGTTACAACTTGCGCGACTAGAAACATCCTATACTTTCTAAGTTAAAAGAAAACTCTTTTTCCACTGCATCGTGAAATGCTTTCCGTAGCTCTTATGTACACCGTTTTGGAGACCTAAACGGTTACACTCCCTCTGTGAGGAATCCGCACGCTCAATTCCAGAAACAAGACCCTTGCCAAACTGCGCAAAAATTTGCATTTTGCTATCCACAATGTGGAATAATTCAGACAACATTGTTTTAGAACCAATTCGTTTTCATGCTGTGAGTTAGTCATGTGCTTATTTGATGTGCAAGCGAAATTTGAATGGGAAGATATTGTCTACGTCTAAGATACCCGTCACATTCCATATCTAATATCTTTTGTTGAACAGCCGCCGGTGGACCGAGCACGTCGGATAGGCCTGGATAGAGCAAGGGGGACTGCATTCAAAGAAATATCTCTATATAAATAAAAATTATTGAATGAAAGAAGAAGAAATTGAGTATTCCAATTGGTTTTGAGGCAATCTCGCCCCTATTCATGGCGGGCATTCTTTTCTTTACTCAGAAGATAAACCTTGCAAGTGAAAGTGTGGCGAAAGGGGTCGGAATACCACCTCGGACCTTAAATCCTTTATTAAATCTTTCGTGACCGGTTTATCTGAATTATCCAGCTTAATTAACCCATGCTGACATTCAAACAAAGTAGCTTGTTCGCTGAAGGCTGCCGACTAGAATTCACATCCAGAGGTGGGAAACACCTTAATGGACTGCTTTCATTGAGTGAGTTGCGTCTTTCTCTCTCACTTTACACGGATACTGCCTCTGGTCCTAACAATGTCCTTTTGATATTCTTCGACACTTAAGGTGCGGTGCTTGGCATTTCTGTTAGCATTGTTCAGACTAATATATGTACTAGGATTGTATTTCACCCTATTCATGGCTAATTGATAATATGAGAAGTTTTACACAAGCTGGAAGATATCTTTCTAACCCGGATTGCAAAGCTGCCAATTTTTCCTTTTGCACTTATACAAGAGGGTCAATTTCACATAAGTGTAGAGAGAACCCTCTTTGATATCGGAGGGCTAGATTAGAGTGCCTCAGGGTTTAATGTCTTCAGCTTAACTCTTTTTACCGTGATTATCAATGGGTCCACCTCGGTCTTGTCGGTAGAATCTCACTATATGCATTATAAGAAAAGTATTTGTTTTTCCTTTTCACCGATAAAATCGATACACATGATCGCGGGATCGCCTAGATTATGGAATGCGTCTCTCGTTGTGTAAACGCACGTGTTTTGGTTTCTCTGGTCAAGGCTAAGGTGTTACATATTGTGTCCACCAGATGAGTATCTTACCCTATAGACCGACCAGGGTCATAATTTTGCCTGGGCTGGGGCAGGGTTCACAAAGATTTGACAGGGGGCTGGGGCTGGCACCGAGGTGGAAAATACCTCCGGGGCTGGCACCGAGGCGGAAAAACTTCCTGGGTTAGCTAGGGCTGGGGTCCGGTTGCTCTATACCTTGTGTGGGGCTCGCCTAGATTTAGTAGGATAACACATATTATTTGGTCTTTTAATGCCCGAGGCTTAAACTAGGAGGCACACATTCGATTTTTTAGGGCCTTTTGTCTCCAACACAAGAAGATTTTACGACCTGTAGCCTTTAACTGGTTAGTTTCTGATTTTCCAATGCTCGTTTGTTATTTCCGATTCTCTATTCGGTTGTTGATTCACAATGCATGCGAGATTGAGAACCCTTTATATGAGGATCTAATGGGAAAAGTGGATTCAATCCAATACGCCGGTATCATGTAGTCACCTGGGTTTTGTGTATGTCCCCTACAAAAAGCATCTTTGTTAAGTTAGGGTAGATGCCAATAATTTTATCCTATACATAGCATATGAGGCGTTATACGCACTCATGGGTTCAGTGTCTCCTCCAGGTCAATCTCGACTGTCATTAAGCTGCCGAGAGAACTACATCACGACCTAAAATTTCTAATTCAGATCAAAAATACTCCCTGGGTTTTTTGGTTTAATTCTGGGACAGTTTAAGCCAATTGTTGTGATTATGATGATATCCGGGTGGATCTCGATTTTGAGCATGTGTTGCCATGGTTCCGGCACAATAGTTTTTTATGACCGAGAATATTGCCATATTATTGTTCGGAGTTAGCATCTTGTCACACATGAGTCGTGTATGTGTGCGTGGAGGGGGAGGAAGGACAGGGATGTGCCCAAGTCCGAAAGAGGAGTTGGCTTCTATGCTATCTCCCTTTTGTTTGAAGCTAGAAGAACTCTTCTGTGTCTGGCGTATATATTACGGCACAGTGCTTGCAATATCAAGCTTGATAGAGTAGATTACACGCCGCACCCGGTTTGAAGACCGTTTTGTACCGGGTATTGAAAAGGTCCTGTTACACTCGTTAAAACTCTCTCTACACCTATAGTTTTGATGAAGATAAAGACGTTTTTATTGCTTTAAAATATAAATAAGTGTTTGAATTATACTAGTATTATTAATCAATGAGACCTCCCTCAGCTATCAGCTCACGCTCCAGGCTAGATTTAAGTCTTTCCTCATGCTGGCATACACTTGAATTACAGCGAACTTCAAATCGTCAACGATGTTGTATCAGACCTTGCATGCCTTGCCCTCGATTTGTACTCACACGCTGTAGTCTGAGAGATTGAAGTGGAGCGATTACAGCGGCCATAATTCCTTCGACCAGAAAATCATGTTCCACCCCTACCACTCTGGCACGGTCTTGGCCGTATGGTCCATGGCACCGCCCTGATGAGAAACGTACTCAGCTTTTTTCGTTACCTTTCTCACCAACGGTAGGACCTTCGTTGTAATCAGCCGAGGCGAGCCTGTAACCGACCGTGAACAATACCGGTGGCATCTTTTCACCATTCAAAGCCACGACGCCAAGCATCATCACGGAGGCCGGGTGCTTGGTCGTGGACATGTGGCGGACCTCGGAGACGTCCTGGCTGAAACTTACTACGTAGTTTTGTTGATGACCAGATCGACTGTGAATATTTTTCCATCAGAAAAAACAAGAATTCCATGGCCATGACTTTGCCTTCGTTAAGAAGGCGATGAAAGCGCTTCCGACATTGTTTTCGCATACGGTCGGTGAGAAGAAGCCTTTTAACGCAACTCAAGCTCTTGCCACCCTCCTTGACGATCTTTGACACCGTGGCTATCGAGATGTTCTTTATCTTCGTGAGCGCAATCATTTTGCGCTTTGGAGCACTATCAAAGGCCTTTCTCACAGCCAAGCGGTTGATAACTTGAGGTCTGGTCTGAATGAGGTTGATCTTTGAAGTCTTCCCCGTTGTTGAACATCTCCGTCACTATGTATTACGGTCATCCGGCTTACTTTGATCCGCTTTGAGGTGTTGGAATTGTTATGGCTCGCAGAGATATAAATTCTTTTGACTTCCATCTCGAAACACCTGCAAGCAATGGAAAAGACTTTTAATGACACGTCCTGGAAAAAAATTGTTCAACCAGGAAAAGAACACTCCTAAGGAAGTTCTCACGATGGATCGATTTGAGAGACAAGCCAGTATTTCTACTCAAGTTATCGAGAAAATTATCTTGAATGGGCATGCATCCAATTTTAGGGATAGTGCGCTCAGTGCGTGCTCTCATGCTAAAAAAAGACTCATAAGTTAAAAAAACAGCTATGATAACCTTCAGTACTGAACATATTTTGCGAAGAATTGGGAAAGAGAGTTGTTCAGCGACGAAAGCAAAATTAATTTGTTTTTTGATTGGATGCGATGCATCATATAAGGTGTCATGAACGAGAAAAATAAAATCACATACATGCAGGAAACAAGAGTGTTGAATATGGAGGTCTTAATTTTATGGGAGAGAGACTTGTTTTCAAGCACTCGAGTCTACGTTTGTTCTTTTACGCGGCAAAGTAAACGCTGCAGTATACAAAAATCTTTTTCAGTCCCATGTGATCTCCTCTTTCCGAACATCAAGAGTAAGTGAGTCACACAGCAAAGATAATGATACAGTTATTAGATGCTAAAAATATCGATGTGATGAACTGGTCTGAAAATATCCCTGATACGATAGAAAACTTGTGTAAGATACTCAGTGAGGTTAAGGCTCAGAGAGCAACGAAAGGTGAAGATCTCGCAGAAAGATTGGAAGATGATAGGAATAAAATCAGCTCGCATGGTCACATGGCTCATTTTTGCTTCTAAAGCAAGTTTTTTGGCACTCTTTGTATTTCGCCGAATAATTTGACCAATTGCGGAAGTCTTGGTGTCAATGATGTGCTCGTCATTCAAAACAAGTGTCAGCGTAATTCTTATTAATATTTTGCACAATTCTCTATGAGATAATTATGTAGCGTTCTGATATTGCTGGAATTATACTTATAGTTTTCAAGTTTTCGACGCATCCTCTTTAATTCTACATTACATTCCTTATTCCATTTTTATTTGCTGTTATATGAAATGAAACGCAGGCATTATCAGAGTATTTTGTTCTCAATTTTAGAAGGTACTATAAGTATTAAGTATACATATCCTAGTACCTAAGTTAATAAGCGTGCCTTCCTTTTAAGGTTTTCATGGAAATCAATCGAGTGATATATTTTAGAGTTTAAAATAACTACAGACAGGCAAAAGGTTGCCAAAAGCAGCAAGTGAGTAATGAACAAACTAAATAATTACAGTTTCAATTCGCGAATGGCAACAGTTAAACTCCTAAAATTGAAAAACTCAACAACTTATCGACATAGATAGAGTGGGCATACGTGGAAATTAACTTTTGCAAAACAGCAGCAAACGTACATGGTTAATAATGGAATATTTTCCTATGTCTAGCAAAGTAACAAATTAAACCCACCTATTTAACTTAAAAATAAAATGAATTAAATGAAGTTTAATTTTAATAGGTTTCTGTGATTAATGTGTAGGAATCAATATCAGTACCACTGAAACCATTCGCGTATAAACTCCGAACATCAAGGTGAGTAGCATTCAATAGACCGCCCATGAGACAAGAATAAAACAGTCAACTCAACTGAAAGACAAGCTTTAAATGAATGAAATGAATAAAACCATCGCTTGAGGAACCCAAGTGGGGATTCGCTCGGGCGTTTTCCAGTAACTTAAGGTTTTACTTTAATATTTTTAATAAATAAAGATGAAAGTTGGTAATTTTTATAAAATTCCCTTTTATCAGGAATCTTTGTCCTCAAAACTAAAGAAAATTCAACGCTGGATTCCTATGGTTAAACGTGCTGCCATTCGTTCCTCCTCTTCTCTATTATTAAACATAATAAGAAGTAAGGAGTAGAAAAAATAAAATTATTTACGTCTTTTTATATATGTTTATTTGCTTACTTTACACGCACAAATGGGGAAAGGTTGTAAAATAGTTTCGGAAAACTTTGAAGGGCATATTTCGTGCATTTTAATGAAATACTTATAAGGGTCATATTCAAGATTTAGATCTTAGAGAATCGTGAGTTTTAAGGCTTGTTTTCGTTTCATATTTTGCTGAAATACAATAATTGAATTACTACCTTCTAATTAATACCTTTAGTTAATTATTAACGGGTTTATAGACGTGGAAATACATATGGATTCATATTCGTAGTAGAGAATATGGTAAGCCTGAAGAAGATCGGCGGCGCGCCACAAAAAGTTTATTTTTTTCTGCTGAAACGAGAACTAAGTTGCGTTTATGTTTCGTTCACCCGCGCATGAATATTCATGCGCGTTTGGTTAAATAAAAACGTTAAAAAAAACCCGTTAGAATATTCTTCTATAAACAATTATGATTATATACTTGGGGACTGTGCCAGCCAGCCCCCCTCTCCCAATTGATTAAAACTCAGGATCATCGTAGGAGGGGGGGAGGGGCAGGGTCCCCGCAGTGATATCTTCCCCACGAGCAGTCCCCTTGAATTTACTCAAGAAAGGTAAAATATATTGGAACAGGGACGAAATATTTTGCGTCACATCGGCCTCGCCGCCGATCTTCAGGTTTATCAAGAATATAGATCAGGTTTAACCATACTAATTAATATTCATGCTTAAAATTATTAATTCTAGGTGAAGCTTTTGTACATAATAAAAGCTTAATCAAGACATACGTTTTTATTTTCACCTTTTTATTAAATGGATACGAAACATATCTCATAGATTAATAGGGCTGTTTATTTAGAACTTTTGTTAGTGTACCATATATACCATTCTTCGGATGAACTTTCCAATGTATCTTGAGATATCTCGATCTAGATTTAAGTGTAATCTGACCTTGCTGCTCTTAGATCTGTAACTAATCTATATTTTCATTTTTTAATTCCATCTATTATATATTCCTTGCTAATTAAACGAATATTTTTGCAAGAATTGCAAACAAACATCCAATAATCACCCATAAATGATCTTTTTACCGGTAGACTCTTGTCACAATAATGAACGTACTCTATCTATCTAAGTGAATGTTTTAACCGTGTCAGATGCATAAAATTAATCTTTATTCTGATAAAATCGACTATTCAAAGTGGCAATTTAAACATTTATTTGCCCATAAAGTAGGCACCGAACCGGAACTTATTCGAAGAATCTCTTTGATATTAAGGTAATTTACTCTTTAAAGGGCAGTTTAGTTCTTTTTTTCAGAAATTTGATTCTTATTTTATTTGTTCTTTCATTAGAAAGATTTTAAAATGGCGGATTTATTTCCGAAATCATTTCATTGTCTCTTAAAAAGTTTTCATTAAATTTTTAAGTTCGACATAAATGATACTTATCAACCAAAAATAATCGAAGGTATTATTTCACTTTATTATGGAGATTTCTTATTATCAAAGATAAAGGCGATGTGAGGTAAGCGTCCTTACCATTAGCTATTTTGGCCTCAACAGTGCCATTCTCTGAGTTATAACTCAGTTATATGTCGTTATTCAGACAGGCATCGCCAGTTATTGTGTTCTTGGGTAATCAAAATGAAATACAGCATGGGTGTGCTTCCAAATAAATACAGAATAGAAGGCCCAAATCAAAGAAGTTAAGCCTTTGATAAAATCAACTGAAACACGTCGCAAAAATCATTTAGAGACAGTCGTCTTTACATATGCTTTTAAGCCTCCGATTTTACACACTATGAAGAGATAATTTATTTGACTGCTTTATTCCAAATTTTAACCAGCGTTTTATGAAAAATGATTTCAAGTGTCTATAAAAATTTTAGACATGAAAGTTATTGTTTTAGAAGTTTCTGAATAATATTTATAAAATATTAAATTTAGTGCGCCAAATAGAAATGTATATTAGAAATCACTGCCTCGTTTTTGTCATTCACGTTTTTTTATGTAAAAAGAGAATAAAATATGAATAGACCTTCGAAGTGAGAATATGATTTGCTTTTCAATTTTACGCGATTGGCTTTTCATTGAAATAAATAAAAATCTTAGAAAAAACAGGAAAAAAATATTGGAGAGAATGTTTTAATTAAAAGTTTACGAAATTTAATTTAATTTTTTTGCATTTGAGACAAAACAACGAGATTCAGTTAATTTCGAATACAGACTTAAAAAAATAGAAAATAAATTCTAGAAACTTTAGTATTGGATAATCTGTATATATATAAATACGGTTAAGTGCTCAGAACAGGAATTTCACCCCTTTTTAAGTAACTTTAATATTTAAACTAAAGACTTTTGTCCTTTTTTCCGTCATAAAAAAATGTTGAATTTTGAAAATTTCAGAAAAACATAAATTGTAAAATGATCAAAATCACCTTGATATTCTGGTCAATCAATCACAAGAAAAATGCAATCCAATTTTCTCGTGGAATCATAGGTACTAGAATAATCTACTAGGCTTTAGAGACAAATTCATCCTAAAAATATTTCTAGCTTGTGTACCTGGGTCTAAGAGAGCAATGCTATTTAACCATAGAGTGCTAGAGTAAGAATGGACCGAGTTTTAAGAATGAATCTTTCACCATAAATGAGAAATGTTGTAGCAGGTCAATTGCTTTCGTTAATGAAATAGAGGCAACTTCATGAAAAATGTGCACAACCCATCTCTACCTCTCAATATTGGCTATTTGATCATTTCACTCATCTTTCATCACTCTATTACATCATCTTAAACCGCTTTTTTACTTAGTGTCGCTGGCCTTTATCAAACTCGATCACTCTACTATCGCCAATTATGAGGACTCTTTATTTCGAAAGCCTATCGGATATGGTGCCGCTGGTTTTAGTTTTTTTTTAATAAATGTGTGGCAGGAACACGATTTCCATAACCATATCTAAGTTTCTAATGGTACTCACAACACTAGGTAGAAATTAAACTACTTTTTTAGCATAGGGAATAAGCGGAACCCAATGCACTACTTTGCACTAGGTTGCTCATAGAGAAACAATTTTCTATCTGAGATTTCGCCAAATTTCTTTGTGACCAATGAAGAAGCAATGGATGTGACTAAACAATGCTGATTCTTTTTCTTCCCAATTATTAAAAGGTTGAAATGAATATGTTAATATATTTTTCCGGGTTGATTCTTTACTTCTCTTTGACCAAGGAAGAAGCAATGGATGTGACTAAACAATGCTGATTCTTTTTCTTCCAAATTATTAAAAGGTTGAAATGAATATGTTAATATATTTTTCCGGGTTGATTCTTTACTTCTTTTTGACCAAGGAAGAAGCAATGGATGTGACTAAACAATGCTGATTCTTTTTCTTCCCAATTATTAAAAGGTTGAAATGAATATGTTAATATATTTTTCCGGGTTGATTCTTTACTTCTTTTTGACCAATGAAGAAGCAATGGATGTGACTAAACAATGCTGATTCTTTTTCTTCCCAATTATTAAAAGGTTGAAATGAATATGTTAATATATTTTTCCGGGTTGATTCTTTACTTCTTTTTGACCAAGGAAGAAGCAATGGATGTGACTAAACAATGCTGATTCTTTTTCTTCCCAATTATTAAAAGGTTGAAATGAATATGTTAATATATTTTTCCTGGTTGATTCTTTACTTCTTTTTGACCAAGGAAGAAGCAATGGATGTGACTAAATAATGCTGATTATTTTTCTTCCCAATTATTAAAAGGTTGAAATAGAATATGTTAATATATTTTTCCTGGTTGATTCTTTACTTCTTTTTGACCAAGGAAGAAGTAATAGATGTGACTAAACAATGCTGGTTCTTTTTCTTCCCAATTATTAAAAGGTTGAAATGAATATGTTAATATATTTTTCCTGGTTGGTTCTTTACTTCTAATATTTATTAAGCGTAATGTTTCAAATATTTTGGGAAGGGCTGGTGGCACCCCATCGTTAAAATTACCAATAAAGGTGGCATAAAATGGTAGTGTGGGAAATATTGCAGTGAAAGCCAAACATCTGATCTATATTTTGATATTCTCTGACATTTCCTTTCAGAACATTTTCTATTCAAATTCAAGAGGTTGGGAAAGAAAATTTACTTTGTGTTGTGCAAATTTGGCATGAGTGATTAGATGATACGTTATGGTGTTTCAAAAAGTTTGCGGAAAGAAGAAGAATAATAAAGTTTCTGAGTCATGATACCCTTGCTGTTTATAGAGATAGTTTAAAACAATGGAGTTATGATCGTCGGAGGTTTGTCTTAGATTGTATTGAGGTTTAAAAAGTAACATACCTTAATTCATATTTTGCGCTATCAATATTTTCTTGGGAAGTTTTCTCTTTTTAATTCTGGCCAGTATAGACGTTGGGGTTTATGGTTATTTTTCTTATACCCGGAATAAACTGTTCAGGATCTGTCTATGAGACCATACTTAGTACTAATGACGGCCATTATAAAAGCAGACCAAATATCAACATTTTAGAAGCATCTGACTAAATAGAACTATCAAATTCGTGTTCAAATCTACTTGGCTTTTAAAGATATAATACGGCTCAATGAAGACTACGATGCAGCCTCAAAAATATCAAGTTCAAATACCTACGTTTCCTAGCGTTGCTCAATACTTGTCGCCTTAAGGAATCTCCTCATCTAAAATATCTTAACCTAAGCTAGCAAACCATAACATTACACGCCACCCTAAACTAACTTAGCTTAACTTAATCTGACTAACATAACCTAACTAATATAATCTAACTCAACTTAACC
The DNA here is from genome assembly GCA_963969495.1 of Ceratothoa steindachneri. Taxonomy (NCBI): domain Eukaryota; kingdom Metazoa; phylum Arthropoda; class Malacostraca; order Isopoda; family Cymothoidae; genus Ceratothoa; species Ceratothoa steindachneri. The sequence continues at coordinate 133,174,747 of OZ018319.1, forward strand.
TTACGAAACCCAAACTAACCTAGTCTAATCCGACTCGATCCAATCTAACTTAAGTTAAACTAAAACAATCTAGTCTAAACTAACTTAACCTAGACTAAAATACAAAATCCTAATAAAGACAAAACTTGATCATAGGATTTTACGAGTATTAATATTTTGCTAGTATTAATTTCACGGTTTAATAAACTTGGTATCATATTTGTGGCAATGCAGCGATGGTCTCTGTAGTTTTCTATTAATGAAGGCTAGAAAATATTCTCAGCAGACTGGCCCATAAATTGAGTACCATAGTATTCGCAACGATGCTGCGGCAAACATCTGTAGATTCCGTTATTACCGGAAGTGGATCTTGGGTCACACGCGGCCTGATACTAAAATCCTCGGATTGCATTTGTATGTCAAAATCAAGGGAAGCAAATGTAAAGGCATTTATGTTATAACTTTCATTTAAATTTATTCATTTGATCTAGTTTCAATTTATTTTTTTTTTAAATATTTTTTATTAAGCGCTGCTATTTCGCTGAACAGCACTCGGAAGTGTTACAACTTAAGAAAACGTCATAAATATCATGGTAAGTGGAGTGAGCCGTAAGGCTGTGATGTAGAAATCAAGCGGCAATCAACTAAGTGTAAAAGTCAGGTTTCTCAAGATCGAACAAATTTCGACAATTGAACAAATCAAAGGTAAAAGATATTCGTTGGTAGATCTATAGTAGATCCTTTTCAAAAGAATTACAATGAGGATTGGCATTTGTGTGTAACTTCTTCAAAGGACTAATTTGAAAGAGAGCAGCTAAAATCCTTAATCTTCAATGTTAAAAAAAATAGATACTCCTGGCGTTTTTTATCTTAAAACCTCGTATATCTTCCGCATTTTGACACATAACAACTTTTACCAATTTTTCTACAGATATTTTTTTATAAACTGTATGTCTATGACTATAGTTATAGTTCTAATTCATCTAACTACATTCCTCTTCATTGCTCGACCATCCCTATGAGCGTAACTAGCGGTATTCCTTTGGGCTCAGTTTTAGGTCGTATCCTCTTTCTAATCAACATTAACGACATTAATGAAGGTCTGACATGCACAATCTCAATGTACGCTGGTGATACAAAATCGCCAATGCTGTGAACCTTACGAATGGATAAGAAAGTAGAAGATATTCAATATAATTTTGACAGGATATCACGTTGGGTCCAAACTTGCCAATTGTCATTCAAAGGGGATAAATGCTAAGAGCTCCACATATGAAATCAAAATGAAAAAGCATCTTATTCAATTAAATGAACATAGAGACTGAAACAGATTCAGAAGTAATAGTATCGAGTAACATAAAACCCAGTTAACAATGCACAAAAGTTACCAAGAAAGAGAAGAAAATAGCGTTTTGTAGAAGGTCATTTGAGTACAAATCGAAAGAAGTAATACTTACTCTCAACAAATCTTTATCCCGGCATCTTCTGAAATAGTGTGTTCAAGCCCCCTGCCCTTACTACCCAAAAGAATTAAAATGATACCTAATCTAAAAAATAAGCCATACGACAAGCGTCTTAACGAATTAAATCTCTACCCATTAACTCAGTGTAGAGTAAAATATGACCTAATTGAAGTAATTAAAATCCTCAAAGCCATAGTTAATATGAACTTTAACAAGTACTTTACTTTCGATCGATCTAATACACAGAGGGAGAAGTTTAAAAGTTATAAGTAAACCTTTTAACTCGCACGTCTGAAAGTTTTGTCTTCAACCGAATTGTCAACTTTTGGAATGCTCTCCCCGGTAACGTCATTGACTGCACTACACTTGATTCCTTTAAACACAATGACAACACCCAAATCAATAACAACTGGCGTAAAGAAGCCAAGATATTATGAGACATTGGAGATCAGCAAACGAGAGAGGATTGGATATATAGAGAGAGATTGGGGAAAGTGTGGAAGAAAATTTGTAGAAAGAAATATCCGGCCGAATTTCTAGAGAGTAGGTAAGATGATGGTTCTTGAGTTGACCATTAATGGAGATGTAAGATCGAGTTTACTTAATGGGAAGTTTGAATGAAGGAATTTTTGTAGCAAAGGTGGTGGAGTTAGTGGGAATTAAAGATAATTGTATGGAAGGTATATAAACTATTTAATCTTTAAAGAAGAAGAAAATAATGGCTTTTAAGCTATATATTAATATATGGTCAGTACTAATGGTTACTAGTTATGGGTTACGAACTTCTACACTGGAATGTAGCGCATTCTAGGGTAATTGGATATAGAGTGCTTACTTTGGGCTGACTGTAATTTAGGGAAAATAATCGTCTCGTTTAATTTAAGCGGTGTAGGCTGGGTGAGAGAACCGGTTGATTACCCGTGGGAAAAGGAAATCTTGGTAAACGCATTCAAAAACTCTTTTAGGGCAGAGAACTCGGTAGGCTTAGGCGCAATGAATTCGATTAAGCGTATGTCGGGTATTTTGAGGCTCACCTACTAATGTTCGAGTCTACCTTTTCTTATGCTTCCTCGAAACGGCTTACGGTCTGCCTGGCTTACCTTTCTTTTTGTTTTTTACTCTTACTGTCTATCTTTGGGGTCTATTTCAGATGGGATTTATTGTGTTGAAAGTTGTGGGCGTGGCCCATTGTTAGCCACCTATATTACTAATAGTGTATTATCATAATGGATGGTTAGCCCTCTTAGGGAGAACGAGGAGATAACCATAAAATTGAAGAAGGAAATCAAGGTTCTTCACTTAACCGACTATTCTAATGTCAGCAATGTTAATCTCTGCCCAGGATGATGGTCGACAAAAGTAATATACCGACACTTATTAGGTACCCTCGTATCTACTCGGGAAATTGATTTGCAGTCGGGCTTTCGATTCTTAGTTATACCAGGGGTAATTCGTTCATTACTTCCCAAATTCAATTAACCCCTCATCTATTATTCTAAATGTATAAGTAAAATTAAACTCCTAATAGATCAACTGTTGAGAATGTCACCTTTGATGATTAGAGTTGTCTCAATGTGTTGGAAGAGTGTTGTGATGCTAAGAATGGTTGCCCGGAGTTATTGAGAGGAAGATTAGTTGTTGACTTGGCTGAAATCGAATTGGGTAAAGCAGGTGTTGCGAACAAATATTATGAACATGAAATAAGAGAAGTATCTCGTTATATACGGAAGAATATAATTGTAAACTAATAAGTTCTAAGTAAGCTATAACTTGAGAATCTGAAAACAATTAATGTTTGGTAGGCTTATTGTTCCTTGAGTAGGAGCTTGATGAGAGGCTACAGATTTGAGACGAAAGCAGATGGAGATAACAAATTCATCTTCCATCACTAAAAGTATCTACATAGGTTGTTTTATTCAATATTCAAATATGAATCACTAAGAGAAATAATGATGTAATTACTATTACAATTTTACCAGTATTACCTAATTGTAGAGTATAGAATTTACTATAAATAATCTCAGGTATTTTTGTAATTTTAATATCTATGGTTATGGGAATTGAACGATGCATATAAGACCTGTATACTCTAATGCATTGCATAGGCTAAGTGCTTCATATATTGACTTCTTCCAAGTGAGATTAATTTTGATGTATGTTTTGAATAAATGCTTTTTATCGGACTGAATAGTTACAATGTTATTACCAAAACTAAAAAAAGCAAATGGGGGATGACCAACCGGCATAGTGAGATATAGAGTCGCATGCGACTAAATATTCGTATAAATTTTACGCATAAAACAAAATTGCTTATTTCAATTATATCTGCCAAAATGCAGCCTCCATGCAATCGGTTATCAGTCGTTTATATCTTAGAGAATGTCCGATTCATAAACGCAGTTGGGGGGAGGGGGGGTTCTATCGAGGTTCTGGCTGCGCTGACAAATCTGATCCGATGATTTTCATAGTGTAAATTGTGACGTAGCCACTGAAATCATTCGTGCGAATCATAATAACACAAATATTATATACCGAAATTATTGGACATTTAGTTGTTCGGTAGACTCTGAACCTGAACCCTACTATCTTAAAATGCATAGTACACAATTATCCATATTACAAAGGAATGAAACACAACTTGCTGAACAAAAAGAGGCGTATATATATTTATTGGGGGAGGATTTGAATTTTATATAATTCGAACATATTATTAGGCAATTTGTTAAAAGAAAAACAGGATAGAATTTAAAATATATAACACAAACAGAATTTGATTTTTTTCTTGTTTCCGGTTTAAAAGTGTTATTTCCCATTTGTTTGTAGCTAAACTTAATGCAAAAATTCTAATTTGATCCCCAAACTTTTCTTTTGAAGGTAAGGCGCTGAATTTATATATTTGCCTATTTGGAAAATATGATATTAATTTCGGAGAAAAAATTGATAATATATGAAGGATTGTTGGCCTTAATATTTTTCAAAGTATGGTAGAAAATTGTAAATCTTATTTTGCCAAAAACATTGGAATGTTGTTGAATAATATTTAATTTACGGAAACATTCCAAAACATTCTAGATTTAAAGAGAAATTTCTAGAATTGGGTAAAATTTGATGAAGTTTCAAGAATGTTCTAGAACTTGCCATAACACATCTCTGGAAACTTATAGAACCTTCTGGAATATTCTGGCATATTACTACAAAACTATTTTTACATGGATTCACAGATGTGATATCATTTCTTCTTTACCTACATAGTGAACACATCCGAAGAGAAATGGCAGCAAGGGGCTGCACTCACTCTCACAATGTAGTTCTTTATATGTGAGAACAGTTCATCAAAACAAGAACAAAAGTGTTCGGTATGAGAACATCTTTGAGAATGTGTGAAGATCACAAAAAGTACCTTTGCCTTTCAGTTCTGGCACAAAACAAACCTTGGGCACCTCATTTTGCTTTTGAACATTGCAAGAAAATATTTGGAGGTAAGAAAATTATTTGCTGTATAGAGTAAAATAATAAAAATGTCCCCGAAAGCCTATAAAAAGCATATTTTTTCACTTTTACATGATGGTGTAGAGAAGAAAGACGAGCCATGCAATTTCACATTCCAAGGATTTGTCATGAACTCACGCTGATCTTCCTGTACGTACCCCTCCAGAAGGGAATATGCCCTCCTCAAAGAAAAATCAACAATTCAGAAGCTAAAAAGACCAGTGAAGATGGAGACTACAGTGTAAGAGATATGGCTGTTGAGAGGAATCCATACTATCCAAACCACCGAGACACAATGCCCTTGTTAGAGATCTTAGCATGTCCAAATCAAATGCTGAGCTTTAGATTTTTATGCTCAAAAAATAGGAGTTTCTAGAGGAAAATTGGCAAGTGACAAGCCAAAGGAAAATTAATAAACATTTCTCGAGATTCTTCACTTAACAAGCTGGGCTACATTAATGCAATGATTTATCTGGTCTTGTTGATGCAACTGTAAGTACATGTAATCCAGATGAGTAGAGGTTCTTCATTGACTACTCCACAAGTAGTATTAAAGCTGTACTTCTCGATAAATAGACTAAGCATCCATCACGCATCCCTCAATCTCCTGCTATAGTCTTTTTATTCTAAGGAGTATGGCTAGGAAGTGTTTAGATACTTCAAAATGCTAGGTTTTATGATGGGGCTCCAGTGAGGTTTTACAAAGTTTCCATGTTATGTTCGTCTTTTTGACATTAGTGTTACCACAAGAAGGTAGGTTACAAAAGAATGAGTTCTATGTTGAAGGGAAAAATGACAAGCATGAGTAAGTGATAGATCCTCAAAGGTGTTGTTCCCCTCGATGCATTTAAAACTAGGTCTCATGAAGCAGTTTGTTAGAGCTGTTAACTAAGATTCTATATCCTTCAAGTACCTTTAAAACTTCTTTCAGAAAATTTATGAGGCAAAGATAAAAGCTGGTGTCTTTGAGTGATCACGAATCCTGAAAATCATAGAATTCATAATTCTATGAAATGCCTACTAAAAGGGGAAAAAAAGACTGGAAGAGATTTGTTTCAGTGCGTCAGGGCTTTTCGAGCACCACAAGGCTGACAATTATGTGGAACTGGTTGAGAACTTGTGAAAGCGAAGGTCAAATGTGCTGCAAGCTGTTCCTGAAGGAATATCCATCAAGATATATTAAACTTCACTTTCAAATTTGTACTTATTTTATAAAGTTCTTCTGGTAATTTCAATAAAATGTATAAATTAAATTCTCTGCTTTTGTTTTTAGCCCTGCAATGTCAGAAAAATCTAAAATTTGCCAATTTTGAGAAAATATATATTCATACAAGCCACAAAAACAAAGTTTAAAAATAATAATTGCCATTTTGTATTGTTTTAGAATAAAAGTAGTGGAAAATTTCACTTTCTGGCCAGGAATATTAATTGTGTTACATAGTGATAATTAAGATTTAGGTTCCAAACCATATTAGCTGAAATACTTATCCCAAATTTGAGTTAATTATAGGTATGGTTAGTCTCTGGAAGGGTTATAGCATTTGACCACCTAGGGACTGATATCAGGTATTTTGGCTCAGATCACTCGTCAAAACCGATACCGATAGCAACAAATTTTTGCCAAGTTAACTTTCCTTTCGCATTTCCAAAGAACACCGGCCAAATGAAACTTTGCTTGTAGGATGATAGATGTTGAATCTGCCAGGTGAACGTATCTTTTCTATGTACGACCGAACACTATCGGGGGGTTGGGTTGCTTTCGGTATCGGTCTCATTCGCTCAGCCTTAGAGCGCCGGTCTTAATATAAAGCGTCCTTGCCGGGGCGACGTTTTCTTTCTCGTGGCTTTTCTCGTGATCATCTCCTGTCAAATCCCAGTCTCCTGTTTCTGCGTAACCTCTGGCACACATTTCCTTTATCAGGCAGCATAAGCCTGAACATGGTAGATGCTTGATAGTTTGCACAGCAACCACAACTGACCGATAGTTTTTGGTCGTACAAGTAAGGTATGCATTTGCCTGGCAGATTACACACATACACAAGTGTAGGCCATGAATGGTCTTTTGCAGTCTCCTTCTCTTCTTATGTTCTTATACACACACACACACTATCATAGCACTACCCTAACCCGTGAAAAACTGAACAAGGACACCTCCATCATCCCGAGACTCTAAAATCGCAGAAGATTGCGGATGGCCGAAGCGTCATCATTCAAATTAATAAACCGGAAATTAACGTGAAACTTCAGCCTGAAACTATACCCCCGACATCTCGGCGTTCCCGAGTTGACCAACGTTAAAAGAAGCACGTTTTCAAACTTGATTTTTCTTTTGCCTCCTTTGCCAGAGAACTAGATCAGAGTGACAAATAGTCAGACGGGGTGGTGACATAAGAGGGTAGATAGAAAGGATAGTATGAGAGGTGTTTTTTTTTTGTAAAAATACTTAAACCTAATATACTATGGGAAGGGGGTTATGTTAAAAGTATATATGTGTGGGGAGTATGGTTTGGTTTGACAGGTTGACTGCTCTGGTTGCCTGAGTAAGTCTTTGTACTCGCTGTGACAACCTCGGAAATTGTAAAGCAAATTTTGCATAAAAGTGATTTGTGATACTCGCTTCGTGTAGTGAATCTCGGGATAGCGATAAAGCGGGATACGCACTCGAAAAGTGGACCACTGGCTTGGGATCTTAGGTTACGGAAGAATCTTTACTCCTTCGTGTAAACGGAGACCGAAGCCTCACCTGGCCCACACGCTAGCCTGAAGGAAGTTTTCTAAGGTCAAGTAAATTTTTTGGGGACATTGGCCCCCTTTTTCTCTCTTACCTCTTCCCTTCTATAAACACCTTAAGTACATACACAAACTTACACATACATCCTTAAACGCATCATATGATGCAGGTGCGATGAGGGAAACCTTACGAATAACTCTTCGGGTCCTCCCAGAGGGCCCAAAACCCGACCGAGAAAAAGGTTTTGAAAAGGTATATGGAACCCTACGCATTGCCCTTGTTAGACTAATTGACTTAAACAATGGATACTCAGCTATCTGCGCGAAAGAGGGCGACTGTGAAGCCTTGACCTCCGGAAAAGCTGTTGAATGCCATAAGACAATTAACCTGAAACCGACCACACCGCCACAAATTAAGACTCACTGCAGTTTGATCTGCAGGCGCCTCGACCCCTGGGTTGGGAGCCACTCATCGGACACAATAAAACAGGAAATCGAACGGAACCACGAATGGGCAAAGGTAGCTGAGATCATCAAATTCAAAACTTACACGCACGAGTTCAAGGTTGTTTTTGAAGACACAGCTATGGCTCAAAAGGCTAAGGACAACGGATTACTGTTATTTAACGTGAGAGTCTGCTCAGAACAGATGGAACATGAGGAGTTTGTTTACTTGCAGATGTGCTTTAGGTGCTACAAGTACAACAAACATACGACTTCTAACTGCCCTGAAAACAAAGACCTTAAGCTATGCTCCATTTGCACCGGTCGCGACCAATTTTGGCGTGACTGCAAAAATACCACTACCAAATGCTTAAATTGCGAAAGCCCTCACTGGACCATGTCTATGGCATGTCCAATCAAAAAGCAGGAGATAAGCAAGCCACGCAGACTCAAACGTGACACACAGGAGTTAAAAGCCAATTTAACTTGCGCTAAAGTTGAAAAAGCCGCCATCGCCGAGTCTAACAGCCAAAAGACATACCTACACATCGAAAACGAGTACTCCACCAAAATAATATGTTGCATTTATTATGCACACATTGCAAACATAACTCGCCATGGTACCTTTGCTACAGAAGTCAACCGCATGCTCTTAAAGAACGGGCTGCAGGAGATGTGGTTCCCCGATAACCCTCCTTCAGAGGAGGTTATGCGTATAACCGTAGCTCCTCAGGGCCAAGACAAGTGCCAAAAAGTGCCAACACAGAACACAGCCATCTAACGTGACCCCCGACTAAACAAGCTTGAAGAAACACCAACAGAAAAACAAGCGCCACTCACACCGAAAAAAGCACACCTATAAAAACAAAAACACCTCCCCCCACACCAATAAAGGAGGCAGTCCGACCCAAGGAGATCAGGTCTCCTAGGTCGAGGAGAATATCCAAAACTCGTGGCCCAATGTCTACCTCCTCATCACGGGGAAGGGAACACCAATTGAAATATCACGCGAGAGGCTTCAACCTAAAACTATAAGCCCCTGAATCGACTCCGTTTCCAGCTGAGATTGATTCCCGTGAATTAGCGGAGGGTCTTAGGACCGGACGATACAAGTGGGAATGCTCAGACGAGGTTCCGGAGCGACAGGTTGAGGAGACCCTCGCACAAAATAAGGAAAAATTGACCATGGACTGTTTTCACACGATTACCGATACCGAATTTTGAAAGAAAAGAAAAGGCAGCGGGCGCACCCCGCCCAGTACACCACATTCTTTAAACTCACCCTTTAACCACTTTAATCCCACACACTAAAAGAACTAACATTACTCAAAATGACCAATAGACCTAGGAATCATACAAATGAATGTCGATGGATGGGACGGAAAAGGTTCCATCTATGGCAACATTCTGCGATAAAGTGACCCTGACATTATACTTATAAACGAACACGGAATGAAAACACAAAAATAATTAAAAATATTTCAATACAACGTCATTAAAAAAAAATATAGCTAAAAACGATATGACGGATGCGCAATAGCCGTCAAAAAAGGACTTAAATACAAAAAACTACCCGACTTAGATGAATCTTACCTTGCCATTAAGGTAAGCACTACCCTGGGGGGTCTGGTCGTGGCCACGGGGTATCAACCCCCAAGACGTGGCTATGTACCCATGCACAACCTTCTACAGATCTTCAGCCATAAGAAAAACGTAATCTTTGTTGGAGATCTGAATGCAAGGTGTGCAGCGGCAGGGTATACCTCCTACAACAATGCAGGCAGAAACATCGAAGTCTTACTTGACAGAAAATACGTCACTAGAATCCGACCAGAATAACCGACATACATTAAAAGAAATGCATGCAACGAAACCTGATAATGTTTTATCCAGTAGCAGGTTTTCGTACAACTACTACATTGAACCGGGCCCCATAATTCCGAGTGACCACCAGGCTATTAAAATCACAATTGGCGTAAATCCCATTCAAATTGCAATCCAAGAACACAAAAGCTATGCGCAGGCGAACTGGGAAAGCTACGGAAATTACCTTCAAAATTATATCCTAGACCCTTTAATTGATGCCAATTTAGAAGAGATAGATGAAGAGCTTGATAAAATCACCGACCTCCTAATTAAAGCAGATCAAAATAGCATTCCCCGTATCAAATATAAAACCCTTCTAGCTCCCATTTAGAGCCCCCCATGAAAGCACTGGCCCAAGAATATAGGGACCTGTCCAATGTAGTAGCGCTGATAGGCCCCAAGCACAATGCCCATAGAAGAATAAGACAGATTAAAGACGAACTCCAGACACTAATTACGGACCAACAAATACAGGTATGGGACAGATGATTGAAGGACTCGACATAGAAAGAGACTCAAGCACATTTTGGCAGACATATAAACGATTAAAAGGACAACCCCCACAGAAAAAAATACACTCAGACACGGCGGTATAGAAATTAACGAAACTAAAGTGATTGAGGAAATTTTTAGGATTTTCTGGTCTTCAATCTTCAAAATTACCCCCGAAGAAAATGACAATTTTGACATCGATTTTGAAAATGACATAATCCAACAGCTAAACACACAAATACATAAAACCTTCCCTCATCATTGTGTGTCACAGGAAAGAGTGATGGAGGGCTATGGGAGTAAAATAACTGCCCAAGAGTTTTCCGTTGCACTAAAATCGTTCCGTCAAAGAGCACCGGGTACCACAGGGCTGACCAGGAAGAATGTTCTGAGTGGGCTTCTTAACATCATGGATGCCGCTCTGAACACGGGCTACTTTCCCGATCAGTAGAAAGTGGCCAAGATGATCTTCATTCATAAATCGGGAAAGCCCCCGGACTGCCATGCCAGCTTCCAGTTGATATCTCTCTTAGAATTTGCTGGCAAAGTCTTCGAGAAGATATTGGCAAATAGGGTCAACTCTTTTCTCGACGAAGCCAACTTGCATAACGAGCAACAACACGGCTTCAGAAAGAAAAGAGGGACTGACACAGCACTAGCCGTTATTACGTAAAAACTTGCAAACATCAAGGCAAGAAAAAGGCATGCCGACCTGGTGCTCCACGATGTTAAAAAAACTTTTGATAAGGTTTGGAAGAGAGGCTTGCAATTTAAGATCCTTCAAGTAGGCCTCAACCCCATTCTTGAGAGGATTCTATGCGATTACATAATGAAGAGGAGAGCATATATACAAATCAGAGAACACAAAGGCCCTGAATTCGAGCTCGAATCAGGGGTCCCACAAAGGAGCTGTCTCATTCCCCTTTTATACAACATTTATACACGCGACTTACCACAACCTCTTTCTGAAGGTACGATATACGTCCAGTTCGCTGACGATATATCGCAAGTTTGTACCGCAGCTTACGTTCACAGGGAATTTATGGCGAGAAATACGGCTAGGGAGATATCTAACATCAATTCTTACGAGAGGAAATGGAAGATATCAAACAATGCCCCAAAATTCAAAATAATTCCCATGTTTCGCAAGACCTTCAACGATATACGGGTAGAGGGAGAGAGAATCCCCTACTGCCCGGAAGGGACGGTTCTGGGGCTCAAAATCACCACTGGGAGCTACAAGAGTCATATCGGGCGGACAGTCGCGAATAGCAAGAGAGATTTGAGGGAGTTTTATAGGTTCATTGACCTAACTCGCTCAAATAAACTCAAGATATTCAATGCGTGCATTCGCTCGAGACTCTTATACTCAAAGGTGTCGTTGAACGCGAGCGCCAAGACCCACATTGCGAAACTTCAAGTCATCCAGAACAAAGCGGTTTTACTTATTACAAACACCCGAAAAAGAGAACATAAACGACAGAGGGAGCTCCACGACTCGGTTGGATTATCTCCGATCAACGTGGCGCTCCACGAGAGAGCTAAGAGGATATGGCAAGCCATTGGCGCCCGCTTGACCCCTGAATTCTCTCGTACACACTTAGAAATCGAAGTAGACCAACAAATAAGACCATTCAAAAGTAGCAAGTTACAGACAGACAATGACGTGACTCCGAAATACACTTGACAGAACTGACAAAAAACATCCAATGTAATGCGCAGGTTCATTTAGCAAATTAAATCTCAAATTAAAAACTATTTGCAAAACGCAAACTAAAAATCCAATTCACTTTTTTGAATTCAATTTAAATTCATTTAAAATGCTAATCATAAAACTTTTCAAAAACTCTCAGCGGGAATAAAACCCCGCCAAAAATAAAGGCTTGAATGCCTAAAGATCAATAAGATCGAAAATAATAATTAAATTAACCACGATTAATTTGATTAAATAAACTATAATTTTATAATTTATAGTTTATTAAATAATGAAAAAACAACCCCAAAACTAACACATTGACAGAGCTACCCTTTCACCAGAGACCTTTTATTCTTTCTCCTACACATCATCTATTCTTTAAACTCACCCTTTAACCACTTCACTCTCTTACTATTCTCTCTCTAATTCTACCTATATTTCATTTCATCTCTTATTATGTCCAATGTCCAATGGTTTGATAGGTTACTGGCTATTCAATTTCTTTTGATATTCTATTTACATTTCCTTCTTTATTTGTTCCTTCTGTATTATGGTGAATTCTAAATTCGGTTTTATTCTTCTCGTCTTTGTATTTTTCTTGTCAAGTTATTGTTTTTCTATTTGATTTGGGTACCTGATAGGTAGCGTACTTCTAATTCGTCATATTTGGTGTTCCATTCGTAGGTTAAATTATTAATTTTTATTTGATTTGGTACCTTAATGGTAGCGTGGTTCTAATTCTTTTCGTTTTTGGTTTGTTTGTTTACACTTTTGTGTTCTCTTTCTTCTTTTGTTTTCATTGTTTACCTTGATTGTTTTTAGGCGTTCATGCCGTTATATTCGGTTTTGCCAGTATTTGTTGTTTTTATGTTTTTATGTTATAATTGGATCTTCCTCTTGCAGCAGCCTTAGCCGACTGCTCGGGAAGGTTTTCCGATTATTTTTTAGATTTTGTATGACCAGGGATCTACCGGTCTCTTCGTGGTCTTCTTCTATTTTCTGCCAGATTTGTTTGGCTTGTTTTTCAAGAACCTTGTTTAACGGTTCTAATCCGGCTGTTATTATGATGTCTCGTAGTCTTTTCCCTTCTCTTCGTTTCGTGTTTGTAATGAGATTTGCTGCTTTATTTTGTTGTTTTGGGACTTTTCTCTTATTCATTTTTGATATTGTATGTGTGGGAATCGGGGATATACAAGCACCGATTCTACAAAAGCCTTATATAGAGTCTTTTTTCTCTTGGTATTGAGATCCTTAACGTTGTATAGGAGTCGTAACCCCATTTTCGCTTTTGAGATTCTCTCTCCTATGTGTGCGTGGTAACCTCTTTCGTTTAATTGTAGGCCCAACACTTTTTCTTCATTTGTGTACTCGGAATTTTGACTGTCTATATACATTCTTTCTTTTTTATTTCTCATAATTGGTATTATTTTAAATTTATTTGTATTAGTTTTAATTTTCCATTTTTGTTCAAATTGGTTTATATTGTTGATTTCTCGCTCTGTTATTCTGGCGTGGAAATTACCTGACTGACATCATCTGCGTACTGGATATTCATGCCTCCTGGTGTTATTGGGGCTAGCATATCAGCGGTAAATATGGAAAATAAGGTGGAGCTGAGGCATCCCCCTTGCGGGACTCCCGTTTGGAGATGGAATAGGGGTCCATTGTACTCCTCTATACTTATGTACGCATTCCTGTCTGATGAGTAGTCAGCCAGGATTCTCTCCATCCGGGTGCCGAGTTCGAATTGGAGCAATTTGTGCTTCAACTCATCGACCCAGACCTTGTCGAAGACCTTCTTGACATCCCGGAGTACCACGGACACGTTTTCCCCTTCTTGCCTTTGCCTTAGCGATGTTTTCTGAAATAATGGCGAGTGCCATTCTTGAGGATCTATTTTTCCTAAAGCCGTACTGATGTTTGTTGTATTTTCCTTTTTCTTCTAGGTGTTGTATTAATCGGTTGTTGATAATCCTTTTGAACACCTTTTCCAGAAAGTTTAGCAGCGAAATAGGCCTGAAACTGGACACCATATTTGGTGGTTTTCCAGGTTTTGGTAGAAAAATCATTTTCGCTACTTAAAAATTCTTAGGAATGCTCCGATGTTTAGAAAGGCGTTGAAGAGATCTGTTATATTTTTAATTATATTTTCTGGGATTCTCACATAGTTGTTTTTTATAAGACCTGTTGTTCCAGGAGTCTTCCTATTTGAAGGAGCTTATTGTTTGCTTCACTTCTTCAGGGGTTATTATAGCCCCTGGACCTGTGCGCATATCTGTATTAATGTCAACTCTTATGAGGGGTCTTATTCGTTTTCTCTTGTTCCTTAGGTTTTTGTTGACCATTTGTTCTGTTACTCTTCTGTCTTCTTCCTCGATGGTATAGATTTTTTCCCAGTGTTCCCTAAATTTTTCTTCTAACTCTCTTCCGTTTGTTATAAATTCTTCCTCCTTGTTTTAATTTTTATCTTTTCTCTCGGTGGTCTACCATTTATTGCATTTATTTTGTTCCATAGTTCTTTTGGGTTTTCTGGGTTTTCTATTTTATCTATAAATTCTTTCTATTTATCTCTATTCGAAGCTTTCTTCGGTCCATTTTACTTTTCCTTTTAAAATTTGGGTTTTGGGTTTATTCGTTCTTGCTGTGTCTCTATCTTTCATTAGTAACTTTTTAGAAAATCTCCTCTTTCAGTGGTTTGATGTCGTTTGGGAAAAATCTTATTCTGTTTTCTTCGATCAGTTTTCAGATTGATTCTTCATCGTGATCTGAGGCGTACATTCATTTGCACGTGCCGCTTTGAATGCCTTTTTTGACCTCGATTGGTTTTGCTCCTTTCGGTAAGGGGGAGGCCTCGTGGACGACTATCTTTAGCCTGAAGTCCCTTGCCTCGAAGGTACATCCTTCCACTGCCTCTGTGTCTGTTTCTGTTGCGGTTTCTTCGTTTTGGGTTTCTTTAGTGTTTCTTTGTTTTTGTTTTTCGGGCTATTGTCTATGTTTTCAGCCTCCTTTTCTTCTTGAATTGATGTTTCCGAGTCTGCCGGTGTTTCCTTTTCAGCCGTTTTGGCTCCGGCCTCAAGCATCTTCTTTACCTGCAGTGTTTTTCCTGCCGTCACTCCGTATATTAGGGCCGAGAGCGGGTTGGGCGGGAACCGCAATTTTTCTGATTCCGTTCTTCTCAAGGAGTAAATTCAGTGTTTCCGAGAAGGTTCCTGGCCTTGCGATATTATGTACGTGCGCGAACATAATGCATGGGAGGATGTCTAGCCCTCTCCCTTTGTTAACATTAATGTTTATTTTGGGTTCCTGGGTTTCTTTGATTTCTTTGACCGTAGATCTCGCTACGCTCGCGTAAGTTTGGTTGGTCCACTTTTATTTTTCCTCTCTTTCCTCTTCTTTCTTTTTTATGATTTGTTTTCTCTTTGGGCAATTAACAGCCATGGTTCTATGGGCACCTTGGCAGTTAATGCACTTTTTAGTTGTTTCCCTACATTCTCGGAAGTTATGGCTAACGTTTCCGCGCTCCGAGCATATTTTTATATCCTTGTGTGGGCAGCTCTTCGTAATGTGTTCTTCAATGGCATAACATTGAAAACTTGTCTGCACATTAATGAACTTTTCTTTCTCGATATTTTCTGGGAGAATCCTCATCCCAAATGAAAGGAATCTGTTAGTTGTTGCTCTGCCAGCCATTTCAGCCGTGGAACAGATCACCTTGAACACATGGGTGTGGTGCCCAAATTTGATCAGCTCAGTCACTTTCAGGTGTTATTTACTCCTTCGATCTCTTCCTTTAGTTCTTCTGCCATATGGGATCCCGCGTAAAGATCTACCTTGCGGCAGATGAATGATCTGCTGGCTAGCAACTGAGGTGGGAGTTTGGGGGCCAGGCAGATCTGACTTAGTGCCCTTAGCCCTTCCGGTGCCACCATGCGCTCTATGTCGTCTTGCTTGTGGCAGAAGACGATGTATCCATTGGGTGCTTCTATTAATCTCGTGATCGCAATTTTTAATTCTGTATAGAGGGTGCGGATAAGTACCGCGGCTGCGTGTTACCTTTCACTGAGACGGCTGCATGTCCCTCAGTGGTCTTGGGGCTCCCCCACAGGCGGAGTTGTGAGACTCCCCTGCAGAGGTTGCAGCCCGGCCCATTGTCCGGGAGGTTCCTCTAGTACGGGCAGTGGGCTAGTCCTCAGACCTCCCTCCACCTGTACCCACATTTATGCAAAAGCCACTGCCTTGCATAGTTGGGACGAGGTTGAAATGATTTTGAATGTGGAAGAGGAAACGGTGAATGAGATGAAAGGTGAAAAATGAAAATGGAAATGAATGTGAAAATGCCGAAGATGATATGGGCGGCGGCTTCTTCTTTGCACTATGTGAGTAAGGATAATTCTTGAAAGGTCTTTAAGACCTTCTATAGAGATGGATCGGGTGAATTGCTTTGCCAAGCTCTAACGTTGCGTCGAAAAGAATTCCAATCGTCCCCTCCCAATAGTCAGATTGATTGATTGATTAATGAATAATAGTTAGGAAAAGAAGATTGGTGTGGAAGATGAGATGCTAGATTGTGGGTGAAGAGAGTTTGTAGGGTTTGCCCTGGTAGTGAGAGCTACGTTTTTCATTCGTTTAGATTTCTTATTCTTTTTCTATGACCTTCAATCCTGCAATTTGTATTTTTGTGTGAATCTTAATTTGTGCCTTAACGCATTCAAGATTTTCTTTTATACTTATTTTGCAACTTTTTTTTTTCCTAAATTTTGAAACAAATTGTTTGTTTAAAATTTAAAAAGCTATTCTATTTGTTTAATTATTTACACTTTCATATATATATATATATTTTTTCCTAAGTTTTGAAATACATTTTTGTTTGTTAATATTAAAATTATTCTATTAAATTATTTAATTAATTTACACATTTATATATATATATATATATATATATATATATATATATATATATATATATATATATATATATATAGCAGGAATATGAAGACATATGCGATGGTTTCGCATATGTCTTCATATTCCTGCTACGAATAAGGTTCCCAAGGAACGACTCCATCACTAATATATATATATATATATATATATATATATATATATATATATATATATATATATTTACTAGTTATAATGAAATATATACATTTATATAGCTTGCATTCAACACATTCATTCATGTTTGTGAGTGTATTTGTTAATATATCGTGTGTGTATTTATTTATTCAGCGTGGTCTTTTATGTGAACCACGGTGACAACTGCTCCTTTGAGCATTGTCTCGAGCTTGGAAATTGCCTCTTGCTGCTCACTTTATCCCTTTTGTCCGCTGGGATTCTTAGACCCTCAGTCAGATGTTGATGCTGATGTATTAAAGCAATAAATATACAATAAGTTTTCCCATTTTACAAATATTAAAATAAAAAACAAATACATATATGTGAAATGAAACAATAGATAGTTGTAGTGGTGAAGTTATATTTTTTCAAAATTTAGCGGAGAAGAGTAAGAGTAAACTGTAAGTATGAGTAGGAAAACAGATTCTCCCGGAATCAACGAATCAACGGGGAGGTCAACTTATTAGCACAATATATTGTTTTGAAAGAATACATGAAATGTTTTTAATTTTTTTTATTTAAACTTAGTATAATTTTTAGAGTTAATTTTTTAAGTCAAATTTATAAAGAAAGGTTTGAAGTAAATTTTTTAATATAATCCTTTTATGTTTGATTCTATTTATTTTAGCACTTATTTTTAATTAAGTTGTTCTTCTAATCTTATTTAGATAAATTAATTGTTCTGGTTTTACTATTTCCTCTTGTTTCGTTTAAAATTTTATTTTGGTAGCACTTTATGATATTACTATTTAAACACGAGTTAAATTATTATCTAATCTGTTAAATAGTTGTACTTATATTATTATTCTTGTTTAGCTTAATCGTTAGTTTATTTTTATATGTATTACACTATTAGAATATTTTAATTATTATTCACTCGATTCATTCTCTTATTATTCTATATTTTACACTATTAGACCATTTTAATTGTTATTCACTCGATTCATTCACTTTTCTCACTTTAGATTGCTTATTTTAGACGCTTTAATTTGTTCAATTGTTCGCACTTTTGACAACTTGTTCTAATCACTTTGATTTTTTCACTTCTTGCTAACATTAGTTGCTATTTTGGAGGTTAAGTAATACTCCGAAGTCTTGTGGCCATTCTTCATTACCTTAAAGACAGCTGAATCGATGGTGTGTAAGCACGAGTCCGGGATGTAAATCACGTGCTCCATCAATAGTCCACCTATTTCCTTCGGGGACCATGGTCCTTCATATGTCCATTTGTACTTGCCTTTGTTGATTCCGTCGAGCAATTTTTCATTGTGTCCCTTTGGGGGCCGGTATTGAGAGTTACCATGGACTTTAAGGTCTACGTCCATGGCGTCGAAGAAACAGACTCGCAGAAGGATATCCCTTTTCTCCGTGAGTAGAAATCCCGGAAACTTTAGGATTTCATCTTCGTCTGAGCTTTCTTGAAATTGGCTTGTTTCCTTTTCTTTATTTGCCGCTTGTACAACTTCTTTTTTCTTTTTCTCTGTTTGTTTTTCTTCTTTGTGAACTTTTTCGTGTTTCCGTCTTTTTCCAAGTCTTCTTCCGTTGTGAGTTTTTCCTCCGATGTTTTATGGTGCCGATTCACAACTTTTTCTTTTCCAGTGTTTTTTTTTGCTGGGGAACGTTGATGAGTTGTCTCCTTAACATTTCCTGCGATGCAGGGTTGGGCGGGAACGATAGCTTTTTCTGAAAACCGTTCTTTTGCAGGGGCGATTTAACTCCTCTTCAAATGAACCAGAGTTAGCTAGATTTGCCAAGTGAGCAAAGACGATCATGGTCATAATATCTTTGGACTCACCTGGCATTACCAGTCTTGGGGCAGAGTTTTCTGTGCTGCTGGTCTTGGTTGATGCCATTGCCTCGACGTAGGTCTTGGAATTTGCCTCCTTTACCTGCTTCACCACATCTTGTTTTGCCCAAATGTCTTCCTTGCGGATGGGACACCTCATGGCCACGACCTAGTGGTCCCTTCCGCAGTTTGCGCATCTTTGATTCTCGGAAGTGCACTCTTTCCATTCGTGACCGAGTTTGGAGCAGATAGATCAAGTGACGTCAGCCGACATACATTCTTTAGTGTGATGTTGTTCCACGGCCAGCAGCGTTGGCAAAACTCGAGTTGGATAAAGTCCTCCGCTTCAACTTGTTCTGGGGCGATGCGAAGGAAAAATCCAAGGAATCCATCCTTCATGGCCCTTTGAACCATCTAGATGTTTGCAAAAATTAATTTGACTATGTTTTTGCCGAATTTTTCGATTTTGTCGATTTTTGCCCAATTCTGTTGTTTAGTTAGCTCGACCTTGATGTCCTCACAAGAGTTGTCCGTGCAGAACGGGTCGAGTCTCCTAAGTATGATATTTCGGCGTGTGAGGATTTCCTTGGGAATAACAGCTTCGAGGCCAATCGCACGTAAGGGCTCATTGGCTTCCTCCGATACCAGTCTCTCGATATCTTCGTCTTTCCAGCACACTGCTGCGTAGCCGTTTGGGGTATCAATAAGCCTAATTACGGATATATTGAGCATGCCGAAGATGGTTTGCATAACTGATGGAATTGGTGCTTTGGTCGCTCCACTTCAGTCAGACAATCTGAGCCTTCCAATTTTATATGTTTCTTGTAGCGCTTAGTTTCCCCTTAAAAATTTCCTGCGCAATGATTGGCCAATTTCTGTAATAGAAATACTATATATAATATCTACCTAATCCCAACTTCGCGTTTAATATTCACACCACACCCAGCCCCGAAATACCTTCTGATCACATCGGACTCATTACAAAGATTTCAACCTCGCCTATCTAAATTGAAATTCCCCAAAGGAAGGCATTGTCTAAAACCAACTGGACAGATTATAAAAAAAAATCTAGAAAACTTTAATATAACTCCCCTTGCAGAAAGTCCCATAGAAGAAATAAACACACAACTAAACAACATTACGCATGCCTGAACACAGGCCATTTTCCACCAGCATTGAAGACAGCGAAGATGATCTTCCTTCTCAAACCCGGAAAACCCAAGGGCCACATCGAGAGTTACAGACTGATCTCCCTGTTGGAGTTCATTGGCAAGCTAATGGAAAAACTACTCAATGAAAGATTAAAGACCTTCCTAGAAGAAAGAGATATGCACAGCGTACAACAGCACGGATTCGGAAAAAAAGAGGTACAGAGACTGCACTAGCACTCATTACCGAGAAGATCGCGGTCGATGTAGCAAGAGGTAACAGGGTGGACTTGGCCCTCCATGACGTCGCCCAAGCTTTCGACAATGTATGGGTGCCAGGCCTTAAAGTTAAAATAATTCAACTAGGTCTCGAAGCAAACCTTATCAGAATCCTGTGCAGCTATCTGGAAAACAGGAAGGCAAAATTGACTATCAACAACTACACTGGCAATACTTTCACTCTAAAGGCAGGGGTACCGCAAGGTGGGTGTCTCAGCCCCACGCTGTACATAGTGTACACCAGATATCTCCCTCAACCCTTAAAGGAAAGTACAATGTATATTCAACTGGCCGATGACGTCACGCAAATCATTGCCGGTGACAGAAAGCATCCGCAGGATATTGCACAACGCACTGCCAGAGAAATAATAAACATAAATTAATACGAGAAGACGCATAAAATAAAAAAAAACCTTGCTAAATTGCAACTAACACCAATGAATAGAAGAAAGACGCACCGAGTCACCGCCAACAAAATCTACTACCACTACAGCGAAGGAGGTAAGGTACTCGGTTTAACTTTCTCTAAGAACGGGTACAGTACGCATGTGAGCCAAAAGTCTATGCATGCGAAAAGTACCCTTACCTCTCTACAGAGATTTAAAAACCTATCAGAAAAAAAACAAAAGAAAGCTATACCTAACCCTAGTTCGTCCCATTATAACATATCCCGTCATTCCTATGAATACCCTAACTAAAACACAAATGTCCAAATTACAAGTAATCCAAAACTACGCAACCAGATTAATAACAATTCATCAAAACTGGATACAATACCATCGGTGGAACTTCACCGAAGAACAAAATTAAAACCAATAAATCAAGTCCTTCACGAACGTGCCAGAAAAATATGGCATAAATTGCAAAATGAACTCCCAAATGATATAACTGATAAAGTTATACCTACTGAGAGAGAATATAGAAGGCTACATTTTAGACAAAGATTTAGAAGTAGCCGAGAAAATATACAAAATGATGTCGAACCAATATATCGATAGAACACCGAGAAAGACTCTATATGTACATACAATTAGCTCTTAAAGAATACAAAGTAGTAATCACATAATAATATAAGTAAGATATATGTATACATGTAAAAAATAGAAAAGAAAAAAAGTGCATCAAGAAGTGAGTGTATATAAATCTATGCGCGAAAATAAAAATAATGATAAAAAAAGTGCATGTAGATGTAAGTGTATATAGATCTATGCGCAAAAATACAAATAATGATAGTATATAAAAAAATAGATAAATAAATAAATAATATAAGATAAAAAACAAAAATAAATAAATAAATATATATATATATATATATATATATATATATATATATATATATATATATATATATACATGTATACATACTTGAATAAGAAAAAGATACAGTAAGAAAAGTTACAGAAAAGCGAAAATTTCTGACACAGCACTCGAGAGTGCACCTCATAAAATAATATTACCTACTGAAATAGTAAAAATACTTCAAAGAAATAAAGAAATGAAAACAAAGGCTTAAACGCTTCCCTCGAAGGAGAAAACAAAGTACAAAGAAGTACTTAAAAAAAAGAAAAATAAGAAAACAAAGGCTCATAAGCTGTAAAATATTAAACAAAACGAAATAAAATGCAACATAAAAGCGATTGCCAGGCAACCTGGTACACATTCACTCACACCCAAAAAAAACAAAAACACACAACATCGACATTATTACCCTACTATTATAAGCACATCAACCATCTATTCCTCTACACTATTATTTCTATCTATCCTATATTATCTCCCTCATATTCACCACTTTTTGTTATCCCTATCCCTATCATTCCATGCTATTTGCATAGCAGACGTTGGTAAATTTTCTTACGAAGATTTTCGGAGAGCGATTCAACCTCGTAACTGATTCGAGCTCAGTTCACCATTTCCTTTTGGAAAAGAAGATTTTGAGACTGACTGACAAGACCACTCTACTAAGACTTGACAATCGACATATTCTCTTGCTTTCTATTCCACCTCTCCTTAGGACGTGTCGGTTAGGGAACCTGAGTCTCCATAGATACTCTCAAGGACAAGAGCCATATCTGAACCGGGCGGCTTAGTACCCGTGTGAGCGGCGGATCCTTGTTGAATGGAGCAAATTTTTTTAGGGCTAGGCGTCAGGAAAGTTGGTAGGGTTCACTGACACCCTAGCGGAATAAGTAAGACGAATAACTGGATTCCAGCCGCACCTTCTAACTTTTTTGTTTCTTCACTCTTTCACCTTAGAACGCTAAATGAAGAAAAGGAAGAAGCTCGATTAGAAGAATTGAATTAACGAAAAGGGTCCCTTTGCGGACCATAAAAGGAGCACACAAACCGGAACGCAGTCAAGCATTCAAAATAATATATGGAGAACTAGGAATAGTCCTCATCCGTCTCTTAGACTACTCAAGCAACTATGTGGCCATCTACCAAACTTAAAAAGATATGGACAAGCTACTCAGTGAGAAAGCCACATTATGCTCCCAAAAAATCGGATTAGAAGTTAAAGCTCCTCCACAAGTGGGGCCCAAAAGGCCATATACTATCGACAGATAGATCCATGAATAGGGGAACATACGGCAACAGAAATAAAAGAAGAAAGCGAACAAAGACAAGAATGGGTTAAAGCTAAGGAAGTTATGAAGTTCAGGAACAAAAACACCAATGAAGAATACACCCATGTCTTCAAAGTGTGTTCAGAGAAATAACGATGGCGCGTAAGGCGAGGAAGAACGGCCTGTTAGCATTCAACCTAAAAATAATCAAGGACCAAATAAAAAGCGATGAGTTCATAAATGTTCTCACTTGTTTCTGCTGCTTCGCTTTAGATCAGCATACGTCTAGGGACTGCCCCCCCAAAAGGAGAAATGAAATGCTCAGAATGCAGCTCAACTTTACACACGTGCAAAGATTGTATGAGCCAAGAAAAAAGTGCGCGAATTGTGGCGGGAAACATCGCACGATGGTAATGGCTTGTCCCATTAAGAGAAAAATTATCGAGAAAAAAAGGAGAGAGAAGACAAGGCTTGAGGAGAAGAAGAAAAACCTAACTTATACCAAAGTAGCTAAGGCAACAGAGGAACAAGTAATACAATAAAAAAATATAATAGAGCTTAAGGAGGAAAAATCCTTAAACATACTGCAGTGCATACTACATGCCCACGTTATGAATGTTGCGAACCCTGGAACCTATTCCCAAGAACTTAACCAAATGCTGAGTAATAACAGATTGAAACCTATGTGGTTCCCGGACGACCCGCCATCGGCGGACGTATTGAACATCAAATACACAACGCTAGCGCTAGAAACCAAAACACAGGCAGGTAAAAATGAGCCCTCCATCAAATTGACTAGCATCATCCGAGGGTTACAAAGAGATCCTAGACTTAAGAACAAGCAAACACAGGAAGAGGAACTGGGAATGGAAGTGAAATTGCCTATAGCCAAGGCAGGCAGCTCAGGAACTCAACAGGAAAGAAAACCTATAGAAGAAGCAGGGAACGAGGAACCCAACCACTAATCCCAGCAAGAACATAAAGGAAAAAGTGCATTAATCTGAGAGTATACGCCCCGAAGATAGACCCTTCCCCATAGGAAAAAATAAGGAAATTATCATAGGAATCAAAAAGGACATTTTAAGTACGAATTCGAAGGCCCGTATTCAGATAACGAAGTCCACAAAGGCCTAATGAGCGGTAGAATAATAATCCCGAAAGAAATATGCTTTAGATTTAAAAAAGAAGAGTTTAAAAGGAAAAGAAGCAGGCGAACAAATTCTCCCTGCGAAAAAGAGCTAAAGAAAGCTGAGAGAAGATCTTCACTGGAACAATAAGATAAAAATTGGAAAGAAAAAGAAAGCTTAAAATAGTAAGTCATAATGTGTCGGGTTGGGATGCCAAAAGGCACTCGCATTGCAACTCATATTTAAAACTTGACCCCAAGATCATCCTACTAAATGAAATTAACATCAATCCGGAAATAAACCCCATTAAAATCTTTAATTATACTACGCTCTACAAGACTACAGAAGATATAATCTATGACGGTGTAGCTATAGCCGTCCGAAATGACATAAAGTCTACGAGATTAAAGGAATTAGATGAAACCTATTTAGCCATCAAAGTAAAGATGGGTACCGGAGATTTAATAATTATGGCAGGGTGCCAACACCCAAGGAGACGGTACGTACCTATTCATAACTTCTTGGAGGTATTTGGACAAAATGAGCAAGTACTATTCTTAGGAGACCTGAACGACTGAACAAGAGCCTCAGGGTATACAACCAATTTTAACAACACAGGAAGAAATGTAGATCTGCTAATAGCAAGAGGCATAGTTGAGAGGATCGGATCGGAATTCCCTACATACATCAGTTTAAGAAGAACAACTAAACCAGACATCGTGATAGCTTCCCCTAAATTCCAATATGATAGAAAGAGGCCCACCCACCATCAGTGATCACAAAATGGTGGTATTAACATTGTCAGCAGACCCTGTAGAAATAAAATACCCAGTCAGAAAGCGCTTTAAAAACGCTAATTGGCACGTCTACGCCGAGGACCTATCTAATTACCAGCAACCAAATTTAAACGAAGCAACCCTAGAAGAGATAAATGAAGCACTGAATAATGTAATGAAAAAGCTAATAGATAAAGACGAAAAGCATATACTCAGAACAACGTTTAGAACATTACCACATCATCGGTATACACCGCAAATAGCAGATTTGGAAAAGAGATATTTAAACCTAAGAGAAAAGATAGAGCGACTTGGTCCAGGAAGAGGTGATAGAGGACACCCCCTTAATTTTAGGACGGAAATAAATACAATAATTATCAGGGAGAGAGGCATAAGATGGAACTAGATAATAGACGAGATAGACTCGGAGATAAATCCTACAAAATTTTGGCAAAGGATCAGCATGGTGAGAGGAAACAGGAAGCCGATAACAAAAATAGCCATCAAAGACAATGGAGTAGATGCGCTAGAACCAGAACAAATTGAGGCCACGTTTACAGAACATTGGTTTAACGTTTTCAACATATCACCTAAAGAAAACGAAGATTTTGACCGCGACCATGAACTCAGAATAGTTGAAGAGATGGACTGACATAGAGAAGAAGTAACACCCAATCACTCAGCTTCTGATACACTTATGATGGAACAAGGGGTAGACCCAATAACATTTGATGAATTTAAAAGTATTCTAAACAAAACCAAGCAATGAACTCCTGGAAACACAGGGATAACCCGTGAAAACCTGGTAAGAGCGCTAGATGCATTTCTTCTTGCCAAAATAGTGGAAATTTTTAATGCGGCAATAAGCGCTGGGTATTTTCCTGACGCCCTGAAAAAAGGGAAAATAGTATTTTTGCCAAAACCAGGCAAGCCCCCCGACCAACCAAAAAACTTCAGGCCGATAACTCTCCTGGAAACAATGGCCAAGCTACTTGGAAAACTGATCGGCAGGAGATTGAGCCAAAATCTAGAAGACAATGATCTTATTTCCAGTCAACAACACGGGTTCAGGAAAGGTAGAAGTACCGAGACGGCACTGGGCGTAATAGGGAAAACAATAGCCAAAGCCAAACATGAGAGAAAATACATAGATCTGGTTTTAAGAGATGTGCAGAAGGCTTTTGATAAGATCTGGAGAATAGGCCTAAAATTCAAGATCAATAGACTAGGATTTTTACCTACCCTAACAAAATGCATATGTCACTACATCACAGACCGCATAGCATTTATTAACATAGAAAGATATCGAGGACCCGATTTTAAATCAATCAAGGTGTTCTCCAAAGAGGATGTCTCAGTCCGACACTATATAACATATATACAGGTAACCTTCCAAATCTAATCTACGACACCACCAAATATAATGAATTCGCAGACAACATCTTGATAATCGTTAATAGTCCATACAGGCACCCACCAACGGCAGCCAGAATCACCGTGGCAGAAATCAAGAACATAAATAACTTTGAAAATAAGTTCACCATTATTCTTATAGGACGTAGAAAAAACATCAGGAGTTACGATTAATGAGAAAAGATACATATAGCAAAAGGAAGGCAAGGTACTAGGTCCAAAGATAACGTCAAACGGGTACCTAAAGCAGACCACCGAACGAATCAAACTAGCAAAGACCAACTTAACGAAACTTTACCAGTTAAAAGACTTAAATACAAAAAACAAAATCCAAATATACAACCTTCTGTGTAAATCAGTATTATTATATCCTGCAATTCCACTCAACAATTTAAGTAAAACAAACAACCTGAAATTACAGAGAATGCAGAACAGCGTCATACTGCTGATTACAAATACAAGAAGGAGAGAGTGCAAGAGGAAGATAGATCTGCACCATGAAATAGAGATGGAGCCAGGAAATGTATCCCTACATAAAAGAGCGGTCCGAATATGGGGCAAATTAGAGAGACTTCTGGAGAAAGAAGAAAAAAGGAAGATGGAGATCCCAGTAGAACATATAGAGGAAACTTTAGGAGCGGAAAACCATTAAATGTTGCTAACCCAGCACCAATATATAGATATCATAGGGATCCCTACAGAAAAGCAAACAAAGCTAAAAAAAAGTCACCAACAACTGCGTAAACTCAAACAGAACATAAGATAATCTTAGAAGAATAATATGAATAACAGAGGCGTGAGAACCCCTAGCCAATTGAACAAATGATAGGATATAAGAATTAAAGACAAGAATACAAGTGATAGCTGGTCACCTAGCAACCTGCAAAAAACTTTTACTCATTCCACTTCACCACTATACTCTAACGATTACTATCCACTCTACTCTAACTATCTACTTTTAACTTTTAACTTTTTCAAGACGTAACATGTAAGTTCATTCCATGACTGCGTAAAACTCCCGGTTTTTCTTCATACGGCGACAACCTCAAAATCAGCAAAAGAGGGAAAGTTTTGGGTAAATTTCCCAAATACGCCTCCGAAATTTACGAAAGAAATATACTCATTTTTTCACCATTCACCATCACTACTAATTCTATCTTTCTTTTTTAGCGGCCCCACTTAAACAGAGGACTGCTTAAGTCACCGGCCCCGCCCCCCTGCGTGAACTGCCGTCGGATGTGAGAGGGGTTTGCCATTCATGTTTCGTGCCAGCTATGCAGGGAAATAGCACGGCCATAATTGGGGGCATTGGGGGAAGCTGGTTTGAAGAGTAGCTCACAGCCGATAACAATGTCAGAAACAGTTCCGAATAAGGGACGGACTGCAACCTCCGCTGATCATCACAGCGGGGGCCCCTTACATGAACATAGAGGGACATACAACTGTCTCTATGGTATGTTGGGATGCGGTCGCGATTAAAACACCCTCGGGAGGGCGGCGTTGTCAATAGGTCCGCGATACAATCACACCCCTGAGAGGATCCCACCCGGATTCATATCATTTATTATCATCATTCACCCAAAGGCAAATTCCCTTTTCATGCAGGCGGTGGTTTATCGAGGGGGAGGGCCCTCTTCTACCAAAAAGTAACTTAAAAATATTTTTTCCAAATAAATAACAGAAACTCATAAATACTAGTGAGTCCCTAATATCAATAAAAGGCCAAAATATCAGTAAAGAGAGTGCCCCCCTCCTCAACCGGTGCTCACCACCATAATGGCGACCCAAAATGCCCCGAAGGTCCCGCTAAGGTGTATAAGTGGCCCCCCAAAACCGGACAAGGGCACAGTCTACGAGACTCTGTTCGGCAAGCTTAGTGTGGCAGTCCTAAGGCTAATAGATACGCCTGCAGGATACGTCGCAGTATGCGAACATGAAAAAGACGTGAAAGCGCTCACAAAGGAGGAATAGATTAAAATCCACAAAAATATAAACATCCAACCAACCATGCCTCCTCAAATCCAAGCACACAGGAGTGTGGTGTGCAGAAGGCTAGACCCATGGATCGGCCAGCACAACAAAGAGGAGATCAAGGAGGAGATCAAAAAGAATCAGAAATGGGTGAGGGTGACTGAAGTTATCAAGTCCAAGAACAAGCGAGATAACATTGATTATCACCATGTCTTTAAGATAGTATTTACTGAGACAGTAATGGCGACGAAGGCAAAGGAGAGAGGGCTACTTCTCTTCAACGCGAAGATAAGTGGTGAGCGAATCGAACGGGAAGAGTTCACCCCTGTGCAGATTTGCTTCAGATGCCTTTGCCTGGAGCACCACAAAACGACAGACTGCAAGAAGCAGGAATCAACCTGTTCCAAATTCAGCCAAAAAGGCCACGGCTGGCGCGACTGCCCAGCCAAAGAAGAAAAGTACCCAAAGTGTGGACAGAGACATGGGGCAATGGCGATGCCCTGCCCCAGAAAAAAGAAGATCCTAAAAAGAAAGGCGAAAGAGAATAAGGAAGAAGGAGTTAGGAGGGCGAACACCTCTTACGCCCAAGGGAAAAAAAAACCCCTTCATGATATGATCTGAACATCCCAGCACAAAGGACATATATTAAGGTAGGCAAGGAGGATAAAAACTCAACCAAAATCCTCACTTGCATTCTTTATGCCCATGTCCGCAACTTAACGAACCCCGGCTGCTTCACTAAAAAGCTAAACAACATGCTCAAACACAATGGCTTGGTAGAAATGTGGTTCCCGGACAACTCGCCATCAGGGGAAGTCCTCCAGATGAAATTTGGCCCAGAGGAATAAGCACCAGCGACTCCTTTCCCAAGAGACGAAGTAAGAAGTGAGGTAAAGAACAAGAACCCGGATTTTACCCCAGCCCTTCAAAGGTCCCCAAACAGGGACCCCAGAATTGAGGCGAGGAAGAAAGGGAAGAAAGTGCAAAAAGAACGGCCAGAAGAATAAAGCAGGCAGAGGCGAACATCTTAAGCTCAGCGTCTTCATATGAGGATGAACCACAGAGCTCCCAGCCTCCTAAGATCCATGAGATAGCGAGGTGCAAGGGCAGAAGGAAGAACTTAAGGAAGAACAAGGAATACTATGGCGATGAAATCAATATCAAATTATTTAAAAAAGCTGAAACTTTCTTCCCGGAAGACCCCAAGGTTGGGGAAATCATCGAAGCGCTAATCGACACAGCGCTCATGGAGGCCAAAATAATACTATATAGGGACTCCTGCCTCGCCGTAAGTGAGGCAGATTTCCACAGAGTAAGGAACGGAAAAACACACGCAACAAAAAACACTAAAAGAAGAAAGACACACACACACGCAAACACAAAAGCACCAGAAAATACTACCATGGAAAACAATAACAATACATTAAGAATTCTCACAGTTAACGTCAATGGATGGGAAGGAAAACACATTCCTTACGGAAACATATTTCGTAAAGTGTATCCCGACCTAATCCTCATCACTGAACACGGTGTTAACACAAACAGGATAAAGATACCAAAATACACAGTAATAAACAAAAACCACTCACAGGAACGATTCGATGGCGCTGCGTTAGCGATCCGAAACAACATTACATACAGAACACTCCCAAACCTAGATGAATCAGGTTGGAAACCTGACCGTCGCGGCTGCCTATCAACCTCAACCGTGTAAATACCTGCCGATCCCTAACTTTTACAACCTCTTCAGGCGCTAGAAAGTAGCATTACTTGGCGGTGATCTAAATGCCAGATGCAGTGTATTAGGCTACGGAAGAACCGACGAAAGGGAAAGAAACCTGGAACTGCTACTCGAAAGAGAAAGACTCTAGAGGGCCAGGCCAGATTTCCAGACCTTCTTAACATAACGTTCGGCAACAACCCGGGCATTGTGTTAACAAGCAAAAACTTTCCCTTTAACATCGTCAATGAGCCCGGACCAATGGTACCGAGCGACCATATCCCGATTCTCACCCCGATCTCGCTTGCTCCACTACTCAAGCCCGTTCCCCTTAGGAAAAGTTACGCTAAAGCTAACTGGCAGCTATATAGAGAGATACTCAGTACATACCATCCAACTGACCAGCGAGACGCTAATCTCGAAGAGATTGTTGAGGAGATAAACAAGATCACCAATCTGCTCATACAAGCCGACGAGAGATGCGTTCCCAGAATCTCCTATAAAATGCTTCCACAACCTAGGTGGACGGACGAGATGATAGAAATCGCCCGGGAACATAGAAAAATATATGAAGAGATTGGCAGGACAAGAACCAATAGGGAAATAACAGCCAGAATAAAGCATTTAGGTGAGGAATTAAAAAACATAATAATTGAAAAACAAAGAATAATCTGGAATAACATCATTGGGAGGCTGGACAGGGAGAGCAATCCTTTAAAGTTTTGGAATAACATCCCAAGAATTAGGGAAATACCTCCAAGACCTAGAACCAAAATCAAATATGGAGACGACATCGTAGAGGACCCAGAGTCTCTCTCTCTCTCTCGAGAGAGAAAGTTTAGAGCACACTGGCAAGAGATTTTCGCTTCGCTATATCACCTGAAGAGAACGACGACTTCGCCTAGGACTTCGAAGACCAATTACTCGATGACATCGGCACAGTGATACATAGAACCCACCCACACCCGCAACTATCTGTGGAAAGAGTGATGGTTAATCACGGATGCCCAATAACTGTCGAAGAGACCTTGAACATCATAAGGTCCTTCAAGCAGAGGGCTCCAGGCTGGTCTTGGATTACGAAGAATAACCTCGTAAATGCTCCATGACAAATTATTCAGGGTTTGCAGAACACAATGAAGGCTGCCCTGAATACTGGCTACTTCCCTGATGGGTACAAGATAGCCAAAATCATCTTTATTCCGAAGAGAAAGAAGCTCCCGGACCATGTGGCTAACTATTGCCCGATCTCTCTTCTTGAGATACAGGGAAAAATCTTCGATAAGATTTTATCAGATAGGCTACAAGCTTAACTTAAGCGGGTTAGGAGCGCATAACCCCCTAAAATATGGGTTCCTTAAAAAAAGGGGCTCAGATACCGCCCTGGCACTCCTAACAGAAAAAGTAGCATACTCCCAAGCGAACAGGTATTATGTAGACATTGTGTTAAGGGACGTGCAAAAGGCCTTCGATAAAGTCTGGCTGGAAGGACTTCAGGACAATCCTGGAAAGGATTCTCTGTGACTTCATCATGGACAGTAGGGCCTGTCTCATGATAGAAGGGTACAGGGACCCTGAATTCGAATTAAAGGTGGGCGTGCCTCAGGGAAGCTGCCTGAGTCCTCTGCTTTACTTGGTCTTCACAATCGACCTCCCAACTCCAGGGCACAGGGACACGATGTATCTGCAATTTGCAGATGACGTCACTCAAATTGCCCCATGCCCGGAGATGAAAGCAAAGGCGCAAGCGATTCGTGCAATAGCGGAAATTAACAACATCAGTCAGTACGAGAGACGATGGAAAATCAGGACCAACAGGGACTAATTCAAGATCGTTCCGCTGAGCCGCGAGTTGACATGGCCCATCATCATAGATGGCAGGAGATACGGCTACTCCACCTAAAGCACCGTCCTGAGCCTTAAAATCACCGACCATGGATACTCGAGACACCATATGGAGAGGCGGAACCTGGCAAGGAGAGAAATCTCCAAGCTATTCAGGTTTAGATATCTTAGCTCAGCCAACATCATGAAAATATATTTGATATATGCCCGGGCTAAGCTCATCTACCCCACAGTGGTCTCTCAAGCGGCTGATAAAACCTCAATGAAAAGACTCCAGCGTGTGTAGAACACTGCCTCTTTGCTTATCAACAAAGTTAGAAGGCGTGATCAACTTAGGCAAAGAGATTAGCACAGGATGAAACGTTTGGAGCCTATCAATGTCTCTACCAAAAAACTTGTAAAAAAGGTCTAACCCACTCTAACAAATGGTGTCATTCCGTAGCTACAGGAAACAGGCGGCAGGCTCAATATACCTGCAAGGCTACGGGCGAAAGTCTCACGCCAAAGTCGGTTCCTGAGCAGAAAACTATGGTCACAAGAAGTAATCACACCAATATATACTTAGGAAAATCCCAATACAACATATAAAAAACATTTCATTAATACATACATAAATGAGAACAGCAAACAATACGACTATTACATAACAAAATACATGGTATATTGTCAGAAATTAAAGCTAAAAAAGGCATGGAAGCTGAAGTTTTTCTATAAAAAATAAGTACAACTAATCATTAGAAAACAAACAATAAGAAGAACATTAAAAAACTCCTGAATTGACACAAACATAGGATAAAAGCATAAACAAACAACAAAAATAAAGGCAATAATAAATAAAAAATAAAAATAAAGCGATGCCCTCCGTACTAGGGAAAAGTACCCCCTCCCCTCTTTAATTTTCACCTACTATATCTTCCACTATCCCAACCTCTACTAAAAACTGAGTATATCTTCGATTCATTACATCTCATCACTTGGAAGAATCTCGAAAAAAACCACTCTCTACGAAAAGTCACATCCGGCCAAGGAGAAAAGGTTGAGGGTAAGACCACGGTAATTCTCTCTACAGCCAGCCATCTACGGGATTCAGCAAGCCCCCTCTTCTCCCCACCCCCTGAATAAAAATTCCTTTATTTCCCTTGCATGTCATAGTGGTATGACGTGCTAAACCCTCCCCATCCCTACCCCGCCATGACGTGGCTCTGTGAATTTGACTCAACACATAGAACTCCGTTGCAACTATGCCGTTCTACTTAGAAAGGGCATAATTGCAAACTTTGGGGAAAGGAGGTCTGAGGCTTAGCCCACTGCGGAACCCAAAGGAAGGAGAAAACCTGGATTGGAAGTCAGTTACCAACGCGGGGAGGATTAACACCCTACTCTGCGTCACCGTCCAAGACTAAAGAGGGAGACTCTACCATATCTGTCAGATATCGGACGTAACTGGGAAATACCAAACACCCAATGGAGGAGGCGGCACGTCAACTGGAGTATGTTGATTCTGGCTTCAGTCTTTATTAAGTCCGCCATGTTTTTACACCCTCTGAGGAGCCCAACCAGGTCCATACTTACTCATCATTCATCACCACATCCGAGTCATTTTCATAGGGTCATTTTTGGCGGGGCGGGGTGACCCCATACAAAGAGAAAAAATAAGGAAAAGCGAAAATCGCACTCAGTACTTCATACCTCACACTGATACACACAAATGACAAAAGTTTCACCAAGAACGTCAACAGACAGTTCTAAACTTAGTCCTTACACACGACACTCCCACACAAACATAATAAAAACACATACAGGCTACAAACTCGTCTTCCAATCACAGGACGATGCAGTAAAATTTCACACACACGCATCTGACACACTCGCCGCACTAGATTTACAAACAAAATTAGCCGACGGTGTAGTAAAAAGACACCAGCTTCGCATCACAAAGACCAGCCCCTATGGTTGGCCGTTTCCACTAATGACTTTCGCACACACATTAGACAGAAGTATAGGGAGGCGGTCATCACAGACCTATACTTTGACCAAACAAAACAATGGGCAGTGATCACACTGTCTGACGAAAACAACAAAACCCTGCTGCTAGACCAAGTCATCAAGGTCTGCGGCACCCTAACATACCCACACAACATCGAGTCACAACATAACATAAGGCCAACACAATGCCACCGGTGTTACCAAAACGGACACACAACAAGAAACTGCCAAGCAGACCTGGTCTGCTCCAAGTGCATTGTAGTGGGTCGCCACTACATCACCTGCACAGCCACCACATCCCTCTGCTTCAACTTTCACGGCGACCATGTCGCCGTCAACCCAAAATGCCCTTACCTACGTAAGGCCCGCTTTGACGCCGTAGCGGCCATCCGGCATCCTTAAACTATCTGCCCAACCAAACACTACGCCCCTGCCCCCTTTCCCTTTACAAGAACATTTGCTCCCCCTGCCGACGCAACGCCGTCTGCACCTCCCCCTCTCCCAGCCCAGACACACCCAACCCCAGCAGCAACCCAAACTCACCCACATATTCCGTCACCCGCCCCCACCCTAGCACCTTACACCCAAAGACCCCCAATCCCTCTGACACCCACCCCACACCACACATCCACCCCTACCCCACACTATACACCCACTTCAATCCCACACCACACACACAACGAGTCCACACACCAAAGCTACGCCTGGCCACCTTGTTCTCAACGGTGGCAAAGGGCATGTCAAGTGGTGACCCCCGACTATACGCAAACATACTCAATACACTATTCGCCTCAACGGTCTAGAACAGATCACCTTCCCCGAGAAGGTGTTCGTTCTAATAGACGAGCAAACACACAGGAGACCCGCAGTCCTCCACCCCCGGTGGGCACGAACACCTTTCCCCCCCTGGACCTGCCGCCCCTCAACCTTCACCACGCTCCCACCCCTCCCGCCCTTCTGTCCTTGTACCTTTCGCCACTACACCCTCATTACCTACCCCTCAGCCCACTGTTCGCATCTCTCTTCACACACACCATATACAAAAATCCTTGGGCTAACGTTTGACAAGACCCTCAGGTTCAATATACACCAAAACAACACAAGCAAGAGCCTCACTTACAAACACATCGCTGCTTAGTTTCTACCCTGAGGACATAAAACTACAGTTACACCTATACAAAACACTCGTGCGACCTATTTTCACGTACGCCCCACTGTCACTCGTAACCGCGAGTGACACGTGGCAGCAGAAGGCTCAGTGCATTTAGAACTCTGCTCTGAAGCGCGCAGGCCGCTCTCCCCTGCACACAAGAATGTCCACACTACACGACAACAACAAATTAGCACCCCTCAACACATATGCTCACACCAGACTCAGAGAACAACTCCGGAAACTCGCCAGAGACCTATTATACACCGCACTACATGTAAGACGGTATGCGATGGCACCGCGATACCCCACGGCCCATGACCACCCGCAACCAATACCGTTCTTCGCATAAGCTAAAGGCATCATGAATAACGCGTTTCCGACTTAGCAGACACGCTCTCCTTCCTGACCACCCTCCAACCGTCGTCCAGTCACGAACACCTCGAGACCAACCTAACCACACCACGCATCGGCTTCTAGCCACCAACCTATCTATGTACTCTTCTTAGCCCCTCTCAAGTTAGTTCCGCAACCTTTTCCTCTACGACTGCATGTTCGCCTGTGTTACACAGTGATCCCTCTCTGTCCTTTCTATACACAAAATTAAAAAAAATGATGATTCATTCCCTGAAGATTACCTAACATGGTCAAAAGATGTCTAGGAATAAAGAATGTCATTCGCGGATGTCTTTTCTCGCCTCAAGGAGCCCGTTTAAAAACTTGTAAGAAATATTACGAAAATACAAATTAAAATTAATAACGCTGCTATAGCTGCGGACTTCAATAGAACCTGCATACAACATGGTCTTTTACCTAATTATATATATATATATATATATATATATATATATATATATTCGTAATCTTGGGATTAATTATCTCAGAATAGTGTTTGAATGTTCAAAAACTCTTTCTTTTCCATAGTTCAGCAAAAATGTGCTTTTTCTCACGATTGACTGGTGATAAGGTCGAGATTTAAAACTTTTTTCACAAACTGAGCCCCATAAGTGTCTCCTAAATGTCTTTTTTTCATGGTGGCGTTTTCTTTGTCAAGGAGGGACTTAAGTGGATATCTAAAATTTAAACCTGTTCCCAACACGACTTCGGGGAAAAGATACCACCTGTCGCATCCTTTACACAGTCCACATTCGTGAGTAAAAGGACGGGAGATTAGTAGCAAGTTGACTCCATCATTCACTCCTTCATTTGTCTCCGCAGGCATTAGAAGTTAGAGGACAAAAAAGTATAAATAATAAAAGAGGTAAAACGATAACAAGATTTGATATAAAGGAGGTTGTTAGAGTAAACTTCATCTAGCATAAATGTTTTCGCATTTAGGGCCAATTTAAAGCGTCCCAAAATGAACTTTAACGAAATTTGGGTAATTTATTCATAATCTTCTCTCACTCCCTCGAAAGTAAGTGCAAAAAAGTAGCTCTCAGACACAGGTTAGCATTAGGAGGATCTAATTATGTATATTATGGTTTGTAAGCGAAGGGCGGTCAATAAGTTTTGCGAAGGGGGATGGCTGTTTGTGGGGGTGTTAGGACAAGTTATGACAAGTTAGGACCTGCAGCCGCACGCTCCTGCCTCGTCTATTTAAGAAGCAGTAGCTGATCGCAGATCGTCAGTCACAAATTTTTCAACAATGGTGAAGGTTGAACACCGCGCAGTGATCAAACTTTTAACTAAGGAAGGCCAGAATGCAAAAGAGATCCATGAACGCATGGTTGCAGTGTACACCGACACCGCCCCTTCCTATGCAATCATTGATCGCTAGAATAGGGAGTTCCGCCATGGTCGTGAGTCCCTTGAAGATGACCCCCCTCTAGGACGCCCGTCAGACGTGACCAACGAGGACAATGTGGCGCGTGTGGAAAGGATGATCCTCGAAAATCGACGGGTGAAGGTCGAAGAAATCGGGCGAGAATTTGGAATATCACATGGAAGTGTTATCAACATCATCCACGACGATTTGGCCATGACCAAGGTCTCTGCCCGTTGGGTCCCTAGAAACATCAGACCCCATGATCGACTTCAACGTCGTCAAAGTCTACAATGCCAGAGTTGCACAAGCTGCCCTGCGCGAGGGCGGATTCGAGGAGCTCAACCATCCCCCCTACAGTCCAGTTCTGGCCCCTAGCGACTACTTTTTATTTCGCCAGCTCAAGGCTGCACTGCGTGGACGCCGGTTTTGGGGACGATGAAGATGTCCATCTCGCCGTCCAGGAGTGAATTGAACAGCAGTCGGCAGATTTCTGGTTGTCGGGAATTCGAAGCCTCAGGGGCAATTGGCGCAAGTGCATTGAAGTCGAGGGTAGTTATATTGAAAAATAATAAAACACTTTTCGTCCTCTCTCGTTTCCTTATCTTCAAATTGCAAAACTTATTGACCGCCCCTCGTATCATTTAAATTATCACCTTCGCTCATAATCTTATTATTCCTTGCTTCCGAATGAGTTGTGTTCTCACTCAAATGCTTCCTTAACAGAATTGGCTTCAAATCTAGTGAAAAAAAATCACTTCCGGTATACTCGCCGTATAATTTATTTTCTCGTTTAAGTTTATTGTAGTAAGAACTGTCAAGATTAATATGAATACCACTCATGTCCTTAACAAAGATTCTGGCATATATATTTCAATTATTGTAAATTATTTATTCTTTGGCTTTGAAATAACTAATAGGATCACTGGATAGTGCCATCCATATTTCACTAATTTGCTTATTTTATTTATTTCACTGGTGTTGACTCTTTAAATCAGCAACGATTTTAAAGTCATGAATAAATTCAAATGATTTTAAATAATGCAGAAATATATAATTATTTTAAGATGATATAATTTTTATATTCCTTGATCTTTCAAGTAAAGTTACATAAGGAAATAATTTGGTTTGCTTTATTCATAAATGATATTTACCATGTGAGTAAATGAGTCCTCAATCGTCGGGAGAATAAATAGGAAAAGAAGAAGATGGAAAAATTAAGTAAATTAGCTATCGAACTACATAAACATAACCGGCCTTTAATTAATGAGGCCGATCATTATTTAATTTAATTATGAATAGGCAATTGTCATTGACTATAAAGAAAGACAGATTAAAACCTAATTTGTACCACCAATATTCCTGCAAAAGATCCAAAGTGCGATTTTTCCTTGCTAAAATTAAATTTAGAAATATCTAACAATACCTACAAAAATTAACCCTAAATAACACTTAATATTTCAAACTATTCCTACAGTCATCTTCCAAAATAATAAATGATAGAGAAAATGTTTATGATGGGAGAGCTTGTCGTTCCTTCCAAAAACGTGCCTCAAAACGCGAAATAATTCCACACCATTTGTAAACCAGATTCCTCCTATTTAAAGGCTCAGGTTCCATGGAGACCGACTTGTTTAACCTCCAGGGTTTTATTACACAGAGGTTAATCACATTTTAATATTAAACTCACAAATATCACAAGTTGGGAATAATACCTCACGAAAATCAAAAATTAAAACGAGATATGGAGCGTGATGGTGGATTAATGTCTCCTTCATAAATGGAGCAGAGGTCGTCTACGCATT
The DNA here is from genome assembly GCA_963969495.1 of Ceratothoa steindachneri. Lineage (NCBI taxonomy): Eukaryota > Metazoa > Arthropoda > Malacostraca > Isopoda > Cymothoidae > Ceratothoa > Ceratothoa steindachneri. Next base: position 133,213,362 of record OZ018319.1, read on the forward strand.
GTAATTGTTTACTTGAGCTAACGTGGCGTTTCGTTTCAATCAGTTGTTTTTCAATACACAAAAGTACTTGAAAGTTCTTTTGGTTTCTTACCATTTTTACTTTCAGTTGACTTTGGTTAATTTTAAGTAAGCTTGAATTTATAAGGCTGGAACTTTAAGATCCAAGTAATTTGACCTTTCGATTATATAGTAGAGTTACATATATATATATATATATATATATATATATATATATATATATATATATATATATATATCAGGGTAATGCAAAATAGTGGAACATCCTGGATTTTGTATGTTACAAAAAACACCCTCTTCAAATTTAAGACCAAAATAAATAATATTCAGAGGTCGCGCAAATTCTTTAAAAATATTTAAGAAAATTGAAAATTGAGTGTGAAACCTAAGTTTTAATTATCTATCTATTTAGAGGTTAAAATATATAGGAAGTGTTAGTATAAAGTTAAACTAAAATAGAGTGAAAATAAACGGTTAATTGCATGTAGAATATAGACCTGTTTTATACTACTAGTGAGTCCTAACCCTAGGAGTAAGTATGAACTGAGCAGTAGGACACTGCCACTGAGGGGAATGACCTCAGTGTGTGTTTGGCATTGTCAGAGTGAGGTGTTACTGTGTGTTTCTCTCAATTACTTTGTCATCTTGTTATAAACATGCCATGAAGTAGAACTGAGATATGGCTCATTGGCCAACAAATAGATACATTAAATCAAATTGTGTTACTATCAAATAAAGTACTTTCCTTATTCATGAATTACAGAAATACAAAAAAGCGAAACCGTTAGAGAAGCTTTAATTTCAACTGGTAATGATGTGATTAACGTTTGGCAGAAGGCAGCAATACCAACGACGTAGAAATGTAATGCTGTGAGGAAACTAAGCAAATTGCCCGATGAGTGGCAAATGTTGAAAAAGGGCAAAGGAAAGAAATCAAAATTTTTAATAGCAAAAGACAATAGATTGAAGGAAAGTTTGTGTCAATTATTTGACATTGCGCATACCAAGGCTGATGAACTAATAACTATTAAAGAAGATAGAGAATTTCTACATTTACAGAGGAAAGGTCGTAGAGGTAAGATCATGTGAGTAGATTAGGAAGATGAAAAGCGCCGAGAATTAGCAGCAAAGAATCAAACATCTTTAGAAAAGTTGCGTATTCGTCAATAAAATTTTATATCTGAAACTGTAGTCCTAGAAGACAGCAGTGCGAGCACTAGTGCTTCCAGCAGTGAAACAATATCCAGTGCAGAAGAGATTGATCTAAACCATCCTTCAACATCTAAACAAGGGCCACCAAGGAAGAAAAAAAATATTAATGAAAATCTACTATCTGTATTAGATGTGTCTAAATTTAGTGATCGATCTGCTTCTGTAATTCTTATTCCAGCTATATCAAATGTGGAGAAAAATACTTAAACTTACAGCGTAAGCAACTCCACACTTCGTAGAGCAAGACAGCATGGAAGAAAAAAAGATAAGTGAAAAGATCACTAGAAGCTTTGAGACTAAAAAACATTGATTGTACATTGGAATGGCAAGCCTTTAGAAGACATTACTGGGGATGAAGTATTTGATCATCTTCCAGTTATAATATCTGGTAGTGAAGCATTACAACTGCTTGGAGTTACAAAGATAGGTCATGGAACAGAGAAAAGCACTGTAACTGCTGTATATACAGAAATTTGTGATTGTAATTTAGCAGAGAAGGTAAAAGGAATGTGCTTAGATACAACAACATCAAACACAGGGCGGTAAAATGGAGCTTGTGGCCTAATCGAACAAAATATGGAAAAAGATTTGCTATGGCTTCCTTGAGGACAACATATTTTTGAAATCCTCTTAAAAGCAGCGGTGGCCCCTACATTACAATCATCTTCAGGTCCTAACATTGAGCTAACATTTAAACGATTTAAATCAAACTGGAAAACACTGAACTTGAAATCATTTGATTTATTAGAAAATTTCCTCTGCAAGAAAAGGAAGAAAAGATTGCTTTTGTATCCAAACAACTGAGTGAACAGCAACCTCGTGATGATTATAAAGAGCTTTTAGAACTTACAATAATCTTGCTAGGCAGTACTCGATCCAATGGGATAAATTTCGAGAAACAATTTAAAATAACAACAAAACAAGAGAAAGGTCTGAGGGAAGTTTGTTGGTTTTCTGCTTCAATTTATATCAAACATCGGTTCTCTGTTCCCAGTGTTGCAAGTGATCCTAGTAATGATTTGTGCCTACTGAAGAGCCTTAAAAATTACGGCAGTATAAATAAACAACTAGCTAGTAGAGTTTTGAAAAAAAATGAAGAATCGTTTGTGGTATTTGTCAGACGAGTTAGTTGCTATGGCTTTCTTTTACAATGAAATCAGTCATGAGGCAGAACAAAAAAATGAAAGAAATTCTTACAACATGATCAGACCCAAATCCACCAAAGAAAACACAAGTAGATATTGAAACTGTGGAAAAGAAGCAAATTCAAATTTTGTTACTCCTAATCCAATGTCTTTCTTCAAGATTATGAGTTTATAATCTTTTTTTGGACAAACCGGTGGAAGATTGGCCTCATGAAGAAAGTTTTGGGGTGGCAAAAAGGTTGTTGAACGCATGGGAGTTGTTAATGACATTGCTGAAAGAGGAGTAAAACTGATAGAAGATTAAAACAAAATTCTCACTAATGATGAACAACAAAATCAGTATTTGCTGCAAGATGTATCGAATTACAGAAAAAAAGGCGCACATAAAACAAAAAAAGCACTAATACTCTTATAAAGAGTAAGATGTAAATTTGATACAAAAAACTATATCAACTTTAATCTGAATCATGAAGTAATAAATGAAAGAAAAGTGGTATAATAGGCCTCCTGTGGAACTTCCACTTAAAAAAAAGTACGAGACACTTGCTGATACCTCCTATGTCTCCTGGAAATCAGCAAATTTTCAAAGAGCGGGCGAGACATTAGGATACTTGAATTTTGACCTGAAGTTTAGCCAGGGTCATTTTTTTATAAGAGAAATTCATTTGAGATGGTATCTTGGGGTATCTAAATGTATATATATATATATATATATATATATATATATATATATATATATATATATATTTATAACTATTCAGTTGGGTTGGATGCAATTTTCATCAAAATAAATGAACATCGAATCCGCGTAGATTAAAAAAGAAGATATTTACTAATGAAGATTCCTCCTTCGTATTCGAAAATCTAACCAAATATTTTTAAATGAAATTTAATTTAATATCAGTTAAACTCCAATAAACTGAGCGAGACTTTGCAGTTAATATGGTAATGGCAAACTTGCCTGATACTAACACAAGCATCCATTGGGGACGCTCCTCCTCTACTTAAGCCAATTTGTGGATGAATAGAGTCTAATATGATCTGGAGGGCCACCTTAAACCCTTAGAAGGGCCACGTGGACTTTACCATGGAACAAAAAGCATGAGAAGCAAGGAAGGAATCGGGTGAACATGGCTTTATCAAACCAGCTGTGTTTATTTTGCGAGGCCTATTTCTTGCACCCATACTCGTGAAACGAGAGAAAGCCCAAAATGCTTTTCGACTGGCTCCTTATCTCGGAAAGCCAGAGAGTTCAGATCCCAGCAGAACACGCCCTGGCCCCAGGCAATTTCGCCTCCCGCCGACTACCTATATAACTGGATGTTTTCCTGCTGGATATGCAGTACAGCACACCCGTGCACGAAGACACATTACGTTCTCGAGTCGGACCCTCCCTAGATTAATCGAGTACAGACGGCTAGAATCTCTCCGCCGTGGATATCGCCCCAGTCAATTGGCAGCTCCTTACAAATGGCGGATCTTCCGTGAATTCGCGCCAGTACTCCCTCATCGAGAACCCTGAGGTTATCAGTCCTCCTTCATCAGCATCCTGAGATAGAACCAGTAACTCCTCCCCCATCGAGAAACTTGAGGTAAACATATTCCCTTGTTACATCTTCGCCTCCTTGTGTTACCTAAGGTCTAAGGTCCCAGCTTTGACTTTGCAACGGTGCTGGGTTGTCGATGTTTCTTCCTGTTTTGCAGTTCATATTTTAGTCCTGTATTTTACTTTGCCTGAAGGTCCATATGTTATTTATATATTGTTTTACTTGTTCCACTTTATTTTCATTTCTTTCACTGTGCTCCACTCCATGTGCTCTTCTCTTATACTGTAAGGCTACACATTTCACTAAAAAGTGTTCTATGGTCTCTATTGGTTCCGCACACAAAGGGCAATCAGTGACTCCATTACTGAGAGTCTTTATCCATTTCAGCTTCAATGTGTTAAAACTGAACTTGAACAACAATATTGAATTGAGGTCGTTTGTATATAGTCCTGATTCTTTCTTGATTTCTCTCTTGTTGTTATAATATATTTCTGCTGTTGATTTTTGACTGAGTTACTCTCTCCATCTTTCTATATGGAGATTATTTAATTGTGGGAGTCGACCCAAGTAAACATTCGAATGAAAGATTTAAACGGTTCACACAAAATCTTCTTGTCATTTGACTTTTCCTCCTTTAACTGAGATAGACTTTATCAGTCCGCAGCAAGGGAGCAAGCATACAGAATGAGTAAGTCTAATGAAAAAATTCGAAAATGTATTTAAGCCGTGTTTATGTGCAAACGGGATGAGCGTTATTAATCTTTTAAATCTATTATGGCGCTGATTGGACACTTATTATAGTGCTTATGTTCAAAAGTTGATTAGTCAATTTGTTAACGCTAAGGTCTGTTATACCAAAAGTGAATATAAGTATGAAGATTAAATGTATCTCAATCCTGAACGCAAGATGTGCAGCATCAGGTTATACCTCATACAACAATGCAGGTAGAAACATTGAAGTCCTTCTTGACAGAAAATACGGGACTAGAATAGGACCAGAATTCCCAACATTCATTACAGGTAAAGCAGCAACGAAGCCTGATATTGTTTTATCTAGTATCAGGTTTCCATACAACTATTACATTGAACCAGGCCCCATTATTCCAAGTGACCACCAGGCAGTTAAAATCACAATTAGCGTAAACCCAATTCAAATTGCAATCCCAGAACGCAAAAGCTATAAGCAGGCGGACTGGGAAAGCTACAAAAATTATCTTCTAAATTATACCCCAGACCCTTTAATTGACGCCAATTTAGAAGAAATAGATGAAGAGCTGGATAAAATCACTGACCTCCTTATAAAAGCAGATAAAAATAGCATTCCCCGCATTAAATATAAAACCCTTCCAGCTCCTATTTGGACCCCCCCTATGAAAGCCCTGGCCCAAGAGTATAAAGACCTGTCCAATGTAATAGCGCTCACAGGCCCCAACCACAATGCCCATAGACGAATAAGACAGATAAAAGACGAACTTCAGACACTCATTACAGACCAACAAATACAGGTATGGGACAGACTAATTGAGGGACTTGACATAGAGAGAGACTCACGGACTTTTGGGCAGACGTACAGACGTTTAAAAGGAAAACCCCCTCAAAAGAAAATTGTACTCAAGCATGACGAAAAAGAAATTGACGAGACGACAGAGATTGAGGAAATTTTTAGGACTTTCTGGTCCTCAATCTTTAAAATTACCCCCGAAGAAAACGATAATTATGACCTCGATTTTGAAAATAACATTATCCAACAGTTAAACACACAAATACATAAAACCTCCCCTCATCATTGTGTGTCGCAGGAAAGAGCGATAGAGGGCTATGGGAGTAAAATAACTGCCCAAGAGCTCTCCGTTGCACTAAAATCCTTTCGTCAAAGAGCACCGGGTACCACGGGACTGACCAGGGAGAATTTCATTAAGGCCCCGCCTAATGTTCTGAGTGGGCTACTTAACATCATGAATGCCGCTCTGAACACAGGCTATTTTCCCGACCAGTGGAAAGTGGCCAAGATGATCTTCCTTTCCAAATTGGGAAAGCCCTCGGACTGCCCTGCAAACTTCTGACCGATATCTCTCTTAGAATTTTCTAGCAAAGTCTTCGAGAAGATATTGGCAAATAGGGTCAACTCTTTTCTCGACGAAGCCAACTTGCATAACGAGCAACAGCACGGCTTCAGAAAGAAAAGAAGGACCGACACGGCACTAGCCGTCATTACGGAAAAACTCCGCGATGTCCAAAAAGCATTTGACTAGGTTTGGAAGAGAGGCTTGCAATTTAAGATCCTGCAAATAGGCCTCGACCCCATTCTTGAAAGGATTCTATGCGATTATATAATAGGGAGGAGAGCGTATATACAGACCAAAGAACACAAAGGCCCCAAGTTTGAGTTTGAATCTGGGGTCCCGAAAGGGGGCTGTCTCAGTCCCCTGTTATACAACATATATACACGTGACCTACCACAACCTCTTTCCGAAGGTACGATATACGTCCAGTTCGCTGACGATATATCACAAATTTGTACAGCCGCTTACGTTCACAGGGAATTTATGGCGAGAAATACGGCTAGGGAGATATCTAACATCAACTCTTACGAGAGGAAATGAAAGATATCAACCAATGCCCCAAAATTCAAAATAATTCCCATGTTTCGCAAGACCTTCAACGATATACGGGTAGAAGAAGAGAGAATCCCCTACTGCTCAGAAGGGACGGTTCTGGGGCTCAAAATCACCACTGGGGGATACAAGAGTCATATTGGGCGGACAGTCGCGAGTAGCAAGAGAGATTTGAGAGAGTTTTATAGGTTCATCGACCTAACTCGCTCAAATAAACTCAAGATATTCAATGCGTGCATTCGCTCGAGACTCTTGTACCCCCCGGTGCCGCTAAACGCGAGCGCCAAGACCCACATTGTGAAACTACACGTCATCCAGAACAAAGCGGTTCTACTCATTACAAATACCCGAAGAAGAGAACGTAAACGACAAAGGGAGCTCCACGACTCGGTTGAATTATCTCCGATCAACGTGGCGCTCTACGAGAGAGCTAAGAGGATATGGCAGGCCATTGGCGCCCGCTTGACCCCTGAATTCTCTCGTACACACTTAGAAATCGAAGCAGACCGACAAATAAGACCTTTCAAAAGTAGCAAGCTACAGACAGAAAATGACGTGATCCCAAAATACACCTGACAGAGCTGACAAAATACAAAGTAATTCGCAGGTTCCTTTTAGCATATTCAAATTAAATTAAAAACCACTTGCAAAACGCAAGATTAAATAATTTCACACTCACTTTTAAAAAATCCAATTAACTAATAACCAAAAACTTTTCAAAAACTTTTTACTAAAGTCATAGCGGGAATAAAACCCCCCGCCAAAAATAAAGGCTTGAATGCCTAAAGTAATCAATCGATCAATAGGATCGAAATCATAATTAAATTAACCATGTTTAAATTAATTATATAAACTATGGATTTATAATTCATAGTTTATCGAAAAAATACAAAACAACCAAAAACACACAAACTTTACATTGACAGAGCTACCCTTTCACCAGGGATCTTTTTATTCTTTCTCCTACACATCATCTATTCTTTAAACTCACCCTTTAACCACTTTACTCTCTTACTATTCTCTCTCTACTTCTACCTATATTTCATCTCTTATTTTGTCCAATGTACAATCTCAATCCTGATTGGTTGAATTTTAGAAGTATTTTAAGTAGGTGAAATGACTTTATATAGGTGTACTTTTGTGGAAAGGACAGTACAGAAAGAGTTACCATTATTATTTAAGAAGAAAAGTTGTCATTACTGTTCGCTATATCTAGGCTTATTCTAGCTATTTACCAAAGAATAAAGAATCCAGCTATATATATTTTCCTTTATCCTAAGGAAGCTCGCTAATTACATAACCCAGCCTACGAAACTACAAGAGAGAGATATCGTTACCGAGACCCTATAACTGCTGACCCCTTTTCGTCGAACGAAACGTGATCATACAACAAAATGGATTCGATAGGCGACGTATCAAGTCATCAACAAGCTGCTCATTTTCTACACCATGAAGTGGAGTGTGCCAACTCAATCACAATCAGACCTCCTGTCTTCAATAAAGCAGCGGTGGTGGAATTCAAAATTGTGGAATCACAATTCCACATCTCAAGGATAATTCGGGAGGAAACAAAATTCTACCATATCTTTGCTGCATTACCTCCCGAGACAGTCGATCTACTTCAAGTTGCAGTCCTTTCATCGGAGGACTACTCTCTCTTTGGGACAGAAGTGCAAAGTTTTTAAAATTAATACCATAATAGTGTAAAAATCCCCAGTGTAAATAAGTTTAATACTGTATATTCAGTGCGTATTTAGTTTTAAAAATGAAAAGTGTAAATAGTGAAAAATCAAGGGTCCAGTAATGAGAATAATATAGTAATTTTGGGTGTGTGTAAAAAAGTAGTCTAGACATCAATATAAAGTTAATTATGTTTAATTAGGAAAAGTGGTGTGGTACCAGCACACAAAGTAACGTACACAAAATAGGTTTAGTTCGCGATGAGAAACTGCAGCTACTTTATGCGGAACACTTTAATCAATGTTGTTAAATCGCTTGGCATAACATGTGTTATACAAAGAATTTCAGGGCTGCTGACCCCTCTGAAATCTATGTTATGCAGTCAAGAATAAGAAATGAAATACGGAAGTATATAATGTTGTGGGCGCGCGCACAAAGCTTTTGGTATGCTTAGAAATGTAATTAACTTATACTGCAGCGTCCGAACGCTCTAAAGTACTTCCGAATTTATTTAAAGTACCTCTATGTTTATTCATAGGTTAATTCACTCCACGTTCTCGCGGCGAACTCCTGTGGTGCTGGAACCACATTATAGAATCGAATATGACACAAAAATACCTCAAAGATGAGCATTTTGCAATCCTAGGAAATTCTACACTTGGTTCACAGTAAACCATAGCATATTAAAATATATTTGTCCATAACCCTATATTTTAAGAACGAGATTTTTTGAAGGTGTTTGAATAAGATTTTCTCATTTAGTTCGGTTGTCACCTAAGAAAAAAAAAGAAGAAGTAGAATATGAAGAAGAAAAGGGTGTTCAGGGTGCTAAAATAAAGAGTCTATAAAGGGGATAAAAAAGGCGGTTAAGATTATCAAATAACGCCATAGGCCACACCCCGCAGGGGTGCCTGTGTAACCAAGCTCTTCCTGTTAAGGAAAAGAGCAGCGGCTTGTATATATATATATATATATATATATATATATATATATATATATATATATATATATGTTTATAATTGTAAGACGTAGATATTAATTATGTATTAAACACTCCGTTTTCTCGGGCCGTAGTACTGTTGGGGTCAAAACAAGTAAACATTCGAATGAAAGATTTAACCTTGTACAGGTAACGTCAAATTGGCGTGACGATTTAGGTAAAGGGGTTGCAGATGTGCTACACTGATTTTGACCATGAATAACTCGGGCCATATTGGACAGAATCTAAATCTTTTATTTCAAGATGTTTAGCATTTATCTAAGACTACAATGGAAAGATTAAAGAACACAAGAATAAAAATGATGAATTTACTTAAATTTAATATTAAAATATGTATAGATTTGTAAAAATACTCAAATATCATACGCTGGCATGTTCATTTGGAGAGAATTGACCAAATTTGATGGACTAGTCTTGAAGGGTAGTCCTTGGCCTTGAATTTGAGCCCTCAAGCATCAAAATCGATTGAAAAGAAAAAAAGTTGTAAAGCGTAAAAAAATAGGTAAATATTTTTTGTGAAACAAAAATTGATTAAAAATACTAGAATGTTATAGATTTCAATGAAACTCACCACAAACTTTCTTAAATTTATTCTAAACCCTCAAATAAGTATTTGAAAAGCAAAAAAAAGAGGCACTTTACTAATGGTACCCCAAAGTGCCATTTTCTTTTTCAAATTTTCTTAAGAAAATGTCAATAAATCATTAGTTTGTCTCGAAGTTATCCTAAACACTGTAAATTTATCCTAAAAACAATAAAAAGTAAGTTATTTGAAAAAATAAAAAATACAGGTACTGATGTCATCCAAGAGTACCATAATTTCATCATGAAACTTTCGTGAAAAAATATCAATAAATCATTAGTTGGGCTAGAAATTTATCCTAAACACTATAAAGAATTGTTTGAAAAGAAAAGAAGAATAGAAGATAAAATGGCACTTTACTGATGGAACCCAAGAGTGCCTGCAATGTAAAAAAAACACCCAAATTCGTATCTATTGACATTTTCTTACGAAAGTATGATGAAGAAATAGTGAAAAATGATAAACTTACCATTCATATTCATAGCATGAGCTGCAGACTTGTCTGGTGTGGTGCAAACAGATAGATAAACTTTTCGCACTTGAGGCAGAGCACCTTGTCCTTGAAGTGCCACTAGTTAGGCACATATAGCACATCTGCCGCTTATCACTCTTTGTGTGAGGGCACACTACAACAGGATCTTCTTCTGGAATATCAAAGACTTTGCGAATAATAGAGACCACCTCCCTTGGAAGGTATCTCGCCTGGCCTAACCGAAGGTTAGCATAGAGTCGACAGAGCTTCACTGCAAAATCCAGTGCATACTTCCTCCTAGATTTGCCCTTATTTTCAGGCCGGTGGGCATACACAATGTAAGAGTTATTCACAACAATATTTATAATTCCATAAAAACATACAAGGGCTACCTTCTTGTCTTTCGGCTGCACGACATCAAAGAACACAGCTGGTCGAAAGTATCGCCCCCTTCCTTTGTCGCGTTGTAAAACATATGAAGCTCTGTCTTTTTTTTCTTAACAACACTCGGCTTGTGGTGGATTGTTGACAAGACAAATCCAAGACAAATTGGTGCGGTTAAGGTAATGGCATAATTAGACAACTGCTCTGCTTCAGGTCCAGCAGGTGATCCTATCCTCCTTGAACTGGAAGACAACACTTAGGGATGATCCATCCATCAGCCCTGATGGATGGGTCATCCCTAAGTGTTGTCTTCCAGTTCAAGGAGGATAGGATCACCTGCTGGACCTGAAGCAGAGCAGTTGTCTAATTATGCCATTACCTTAACCGCACCAATTTGTCTTGGATATTTTTCCATATATATATATCAATAAAGAATAGGGAGATACTAACTTGGCAGGTTTATTCAGCGCCCCCTGAATGTAAGGAGCTGTTTAACCACATTAAGGTGTGGCCCTGGCCTGTTGTTGATAATGCAATTCTGGATGACTTCATCCCAAAGCTTCCTGATGTGGGCAAGTCTGTTATTCTCGAGCCGTGCCTTCCTGGTGTGAGGCTTATAAAAGCGAAGGGCTCTGATGATGAAGTTGAAGCGACGTTCACTGAACCTACTCCTGTAGATGGGGCACCCTTAGATAAGAGACCACATCTCCTCCGTCGTCAAATGGTTGTCCTTACGGACCCCACTCATAATAAGGGCCTCAAAGAAGGCCTTCACTTCACATAATCCTATATCCTTGAAGGTTTCCTTGTTCCTTATCCTTGAAAGTACAGTCATAGGAGGTTGTGGCACTAAGTTACATACTCCTCCCTCTCTTCCTCTTCCCAATTGGCATTGTGAGCGTCAGGCAATACCCTATCAACCTCCACCTCAGCATCAAGGGGTATCTCAGTTTTAGTTAGTTAGTTATTCAAGGCCAATCCTTCCATGATACTAAGAGGATCCACGACCAGATAATGAAATCTATATAAGGTTAGTATGATAATTGCTGGTCAGCCCTTGGGTCCCAGGGGGCGGTTCTCTTTTGGGGAGAGGTGCCAAGAAGTATCATGTTTTTGACACCAAACAGTGCTCAGGTGGAACCATTCGTCACCTCGGAGGAGAGGGACGTGTTCCGCGTCAGAGGTACGTAGATATAGATACCCATCGGCAGGAGTCTTTTGAACAGAGAGTGTGTGCGAAGGCGGGAGAGGAAAGAAAGCCGTGTTGTGATTGGCTATGTGTGAGGTGAGAGGTGTAAGATCTACCCACCCGAAAACGGGGTGAGCACAGAGCGTCCACCAATCGGTAGCCAGATCTCTCCGTGCGCTGAAGTTTGTGTCCGCTCATGCCGGGATTCTGAATCGACCTCGGTACCGCAACATTGGAAGGCCAACGTCGTATCTTTTCGGCTAGCATGATCTCTGTTATCTCAGTGTCACTTTGGTTATCGGCATCGTCAAATAGGACACTATGCATCTCTTCAAGGGTCAGCCTCCCCTGTACCATGACAAAACCTGAAATTGAGAGAAAAAAATATTAGGAAAACGCCCCCAAATCAGAAAATTAACAATGAAAAATCCGAAATAGTGCTTAGGCAGGGTAGCCGCATCATCAATACAATTGTCACAACAATCAAAATAAAAAAATCAATACGATAAAGAAACTGAAAACATAAATGCAAAACTTTGCAATTGCACTTCACGGTACCCACCCAGTAACCACGTTGCAAATGTGGAAACAAAAAATTTGTGTCGCCAAAAACGAGTGTAGAAAGCGCAACTGCAGTACCACACGTCTAGTCTCTATCGAAGCTCGTCTATAACTAACAGCTCCAGGTAAAACAGATCACCCAGAGGCATCGCATGGATTCGCACACCGAAAAAAAAAGGTTTTTGTGGGCCGCTTGGTGCGCTTACGCACCAATGTTACCTGTCCATGGTTAAACGGTTCACCTAAAATCTTCGAGGAACGTTTATCATTTCCCGCTTGACTTTTCCTCCTTTACCTGAGATAGTCTTTACCAGTTCGCAGTGAGAGGGCAAGCGTACAGAATGAGTAGGTCAAATGAAAAAAATCGAAAATGGAATGAAAAGAGAGGTAGGAGACAAAGAACAGCTCTTCCGACCCTCACTCCACCCTACTTGGCGCTCATGGAGCAGCCAAGGAAGGAGGGGGAAGGCCCGGCACTCATTTATAGACCCCCATAGTCACACTGTTTAGAGCCAAAGTAGGCTCCAAGAACTGTGAGTACGGCGGTTAGGATTATGATGGAGAGGAAGGAGAAGGTTTTAGGATACAGCAACGAAGAAAATAGTAGGAGACAAAAGTGGACTTAGTTAGTCAGGGGGACCTACAGCTTGACGTGGAATCCGAACTACGATGTGTCGCTTGTCTCTATCTATAAACTTGTAGTTTATCTTGATCCCTGTCTCACGTATCACTGTGAGTCCCGTGTGCGAATGTGTTAGTAAAAAGCGAATAGATGCTGAAGACTGAAGGAAGTAAGAGGTTTGAAAAAAGATGCTAATTGCCTGGAGGTCAGGCTTACTTCTGTCCATTTTAGGTAGTATAGCTAGCGTAATAAAGTTAGAAAGTAGTATTGGTACGTATGAGGCGTTCAAACCGTTATTAGTAAATATTCTTATTAAAAACTGATGTAGGTTTCTTTCTTTCTATCTACTCTTTCGTATTCCTATCCTGATTATAATTGAGTATACGCTATTTTCTTGTGTTGCTTTGGTTAATTAATTACTCTTAGTCGTCGTCGAGTATTAATTTCTTTCTCTAGGCGTAAGATTATTCTTCGTCTTCTTCTCCTCCCACATCTATTCTGTGTAATCTTCATCCTTCTCTTAGGGCAATTTGGTTGGTTAATTCAACTCCTACTCCATTCTGTCTTTCTAAGACTTTCCTTGCTCTTTTTGCAATGATTCTGTTAAGTGGCTTTATCCTTGCCTCCATGTGCAGGTCTCATAGTCTTCTTTCTCCTCTTCTGGTGTTTGTTATTAAGAAGATAGCTTTGTTTTGGACTTTTTGGAGTCTTAATAGATTACTTCTCGAGATCGTGTACATCGCGATGGTTGGATAAATAATCGCGGACTTTACTATGGCTTGATAAATTTTTATCTTGTTTTTCATGCTTAGGTTAACTAAATTGTACAGTAATGCCAGGTCGCTCTTCCCTCGATTTACCCTCTCAGTTACCTGGTTTTTATAACCTGATTTCGTAATGGTCAGTCCAAGCACCTTACATTCTTTGTCGTATCTGGAGCGTTGTCTTTCTACATACACATCTGAGATGCTCCTCCTGTACACGGGTACCATTTTAAATTTGTTACTGTTGGTTTTAATTTTCCATTTTTCTTCGTATCTATTAATGCTTCTTATTTCTTCTGCATTCATCCTAGCTTGCATTGAGACGTTCTTGTAGAGGCAAACTATGATTTGAGTAACGCCATTGGCAAATTGGATGTTCAAGCCACCTTCATTTCTTGGTGGTGGTATATCTGCTGTGTAGATTGAATAGAGAGACGGACTCAGACATCAGCCTTGGGGCAATCTCGCAACGAGCTCGAATATTTCTCCCTGATGTCGTCCTATTTCCACATAAACACGTCTCTCCATTACATAATCACATAAAATACTTTTGATCTTGTTGTTTATTCCTAATCTGAGTATCTTGAGTTGTATACCCTCTGCCATACTTTGTCAAATGCCTTGGACACGTCCCGGCATACGATGTCTACGCTCATTTTTTCTCTCTTTGCCTTCGCAATCTTTTCAAGAATGACTCCAAGGGCCATCTCTGTGCTTCTGTTTTTCTGAAGCCAAATTGACAGCTGTTTCTTCGGCCATTATCATCGAGGAATTTGGACAGTCTCTTATTTATTATTTTTTCCAATACCTTACCGATGAAATCTAGCAGCATAGGTAGCGCCCCCCTCGATCTGGGTTTTTTTCCTCCTTGGGTATGAATATCACCTTCGCCACTTTCAGTTCATCAGGAAAGTATACCGTGTTCAAGCACGCATTGAAGACGTTTCTCACTCCCTCCAGTATGTTCGGGTGTGCTTCGATGTAATGTAATCTGGTGAGGCCTGATCTGCCTCTGGCTCTCTTTCGAAAGTTCTTTATGGTTTGTTTTAATTCATCAGGTGTAATGATTGCGTCTATTCCGTCATTGTTGTTTCTCCTTTCCTCGACAAAGAGAAAAGGGTATGTCCTTTCGATCTCTCTATTGAGTTCGTCTACGATCTGATGTTCGAATTCAATGTCATAGTACTCATTCTCTTCTTCGCTAATTTTAAATACATTTCTCCAGTGCTCTCTAAATAAAGCCTCTATTTCTTCCTTATCTTCTAAAATGTTGTTCCCTGCATCCTTAATTTTCATTTTATCCCTTGTTGTCCATGTCTTTAATCCGTTGATATGTTTCCAAAATTCCCTTAGTGATGTTTCAACATCTATTTTCTCGATTTGCTAATCCATTTCTCTTTCTGTTTTTCATAAATTAGTGCTATTAGTTCTCTTTTCTGTCTCCTGAGTGCGTTATATGGTTCACTTGATCTTCCGAATCTTCTTATATTTCCTGCCACCCAGTCAATCTCCTCACTCAAAGCCACCATTTCTGGTGTCCATCTAAATTGTTTAATGGTTTGGAACGAGTTAATGGGGACGGCCCCCTTCTCTGCCCTTTTAATTTCTTCTCTGATCCTATCTAACTCCCTGTCGATTTCCTCTAGAGTGGCTTCCCCGAGCGGGCTGGGTACGTACGTCTGAAGTAATTCTTTGTACTTATCTCAATCCGCTCTATGGTATGCTTTCCATTTCTTCGAAGGGATTTGTATAGGATTCTTATTTATGTGCATTAGAGGCGCAAGGTGGTCCCTGCAAGGAACATCCACTGGTTCCATTAAATAGTTAGAGGGAAGATTGAAGTTAGCCAGGCAGATGCCCGGTTTTGTTGCGTGTTCTCTTCGTAAGTATGTAGGAAAATTGGGTCCAAGTCTTTGCAGTATACGTCTATTGATAAGTGTGTTAAGTTGTCTTCCGACTCTGTTTGTATTTTTGTACCCAGAAACCCTGCAATGGGCGTTTAAATCGCCCATTAAACTGACCGGTATCGTATAGTTGAAAAGTTTAGTAAAGTTTTTTACCGGTAATTGGGGGCGCCTGGGTGGCTGGTATACAGTTGTGACAATGATGTTGCTTAATTTCATTTTAATTTCGATAAGTAAATATCAATCCTCCAATACTTGTATTGTTTTGTACTGCAATCCTTGCTTAACAGCTATTGCCGTTCCGTCGTGTCTTTCTCCTGAAGGATTTGTGTTAATAACAATGTAGATCCATATCTTTAGTTTCTCGTTTTCTGTGTTTCTTCCATGTTCTGATATTAGTATAACATCTGGCTCAATTTTTCTGAATAAGTTTCCGTCCATAATTTCCTTTTCTTTCCATCCGCATGTGTTAATTTGTATTATTGTTAATTTCTTAATATCCATAATCCAATTGTCCTTTCCGTTCGTTCATTTGTTTTCCGTTTAGTTTGTCCTATCAGTTAAGTTATCGATGTTCCTTCTTCTTTTTATGGGTTTTCTTTCGTTTCCCCTCTTGCACCCCTGCTAACTCCATTCGAGGGTCCTTCTGGTAGTTCATCTCTAGGTGATGGATCCCTCTTAGTTACGGATTTAGATCTGTTATTTCTTTGGGCTTTCCTGCCAATAACCCGTGTGCACTCTTGCTCTGTGTCGTCGGAGGAATTTTCAGTCTCTGACTCTTCACTGATAGTGTCCTCTTCTGATTCTTCTGCCTGGTGGTTTCCTTTCGCCTCTTCGATTAACTCATGTTGTGTTTTTTCTGTGACATTGATTCTGAAAATGGCTGATGAGTCAACTTCTTTGGGGAATTTCATCGGTTCAAGCCCGTTTTCCTGTAACATGCTGTTGATTGTTGCTGCATAACTTTCAGAGTTAGCTATGTTCATCACGTGGGCATGTAATATATAAGTAATTAATTTTACGTTGAGAGTATAGTCTAAATTTATTAGTGTTGTTGGTCCTTTCTGGTCACTTTTTGTAATTGATGCGTATGAGTTTTTATTTACGTTAGTATTGTTTCTGTTTGACTCTGTTTCTTTTCTCTTTATAACTTCTCTTCTTTTGGAACAGATCATGGCCATAGTTCTATGTCCGCCTTGGCAGTAAATGCATCTTTTAACTGTGTTGTTACAGTAACGCCAAGAATGCCCTCCAGTTCCCCATTCAGAACAGATGATTAGGTCTTTTGGGCGGCAATTTTGCGTCGTATGTTCTTCCAACGCATAACATCTGAAACATATCTGTATGCTTGTTAAGACGTCTTTGTATGTGGGCAGATGGATTCTCATGTTGAAAGCGAGAAGTCCCTGTTTTATTATCCTTGAAGCTATTTCGGTAGATTCACAAATGACCTTGAAAACGTGAGTGTAATCTTTAAATTTGACCACCTCTGCTATTTCGAGCCCTCTCTGTCTCTCCTGAAGTTCTTTTCTTATTTCTTGGCACGAGTGTTTTTCTACCCAGGACTCGACTTTTCTGCAGATGACACTTCTGTTAGCCGTGATTTGTGGTAGTACTCTAGCTTCCAAGTCTAACTTCCTTTGCGTAATGCTCTCAGCAGATGAAAGTAGCTGCTCTACGTTTTTGTTTTCTGGGCAAATAACTGTGAATCCAGATAGTGTCTCAATGCATTTGATTAGTCGTATCTCTAGATCTATAAATATACATTGCACTACTTCTTGTGGTGATCTTTTCCTTCCGTTGGGTATGAGTTTAAGGGCAGGCCTTTTGAA
Source organism: Ceratothoa steindachneri (assembly GCA_963969495.1). Classification (NCBI taxonomy): domain Eukaryota; kingdom Metazoa; phylum Arthropoda; class Malacostraca; order Isopoda; family Cymothoidae; genus Ceratothoa; species Ceratothoa steindachneri. The sequence continues at coordinate 133,230,890 of OZ018319.1, forward strand.
GTCCGGTGGGTCCATCTTTATAGTATTCTGCTGAGACTTTCATGCATTTTCAATAGTACCACATTTCACACAACTCACATTGCATGCCTTTCTGTATTTCCTTCACCCTTCTGTCCTGCTTCACACAAGTATCCATTGAATCTTCAAGATCTTTCACATATCTTCTCTCTTTTAGCCTTGCTCTTACTCTTCTTTCACTCTCTCTGGGGTTTTATTCAGCATCAGTATTCTTGCGGCTTAACACTTCAAATATTGTAGTTTTTATTTGATGTTGCTGATTTTACGAAATATAAATCCTCCCCTTCGACGCCTACCCCGTGTAAGACGTCGACGCTGCGGACTTCGTTATAATCTAGTATCTCCCGAACCAATTGTATCATTTACATTGCGGCTTAATGTAGCCCTTTTAAGACTCTGATCCGAGGGAGGTAATTAACCTCTTTAATCACTTGGATTTGCCCCTTTGTTGACATCGGATATGTCCGTCATTTATTTGCTCACGTATGTCACTTATTTCTCTTTTGTATTTATATTTAATATTTACTTTTTTTTGTTATTAAAATTTATTTTTGTAGCATCCTTTAAGTAACCCTAAACGAATATTGGCCATAACTAATCTTTAGGCCAATCTACACTCACTTATTTTTGATAATTATTACCCCAAGTTTCCCAAAGGATAGATGTGGGAGCAGAAGAAGACGAAGAAGAAATCTACACCTAAAGAAAGAGATTAATACTCGACGAAGACTAAGAGTAATTAATTAATTGAAGCAACAATAGCGTATAGTTAATTATAACTAGGATATGAATACGAAAGAATAAATAGAAAAATAGAAACCTACACTAGTTTTTAGTAAGAATATTTACTAATAACGGTTTAAACGCCTCATAAATACCAATACTACTCTCTAATTTTTTCACGCTAGCTATACTATATAAAATGGACAGAAGTAAGCCTGACCTCCAGGCAATTAGCATCTCTTTGCAAACCTCTTACTTCCTTCAGCCTTCTGCATCTATTCATTTTTTACTATCACATTCACACACGAGACTCACAGTGATATGTGGGACAGGGGTCACGATAAACTGCAAGGTTATAGTTAGAGACAAGCGACACATCGTGGTTCGGATTCCACGTTAAGCTGTAGGTCCCCTGACTGACTAAGTCCACTTTTGTCTCCTACTATTTTCTTTGCTGTCCTATCCTAAAACTTTCTTTTTCCTCTCCCTCTCACTCCTAACCGCCGTACTCACAGTTCTTAGAGCCAACTTTGGCTCTATACAGTGTTGCTATGGGGGTCTATAAAGAAGTACTGAGCCTCCCCCCTCTCTCCCTCCTTGGCTGCTCCATGAGCGCCAAGAAGGGTGGGGGGGAGGGTTGGAAGAGCTGTTCTTTGTCTCCCACCTCTCTTTTCATTTCATTTCATTTCATTTCATAATTCCAGTAGCTTGAGACGGTCTAAATTTGGATTTTTTTTTTTTACAATGGAGAGCTATGAGCGCGCTTAAGGAAAAGTTCACTTTTCATTAAAGTTAACGTTAATTTCAAGAAAAAAGAAATATATGCGCCCTCTGAACTGATTGGAGATTCCTCCGGTTTCCAGTCGGCAGGGCGCTTACCCTAAAGGGGTAATTCATCCTTATTCTATGCTTCGAGTTCCACTTACTTCACCGACAAAAAAAAACAAAAACAAGAGCACTGCTGCGCTCAGATCCACTTGAATTAGGGTATAGTGAACCACATAAAGAAGCCCCAATAGGGGGCACGAAGAAAGGGGGTAATTAAGACCGAGCTCGAAATTCTGTGGAGGCACTTCTTAGCTTAGGCCTATTAAAGGAGGGTGGTCGTGAAGGGCTAAAATAAGTAGGTGAATAGGGAACCATAGGCTGCTACGTAATAGGGAACGTTTTCACTGTCTTTTTTACAGATTTAGAAAGGAAGGAAGAAAACAAATATAGGCTTCGGAGGAAGAAACGAAGAAAAAAAGCGCCTAGGCGCTCGACTAGTAAAAGGATGTGGGATCATTCTCCTCTAGGGAAAGAAGGCCGACTGGAATGCCTAGGAGTACCTCTACGGACAATTGACCAGGAGATCAAACCGAACAAAAGAAAACTCTGCGAGACATTATTTGGACAGATAAAAGTAGCCCTCGTAGAAATTATCGACATCTCAAATAGCTGCGTGGCAAATGCAAGTAAGGAAAAAGAAGTAGAAAAATTAATGTTCCAGGAAAGAATAGACACACTTAAGAGAATAGGACTAACGCCCAATATCCCGCCCCAGAAAGTCGACGTTTGGGTTGGTTCCCATAACAAAGAGGAAATGAAAGAAGAAAAAGAAAAAAATCATTAAGGCATAAAAATAAATGAAATAATTAAATTTGGCCATCACACATATGTCTTTAAATTTGTGTATGCAACAACAGATATGTCAGCAAAGATATTTCAACGAGGACTGCTCATGTTTAACATGATCATTATGCCAGAGAACATGGAGCGCGAGAAACATTAATATTCAAATATGCTTCCGCTGCTATAAGATGGAGGACAACTTGACGCGTGGCTGCACTGAGAAAAATACAGTATGTTCCGAAGAACCACGAATGGAGACAGTACAAGGAAAGTACTAAGAAATGCGTGAACTGTCATGGGCCACATAGGACTATGGCAATGGCATGCCCCAAAAGAAAGGAGATAATAGAACGAACAGAAAGAGGAGCGAGAAACGAAGAAGAAATTAGAAGAAATGCAACATACGCAGGAGTGGCTAAATCAACTTTTAAACAAATGCAGGAAGCACATACCTATCTAACTGTGCCACAAGGAGCATCAACAGAAGTGCTCACATGCATACTCTATGCCTAAGTGATGAATATTGGGAAACCGGGCACCTTCGCTACGACACTCAATACAATGCTAGAAAAAAATGGAATGAAGAAGATGTGGTTCCCTGACAAATCCCTTTCATCTGAGATCTTTAAAATCAACGTCGCCTCAGCGTAGGCACCAACGAGCAACGAGGAAAATACTACTGAAGAGAACGCAATTTAAAACATTTTAGTGCAAAGTAATGAAGGAGACAAAATAGTACGCATGGAAGCACAGGAAACAAAACTTAAAGTCTACAGCAATCAGAGCTCCCCCCTCTCGAGAGGCAAGAAACAGGAAGACATCATTAAGGCAATTAAAGAAAGAAAATGCAAATGGGCATTCAAAGGAAAGGCAGGAGAAGAAGACGAGGAAGAAGTACAAAAACTCTTAATGGAGGATAAAATTTGAATCTACCCTGGCGACTGCGTCACTCTCTGCCATTCTAAATTTCAAAGTATAAAGAATGGTAGGTTTAAACGCAAGTAAGCAGAGCCCAACAAGAGATTGACCCGCCATAAGTATAGAGATCTCTAGACGACCAAACTTAATAAACAATGGAACTAGAAAAAGAGAAGAAAGCTCAGCATTCTGCAAATCAACACTCAAGGATGGATCGGTAAAACATCGACATTAAGAAATAACTTCAGAGAGATCGATCCAGACATAATATTAATATCAGAACACGGAGTGAATCCAGAAGAAAAAAACAATGAAATTGTTCGATTACACCGTAATAAATGCGAACCCTTCAGGCGAACGTCATGACGGGGCGGCCATAACAATAAGAAGAGGGCTGAAATTCAAAGAAGTTGATAATTTGGATGAGGCATACTTGGCCGTGAAAAATTGAAACGGAATTAACACCAATAATAGTAGCCACGGGATACCAAGCACCAAGAAAAAATTACCTTTCCCTGCACAACTTATTTAAAATCTTTGGCACAGGTTTCCCATCCATCTTTATGGGAGACCTCAATACCAGGTTTAGTGTAAATGGATACCGATCCAGAAACAACAGAGGAACCAACTTAGAAATTATGTCGGAAGGAAACATTTTAAAGAGAATAGGGCCAGACTTTTCAACATATATCACAGGCAATGCAGCTACAAAACTAAGTAGCTTTAATATGCCATACAACATACACATGCATGTAACCACCATGTTGGAACACATTTGCTCATGAATCAATATTCGATACAGGTACCGGTAACAGCAAGTAAGGATTACAAAAGAGCAAACTGGGAAGGTTACACACAAGATCTTAGTAGCTTTGTCCCAAAGAATCTCACTGACGCCAAAATGGAAGACATTGATGAGGAGAACTCAAGATTAAGAAGAACGATCATTGAGGCAGACGAAAGATATATACCAAAGGCAAGATACCGTATTCTTCCACATCCTCCATTGACAGAGGAAATGAAGAGAAAGAATAGGCAACTAAGAGGAATACTATACGAAATAATTCTCCATGGACCAAATCGAGAGCGATACGAAGAAATCAGAAGACAGAGAGAAGAAATGAGGCATTTCATAGAAGAACAGCAAAGCCACATATGAGATAGCCTAATGAAGAAAAAAGACGAAGAAAGAAGACCAAAAGCAAACTGGAGACTAATAAATAGACTTTAAGGCAGACCCCCAAGAGAAAAAATAACAATTAAGAATAAACGGGGAGAAAAGATCCAAGAAGAGAGGACCACAGAAGAGCTTTTTCATAATCACTGGAAATCAGTGTTCTCCATAACACCAGAAGAAGACAAAGACTTAAATCCAAAGATAGAAGAAATGGTCCACATAGTCTTACGAGAAAACATAAACAAGATCACTCCAGCACCAAGTGTAGAAAGAGAAAGGGAAATAATTATGGGTACAATGGCCTACATAAGGCGTAATACAATCATTTAAACAGAAAGCGCCAGGCCCTCCAGGAATAACCAGAATTAATAGTACCAAGGCACCTAACATAATCATCAGAGCATTAAAGAATATTTTTAACGCGTGCTTAAACACCGGTTACTTCCCTGTTACCTATAAACTAGCGAAAATGATATTGGTTTCAAAGCCAGGAAAACCACCAAATCACCTCAGCAGTTACCAGCCAATATCGCTATTGAACTTCATGGGCAAAGTCTTCGAGAAAGTCCTTAACAAAATACTAAAATAATATCTTGAAGAAAATGACCTTTATAATTATTATCAGTTTGGATTCAGGAAAGGCAGAGACACCACAATGGCATTTGGCATAATAACAGAGAAAATAGCAAAGGCCAAAGCAGAGAATAACTACATCGATCTGGTACTGAAAGATGTAGAAAAAGCATTCGACAAAGTCTGGGCCAGAGGAATGCAATATAAGATCTTAAATCTCCAGATGAACTGCAATCTAGAGAGAATTCTCGCGATTATGTCACAGACAGAAGAGCATATGTGAAGATTAATGGTTATTCAGGACCAGAATTCGAATTGGAAGCTGGACTCCTGCAAGGGGGCTGTCTCAGCCCCACGCTGTATTCAATATACACATTAGACCTGCCACCACCAATAATGCCTGGTTGCCTAAACATACAGTTCGTGGACTACATAAGCCAACTCATCGTTTCTCCGTACAGGAACGTACGCTTTTAGGCAAGGACAATAGCTTTAGAAAACATCAATATCAAAAACTACGAAAGAGAATGGAAGATAAAGACGAACAGGAGGAAATTTACAATAATCCCAATCTCCAGGAACAAAACAGCTGAAATTGTAGTTGAAGATCAGAACTATAGATATCATAGTGAGAGAAAAATGCTAGGACTAAAAGTAACGACAAGAAGCTACAAGCAACATATAACGGAGAGGAAGAAAAAGGCGATTCCGATGCTTAATCTACTTTACAATCTAAGAGGGTTAGGCATGAAAATTAAAGAAAAATCAATCTTGCACTAGGAAGAAAGGTACTACTAACCATCATACGGTGAAACAAGGACCAAAAAATTGGAACTCCAGAGAATACAAAATAAAACGCTCTGCTTAATTACCAACACACGTAGAAGAGAGAGGAGAAGAATACAGGATCTACACTAAGAAGCAGGATTAGAAACGCTCAACATCAACATCAGGAACAGAGCGGAGAAAATATGGAGGAAGATAGACGATCTACCTCCAATATTTGCAGAGCACACGAACACTAGAGCTGGAATCCCATTTAACACTCGATTCCCCAGCGGCAGACAACACCTGAGAATCGAGGAGGTTCCCATGTTTACTTAGGTAGAAATTCAAAAAGAGAGAAAGAACAAGAATAACGATAAAGATATTTACCCGACTATATACAAACCTAACCAAGTAAATAACCAACGAAGACACCAGATTGACACCCTGATAAGACAACCGATTACTAACAACCTAAATAGGAAGAAACAACCGACTAAGAAAACAACACAGATCAAAAATGTAAACAGAAATAATGCAAACAAAATGAACTAAAAGTGTAATAAGTGAACTATATTAAAAAGTTTAACAAAAATGATAGTGAAGTGAAAGTTAACAGTAAAACAGAAATAAAACTAACACAGTAAACTAAAAGTGTAATAAGTGAACTATAGTATTAAAAAGTTTAATGAAAATGATCGGGAAGTGAAAGTTAATAGTAAAACAAGTGAACAAAGTGAAACTAAAGTGAAAAAGTGATAACAACAAGAGAAAGTGAAACAAAGTAAGGAAAGTAAAAACAAGTAACATAAGAATACATAAATAAACCTCAGAGCTAAGATAACTCACAACGGCATGAATGCTACAATAAACACATGAATGAAAGATGAAGAGAATAAGGGCACAGAGATTAGGTAGTCCTCCTGCTTCTGTATGAGGAACATACATAGGTGCTAATAGTGTGAGAAAGGAAGTGAGAATAAAGAATGATGAATAAATGAATGACGGTGGTTCGGAATCCACGTTAATCAGCAGGTCCCCCTTGTCACTCGGGCAAAGGTATTTCACCCTTTCCACCTTTGACTACCGAGGTTGCTCAATCTTCTTCCTCATCAATCTGTCCTTTTTTAACTCAAAACTTTCTGTCTCCCACTATCGGTTCACTTGAACTGAGAGTCAGAAGTGTGGGTAGTTTCTCCAGGAGCAAGTCGGCCACGGGCCTCCTCCTCTTCTTTACCCCTCCCACTATCGTGGTAGGGGTACAGAGGGGTGGAGTAACCGCAAGCCATACCTTTTCTCCTCCCCCTAAAAAAACAAAAAAAAAATCCATTCCTCTTCATGCCCTCACTATGATATCTGTAGTTCTGATCTTCAACTACAATTTCAGACGTCGAAAGAAGCCTAAGAATAAAGAATATCATTTGCGGATGTTTTTTCTCGCCTCTAACACCCCGTTGAAAAAGCTGCAAGAAATATTAAGAAAATACAAGTTAAAATTAATAACGCTGCCACAGCTGTGGACTTCAATAGAACCTGCACATATATATATATATATATATATATATATATATATATATATATATATATATATATATATATATATATATATATATATATATATATATATATATATATATATATATGAGGAATTAAACCACATTCTCCGAAGACAATTTAATTTAGAACAGTTTCGGTGTATCTCACACCCTTTTTCAACTGACACTGGGTAGAAAATATAAGAGAAGTGCATATAAGCATAACACAAGATCCCCTCTTTTTTCCCCCAATTCCCTACTTGTGGCTAATCTGGATTGGGGTTAGTCCTAAACTTATTGAAGGGCTGACATTTTACTATTTTGTTTATTTGCTTTCTTATTACAGGATTAAAAGAAAATTTACCCTCCCGCACTAACGACTTCAACAAATGTATAACATTGCCATTTAATAATAAATTAAATAGTTTAAAGGACATATTTGGAAAAGCGGGTATTAATCTAGCCTTTAAATATAATAATTCCTTAAACCAATTGATGATGGTCAGGAAACCCAAAGAACATCATAACATAGGAGTATATGCAATACCATGCAACGATTGCCATAAAGTTTATATAGGGGAAACGGGGAGAAATCTAGACAAGAGATTGTACGAACACAAAAGAGATATTAGAGTGGGCAGCGAAAGCCGTGGAATATTTTGCCATGTTAGAGACAAGAATCATACGATCGATTTCAATGGAAGTAAAATGGTATTTAAATCGGCTAACTATGTTAAGAGAAGAATCGTAGAATCGAGCTTGATATCGTCAGTTCCTAATTTAAATCTATCTGAGGGTCAATTTTCTTTTAATCCTGTAATAAGAAAGCAAATAAACAAAATAGTAAAATGTCAGCCCTTCAATATGTTTAGGCCTAACCCCCCCCCCCCCCAGATTAGCCACAAGTAGGGGATCGGGGGAAAAAGAGGGGATCTTGTGTTATGCTTATATGCACTTCTCTTATATTTTCTACCCAGTATCAGTTGAAAAAGGGTGTGAGATACACCGAAACTGTTCTGAATTAAATTGTCTTCAGAGAATGTGGTTTAATTCCTTATCTTTTCTTGCGATATTAAGTTAATTTTCATCATATATATATATATATATATATATATATATATATTTGCTATACCGAGATATATATATATATATATTATAAAATCTGGTGTCAGGTTCAGTAGGGTTTTTAAAAGGTCTTTAAAGAGGTTTTTTAAAAAGCTCCTTCTATTTCTTTGTATTTTCATAAGGCTGAGTAGCGTTCAAGTTATTTTTAAGTTCGTAGAACAACCCTTTCATATTTACTTGTTGTGTTTGTCTATCCGGACCGTGAACGTTTTTGAACTCAAATTGCTGGAGAATTAGTTTTTCCTTTCGGTCTTTTTAAACCCCCAAAATGTTATCAGCACCCTTAGCCCCTCTTAACCCATGAAGGTTCAAATTTCTGATATGTGTGTAATTTTATGTAGTGTAGATTTTAATTAGCGAAGCAAGGTTCCCACGTCTATTAGGGCATATTATTTTCGTGTGCATATTTTTGCTCTCAACCAGGTCATTAACCCCGTCGCGTGACTGGCGGTCATCTGAACTTCCGCACAAAATGTCCTCTTTCGACAAATTTAAATTGCAAGGCCAAGCCCTCGGATTAATCGGCCACGACCACATTTCATTTCAAGCAAGAAAGAGCGGAAAGAAGAGCTAAAGAAGAAGAAGAGAGAAAACAGAAAGAGAAAAGCAAGAAAGAGCGGAAAGAAAAGAAATCAGAGAGAGAGAGAGAGAGAGCTACAAGGAGCTACAAAGATAATAGGTACCCTAGAAGACCTTACGGTCCATTCAGAGAGGGTACCTTTGGACTAGCATTCAAGCAGGCACAGTTCTGCTCAACAGCTTACGTGGCTAAACGGCCACTTTTCAAGACTTTGTCCAGTCATGACTTGAACTGATCCACATAATTGCTGTTGACAACTTCCACATATGCATTACTTTGCATTTGTTCACGTTCAAAGGCATTTGCCACATGTCCGACCACTCCCCAATCTTCCGGAGATCTTCTTGTAGGCTGGCAGTGTTTCCTTCCTTTGCAACGTTTATACCAAGCTTGGTATCGTCGCAAATTTAGAAATCTTCGCAACCATGTCACCATCCATGACGTTAACATAGAGGATGAGCAGTAGTGGTTCCTGAACAGAACTTTGAGGTAAACCGCTGGTAACGGGCACCCACTTAGAAGCCTATCCATTCAGCACCACCCGTTGCCGTCTGCCGCTTAGCCAGTTCACTAACCAACCTGCTACCTTTCCGTCTATACCCAGTGCACGCACTTTGCGGAGAAAGCGGCGATATGGTACCTTATCAAAGGATTTTTGAAAGTCAAGGTACAAAACATCAACCGCTCTATGTCGATCCTGCTCAGTGAAAAGGAAATCAAAGAATTCCACAAGGTTTGTTAGGCATGACCTGCGCTTTCGGAAATCGTGCTGGGAAGTCTTCAGTAGCAGGTTTGACCTTTAAATATGACGTTATTTTGTCCACCATCATGCTTTCCATGAGTTTACGAACTATTGAAGTTAAACTAATAGGTCGGTAGTTCGACGGTGGGATAGAGTCTCCTTTCTTGAAGATGAGAGTCACCTCCACCTCACGCCATTCTCCAGGAACGCATCCAGTCCGGAATGACATGTTTAAGATTGTACTCAGATGTTGTGACACTTCATTGCGCACTTCTTCCAATACTTTAGGTAGAAATCCGTTCGGTCCACAGGACTTATTCGTCTTTAGGTCGTAGATTTTCTTAGCTACTTCGAATTGGATGAAGTCCCTTTCATCCAGCTTCTTACCCAAGTAACAGTCCGTTGGCTGGCGCATGAGACCACAGTCTTCAGTCAACACTGAAGAGAAGTACTTGTTGAAGAGGTTAGTATTTTCTATATCTAAGTGCTTTAATGTCCTCTCCTTATTCCTCAAACGGCCAATCGTTCGACGGTTGGTTTCCGGCTGTTTACATATCCAAAGAACTATTTGGGGTTCTCTTTGCAAACTTTCGCCACTCGGAGCTCCTCGGCACGTTTTGCCGCCCTTATGATGGACTTCACTCTCCTAGTTTGCCTCCGGTATTCCTCAAAGTTGACCTAAGTCTTTGACTGCCTGTACACAGATCTTTTCTCCCTTAGCAGTGGACAAATTTTCTCGATTAAACCACCTTAGTTGAACGAAAGACCGACCCACGCTTTTCACAGGAAAAAATTGTGATTGAAGACTCATGAAAGGAGAGAGAAAGTGTCACAAGGAGTCACAAGGAATAGTAATACCTCAAGGCACATTGCTGACCATACCGTAGAGGTACTATTTTCGGAAAGCCCTAACCTATAGCATAAAATAAAGTATAACATAGATGAAGGCTCTCCCCGCCCTCCTCACCCACCCGCATTTGCGGGCCAGAAAGCTGAAACAATACCTGAATGTGCTGAAAAAAAAGAACACAAACAGGAAATTTTTATAAAAAAGTTGAAACCTATCTACTTTACTCAGATCTATAATCTATACTAAGGTGGTACCATCTAGGTTAGGGGGTGGATTATGTTTTTAATTCGAGAGATGATCTGTTCGATGGACGAACTATTCACCACTTCTGGCGTTAGACGGTTCCACGTTCCGCAGATTTTGTACGAGAAGAAGTTTCGACAAATGCTAGTATGGAATTGCGGTAATTCCAGTTTGTAACCGTAGTTACGTATAGCATTTGCGTTCAACGTGAACAGCCTCCTGTAATCTACGTTTTAACTCTTCGCATTATCTTAAAAGTTTCAATCAGCTCGCTTCTTAACCAGCGCGTCTCCAAGGAGAACATCCCCAGTTCTCGTAGCCTATGCTGATAATTTTTATGTCTAAGGCAGGGAATCAATTTTATGGCTCTGGCCTGTACCCTTTCGAGCCGTTCAATATCCTTCCTCAGGGTTGGGGACCAGAATTGTACGGCGTATTCAAGGTGTGACCGAACTAGAAAGTTGTATAAGGCGAAAACAATCTGCTTATTTCGGAAGCGAAAATGCCTTTTCATGTAGCCCAGCATTCGCTGGGCCCTCTTTTCCACCTGGAGGCCCTGCATGGACAACTTTAGATCACTGCTGATTAGCACACCTAAATCTTTTCAAGGTCAGTGGTATCTAGTTGTTTGCCTAGCAAGAAGTAGATTTCCTGAGGGCTAGCATGGCCGATGTGCATTACTTCGTACTTTTCAAGGTTAAATGGCATCTGCCACCTTTTTGACAACTAGCCTATCCTGAGAAGGCTATTTTTCATGCGTTCCACTCCTTCTTGCGAGCTCACAGTACCTCCTAGCTTGCTATCGTCGGCGAACTCGGCTATCGAGCATATTAGTCCTTCGTCTATATCATTGATGTCAACGATGAACAATAAAGGCCCAAGCACTGAGCCCTGAAGTACCCCGCTACTGACTGGCTTCCATTGCGAGGCTATCCCGTTAATCTGTACTCGTTGCATCCGCGTCGAGATCTAGTTTTCAATCCATTCGGCAACCTTGCCGGTAATGCCAAGGGTGCAGACTTTATTTATCAACCTGCGGTGTGGTACCTTATCGAAGGCTTTTTGAAAGACCAGGTATAAGATATCCACACCTCGACTACGGTCATACTCACTCAAAATACCGTGAAAAAATTCTAATAGATTAGTGAGACATGAATGGTTCTTGCGAAATCAGTGCTGGAAATCTCTTATCAGGTTGTACGACTCTCAGTGCTGCACTATATGGTCTGCGATTATTCCCCCGAGTAGTTTGCCTACGATGGATGTTACGTCTGGAAGTTACGTCTGCTATTGTCCAGTCATCCGGTACCTCTCCAGTTTCCATAGATTTGTTGAAAATGGTGGTGAGGGGTGTAGCGACCTCTTCACTAACTTCTTGGAGGACTCTAGGAAGAAATCCATCCTGACCTGGAGACTTATACGGGTTAAGGTTTCCTATTCTGGCTACTACTTTGTTTCTCTCTAAGACTATTTCGCATAGATTTTCGCCCTCTTCGAGATGAATCCCCGACCTCAGAGCTGGACTGTCAACTTTCCTCATAAATACGGAGGCGAAGTAGCCGTTCAACACCTTGGCGATGTCTGGTTCTGACTCCTGTAACACACCATTGTCATCTCTCAGTGGTCTTATGCTATGGAGAATCGGCTCACCTCTATTTACATCCAGAAAAAATTCTTTCGGGGTCTCTTTACAGAGGGAGGCAACCCGAATTTCTCCACTACGCTTAGCTCTGCGTACCAGTACTTTAATTTGCCTACACTTTTCCCTGTATTAAAGAAGAATTTCTTCAGTACGCTTGGCTTTCCAGTTATTGTAGGCAGTTTTCCTGTTCCTTATCACTGCGGCGATGCGTCGATTGAACCATCTTGGTTGGAGAGGCTTGCCGCTCCTCCTTCTGCTGGGGACAAATTCAGACTATTGGGCCATAAAATTTTCTTTAAACGCCAACCATTTTTCCAAGGCTTCTTCTCCTGTTGCAGGCACAAGCCGAGTTATCGCATCCCGAAAACCCACAAAGTTTGTGCGTCGGAAGTCGGGTTTAAAAATAGCGACGTGAGATCGTCTCTCACATGGAATGTGGACGTAAAACGTGACTGTGAGGAAATCGCTCCCGCAAAGACACTCTCCCACGTTGAGTCCGGATACCATGTCGTCCTCGTTGGTAAACACCAAATCTAACATGTTCTCACCCCTCGTTGGCTCCTCTACCCATTGTGTCAGAAAGTTATCCTGAGCGAACTCGATCGCGTTAAAAAATAAAACTTTTAGGGAATGCTGGCTACTCGGCACGCTCCCTCCGCTAACGCGTTTCCCGACGACTCGGATGGAGTGTTGTTCTGAAAAAGGGACGTATAACCATGAGCTTCCTCTGAGTTGCCTGGATATACTCCACCTGGGACCGGTTTTTTTAAAACCAGCAGGGCTTCCATTAGTATCTGGTTGTGGTGCAGCAGGTCCACTTGCAGTAGAAAGTCCCGCATTGACTTGCTATCGTGACTCGTCTTGAGTCTCCTGCTCGGTGTTACCCGTCGAGTTGCTGATTGGCTCGTCCCGTGCAACCCTCAACAACCAGAAGGCATTCCTGTCGATTAAGTCGGCCAGAAACCTTCTTCCTTGGTTGTTTGTTTGAGAGAGAGAGAGAGAGAGAGAGAGAGAGAGAGAGAGAGAGAGAGAGAGAGAGAGAGAGAGAGAGAGAGAGAGAGAGAAAGTGTGTGTGTGTATTTCCAACAGCATGAACTGGAGATACATCGCACCCGGACTGAGACCCTCTCCATTAACTCGCTTACGGAAGCTCCCCAGTCCGCGTTAGTCAAGCTTCCCACGTTCAAAGAAGGTGAGGACTTTGGATATTATCTCAACTACTTTGAGAAAATTGTCAAAGTCAATCATTAGAAAATTGAGGCAATGGTTTTGCTAAATTACTCCTCCTTCTTAGCTCCAAGCTCCGGGATATTTTCATTTCCCTTCCCCCAGAAGCCACCATCGACTATTCCACCCTCAAGTCTGAGCTGTTGGCACCTTACAACTTCACCCCCGACTTTTACTGTTCAAAATTTCGACATGCCAGAATTCAACCAGGTCAGACCTTCCGTCAATTTGGATACACCCTCCAGCGGAATTTTAAATGTTGGTTAGACGCTTCTAAATTTACCTACGATTATGAGTCTTTAGTTGACCATGTCATTAAGGATCAGTTATTGGCTGCGCTGCCCACATAAATCCGCGCATTTGTGAAGGACCGTAGGTGCTACACTTTCCATCAGTGCAAGGAAGAGGCGGATATCTACGCGGCAAGCCATAACTTCTATCCAATGGACAATAAGAAGACTGCCCCTCCATCTTCCGAGCCTAAGATTAATAACTCACGATTCCGTCCGCGTAACACTCCGAAATTCGTTAAGATATCGGGCCCCTCTAAACCCAAAAGTGTTTCCCCCATCGGAACATAGAGATATCAAACTCCTTATTACTACATATTGTCCGACAGAAGTAGGCAATTTACCTCCGAGTTAATAGAGTATGTAGGGAAGCTGTTAATGGTAAAGCGACTATTCACCACCCCTTTTCACCCCGTCGCAAATGAAATTTGCGATGAACTAAATGGGACCCTGAAGTATATACTGAAGAAACTATGCGCTGGTCAACCCCGAGAGTGTGGCATTGCTATTTGCCGGTAGCATTATTTGCATATAGGGAAATTCCCCATCATACACTGGGATTTTCCTTCTTCGAGCTACTCTACGGACGCAATGTACGCGATCCCTTTGGTATTCTCACTGAATTATTTGCTAACCCGCGGCTCGAAACGGAAATTCAATCTTCTTATTCCTATTTGCTGGAACTTCGACGAGGCCTGGAAACGTGTGCAGACATCGCTTACCAGAAGGCAAAACTTAATTTGGAAAAATATAGGACCTACTTTGATATCAAATCAAAGGAGAAGAGGTTTAAGCCCAGCGACGAAGTTCTGTTGCTGTTGCCCACCAACAGCAACAAGTTTCCTAGCCAGTGGAAGGACCCCTTCCGATTTCTCGAGGCTCGATGACCTGTGGACTACCTCATTAGAAAGTTTACGGGAGAAAAACTTCCACGTCAATATGTTAAAACGGTACCACCGTCGTGCGTCTATAAATAACATCGTGACCCTCGACGAAGAATCAGCTATGGAGGCTGATTATCTTGCGGACTCCCTTAATGTAATACAAGTTGTCTACGTGGAGCAGGATAAGGACTATCCTCTCTCTACTTTACCCGACGCCTCATAATTATCACCCAATTGATTAAACATTGATATACGGCTGACTCCCGAACAAAATTGTCAGCTGCAGCACCTTTTAAATAGCTTTGAAGACGTAATCTATGAACTCCCCTGTTGTGCTAGCCAATTTAAGCATGACATCACTCTTACCACCCAAGAGCCCATCTGCTCGAAGCCGTAGCCTCTCACTATTCACTTGAGGCAAGCGTTTAATTTGGAGGTTGAGAACTTGGTGAAGCGTAATATCATCAAGCTCTCCAATTCCAGTTACTGCTACCCTATCGTGAGACTACTAAAGCCTGATCGTACGTACCGTGTGTGCGTAGATTTTTGCAAACTAAATTCCGTGATTGTCTTCGATGCTGAACCTATTTCCCTAATCGAGCAGAAAATCCATCTCTTTGAAGAAGCAAAATTCATCTCCGAGCCAGACCTTTGCAAGGCTTATTACCAAATTTCCCTTCGGAAGAGCGTACGAAAATATACGGCATTCCCAACCGATAAAGGCCTTATACAGTTTCGTCGACTCCACTTTGGATTAGTAATGGCTTACAGTACCTATAATAGGATGATGCGTAGAATCCTAGACGGGTTGCCAAACGTCTCCTTTTCTTTCGACAGCATATACGTTGCCACCAGCAATTGGGACCAGCATTTAGTCTATCTCCAAGCACTGTTAAGTAGGCTACGCGAGCATGGCATCACGATTGGCCTCAACAAGTTCTACTTTGCCTATGGCACGATTAAGTATTTGGGTTTTAATATCGGAAAGAACCAGATTGGGCCCCAAGAGGATAAGTCCGGGCTATAGTCGAGATGCAGCTCCCGTGTACTAAAAAAACAGCTCAGATCATTCATAAGATCCGCTTCGTTTTACAGGCGATTTGTACATAATTTTTCGCTCCTTGCAGCCCCTTTATATGCACTACTACATAAGAAGTCTCCGGATAGCATCGTTTGGAATTCGAAGGCTAATTCTCGCTTCCTCCAGTTAAAGGAAAAATTAGCGTCTACTCACATACTAAGACTTCCGAACCCTAATAAGCCGTTCGGAATCAGGACGGACGCTAGTAACGGGAGCATTGGCTGTGCCCTCCTGCAGTATGGTGACGACGGCGAAAGCTACCCTGTCGTTTACGTGAGTCGCAATTTATTACCACGTGAAAATAATTATGCCGTCATAGAAAAGGAAGCCTTGGCTATCATATAGAGTGTCTAGAAGTTTAGAATGTATTTGATAGGGAAGAAGCTCATAATTGAGACGGACCAACATCCTCTTCCATACCTTCGTAATATCAAAAATAATAACTAGTGCCTCATGCGATGGAGTCTACTCCTTCAGGAATATCCGTTTAAAATTTAGTACATTAAAGGGTCTGTTAATTGTGTAGCAGATAGCCTCAGCGGTAACTCCTTGGCTACTAGCCACAGGTAAACGGCCCATTAGAAAACAGCCCTATTGCTTATTGTATATATAATTTTTTTTTGTACATTTAATTGTAGACTAAGAAAAGAAAAGAAAATGAAAGAACCTGTCCTTGTAATATAAACACTGCCTGTATATTTTATTTTGTACTCTTCTGAAGCCAAACGTTTCCCAGTGTATATTTAATTTACTTCTTTTTGGTCTATTTCAATTTAATTGTATGTCATTATTAATTACTTTTTTATATGTTCGATATTTTCATTGCCCCTTTGGAAATTACCATTTTTGTGTTTATTTTCTCTGATGTATACCTAAACTCGGATCAGTGGATTTTTAGTTGTGTACACTTGTTCGACACGTCAAGATTTTCCTTTAAATTGTCCCTCCTCTTGACCCTCCGCGTGGCAAAACGCCTTCTTTTTTATTATGCCTATTCTCTTCCCGTTCTCTGGGAAAAGTGCCATCTTTTCGAATGGAGGAGATATGGAGGAATATAGTCTAGTATTATCTGGAGGTCCAAGTTGAACCCGTAAAAGAGCCACGTGGACTTAACCCTGGAACATAAAGCGTGCGAAACAAGGAAGGAATCGGGTGAACATGGCTTTATCAAACCAGCTGTGTTTATCTTGCGAAGCTTATTTCTTGCCCCCGAGGCGATTTAAGCTCGTCTCCCATACTCGTGACACGAGAGAAACCCCGAAGGGCTATTCGACCGGCTCCTTATCTCGGACCAAGCCGAAGCGGGTGACTTAAGATCCCAGGAAAGCAGGCCGTAACCCGAAGCAATTTCACCGCCCGCCGACTAACTATATAACCGCAGTTTTCCTGTTGGATCGGCAGTACAGCAGGCACGCGCCCGAAGACACATTCCTTTCTCGAGTCGGATCTTTCGTAGATTATTCGGGTATCAAGGGCTAGAATCTCTCCACTGTAGGTATCACCCCGGTCATTTGGCAGCTCCTTACAAACTGCGGTTATCCCATGAATTCGCATCAGTACTCCCCCATTGATACCCTTGAGGTAAAACCAGTACTCTCTCATCGAGAACTCTGAGGTAAAACCAGACTTTCTTCATCAGCATCCTGAGGTAGAACCACTAACTCCCTTCCCCCCATCGAGAACCTTGTGGTAAACATATTCCCTTGTTACATCCTTGCTTCCCTGAATTACCTCCAATTCGACCTCTACAGAGTGCAAGACGTTGACGCTTCGGACTTCATTATAATATGGTATCCCCAAACCAATTGTATTATTTACATTGCGGCTTAATGTAGCCCCTTTTAAGACTCTGATCCTAGTCAGGTAATTAAACTCTTTAATCACTTGGATTTGCCCCTTTGATGACACCGAATGTGTCCGTTATTTATTTGATCACGTATCTCACTTAAGCATCTTTTGTATTTATATCGAATATTTATTTTTTTGTTATTAAACTTTATTTTTGTAGCATCCTTTCAATAACCCTGAATGACTATCGGCTATAACCAATCTTTAGGCCAATCTGAACTCACCTATTTTTGATAATTATTAACCACACAATAGGGTGACAAATTTCTCCCCCATTCTCATTATCCCCTTCCAACTAGTTTGACCTCGCCATTAACGTGTAATTGGCCCTATATATATATATATATATATATATATATATATATATATATATATATATATGTGTGTGTGTGTGTGTGTGTGTGAATAATTGCTATACCATGACACAGTTAATTGACTGTATACACTAAACCAATGGAGCATCCCTTACGAAACTCCTCTAAATGGCTCGATTATCTTTCTCTTATACCGCCTGAGAAGAGGAGGCCATTAGCCCAAATTGGATGAGCACCTCTAATGGTACACCTGTTAATTTACTTGTAATTAATTAATGCGTGAATAAGAACCCTCTCCCAGACGTGTCCGCCGATGAAGTCGTTGACGCGTCCGTGACGTCATTCCTTTTCATATTCGCAGAATATTTAAATTACACTTCACATATGAAAGTTGAAACCTTGTATTAAACTTTACAGATTCAGGGGGGCGTTATAATTGCATGTTGTAATTGCGGATATTTTAAGGGAGATATGAATGCAACTGACTCAGTCCTTGTAATCACTTGCATGCATCAGCACTTGGCCCTACTTGGAAGTAGTTTCCTGCAGTACTGAACATTTTCGTCCGCTCTTCCTTGGGCTGAACCCAAGTACTCAGTCGTAAAAATCACTCGTCGTATACACTACATTACATTAATGGCGGCAGGGAGGAAGGAAAGATTTTTCAAGATGTTTTTCACTAAAAAAAAAAGATTTAAAATCCTGGAAAACACAAATGATAGTGAATTAAGAATATGAGAAAAAAAACCCAATTTACTTTGAAATTATCGAATAAATCTGAGAACTGATAACACGATGGTAAAATATTTTTTAATTCAATCATTTAACTTAAAATAACATGAGCTTGTTCTTTAAGTCAAAATTTGCTAGCAAAAATTAAGCTTTGTAATTCGTTTTCCTGATGATTGTCAAAGCAAACTTTTCATATGTTAAGATGCTACGTATTGCTGATGCGTTTGCTTATAAATGTTTACTTTTTTCATTAATATTTATTTTGTTGATCCAATACATTTACGAAATATTAGGCTTCATAGGATTTGTTAACCAACTATATCGTTAATTTTTAGCATATTCTTTTATATGATAATTTAATTTATTATTTGAAGTTTATTATTTTATATGATCATAAATTATTTTTTGTGTGTTCCTCTGTGATTTTAGAATGTTTATTCACTCCTTCTGAGGTTGCGGCCCCGACCATCCTGAGTTTAGATTTGTCTCCCTCGAGCTGAAACTTCTCTCTTTCTTATTTTATTATTATTGTGCAATATACGACTCATTACCTAATTTCTAAACATAAAACAATAAAGTGTATAGCATGTCACGTATAAAATCAGTTTTAATAATTCATTTATAAAGTCACTTAAACTAAAGTCATGTGTCCTTAATTACTTCTACACATTCATGTGAGGAAATTAGATCTTGTGTATAAATTATTTAACATAGTTACCGCTATTATTTTATGAACACTTACAATAATTTTATAGTTTAAAAATTAAATAGCTTCTAAATTACTTAGATTCAAGAGGAAGGAGAAAACAAACAAATATGTTGAGTAATTCACATTTTATCTTGCCAAAGCAGCATCTAAATGGCTCATTTACAACATGAAGTTGGGTGAAAGAAAAGAACACGATAAAAACTGGATACATGTGTGTAATGATGTTCTCTCTCGTGAGTATTTGTTTGAGTTCAATATTCTCCTATATTCTTAATGGCCTGCTTTATGACCATTGTTCTTTGCGTTTGCTATTATACGTTCTTCTTCTATGATGGATAAAAAATTGAGAAAAATGATGAAATAATTCGATAAAAGGGAGGATATGAATATATTAGAGTTACTTGTTTTGTAGAAAAAAGTAACCGTGTCTCAGTCCCTGAGCTTGAAAACTATTGTATGTGTTATGCTTAGTTAATGGAAACTTTATGTTTTCATGCAGATACATATTATGCAAAAGTGAATGTCAAGCTCCGTATCCATTTATCCAGACGCTCATCAAGCCATAAAGATTTTAACGGTTTGAATGTATAGAATTCCAAAAGTTTATGGTTCTTATTTGTTTATATTGGTAACCTCAAATGTTTTCTTTATGTTCAGTCATGATAAGAATTATTGCCATAGATTTAGCTACACATATGATTCCGGACCCCTTCGATATTTTGATTTTGAGTCCCCGAAGAGTAATAGTGAAGCGATGGATGTCTCGCCATGTAAGGAAGGTTTCGATGATGTTTTGATGTTTTCCTAATGTTGGATTATGGAAACAGTGAAAAACATACCCCATGTAGTCAATTATGCTAGTTGCCTACGATCTTATTTTAAATTTTCCTTTTTAAATGTCCATACAGATAATTTTCTAAATATTTTGATGGAATATTTTGTGCCAAATGAATTATTTTAATTCTTTTTTGAATATTATTTTGTTTCTAGTTTTTTCGGATCTTCAGAAGTGCCAGTATCTTATTTCTAAAAATCTTTCTAAAGTTTTTCACATCTTTTAAGTCATAATATTCAAGCCTTCCAGCTACAGCATTTGGAAATAATGAGTCTTTTTCATTTAATCCTCACAATTCAATATTATTTGACTCAGTTTTAATTATCAATTAATTCCATTACTTCCCTCATCTCATCAGTGCAAATATTATCCTTTTCGACATTAATCATTCATAAATTCCCTATTTTGATATGAAAATAAAAGAAATGGACATTTGTCGCTTTTATAAATTCCACAAACGACGATTACTTTATTCACTCTACATATTTCGACCAGATGTAATATGTTCCCTAATTTCTAAAGCAGCCACCCAGAAGACTTTATGGTCTGGTTTTCCTGAAAGAAAGAAGAGTTTGGTGTGCGGTCACATCATTGAACGAATGAACTGAAGCTTCTCGAATAAAATTAGATAAATCGATAAAGAGAATCGAAGCACAAATTACTCACAAGGGGTCGTCTCATTTATTTCCGTTTTCAGAACGGATTAAATAAGAAGCTCTGTAAAAAAGTGACATGAGAGTTAAGAGTAATTTATATAATTTAATCGATAATAGGCAAAATTTACCTCAACTCAGCTGATAATAACAGCATATGGTGGAAGATAAGATAGAATGTAGACAATCTTTCTTTAATCTATCATGTACAGAGGGTTAAACAATTAGGCGTTCCATAACGTTCTTTGGTTCTCTCATGCAATCGTTTTAGACTCCTTCACATTATCTTAATTTGTTTGAAAATATTTTTAATAATAAATAGATTATTTTCGATTGCCCAAACGTTGATTAGCTCGTCCAATACAGTTCAGATGTCAAAAATAATGAGACATCCAAAGAAAGCAATTTTACTTATATTATTAACCCGCCCAGGTTCTAGAAGCATTTTTGCCTTCGCCATTCTTTATTCTATTTATGGGACTTCCTCATAGACAAAGGTTTATGTATGGACTTTAGGGTGAATATGATGAAAATTCAGCTGCTCTGTATTTTATCATGTAGTTTGTGGCTAATATAGAAATGAAGAGTTACATGTACATTAACTTGAAACCACATATACAAATTTAGCGTAGAGTAATTAATCACATTTGCAAATAGGCTACACTAGAGAAAAATTACTATGTGTATTAATTTATTAGATTCATCTGATCACGTGGATGAGACTCATCCCATAGGCATAACCAGTAGCGTGCAAAGATAGTCACTAATTTCGATATAAAACATGTAATTTAATTAAAGTATTATGACTATACTCTGCCAATGAATTTCAAAATAAAGAACACCTATGGAAGTTATGGAGTATCATATAAGCTTTAGATTAACTTTCGAGCAATTCTACAACACCTTAAATCCTACCCACTTAACTAGAATGAATGGAATATAAATAACGAATTTTCAAATTTTACAATTAAGTAAACCTCTCTCTAACTTCCCCTACAAAACAAGCATTCCAATTAGAGAAGTAATTTTTGCCCTTTTTAAACTTTAATCTCTAACTCATTCAAAACCTCGCTTTCACTCTCTTCTGTTTTATTCAGAAGGATAATACTTTTACTCGATCTGTGAATCTAAAGTCAGGTAAAGTCTAACAAAAGTTCAACTTTAAACAAATGTTAGCGAATACTTTTTTCAGTTACAGGGCTGACGGGATCCAGCGCTCCGTCCGGCCCCAGCTTAGCCTCTCTTCTTTCCTTTAGATAGACTGTATTTCTCCCTTACTTCCTCACTTCCCCTACAACCTCTCTCACAACTTTTTCTGGTCAGCCTCTAATTTCACAGGGGCTGAGAGGGGAGGGAACAATGTTCCTTAACCTAACCCCTGAGCTCCGGTCTGGGGTGGGTGGTTTTTAACAACCTGCTTCATCCCCACCCATACCTTCCTCACATCCCCTTTCCTTCTCACTACACCATTTATCTTTGTTTTTACGCCGTGTCCAAGGTGGAGCCGCCATGCCGACGGACTGCCAGGCAACCAGGCGGGAGGGGTGGTCCTGAATGGTGGCACCTGGCTCTGTCAGGCCTCTACGCACCCCTCACAGGGCGGCTACTGCGAGGGGTGATGAACTATTAAATCCCGTAATTAAAAGAGGGTCACCATGCCCAATGATGAAGAAGTAAAAAATCTCCCCTTAATTTCCTCAGTTCCATCGTCGGAGTCGCCCTCGGGCAGCTCAAAAAGAAAAATTGAGGTCCCCCTCCCGTGCTTGCGCAGGGGACCCTCCAAAATTCTCTAACCGGAGAGGAGGCTTACTCCTCTCCTACGCCTACAGGTGTAGGGGACTCCACCTCACCCCTTCTCTGGAGGTGCTTTCGGGCACCTTGCTTTTACCAGCCGCAGCCCCCCTTTTCTTTCCAAGGGGACTGCCAAGAAAGCCAGCAGGCAGCCCATAGCTGACAGCTTCCCATTAAAGCGCCTTGGTAGGGCCAACTCCTTTAAGGGAGAACAGAAAGCCAGGCACCTTCGGTCGCTTCCCTCAAAAGACCAGCTAGGAAAAATATTGAACCTTGCTGGGGTCAAGTCCTGTGCCTCCCCAGACATGAATAGTGCCGCTTCCAACGGGACTTGCGATGTCCTGGAAGAAGGAGGGCAACTGGAGCCTCCCCCCTGAGATAGACATGGTCCTTGAGGCAACCCAGCCTCAGATGGTAGGGCCTTCTATGGGAGGGAATCCGGGCTAGGCACCAAGCACCGAACCCGAATCCGCCCCTATGCAAGGTCCTCCTCAAACGGCTAGGGTCTCCGAGGCAATACAAGGAGGGGAGGGATCTCCTCTGACCGGTGCCCGTACGACTGCCAGGACCTTCTAAATTTCGGACAAGGACCTGCCTGAGGCCAGTCCATTTGGCCTGGCGGCTTCTGCAGGCGAAGGGGAGAAGCGGGTTCATTCCCCGCCTTCCTCTTCTAAAAAGAAAAAAAATAAGAAAAAGACTAAGAAGACTTGGGGCTCCTCTCCATCCGCGAGGGCTGCGGGTATGGATGGGTCTGCTGCCACTTCGGTAAGTGATTAAGCCAAGATCGACACATCTGGCCCCTCTGCTCCCCCCGGGTGTGGAGTCCCTGACTATGACTAAGACCAAAAGTACACAGGGCGGATCCTCGAAACGCTTTCTCGTTATTCGCTCCACTGATGACAGCATGAGGCCAAGGGAAACATGATCTATCAGAGAAGAGCATTAGCTAGTGTAATTGGTAGAGAGCCGAAGGTGAACGTCTCTCAGACGGAAGGCTTTCTGAGGAATGCGGTGAATCCCTCCAAGGTGGCCAAGATAAGTGCTCTCGAACACTTAAAGGCACCCTGGTGAGTGTGATGCTGCACTCTACCATCAACTTTGTGAAAGGAGTAGTTTATGCTAGGGAACTCGTTGAATATTCCATAGAGGACATCACCTTAGAGCTGGCCGACCATGGGGCAGGCAAGGTCGAACGTGTGATGAGAAAACAGGGAGGGGCCTCGACACCCACCCCTACACTATTTGTCACGTTGGACTGTGACAAGCTCCCTGAGTCGGTTTGCGCCGGTTGGTACCGCTACCGCGTGAAGGCATTCGTGCCACTGCCGTGGAGGTGCTATTACTGTCACCGATTTGGCTATACGAATCGTTCATCTAGGCGTGCAAAGTCGGAGTCACCCGAAGTATGTGCAAATTGTCCAAGGCCGCACACGATAAGTCCAAATCGTGTGTGACCAAGTATGTCAATTGCAGGGAGCCGCATCCAGCTTATTCGAAACAATGTGGTGCGTATCTCCTTGGGACAGAAATCCTGGCTGTTCACGCCCAGGATCGACTCTCATTCCGCGAGGCTAGGGACTTGGTCCTGGCGTGCTCGGCTCCTTCTGGGACGTTTTATGCCTCAATGGTTAGAAAGACACCCTCTGCTTATGGCCCATCCAGGCCAACAAGCACGGTTGTTTCCGTGCCCATTTGGAGCCCTTCTGCGGGTTCTACTCAACTCGGACGCTCCCCTAGTAAAGCTGGCGGCACAAAGGGTTCACACTTACCCCCGGCTTAAACCAGAGCTCCCCCCTTCCCCCAGCGTGACCGTTTCCCATAAGGCGAAACGGCCACGCGCCTCCACTGAATCGTTAGATTCACAGGAGGCAACAACCCTGAAATTGGTCGCCAGGCCATCTTCCGTGGTTCGTAAAGCTGTCCCCTGAAAGGAGGACAGCAACAAAGGAGCTTCGGCTCCTTCGCCCACGCCTAGTGGTGTGCTGAATGGGTCAGAGATGGTGGATCTTTTAAAAGAGGGCTCCCTCGCCTTCGAAGCCGCAACACCCGCTTAAGGTTTCGAGGCAAAGGGAAGAAAAGACTCGCATGGCGATCCCAACCTCCCCCAATAAGTCTTCGTAGGTGACAGCGCCTTCAGCGCATTTTCAGGCCAACAGCAATTCCGGCCGTCCCCGTAAGGGTCTTTTGTTCGAAGAGGGCCTCCACGTCTCCTCCGAGCTAGGCCTGGAGGGCATATTCCTTCAATGGAATTGCCGTGGACTCCATGCCAACTGGGAGGAGCTGCGGAGGCTCGTCTCGTCCCATTCCCCTTAGGTATTTTTCTGCAGGAGACCATGCTAGGCGCGTGCCCCCTGCCAACCCTCCCGGGGTATAAGTGTTTTGCGACCCCACCACCACGAGATGGCCGGGCTGGAGGATGCGCGGTTTACACCTGGCATGATGTCTCCGTTCTTCCTTTACTTTAGATACCTCCTTTCAAGCAGTGGCTGTGCAGCTTCACCTGGATAGGAGGTATAGTGTTATTTCTGCGTACATTTCACCGTCAACTGACTTCAACGCATGTCGATACGGTATCATGGAGACTCTCCACACGATGAGGGCGAGGGGACGCCTCCGAATGTATATATGTAAATTTTTGCAAGATCGTTGATTCTGCGTACGGATGGGCGAAGCCCTCTCCGGCCCAATGGAGCAGAAAGAGGGTGTCCGGCAGGGAAGTGTCTTCATTGTAACACTCTTTGCCCTGAGCATCAACGGCATAACCTCAGGGCTGCCGAAAGATGTTCTTGCTACTCTCTACGTTACGACTTTCGATCTCTTTTTGCGCGGCCCAGATGCCAACTTTGGAGCGTCGAATACAACAGGAATTGAACCGCGTCTCTCGCTATGCCGAAGCGCACAGGTTTCGGTTTTCTTTGGCTATGCCTAAGGTGGTGCACTTCCGCAACCATCCACGGCTCCACCCCGACCCAGATTTGTTTCTTAATGTATGGCGCCTGGAAGTGGTTGAATTGCACCGTTTCCTTGGTCTTGTATTTGACTGACGCCTCACCTGGTAGGCTCATATTCGCAGCCTTAAGATCTATTGTACCTGCGCCATGGATATTCTCCGTTCCGTGACGTTCACCGCTTGGGGCGCTGATAGGGCGACTACATTACTTTTTTATCGATCCTTTGTTCGTTCGAAGCTCGACTACGGATGCGAGTTTTATGCATTCGCAGCCGAGCGTTTATTGCGGAAGGTGGACTCGATCCACCACACCGGCCTTCGCCTTGCGACCGGTGCCTTCCGCACTTCCCCCATTGAGAGCCTGTTGGTCGATGCTGGGGAGATCCCACTCGCTCTACGCCGCGTACAGTGCATAGCTCGCCTGTACGCGCGAGCCCGGCGCTTCCCTCAGTCGCCAACTGCTCTTACTGCTTCCGCAGCTGATCTCGACTGTGCCTATGCCACCTAGAGACGCCAGTCCTACACTAAGCCCTTTGGGTTTAGGGCCAGGAAACTCCTTCGAGAGCTAGGTATATTTCTCGGGCCAGTGGCGCCCCTGGTTCTGCCCAGGCGCCAGCCTGGAGGGTACCACATTTGGCTATTTGAGGCCACGCCTATAGCGACTCACAAAGCGCCCTGAGTGCTCTCGGGGCATTGGAATCCCCGCATCCACTGGTTCGCGATATCCGTGACGCCATGGTTTTGGCGAGCCGGGCGGATGTCGAGATATTCTTCTGCTGGGTTCCTGGACATGTAGTAATTGCGGGGAATGAGCGCGCAGATGAGGGCACTAAAGAGTCTACTAGGACCGGTTGACCAGACCAGTGTTTCGCTCTTCATCACACTGACTACATGGCAGGAATACGGGCAGCTCTTCGGGCTGCTTGGCAAAGAAGATGGGAGACGGTCCAGGCGAGCATAAAGTTACATGCCATTGCGCCGTGACTGTTCCCATGGACCTATCCCCTAATGCCGCGACGGCTCCAGGTCTCTTTCTCTCGTCTCCGAATCAGGCACACTCGTGTGACGCATCGCCATTTGATGGAGAGCTCGCCTGCCCCCTATTGTGACGACTGCGTTGTCCCCTAGACTGTTCGGTACATTCTTGTCGAATGTCTCAGTCTGGGTGATCTTCGCGCACGTTACCTGTCCAGTACTGGGAAGGGCGGGGTCGTCCCGCCTGTCCCTTGTACTCGGAACGAGTGCGTGCACCTTAACTGGTGGACTTATAGCCTTTTGGGGGGAGGCCGGCCTGCTCCCTTTTTTTAACCATTTTTTTGTTTGGTTTTTTTTTTTTTCCTCGTTGGCTTTTCCCTTTTTAATTTTTGGTGTTGGGTTTGGGTTTTTTTTGTGTGTGTTTTTGAATTGATTTTAAAGTAGCCTAGTACTAGGCAAGTTTTTTAATAGGGCGACTAATGCCAAATTAGGCAGTCGCCAGATTAGCTTTAAAAAAAAGAAAAAAAAAACAGTTTTAGGTGGCGAAAAATTCAAATTACATAAAATTGGTATTTCGAAACTAGGCCACCTACTTGCACTGCATTATGAATGACATTATAAGTGATATTTACTAGCTTGACGACACGAAGGCTGGATTCTGTACATGAGCTTTAGCTCACTCCTTAAATATTTACGACTCATAGTTATGGAAAATAATCTCTCAAGGATTTTAGGATTTAGTTATGCTGTTTAATAATGAATTAAATAAAAAATAACCTTAAATAAATAAGAAAAGCAAAGAGAAAGGAAGTTAAAGAAAATGTCTGCAAGAAAAGTGGCAAGAGATACAAATTCGATTTAAGAGCTCTTCTAATTGGTGGAGGCAAACCTTTTGTAAAAGGAAACAATAATTCCTGACAACCAAAACGAAATGAATTGGCGAGAGCCCTTGAGTATAAAGAAAACACAAATTTTAATATGCTTATCTCATCCAAAATATCCTTTATTTCCACACAAAATTCAACCTTTTACGGGAAGTTCAGGATTGAAATATGGAAGTCTGAAAGCAATTTATCTTCACAAAGTTAGAATTAAAAGGTGAAAACCGGTTACGCTTTTTCGTGAATAACAGTGTTTATGTAAATCGAATGATGGGAGGTTAAAACGAAATTTTAATCGATCAATGAACTTAAACGAGAATTCGATCGATCGTAGAAGGGTTCGCTGACTTCTCTAAGGCGACACAAGCAACGACCTCGAGAAATACTTTACAACACAATTGGCATCAGAAACAAATAAAATATGCAAATAGCGAAGAATAATTATATATAATGATAATTAATTTGATTTTAATTAAATAGGAATAATTAGATGTGTATTCGGAGAATATTTTGTCGTGATTTTTTGGTACACATTTTGTACAGAATTATTTGAGAAGCCAGCGACACAATTTGTGGCGCCCGCACTACTTGTGTTGCAAGTAGTGAATAAGAAGAGGGATTTTTACGACTAAGTACTTGGGTTCAGCTCAAGGAAGAGCGGACGTAAAAGTTTAGTACTGCAGGAAACTACTTCCAAGTGGGTGAAGTGCCGATGCATGAAACTGATTACAAGGACTGAGTCAGTTGGATTCATATCTACCTTAAAAAATCCGCAATTACAACATGCAATTATAACGCATCTGAATCTGTTAAGTTTAATACAAGGTTTCAACTTTCATATGTGAAGTGTGATTTAAATATTCTGCGAATATGAAAAGGAATGACGTCACGGACGCGTCAACGACTTCATCGGCCACGTCTGGGAGAGGGTTCTTATTCACGCATTAATTAATTACAAGTAAATTAACAGGTGTACCATTAGAGGTGCTCATCCAAGTCGGGCTAATGGCCTCCTCTTCTTAGGCGGTATAAGAGAAGGATAATCGAGCCATTTAGAGTAGTTTCGTTAGGGATGCTCCATTGGTCTAGTGCAGTGGGGAGTAATGGATGTGCTATGGATGTGTATGTGCTAAGTGAGGGAAACGAATATGAAATTTGTAGAAAAAGAATGCATCGAGGAGCCTTTCTCAAATTTTTCGGTAAAATCTGCAACATTTCTCCAAATTAAGTGGAATTTTGCGATGTTTTGAACCTGCCTATTTCAGAATAGTCGATGAATTAGTAGAGCTGATCAGGTGATATAATAATTATTTACATAAGGTGAGTTATGATATAATCTATAATATTTACATTTCTGTATAGACTTTTGTGATTAAAATTCAACAAAAGTTAAATATATAAATATAAGATTAGTTTAGACCTTAGGATATTTTAGTTTATTTGTAAGGGGCCTAATTGTCCCATCATCTATTTAGTTGCCATTTCTCACTTTTTTAAGGGTAACTATTATATTTTCCATTTATTTATTTATTTGTATTTTAATAAATTATTTTATATTAAAAGCAAGTTTTTAACGAGTTTAACTCAATTTAAAAAGATTTCATGCAGCCCCTACAGATGTAATGCTCACTCTTTTTAAGTCTTATTATTTGAATTTTTATGGTTGTGGTATGATTTTATGTTATGTTATTTTAAAGTTTTAATTTAAACTTTTAAATTCGTCCCTAAATAATTTTCTATTTTTCAAAAATAGAAGTCAAAAGACCTTATAAAAGTGATAGATTTGTCTTTCATTTTCCGATGGCATCAGCAAGGAAAACGACATATCAGATAGAGTTCCTTAATTATGGCTTCACAGAAATAGAGGACAAAGGACAAATTAAACCTTAATGTGTCGTCTGTATGAAAGTACTGACTGCCGAGTCTTTCAAAAAGAATCAACTGAATGAACACTTGGACAAGCTTCATTCACATTTGTCTTGCAAACCACGGGAATATTTTGAAAATCTTTCAAAAAAGAGTCAAAAGCCAGAGATTGGAAAATAACAAGAGTGCAACGTTTGACCAATGTTCAGCAGCAATAGCTATTTTTAAAGTGGCATGGTTGGTTGCTCGAAACAAGAAACCACATACTATTGGTGAAGACTTAA
This sequence comes from Ceratothoa steindachneri, assembly GCA_963969495.1. NCBI lineage: Eukaryota > Metazoa > Arthropoda > Malacostraca > Isopoda > Cymothoidae > Ceratothoa > Ceratothoa steindachneri. The sequence goes on from OZ018319.1 coordinate 133,260,712, forward strand.
TCATACTGGCGACTGTGAAAATGGCAGAAATAATGTGTGGTCAGAAAGTGCCTTTGTCTGCAAGAGTTATTAAAGAAAGAATTTCCATCTTGGCAGAAAATGTGAGAGAACAAGTGATTTCTTCAGTAAAAAAGATTAAAGAGTTTGCCATTCAACTTGACGAAACTACAGATGTCAGTAGTAATTCGTAGCTGATGATATACGTTCGATACAGGGGTTCCGATGAAATTGAAGAATAAATGTTGCTATGTTCTACTCTTGAGTTGAGAACTCGTGGTATTGATGTGTTCAATAAGGTTGATGCATACTTCACAAAAAAAACAAAAACAAAGTGTTTATTTAAAATGGGAAGATTGTATTGGATTATTAATTTGTGGAGCTCCTGCCATGCTTGGTCACATCACTGGTTTGTGGCTTTAGCCAAACAACAGAATTCAAATATTCAGGCCATATATTGTATGATACATCGTCAGGCATTAGTTGTGAAGGATTTGGAACCAGAAGTGGAAGCTATGTTGAATGATGTAATTAAGATTGTCAATGTTGTAAAAGGGCATGCACTAAACACGAATATGTTTCGTGATTTATGTGAGGATGGAGAGGCTGAATATTCAACGCTTTTTTTCCATACGGAAGTGAGGTGGCTTTCACGTGGAAATGTCCTGAATAGAGTGTGGGCTCTTAAAACCGAACTTGAAATATTTCTGACTGATAAAAATTACACACTTGCAGAGAAGTTCCGAAAATCAACCTGGCTAGCTCTTCTTGCATACTTAGCTGACATTTTTGGGCATGTTAATGCGCTGTACGAGGAAATTGCAAGGAAAGAAAATCAATCTCATCTTAACAAGGAAAAAGATTTCAGCATTTGTATCAAAGCTTCAGTATTGGAACCAAAAAGTTAAAAAAATGCCAATAAGATTACTGTCTTTCCAAACCTGGCAGAGTTTTTGGAAGAATGTGAAGCCTGCAGTTTTAGTGACATAAAAGGAATCAGTCACAAGACACCTGACCAAACTTAGGAATAAGTTCTGTGACTACTTTCCAGAGCTTGATTCACATACTGTCAGCTGGGTTGTAAATCCCTTCAAATGTGAACTGGCTGATTTGCCTGAAGAGCCTGAAGGATTGGCAGAAGAGCTTATTGAACTGCGTTCCAACGGTGAAACAAGCATGGAATTTGAGACCAAGTATGACCTCTCAAGTTTTGGGATGTCAAAAGCTGCAAAGGCTTATAAAACTGCACATTTGGAAGCAACTAAAATGCTACTATCTTTTGCAACAACCTACCTTTGCGAACAAGGTTTTTCTAGCCTTGTAAATCTAAAAACAAAATACAGAAACCGGTTGGATCCTGAAGACAGCATCAAAGTAGCAATGACATCAAAATCCCTGATATTGAAATTGTTGTATCAAAGATGAAACAGTATCATTTTTCCAAAGCCTGAGGGAGCTGATATATTCAAGTTTTCAATAATTTTTTCATTGGTTTTATTTGTGTATCATTCTCATGCAAGAAAGGGTAAACATTTTTTCCCCATAATTTTGGATTCAATAACATTTTCCTATTTTTGTTTTTGTGCGAATTCTAAATACATGATAATGACATAGTCAATAATTTTGCTTGTGTGCCATGTAATGCTAAAAAGTGACTCTTTTATTTCTGTTTATAAATATTTAATTTCTTACAATTTTTTCTTGTGTGCTATTTCCATGCCAAAAAGACGAACTTTTCATTTCCTAATAATAGATCAAATAAAAAATTAAACATTATCCCAATATAAATTTTTTTGTGTCTTTATTATCCATGATTTTTATATGTAAATTGGTTTGTTCCCCAGAGTACTTCAAAGTCAGGGGTAAATTCCTTTTACTACAAATTCTTTTGGGGTAACACCCCAAAAAGTTACCCGACCCCTGGTCTAGTGGATACAGTTAATTAATTGTATCGTGGTATAGCAATTATATATATATATATATATATATATATATATATATATATATATATATATATATATATATATATATATATATGTGTGTGTGTGTGTATTTAAAGCCTCTGGCGAAGAGCGTCGTGGTCATATAAGCGATGAGCGCTTGATGACACAGGTTCAAATGCAACTTCTTTATTTATTTTCCTATAACGGTTAAAATAGTTTGCCATATCTTTCCGTTTTATGCATTTCCCATTTTCCTCCTCAAGCTTTTATTTGTTCACGTAATATTCTGGGGATACCTGATTATAACTAGGTCAGCAGCGGCGACGTCTTGCACAGGGTAGGCGTCGAAGGGGAGGTAACTCAGGGAGGCGAGGATGTAACAAGGAAATATATTTACTTCAAGGTTCTCGTTTGGGATGGGGGATTTGTTACTGGTTATACCTCAGGCTGCTGAGGAAGGAGGACTAGTTTTACCTCAGGGTTGTCGATGAGGTAGTACTGGTATAACTTCAGGGTTCTCGATTAGGGAGTACTGGTACGAATTCACGGAAGAACATCCATTTGTAAGGAGCTGCCAATTGACTGGGGTGATGCCCACGACAGAGAGATTCTAGCCGTTGGTACCTAAAATAATCTACAGAGGATCCGATTCGAGAAAGTACTGTGTTTTTGTGCACGGGTGTGCTTTACAGCTCTTCTGGGATCTGAAGTCGCAGGCTTCAGCTGTAAGAGGGAGATGGGGGGGGATCCGAGATAAGGAGCCGGTCGAAAAGCTCTTCGGGGTTTCTCTCGTGTCACGAACATAGGAGACAAGCATAAATAGCCTCGGGCGTGGAAATAGGCCTCGCAAGATAAACACAGCTGGTTTGATAAAACCATGTTTACCCGATTCCTTCCTTGTTTGTCACGCTTTTTTACATGGTTAAGGCCAGGTTGTTCTTCTAAGAGTTTAATGTGGTCCTCCAGATCATATTAGACACTATTTATCCAGAAATTGGCTTAAGTAGACAAAAAACGTCCCCAATGGATGCCCGTGTTAGTATCAAGCAAGTTTACCATTGACATAGCACCACAAGTTCTCGCTCAGTTTATTGCAGTTTAACTGATATTAAATTATAATTCATTTAAAAATATTTGATTAGAATTTCGAATACTAAGGGAAATCTTCATTATTAAATTTCTTCTTTCTTAATCTGCGCTGATTCGATGTCCACTTATTTTGGTGAAAATTGCATCCAACCCAACGGAATAGTTATATATATATAACTCTACTATATTCTGAGATATTTAAAATATAAGATTTTGCCAAATCCAAAAGGTAAAATTACTTGGATCCTAAGATTCCAGTCTTATAAATCCAATATTACTTAAAATTAACCAAAGTCAACTGAAAGTAAAAATGGTAAGAAACCCAAAGAACTTTCAAGTACTTTTGTGTATTGAAAAACAACTGATTGAAACGAAACGCCACGTTAGCTCAAGTAAACAATTACAATGCGTAGACGACCTCTGCTCCATTTATGAAGGAGACATTAATCCACCACCACGCTCAATCTCTCGTTTTAATTTTTGATTTTCGTGAGGTATTATTCCCAACTTGTGATGGTTGTGAGTTTAATATTAAAATGTGATTAACCTCTGTGTAATAAAATCTCGGAGGATAAAAAAGTCGGTCTCCATGGAATCCGAACCTTCAAATTTGAGGAATCTGGTTTACAAATGGTGTGGAATTATTTCGCGTTTTGGGCACGTTTTTGGGAAGGAACTAAAAGCTCTCCAATCATAAACATTTTCTCTACCATTTAATATTTTGGAAGATAACTGTAGGAATAGTCTGAAATTTAACAAATATATATTTAAATAAGGTGGCCAATCATATTTATAAACATCCGGATGCAATTGGTGTCGGAGATTAGCAACTATCCAGATTGTTTCCGGTTCCATTTCATTTTGCTTAGCTTTTCATTCGCGCCAGACATACTCAAGTTTTTCCTAGATTGTTTCCTGCCGTTTTACTTTGTTTAGGATTTATTTTACCTTATATATACTGTATTCCTTGCCTAGTTTCTCTATTATTAGTTGAAAATGCCATCTTTCCGAAACTAGTAATAAATAGAGTCTTGATTCAAATATCGTGGTTTACCATTATCTCTCATATATATATATATATATATATATATATATATATATATATATATATATATATATATATATATATATATATATATATATGTGTGTGTGTGTGCGTAATCTGCCATGCAATTGCATACATTCCTTGTACGACCGAAAACAATAGGTCAGTTGTGGTTGCAGTGCAAACTATGAGGCATCTACCATGTTCAGGCTTATGCTGTCTGATAAAGGAAGTGTGTGCCAGAGGTTACGCAGAAACAGGAGACTGGGATTTGACAGGAGATGATCACAAGAAAAGCCACGAGAAAGAAAACGTCGCCCCGGCAAAGACGCTTTATATTAAGACCGGCGCTCTAAGGCTGAGCTAATGAGACCGATACCAAAAGCAACCCAACCCCCCGATAGTGTTCGGTCGTACAGAGAAGAGATACGTTCACCTGGCAGATTCAGCATCTATTATCCTACAAGCAAAGTTTCATTTGACTGGTGTTCTTTGGAAATGCGAAAGGAAAGTTAACTTGCCAAAAATTTGTTGCTCTCGGTATCGGTTTTGACGAGGTGGTCAAATGCTATAACCCTTCCAGAGATTAACCATACCTATAATTAACTAAAATTTGGGATAGGTATTTCAACTAATATGGTTATGGAACCTAAATCTTAATTATCACTATGTAACACAATTAATGTTCCTGGCCAGAAAGTGTTATTTTCCACTACTTTTATTCTAAAACAATACAAAATAGCAATTATTTTTCTAAAACTTTGCTTTTGTTCCCTTTATGATTAAATATTTTCGCAAAATAGGCAAATTTTAGATTTTTCGTTTATTGCAGGGCTAAAAACAAAAGCAGAGAATTTAATTTATACATTTTATTAACATTTTCACAAGAACTTTATTTTAAAAGAACAACCTCTGCCCCACCCCTCAATTTTTCGGAGACCACGTGCTATGGTATACCGCTATGGACGACGTCACTTCCTGTTCGAACATTTTCAACTTTCGACTCCTAAACACGTTGGGAACATCCCAATCCTGCGAACTCGTTCCTAGCCTCCCCCGCCCTCCCCAGGTGATGAGATGTGAAAGAGCCGCTCTGTCTCGCCCCTTGGATTAAGATGTCTGGAGCTTGTGACTCCTTTCTCCAAACTCTCCAGCCCGCACCTCCAGGCCGTTCTTATCGTCTCGTCTCGTAAGCATTCGTCAGATAGCAGCCTTCTTCAGCCGTGATTCTACCCAAGTCAATTGGTAGCTTCTGTGAACGGCAGGCCTTTGAATTTGCGTAGCAGTCTCCTTTCGTTTAATCGAACCGAAGAAAATCTCAATCGATTACCTTTGAGGAAAAGAAGATTCCTCTTTCAGTGGAATTACGAGAATTCCTACATTCCCCGTCGAACATCATCTTTGAAGTTTGGGTATCTTCATCGGAAAGTTGGTTCGGATCGTGCCCCACCTGCCTCATTCGGATCATGCCACACCTGCCTCATTCGGATCGTGCCCCACTTGCCTCATCAGATCGTTCCCCACTCGCCTCATCGCAGGAAGGACCTTCCTCGAAGTCATAGACCCGTAAAACTGAAACCCCCTCCATTATTAGTATTGTTTAGTTCCCCCTTTTTATCTGAGCCTAGTTATATTAATGAACTAATTCGACTTGAGAATCCATCATCATAATTATTATCAAGAGACTATTTTAATTTAAATTACTGCTCCTTTCCTATTATTATTCTTATTTTGATCTGTGTAAATAAAATTATATTTTTGTTGTTTCATCTTTAACTTACCTTGAACGATACTCACGGCCTATTCAAGTAAAGCTCGCCAACCATTTATGCACTCTGTCTGATTATTATGTATGTGAAACCCAACGCCTTAAGTGTGACCTCCTAGTAAGTATTTAATCCCCGTGAACAGTCCCTTAACGGTTCGCGTTGCAGTAGGTGATTAAGTCACCCCTCCACATAATATAGGATTAGTGTATGGTAAAGAGTGGTTGTACCACGACATTTATAAAAACAATTACAAATTTACAAGTGAAGTTTAATATATCTTGATGGATTTGTACCTTCAGGAACATCTTACAGCAGATTTGGCCATCGCTTTTCACAAGTTCTCAACCAATTCCACATAATTGTCAACCTTGTGGTGCTCTAAAAGCCCTGACGCACTGAAACAAATCTCTTCCAGTCTTTTTTCCCCCTTTTAGTAGGCTTTTCATGGAATTATGAATACTATGATTTTTAGGATTCGTGGTCATTCAAAGACACCAGCTTTTATCTTTGCCTCAGAGAGTTTCTGAAAGAAGTTTTAAAGGTACTTGAAGGGTATAGTGTCGTAGAATGACTCCCGACGATATACCATATATCACTATTCGTTGAGGGAACTTCCTTAATTATCTTTAGAGTGCGTTAATGTCTGGCGGCCGATATTATGTATCTTCGATATGCTTAAGAAGTGGAACTGAGCTCAAGGATAATAATATTGCTATCATTAATAAAATAGAGTTTTATTAATAATAACTATCAACAAACACAAGACGGAAAATATTGACATAAACAGAGAATGCAAAGGGTCGTGGGGGCTCGGCCTAATCCGAGGAATTAAAGGATTTAAAAAGGTAAAACAAATATAGAGTTAAAGAGATGGGATGGTTCGATAAACCATTTAAAGCACAGGATAGAATTGACAAAAGGGTTAAGTACTCAAAGGTGACGTTTGGCTTACGTAACTTTACACTAGTGGTGCAGTGGAAGGTGGCGTGAAGGAATTTTCAGTCCGATGGCGAGTTCCAGCCGAAGGGGGGGGGGATAAGATGTTCCTGACGTGGCGTCTTGGGAATGAGAAGCGTTTCTCGACAACCGGCTTGAAGAACAATGGCTGTTCTACGTTGTTCTCTTCTGAACAAAGGGAGGGTGAGAACCGTCTATTGTCTACTGGCTCAAGAACAATGGCTGTTCTAATGTTGTTCTCCTCTGAACAACAGGGGGAGGGGTGAGAACCGTCTCTTGTCTACGGGCTCAAGAACAATGGCTGTTCTAATGTTGTTCTCCTCTAAACAAAGGGGGGGGGTGAGAACCGTCTCTTGTCTACGGGCTCAGGAACAATGGCTGTTCTAATGTTGTTCTCCTCTGAACAACAGGGAGGGGGGGGGGGGTGAGAACCGTCTCTTGTCTACGGGCTCAAGAACAATGGCTGTTTTAATGTTGTTCTCCTCTGAACAACAAGGCGGAAGGGTGAGAACCGTTTCTTGGCGAAGGGCTCAAAAGAACAAGGGCTGTTCTAAGTTGTTCTCTTCTGAACACGAGGGGGAAGCCTTGGAGACTTGGCGTCACGGAAGGCTCGAACCTTTGGCACTCAAGGGATATTGTCCTCCTTCTGGACAAGTGATAGGGAATCTCGAGGTCAAGGTCCCTTGGCGCACAAAGGGAGAGAGGGTCGTGGTGATGTTTCGCGACGAAAATCTGGATCTCCAATCTGATCTTATTGGTAAAGTTTCCATATAAATAGCCAGGACATCTCCTTGGCGTGGGGGACAATGGAGTGGAAGCTTCGAGGGAACGCACAGCCGAGCCGGAGAACAATGCCTTATCTGCCCATAAGCCTAACTCAATCTGGCGAGGTCGGCGTATGGGGGCGAACGGGGGGGACGATAACCTCCTTGTTTAAACATTGACATCCGGTGGCTGTGATAAGGCGCCAAGCTTCGAATCGAAGATGCACGTGGGCAACATCGTGGTTTTAAATAATATGTGATAGAAGTTGAAATTAACGCAGCTTCAACTCGTTCTATCACACCCCTGCATTCCGGGGGAAGTTGTCACTTCGAAAAAAAAGAGAGAAGGGACAACGATAGAGCTCCGTTGTGGGGAACTCGTTTTCTTGTACAAACCGTACCTTCCTGCACCTAACTAGTATTACCTCAATACATATGATTATTTTGATCTTTAGATTACAGGGGAAAATAACCTTTAATACAACTTAATCAAAGAAAAAAAACGGCATGGAACAATGAAATGATATAAAATTAGTACATACGGGACAAAATAATTTATACGTAAATTAATGGGTACAAATATATATACATAAAAAAATTAGACATTGAGGGTTACAAAATTCAGACATATACATTAATTAATTATATTACAATAGAATCTTAATTTAAGTCGTACAAGACGGTATATACCTACATGGAGATACTAATCCTATGAATACACTTACTCTACGCTATTCGGTAACGCATTCCTACTGATGGCGTCAGCGACCTGGTTATCGGAACCTTTTATATAATTTATTTTAAACTGATACTCTTGCAAGAGTAAACTCCAGCGTATGATGCGGCCGTTTGAGTGTCTCACATTGCTAATATAGGCTAACGGACGGTGGTCGGTTCTTATCTGAAATTCTTTACCTATCAAGTACATCTTGAATTTGTCTATGACCCAGATAATTGATAGAGCTTCCTTTTCTATAGTGGCATATCTCTTTTCGCGTGGTAATAATTGACGACTAGCATATGCAACTGGATGACTCGTGCCGTCATCCTCGTATTGAAGGAGTACACCTCCCATGCCCTGGTTGGACGCGTCTGTCTTAATCCCAAAGGATTTTTCCGGGTTGGGCAACTTTAAAATGGGGGCAGAAATGAACTTACTCTTGAGCTGATTAAAATGGGAAACAGCGACATCATTCCAACGTAAACGATCGCGGAAATTCTTTTTTTGAAGGGGGCTGAGGGGGGCCGAAATTGCAGTGAAATTCGGAACAAATCGCTGATAGGGAGAAGCTGATCCTAGGAACGATCTTAATTGCTTCTTTGTACTCGAGGGGAATGTCGGCGATTGCCTTAATCTTGTTCTCTTGGGGACCTAACTTGCTTTGTCCTATTTTGAAAACCAAATATTTTATGGTTTCGGGGGGAAAATGGCATTTGCGGGGGCCAATGGTGAAGCCATTTTCGCGCAGTCGCTCGAAAAGAGCTAATAGGGTGGCTAAATGGTAACCCCATTCAAATAGCTCTTGTAGCTGCCTTTTCTGACGTGGTGTCAGCTGCGCGTCACTATCCAGGTCAGAGGGTTTCAAAGACTCGCCTGGTAGGGAAGGAGGAGGGTAATCGGCATCAGGTTGGATGCACACTATCTGTATTACATTAGGGGACTCCGCGAGGTAATCTTCTTCAAGCGCCGATGTTTCGTCCAGTTCTACGAAGGTATCTCCATGGGCGCGTTGGGGGTTCTTTTTTTCTTAGGGTCCACGGACAGTCTCCGTGTCCTTGTCTCGGGCCTTATTACCTAAGGGTGTTAGTGATTCACACTCCTTTTGTGCCGTCCTAAAGTCCTGGTTAAGGGTTTCCGAGAAATCAGGCGGTATCGGGGTTCCGATGGGGACGGGCTCCTGGGCTTCTTTCTTATCTCAGCCTCGAGGAAGGGCGGCCTGAGACACAGGGTCGAAACTTACTTGGGGGCTCTGTCCTATAAGCACGGAACAGAATTGTATGGGTGCTGAAATATCTTCAGCCCAGCCATCATAATATTGACACTGCAGGTAACATCTAACGACGGGGAATTGGTTCGCCCGCCCAAGGTAGTCATGTACCACCGCAAATTTTTCGTGGTTAGAGGCCACTGGGAGGAGTTCGTCGGACACGATGAAACACCTACATCCTGTGTCCCTGACGAGAGTCGATACTCGGCAGCCGTCCACGCTGCCCTCCTCATGTTTCAAAGTTCCCGATGAACTTTTATCAAAAATCAACTTTACCTGGTGGCCTGACGGAGGGGGAGAAGTTTCTGCTTGGGTCTGTACCACCGGGGGAGCCGGGGTTGTATTAATCTGGTGAACTTGTTGGGCTGGTCCGCTTTAAAGACTAGAATTTTTGGGGCAATTCCAGATCATGTGGTTTTCTACACCACAGGTGAAGCATATGATTGGTCGCTTCGGGAAGAGAGATGGAGGAGAAATCTTAACGGGAGGTTTGGATTCCCGTTGTTGGTTTTGGGGAATGAAGTTTTGGGGTTTTACGGGGCTCGGAAACTTTGTCAGCTTTCCTGGGAAGGATGGCGAATCCTTCCTTCTTTCTTCTCGTTGGATTTCTCTTTCTCGTTCTTCTCGTTGTATTTCTCTTTCTCGTTCTTTTCTTTGCTCCTCTCGAATGTACTTAATTAGTTCTTTTCCGGAAAATCCAAAGGACTCTCCTTGCGCTTTAAAGATTTCGACCTGAGTCATCTTTGCACTTGGGGGCGCACTAGTCAACCAACTTAAATTCCTTGCAACAAGAATTATGCCTTCTAGAGAATTAGCCTACCTAAATATGGGCACAGACCTATTCGTACTTGGTTTCTCGATCTAAATAACCACTGACTAAAATCACACAACAAAAAAATACAAACAAATTATTATCACAGTTCCTTGAGCTACTCCAGCTTCTTAAGTTTCAAAAAAGGGGATAGCAATCGTTAAAACAAAAGGGAACTACTATACTCTATTATTATAACGAATAACACTATTCTTTACTCGAATGAGACCAGTGTTTGCAAAGATATAGCTTTAAACCTTACACACCTGATACCAAATTTAAATAGTATATATATATATGTCGTAGAATGACTCCCGACGATATACCATATATCACTATTCGTTGAGGGAACTTCATTAATTATCTTTAGAGTGCGTTAATGTCTGGCAGGCGATATTATGTATCTTCGATATGCTTAAGAAGTGGAACTGAGCTCAAGGACAATAATATTGCTATCATTAATAAAATAGAGTTTTATTAATAATAACTATCAACAAACACAAGACGGAAAATATTGACATAAACAGAGAATGCAAAGGGTCGTGGGGGCTCGGCTAATCCGAGGATTTACAGGATTTAAAAAGGTAAAACAAATATAGAGTTAAAGAGATGGGATGGTTCGATACACCATTTAAAGCACAGGATATTATTGACAAAAGGGTTAAGTACTCAAAGGTGACGTTTGGCTTACGTAACTTTACACTAGTGGTGCAGTGGAAGGTGGCGTGAAGAAATTTTCGGTCCGCTGGCGAGTTCCAGCCGAAGGGGGAGGGGATAAGATGTTCCTGACGTGGCGTCTTATGAATGAGAACCGTTTCTCGACGAACGGCTTGAAGAACAATGGCTGTTCTACGTTGTTCTCTTCTAAACAAAGGGGGGTGAGAACCGTCTCTTGTCTACGGGCTCAAGAACAATGGCTGTTCTAATGTTGTTCTCCTCTGAACAACAGGGGGGGTGAGAACCGTCTCTTGTCTACGGGCTCAAGAACAATGGCTGTTCTAATGTTGTTCTCCTCTGAACAAAGGGAGGGGGTGAGAACCGTCTCTTGTCTACGGGCTCAGGAACAATGGCTGTTCTAATGTTGTTCTCCTCTGAACAACAGGGATGGGGGGGGGGTGAGAACCGTCTCTTGTCTACGGGCTCAAGAACAATGGCTGTTCTAATGTTGTTCTCCTCTGAACAACAAGGCGGAAGGGTGAGAACCGTTTCTTGGCGAAGGGCTCAAAAGAACAAGGGCTGTTCTAAGTTGTTCTCTTCTGAACACGAGGGGGAAGCCTTGGGGACTTGGCGTCATGAAAGGCTCGAACCTTTGGCACTCAAGGGATATTGTCCTCCTTCTGGACAAGTGATGGTGAATCTTGAGGTCGAGGTCCCTTGGCGCACAAAGGGAGAGAGGGTCGTGGTGATGTTTTGTGATCTTATTGGTAAGGTTTCCATATAAATAGCCAGGACATCTCCTTGGCGTGGGGGACAATGGAGTGGAAGCTTCGAGGGAACGCACAGCCGAGCCGGAGAACAATGCCTTATCTGCCCATAAGCCTAACTCAATCTGGCGAGGTCGGCGTATGGGGGCGAACGGGGGGGACGATAACCTCCTTGTTTAAACATTGACATCCGGTGGCTGTGATAAGGCGCCAAGCTTCGAATCGAAGAAGCACGTGGGCAACATCGTGGTTTTAAATAATATGTGATAGAAGTTGAAATTAACGCAGCTTCAACTCGTTCTATCACATATAGAATCTTAGTTAACAGCTCTAACAAACTGCTTCATGAGACCTAGTTTTAAATGCATCGAGGGGTAACAACACCTTTGAGGGTCTATCCCTTGCTCATGCTTGGCATTTAGCCCTCTAACATAGAACTCAGTCTTTTGTTACCTGTCTTCTTGTGGTAACACTAATGTAAAAAAGACAAACATAACATGGGAACTTTGTAAAACCTCACTGGAGCCCTATCATAAATCCTAGCATTTTAAAGTATCTAATCACTCCCTAGCCATACTCCTTAGAATAAAAAGATTATAGCAGGAGATTGAGGGATGCGTGATGGATGCTTAGTCTATTTATCGAGAAGTACAGCTTTAATACTACTTGTGGAGTAGTCAATGAAAATCCTCTACTCAACTGGATTACATGTACTTACAGTTGCATCAACAAGACCAGATAAATCATTGCATTAATGTAGCCCAGCTTGTTAAGTGAAGAATCTCGAGAAATGTTTATTAATTTTCCTTTGGCTTGTCACTTGCCAATTTTCCTCTAGAAACTCCTATTTTTTGAGCATAAAAATCTAAAGCTCAGCATTTGATTTTGACATGCTAAGATCTCTAACAAGTTCATTGTGTCTCGGTGGTTTGGATAGTATCGATTCCTTTCAACAGCCATATCTCGTACACTGTAGTCTCAATCTTCACTGAGCTTTCAGCTTCTGAATTGTGGATTTTTCTTTGAGCAGGGCTTATTCCCTTCTGGAGGGGTACGTACAAGAAGATCAGCGTGATTTCACGACAAATCCTTGGGATGTGAAATTGCATGGCTCGTCTTTCTCCTCTACACCATCATGTAAAAGTGAAAAAATATGCTTTTTATAGGCTTTCGGGGACATTTTTATTATTTTACTCTATACAGCAAATAATTTTCTTACCTTCAAATATTTTCTTGCAATGTTCAAAAGCAAAATGAGGTGCCCAAGTTTGTTTTGTGCCAGAACTGAAAAGTAAAGGTACTTTTTGTAAGCTTCTCACATTCTCAAATATGCTCTCATACCGAACACTTTTGTTCTTGTTTTGATGAACTGTTCTCCCATATAAAGAAATACATTGTGAGAGTGAGTGCAGCTCTTGCTGCCATTTCTCTTCAAATGTGTTCACTATGTAGGTAAAGAAGAAATGATATCACATCTGTGAATCCATGTATAAATAGTTTTGTAGTAATATGCCAGAATATTCCAGAAGGTTCTATAAGTTTCCAGAGATGTGTTATGGCAAGTTCTAGAACATTCTTGAAACTTCATCAAATTTTACCCAATTCTAGAAATTTCTCATTAAATCTAGAATGTTTTGGAATATTTCAGTAAATTAAATATTATTCAACAACATTCCAATGTTTTTGGCAAAATAAGATTTACAATTTTCTACCATACTTTGAAAAATATTAAGGCCAACAATCTTTCATATATTATAAATTTTTTCTCCGAAATTAATATCATATTTTCCAAATAGGTAAATATATAAATTCAGCGCCTTACCTTCAAAAGAAAAGTTTAGGAATCAAATTAGAATTTTTGCATTAAGTTTAGCTACAAACAAATGGGAAATAACACTTTTAAACCGGAAACAAGAAAAAAGTCAAATTCTGTTTGTGTTATATATTTTAAATCCTATCCTGTTTTTTTTTAACAACTTGCCTAATAATATGTTCGAATTATATAAAATTCAAATCCTCCCTCAATAAATATATATACGCCTCTTTTTGTTCAGCAAGTTGTGTTTCATTCCTTTGTAATATTGATAATTGTGTACTATGCCTTTTAAGATAGTAGGGTTCAGGTTCAGAGTCTACAAAACAATTAAATGTCCAATAATTTCGGTATATAATATTTGTGTTATTATGATTCGCACGAATGATTTCAGTGGCTACGTCACAATTTACACTATGAAAATCATCGGGTCAGATTTGTCAGCGCAGCCAGAACCTCGATAGAACCCCCCCTCCCCCCCCAACTCCGTTTATGAATCGGACATTCTCTAAGATATAAACGACTGATAACCGATTGCATGGAGGCTGCATTTTGGCAGATATAAGTGAAACAACAGGTTTTGTTTTTACGTCAAATTTATACAAATGTTTAGTCCCATGCCACCCTATATCTCACTATGCCGGTCAGTCGTCCTCCATTTGCTTTTTTTAGTTTTGATAATAACATTGTAACTATTCAGTCCGATAAAAAGCATTTATTCCAAACATACATCTTAATTAATCTCACTTGGAAGAAGTCCATATATGAAGCGCTTAGCCTATGCAATGCAATGCAATACAGGTCTTATATGCATCATTCAATTCCCATAACCATAGATATTCAAATTACAAAAATACCTGAGATTATTTATAGTAAATTCTATACTCTACAATTATGTAATACTAGTAAAATTGTAATAGTAATTCCATCATTATTTCTCTAAGTGATCCATATTTGAATATTGTACATAACATCCTATGTAGTTACTTTTAGTGATCCAAGATAAATTTGTTATCTCCATCTGCTTTCGTCTCAAATCTGTAGCCTCTCATCGAGCTCCTACTCAAGGAACAATACGCCTACCAAACATTAATTATTTTCAGATTCTAAAGTTATAGCTTACTTAGAACTTATTAGTTTACAATTATATTCTTCCGAATATAACGAGATACTTCTCTTATTTCATGTTCATAATATTTGTTCGCAACACCTGCTTTACCCAATTCGATTTCAGCCAAGTCAACAACTAATTTTCCTCTCAATAACTCTTCAGGCAGTGAAGCCCCGGGCAACCATTCTCAGCATCACAAAACTCTTCCAACACATTGAGAGAACTAATCATCAAAGGTGACATTTCCAACAGTTGATCTATTAGGAGTTTAATTTGATTTATACATTTAGAATGATAGATGAGGGGTTAATTGAATTTGGGAAGTAATTAACGAATTACCTCTGGTTTACCTAAGAATCGAAAGCCCGATTGCAAATCAATTTCCCGAGTAGATACGGGGGTACCTAATAAGTGTCGGTATATTACTTTTGTCGATCATCATCCTGGCCAGAGATCAACATTGCTGAGATTAGAATAGTCGGTTAAGTGAAGAACCTTGATTTCCTTCTTCAATTTTATGGTTATCTCCTCGTTCTCCCTAAGAGGCCGAACCATCCATTATGATAATACACTATAAGTAATATACGTGTTATTTTCGAGATTCGGCAATATCAGTTACATCTTTGGCATCAACATTATCAGTAACATCTTTGACATCAGTAATCTCAGTGACTTATATAAACTTAGGACTTCGAGTCAAGTAAGCCCCGCCCAAACCCTATTATTTGGCTAACAGTGGGCCACGCCCATAATTTTCGACACAATAAATGCCATTTGAAATTGACCCCAAAGATAGACAGTGGAAGTAAAAGACAAAAAGAAAGGTAGGCCAGGAAGACCGTAAGCCGTTTCGAGGAACCATAGGCCAACGTAGACTCAAACATTAGTAGGCTAACCTCAAACTACCCGACATACGTCGGGTACCGAGTTCTCTGCCCTAAAAGAGTCCTTGAATCCGTTTACCAAGATTTCCTTTTCCCACGGGTAACCATCCGTTCCTCTTACCAACTCTACACCGCTAAAATCAAACAAGAGGATAATCTTCCCTAAATAGCAGTCAACCCAAGGTAGCGCTCTGTATCCAATTTTCTCAGAACGTGCTACATTCCAGTGTAGAAGTTCGTACCCTATAACTGGTAACCATTAGTACTGGCCATATATTAATGTGTAGCTTAAAAGCCATTATTTTCTTATTCTCTAAAGATTAAATAGTCTGTATACCTTCCATACAAATATCCTTACTTACAACTAACTTCACCACTTTTTCTACAAAAATTCCTTCATTCAAACTTTCCATTAAGTAAACTCGATCTTACATCTTCATTAACGGTCAACTCAAGAACTATCATCTTACCTATTCTCTAGAAATTTGGCCAGATATTACTTTCTACAAATTTTCTTCCACACTTTCCCCAATCTCTCTCTATATAACCAATCCTCTCTCGTTTGCTGATTTCCAATGTCTCATAATATCTTGGCTTCTTTATGCCAGTTGTTATTGATTTGGATGTTGTCATTGTGTTTAAAGGAATCAAGTGTTCTATAGTCAATGACGTTACCGGGGAGAGCATTCCAAAAGTTGACAATTCGGTTGAAGACAAAACTTTAAGACTTGCGAGTTAAAAGGTTTACTTATAACTTTTAAACTTTTCCCCCCTTTGTGTATTAGATCGATCGAAAGTAAATTACTTGTTACAGTACATATTTACTATACCTATCTTTCAGTCTACACTGGGTTAATAGGTATAGATTTAATTCGTTGAGATGGCTGTCGTATGGCTTATTTTTTAGATTAGATATCATTTTAATTCTTTTGGGTAGTAAGGGCAGGGCGCTTGAACACACTATTTCAGAAGAGGACGGGCTAAAGATTTGTTGAGAGTAAGTATTACTTCTTTCGCTTTGTACTCAAATGACCTTCCCAAAAACGCTGTTTTCTTCTCTTTCTTGGTAATATTTTTGCATTGTTAACTGGGTTTTATGTTACTCGATACTATTACTTCTGAATCTGTTTCACAATTTATATATATATATATATATATATATATATATATATATATATATATATATATATATATATATGTATGTATCTATTGCATAGGAGGAAAGAGATAAAGTCCAAGGAAATATGTATATATAGTTATACATACGTATATCCTCTAATATACGTACACGTTCTTGATACCTACATATACGTTCACTTCGTAAAAGTAATCCGAGAATAACAAGGTATAAGAGTTCCATTTACTACAGGGGCCGATAGCGTTTAACTGAGTTTACCGAGTTGCAGTTCAAAGGTATATTTAAAGAATGAAAACCAAAAATATAATTTTAATGAGTCACTAGTTAACATATATATAATGTATACATAAGGGAAATATGGGTAATGCAAATAAAGGACAACTCTGACAGAATACAGTTTAATGGGCAATTGGGGAACGTTAATTACTTGTTAATCAGCTTTTAAATGGAATATTACAAATCAGTTATACAGAGGGAATATTTAAATGTCGGAAAGTGGGTCGATGATCGTGAAATTAAAGCTGTCGTGGTATACGGCCGAGTATGTATGTAAGTTTGTTCCGTACATGAATAACTCCCTTCCACTTTTCTCTAAGAGTGCTTTACTTTTACTTTTGATTCTTTAACCAGGGAGGATTCAAAATATTATATATTTATTGCCATTTGCAGCGTTTCGAGGATTTAATTAAACAACTAGGGCAAAACATATAATTTTACTTACATAAAAAAATTAAATATTAATACTTTAAATATACTAACGATATAATAAGAAGATCTAAATAAAAATTCATTCTACCAATGAGTACTACGCGATGGTCGACTCAAAAATTCACTTTTTACGGAATGATAACTAACAAACATGATCAAGTTTTGGATTCCTTTTTAGCTTTAACTAAGAAGAAGTCTGGCGTTGGAGGACCTTAAACGAGAACTTCCTAGACGCGATGATTCGAGAGGAGTTTTACGGGATCTTCTCGCGGACGTGAGGTTGACTCGGAAAAAACAGCTCACCGTCTTTCTGGGAGAAGGAGACGCTGGTTGAGGCTATACGGGAAGAACAGCTGATGCTTATCCAGAGGTAAGTGTGGCGCGCGTGTGATGTGTCTTGACTTGAAGATATAAGTGAGGGGATTGTGGAGGTACGAGTTATTCCAATCCTTGTGTTACACTTGCAGGCTTCTCGATGATGAGACTTGACCAAGAGGTGGATCTTTTCTCTAATGGAACTTCAATTTGGTACTCCTCAAGGGTGAGGGATATCTCTCTTTTTATTCAGAAAACTGAGATAAGGGGTTTCTGTGAACGAGATTGGCTTGAGAGTAGTTCTCGATACCGCTGGTCTACTCTTGGATGTGACCAAAGGAACAGCCTCGGGAAGGAAAAATCCCGCTCGGTTCCACTTTCTTCTTGATCCCCGGTCTGCCTTCGGGACTCGTCTTCTTCTTCCTGTTGCTACTCAGATTCTTCCCCTACATTTCTCCAGATCAAACTATTGGTTGAGGAATAAGTTCTTGCGGTTTTATCAAATTTATTCATTATCATTAACAATTTTAGAAAAACTTCATTTTTAATTGATAACAATATGCAATTTAATCAATAATGTAGTCTACGTTGTTATTTACGACTTCTTCCCAACGTTCAACTAGTTTTTCGATGCCTGGGCAATAAAAATCTCTCGATTTTGACTCGAAGAATTCGTCTAACCAGTTTCTTAATTCCAGATCAATATTGAACGAAACACAGCGCAAATTGTTGGAGAGCGATCGGAACAGATGGAAATCTGATGGAGCCAAGTCTGGCTAATATGGAGCATGCGGCAGGATTTCCCAATTAAGCGTTTGGATGGCGTCTTTTGTAATATTGGCAATTTGAGGACGAGCATTGTCGTGTTGCAGAATGACTTCCTAACGTCGATGAGGTCGCTTTTCACGAATAGCTTCTGCTAGTCTATACATTGGTTGAACGTAGAGGTCTGCTTCGATAATCTCGTTGTTCGCAAGTAGCTCATAAAGAATGATGCCCTCATAATCCCACCACACACACACAGCATCGTCTTTCGTGGATGAAGTCGCGGAAGTGGTTTTTTTTATTGGGGCTAAGCCATTGTTTTCGATAGTTCATGTTGACATAAACACACCACTTTTCATCGCCAGTGATGATGCGGTAAAGAAATCTGTCCTTATATCCACGAGTAGCCTTGTGACGAGCAAGCAAACTTGCGGCAAATGTGGAGCGTTGAAGTTTGTTGCTTTCGCTCAAAGCGGGCAGAACCCATGCACCGAGTTTTTGAACTTTCTCAATCGAATGAAGGTGATTCACTACAGTTTTCTGATCACACGCCAATTGTACAGCCAATTCTCTAGTCGATTGAACAGGAATTTCATGAAGAGGGTCGTTCAATCGATCTTCATCCAACTTAATGGGGCAACCAGGACGTTCTTCGTCATTAAGATTGAAATGACCATTTTTGAAGCGTGAAAACCATCATTGAGCTGTCCTTTCTGATAAAGCATTTTCTCCGTACACAGCACAAATATCACGATGAGCTTTGGCTGCGTTTGCATAGTTTCCGTCTCGATTGAAAATGAATAACAACAAGTGTTGAAAATGCGCCTTTCTTTCAACTTGACATTCCATTTTGAGGGTACAGAACAAAAATTAAATTAACACAACTTTTAAATAAACCGCAATGATATATTCCTCAACTTCAAGACGTAGCCTAAGCAAAAGCCTAATAGTCTACGCTGTTAAGAGACGTAGCCTAACCTTTGCAACTTTTGCTCTCATTATTTATTATTATTTCTTAATATGTGCACAAATCACGTCAACAAAACTTAAATAAACACAACATTAAAAAAAAACGCAAGAACTTATTCCTCAACCTAATATACATATATACGTGGATTATCCGCTCGGGGGAGGGGAGGGGAGATGAGGGCTCACCTTTAAGCCTCTCTCCTAGAGCATTACCTTTCATCGTTGTGACCATTTGCCATTCTGGTTTACGTCGAAGAAAGTGCAATTTCGTCTATTTGGCCAAAATAGACATAAACAAACGGAGCCGACAGTGAGCCTGTTCATAGGTATTTATTCTAAAGGCTATCCCACCCTCCTGTGTTTAAATTAACGGACTACGAAATCTGCTGGTGGTAATCCTTCTTTTTGCAAGCGATCTCGAGGATCTCTGGGACAGCGGGGCAAAGGGGAGGGGTGGGGGTAAAGTATCGGACCATATGGAACGTTACTGTTAACGCTTTGTAAACAAACTAGCGTCTCTTTGTCCTCGTGATATTGATTTCCCCACAAAAGCAAATGATCATTTTACCTTTAATGGAGTCAGCTCTAGGAAGGAAAAAGTCCAGCGGTCGTGCCCCTCGAGTGCCTATCATTCAGCGGGTCAGCGCGAGGAATAGAGAAGGCCAATGGATGTGGACCTAGGTCGAATATCCTGATGGTGACGAAAATGAAGGGGTAGGAGACCAAAAGACGAGTTCACGATCCTTCTTGAAGACTGACGATGCACCTCTTTTCCAGAGAAGTACAACCTCTGAATCGAAACTTTGAAGCGAGTCGGCACGAAGTCTCTCACGGGAAACTGGAGATCCTTGAGATGGGGGAGGGGGGGGGTATCCAGATGAGACGAAAGGAATCCCAGCCAATCCTTTGGGAACGAAAACGATTCGAGGCTTGCTCTGAACAGAGTAAGGCTTCACAAAGAGATGGGTCTGCCTGGTGAGATCCAATCTCAAGGTATAACCGAATCCTGGGGAACTTGAGGAAATAGACAAAATGATCTAAGCCGAAGCGGCGGGTTCTCAATCTAACCCGAGATTCGAAAACCCAGGGTATTTATATAAGGGACATTTTTGATACTCAATCGATGGAAGGCACAAAGATCTAGCAGAAGACTTCTGGCGCCTAGAGGGATTAGCGTTTGTCGCCCGACCCAGGTCTTAATGGCCTCCAACGATGTGGGCGGGAGACTAAGCGAGTAGTCTCTAAAATAGGAAGGTTAGCGTTTTCACGGTGGGTTTAAAGCTTTTAGTGCGCTCAACTTAACTAACTGCACCTGCGAGGCAGCTGACAGATAGGTCAATTCTTTCTTTCTTTTCCGCTTCTTTGGACTCTCACGTTACTACACGTGGAGTTAGATTTTTAGAACGGATGAGTGAAGAAATTTAAGGAGAAAATTAAGGGGATATTCCTCTTTGACTTCT
The DNA here is from genome assembly GCA_963969495.1 of Ceratothoa steindachneri. Lineage (NCBI taxonomy): Eukaryota > Metazoa > Arthropoda > Malacostraca > Isopoda > Cymothoidae > Ceratothoa > Ceratothoa steindachneri. Next base: position 133,281,662 of record OZ018319.1, read on the forward strand.
ATTTCCTTACATGCCTCCCTTCAAAAGATAGCGTTTTACCGACGCGAAGGGGAAAGAAAAGGGCATCTCGAACAAAAATAATCGGTATTAAATGTTAAGAGACATAGTGGCCAGGCTACATATAAAACTTACGCAGTCATTAGGCTTAATGGGTAATTAACTAATTAAAATATATACAGTTTTATGTAAAAGCAAGACCACAATTAGGAATAAGGAATTAATCACCCGGATGGACAGTCCAGGAAATAATAACAAAAATACAAAAAATCAATAATGACAACACATATATAAAAGCAATACACTCAAATACGTGCATACGCACAAAAGAAATTTTACATGGGCGAGCAACGAGCTCGAATATATACATGAACTTATATGATGTATGGAGCTCTACCTTGAGGGAGGAGGGTCCTCTACTGGACTTCTATTAAAACTGTCTGCTACACAGTTTTCACTACCTTTTAAATATAAAATTCCAAATTGATACTCCATCAATAGCAGACCACAAAGCATAAGACTTCCGTTTTGGCTTTGACAATTTCTTAAGTACGCCAGAGGACGATGATCCGTTTCAATCACGAACTCCTGACCTTTGAGATACATTCCATATTTTTGTATCCCCCAAACTATTGCAAGATCCTCAAGTTCTATTACCGCATAATTTCTCTCGCGCGGTAACATCTTCTGGCTTGCATAAGCGATAGGATAGCTATTACCATCTTCTTCGTCCTGCAGCAACACGCAAACGATGTCATCGTTGCTGGCATCTACACGGATTCCAGACGATTTGTTTGGGTTCGGGAGCCGCAATATGGGGCAGATGTTAACCTATCTTTTACCTGCTGGAAGTGGGAAATTGCATTGGGGCTCCAAATGAGGGAATTTGGGGAGTTTTTCTTAAGGATAACGTTCAGAGAGGACACTTGGGCGTCAAAGTTGAGGACGAAGCGCCCGTAGAAGGAAGTTGAACCCAAGAATGAACGCAGCTGCTTCTTAGTACTGGGAAAGGGGCATATTTGAAATGGCCCTCACCTTTTCTTGCTGGGGCGTCATTTGATTTTCCCCGATGTGAAATCCAAATACTTGATAGTGTCGTAAGCAAAATTACACTTGGAGGGACCTATGGGCAGACCATAATAACGGAGTCTGTTACAAAGGGAACGAAGGGAGATTCGATGTTCATTCCATGTGCGTGCAGCTACGTACACATTATTTAAATAGAATGACACATTATTCAGTCCATCTAAGATATGACGCCTTATTCTATTGTAATTACTGCAAGCAGTAAATAAACCGAAAGGGAGACGCTTAAATTGCATTATTCCCTTTTCTATAGAGAAGGCAGTGTATTTCCGAACACTAACATTGAGAGGAATTTAATAGTATGCCTTGCATAAATCTATCTCTGAAATAAATTTGGCGTTCTCGAACGAATGTAGGCTCTGGTCTATCAACGAGATCGGTTAGGCATTGAAAACCGTCACGGCGTTAAGTTTTCGAAAGTCTACACACATTCGAAAGGACTGGTCTGGCTTCAGAACCATAACAATGGGAGAACAGTAATTCGACGAGGAGGGTTCGATTATTCCTAATTTTAGTAAAGTTTTAACCTCAGCTTTGAACGCTGATCGCAAATGAATGGGCAAGGGGTAGGGCTTGGATCGAATCTAGTCTTGTGTGGTCAATACTATGTCATGCTCGAATTGGGTCGAGCAACCAGGCTTCTCGGAAATGTCGTCCGGGTAGGCCTTTAACAACTGGAATAACTGGGCTTTCTGAGAAGTCTCCTCCAGATGGGGATTTAAATCAATCTCAGGGAGGGGGTCTTTATACGAACCGGGAAACAATGGTAGAGAGTAATCATTGTCAGATTCTACGAAAACTGACGGGATTAGGTTAAGAGGCTCGGGAGGATAGGAGGCTTCCATCACGGCCTCTTCGTCCACGGCAACAATATTGTTGATGCAGGCGCGTAAAACATGTTTACGTGAAACAATTTGTTACCAGGAGGCGTTGGAATCACGTGGGCAACGGGCTTCGAGGGCTAAAAATGGACCTTTCCATTGGGAAAGAAGCTTATTTCTCTCCGTGGGCAGGATAAGCAGGGCGTAGTCACCGGGCTTTAACCATCCGCGAACATTTCGGCCGTAAAGGAGTTCAAATGGAGCTAACCCCAGGGTTGGGTCGGGAATTTCTCCTCAGGCAAAGAGGGTGACTGGAAGGTATCGATCGCATTCCTAAGGCTAAATATGGCAGAGTTTCTTAAGGACGGTCTTCAGAATCCCATTTAATTTCTCACAGACGCCGTTAGCGGCGGTGTAGAACGATGTTGTGAAGAGGGGCTTGACTAATAGGAGTTTTCACACATACTCCATAAGCTCGGAGGTAAATTGTCTACCCCTATCTGATAAGATCTCCTTAGGGATGCCAATGCGGAATAAGATGGAGATCAGGGCCTCCGCGCAGGTTAAGCTGTCGATATTCTTAAGGGCGACGGTGTCTGGGAATCTGGTCTCAAAATCCACGAGCGTTAGGATATAAGAATGCCCTTCGCTCGACGGGGGGTGTGTTCGGCAAATTAGGTTAATGGCTACTCTAAAAAAGGGTTCCCACACAATTAGAGTCTTCTGTAGGGAGGCTGAAGGAATTCGACCTTTCGCCGTAGTCTTTTGACAAATGTCACAAGACCTAAAGAAGTCGGCGCTTTCTTTGGCAGCGCCAGGCCAAAAGAAATGGCGAAAGATTCGTTGGGATGTCTTATTATGACTAAAGTGGCCAGCTAACAACCCATCATGGGCAATTTTGAGCACCTGTGGAACATAGAAGCTGGGATACATAGCAAGCGCGTAAAGGAGTGGTTAGTAACGGAGATAGAACGGAACAACAGTTCACCCTCAACGACGTAGGAGACCTCCTTGTGACCACGAACGGATTCGCGCTCGTTGGTCCTCACCTTTTCCCACAAGGGCTGTAAGGAAGGACACTCCTTCTGGGTGCTAACAAAAGACTTGTTGTTAAGAGTCTCGTACTCGGGGAAAAAAGGGAGTTCTAAAGGGACGAGGGGTGCCTCATTCTTCCTGGCTTGGGCCCTCGTGAAGACGAGCTGAGCAACGAGACTAGGGGGGAGCTGCGGGCTCTGGCCGACTAATACGGCACATAATTTAATAGAGGCTGCTACGCCGTCATCCATACCCATGAAATATTGATATTTGATGAAACAACTGACCACTGGGAATCGGTTGTCTCGTCCCATGTAGTCCTGGACTACTGCGAATTTATCTTAGGCAGGGCTCACAGTGGAGAGCAACTTTTCCGATACGACGATGCACGTGCATCCTGTATCTCTGACCAGGGTTAAAACCCGGCAACCATTAATTGATCCGGTTTAAAATTTAAGCATACCGGGGGAGCTTTTGTTAAATAACTTGATGTCCTGGGGCACTACTCGCTGGTGGAGAAGCAGGCGTTTCTTGGTGAGCAGAGGGAAGAGAACGAGAGGCGATTACTTGGTGGCCTTGGTGGCTGGTAGCAGAATGGAGTTGAGAAGTTTTTGGGCAGTTAAGCCTTACATGTGCGGGGGTTCCACAAGAAACAGAGACGATGGGTCGTCTCGGGTAATCCAACGCAAGGCGATTAAAAACGGCTGGTTAAATATCCCTAGGCTTAGACGGGGGATGATATTTCAGTTTGGAGAGACCAGGGACCTTTATGAATTTGTGAGCGTTATTCGGCTGAAATTTAGGGAAGTGACCCTTACTTTTGGGGAACGGAGGATGACTCTTCTTGGGATCTTTGGGGTAAAGGTTATAGCCTGACGTGTGTAAATCCGCTTCTTTGATGCATTCTTTGAAGGAAGAAACTTTTCTGTCCACGAATTCACGGATTTCAGAGGGCAGCGTAGCCATCAATTGATCCCGCAAAGTGAAGTAGAACAGACATCATAGTCGCCGTTTACCTGGGCGGAGTCCAACCAAAACTGTAGACCTCTCCTGAGGGTGAATCTGAACTGGCGGTAAGTCTGGCCAGATAGCAACCTTGCCTGACGAATCTTTGCTCTGTAGAAGCCGGATTCATGTTGATCGCAGCCAAGAGTTCGGACTTAAGGGCCGAATAGTCGAGGGTAGCCTCATCGGGGAGGAAATACAAATATCCCACAGCTGAGTATTAAGAAAGGGCAGAAATTGGGCGACTCCGTCAGTTTCGATATCCCAGTGGTTTACCTCAGAAATAATTTCCAAATGAGTGAGGTAAGCACTGAAATCCTCACCATCCTTAAATGCTGTCAGTTTTATAGCGGCAAATTGAGGGGTTTCACTCCTGAAACTAACTGAGAGGGTTTCTAAGTAATTCGTATTTAACTCCATTTCATGGTGCCTCACTCTTTCTCTTTCATCAGCTTCAGCTTCTCTTTGTTCTCTTTCTCTTCTCTCCTCAGCTTCTCTTTCTTCTTTTTCTCTCCTCTCTTCAGCTTATCTTTGTTATTTTTCTCTCCTCTCATCAGCTTCTCTTTGTCCTTTTTCTCTTCTTTCGTCAGCTTCTCTTTGTTCTTTCTTCTCTGATCTTTCGTTTTTCTCTTCATCCTAGATATAGGCAACTAGCTCTCTACCGGAGAGACCAAGCATCTCACCCTGTTGCTTAAATCTCTCGAAAGACGACATCTTGTTTCCTTACGCGAGCATTAGCAACTCGAAGCGTTCAAGAATTTCACGTTAAAGAAAATGGGGCTCTCGCAATAGTTTCCAAACATTATAAACGAAATCTTACCCTTGTGATCGCACACACAGAAAACAACAATAAATTATAATAAATAAAGGACTTCCTATATGAGTACGTGATAAAGAGCCTCTTAATCCAGCATGTGGATTACAAAGAGAGAAGTTTGAAAGATTTTCTCCCAAAACACACACACACACACACAAAATAGCTTGTTCTCAATATGGCATTACGGGCACCACAAAAAAATAGTAAAAAGATTATTTTTCTATCTTTAAATAAACTTGACCAAACTTTGTAACTTTTTATTATTAATTCAACTGGGGAGAGGGGTGGACTTGAAAACAAGAGGGGTACTCAAATTAACCCAACTAAACTTGACACCAGAATTTATTAGGTATATTATATATATATATATATATATATATATATATATATATATATATATATATTTCTGTATTTATTAGTTGGGAGAAAAGAGATAAAGTCCAAGGAAATATGTATATATACAGTTATACATAAATATATCCTCTAATGTACGTACACGTCCTTGCTACGTACAAGTACGTTCACTTCGTAAAAGTAATCCGGTAGTTACAAGGTATAAGAGTGCCATTTACTACTAGGGCCGATGGCGTTTAACTGAGTTTACCAAGGTGCGGTTCAAGGATATATTTAAAGAGAGAAATCCAAAAATATAATTTTTAATAAATCACTAATTAACATATATATGCATACGGGAAATATAGGGAATGTAAAGAAAGAACAACTCTGACAGAATACGCAGCTTCTTTGTCTTTTAAGTAAAAGGGTAAAGTTTCTGGGGTTTATTATTTATTTGCATCCTTTGAACTCTTGTGGATTGTTGTCATTATTTCCCTCGACCAGTCAGCATATTGATTTCATGTTATTTTACCTACATCTCCTGGTCACGCATAACAACACCTCCTTGAACTAAGTCTCACACACTCCAACATACCAATGAAAGATATTCGCTCAAATTGATTAATTTTAAGTCAATATTACTTTGTATTTGTGTGAAATATTGCGTGAGATTAAAAAATATGGCCTAAAATACTTTTCCGCCCACACACGCTCATCTTCACCATCTCTAATATTTCGCTGTCTTTCCGGATCAATCATTAACTAATCTTTATTTTGTACATCTTCCTCTCAAGTTTATTTCTAAGTCTTTCTCCCCAACAGTGTCTTGAAAGTGAAAATGAGGTCTCATTTTGCCTCAGTGAGGAATGCTAAGAGGGTAAAAGGACAATATGAGTAGAGGTCACGAATTCTTCCTTCGAAAAGCAATTTTAACTATCAAAACTTCAAACTCCTCGACTTGATGTTATTTTGTATTCATTAAAACATATATTGGGCATTTATTACCTTTTTACCTTCTTTCTTTGCAAGGCAAAGACTGTATGGCTTTATCTACTTTTTTATGTATAATAATTGAACTATTAAAGTAAGAGATGAAAAAATGGAAGAAGACTTAAAAATCTGTGGAACTAATCAAAGTAAGAAACTACTAAGAAATGCAAAAGATTATTTAGCAAAAGTTTTCTTAAACAATCCTATACCAATCTAAAATACAATATTAATGTCGTGGTATGACCAAGTGTACCCTGTTATACGCACACGGGCCTACTGGCTTCACCTGGGGATGGCTCTACGAGTGCTTTAAATACATAGTTACTAGGCCAAGGAATATTCAAACACAGCCACAAAAATATTTTTTAATAGGACTAAAGCTTGCATATACATATAGGGCAAGTTAAATAGCAATGCAATTAAATATTGGCGCTTCACGACTAAGATGATTGACACTATCATTTAAATTTGAACCGAGGGATAATTAATTAAGAAATGATCTTACAATTATGCAAGTTCTAGAGCAAAGGGGATCATTGAGGTTCGACGCGGTAAAGGTGAAAGGAGCGTGACGAAGCGGGGGTTAAATGCCTTTTACCTTGATGTGTGGCGAGTAGTACCAGGGAGATAAATTCGACCTTGAACTTGTGAGCGTCTCACGAAACGCTCAATCCAACTTCGGGAAATTGGATTTACCTCCGTTTACCTCTTATCCGTTTACCTCTTGGCTCTTCGAAAATCACTCAATACTTCTTTGGATGAGAATGTAGTCGATTCCCTCTCGGCTAACGAAGACGTTAACAGCTAACGTACTGACGGCGGCTTCAGACACAATCTGCCTGTGAACTCCGAAGTATCGAATATATACTCCAAAATTATATAGACGGGGAGAAAGATTCATCGCCAGCAGAATTCCTTAACTGCCTTGGGTCGCGATAAGGGTCCATAGCGGGAATTTGCGATGCCCTCTTAATGGTATTTCCCCTGTTTTAATTTTCGCAGTATAGAGGGCAGATAAATGCAGCGCTGTGAACGCGAGGTGAGGCCGACTAAATTCGTTTGCGACATTGGTTTTTCGTCCTCACGCGAATTGCTTGGGACAAGCCATTAACGGCGAACTGGGGAAGTCAAAGGGGAGGGGGAGATGACGGTGAACCGAGGTACCGGAGAAAGTGGGAAGATGAAAAAGAATTCCTTTTCTCTCTCCTTATTCTTCCACAATTAATTTTAGATATCTTTCAGAAATTAGTTGATCTTTATTTAGATGATTTAAATTAACAGTCAGCAATGGCAGATTTTGTCCCGTAATTTGAGTTGGGAGTGGATTGTAACATCTTTAGGGGAACATAATTAATTCTGATATTTTTACGAGTTCATTTGGAGGTGGTGGAATTTTTAGGTTGCCTTGTCAATTGCAGCGAGGGTAAAAATTCGTCTGATAATTTTTCTGTCTCCAGTCCTTCGTTGTAAATAGTCCAGTAACCATTTCTTTAAAAATCCTCAAAGGAATGGTATCAATTATCTAAGTGATACTTTTATGTTTAGGACTGTTAGAGAAACTTTTCCCTGTAGAGGACGATGCTCGTCCCCCAGAGAGCTCCAAGCATTGTTGGTTGTTAATATTTGGTATATAGTAACCACAACAATCTTTATGAAATTTTCAAACTATCTTAGATGTAGGATAGATATTAAACCTTATTTACATCTTCAGGACATAGATTTTAAGATTTTTAAAATGCAGTGGTGAAACTGGAAAATATTAAGAATAAGTTGCACTGAGCATAAATGAAACAATTGGACATGAATCCAAAGACAATCATGGATGCAGTAAAAACAATATTTAGCAAATGGAAATAAGCAGCTCATTAGGCGATAAGAAACGATAGATGAAAGAAATACCTAAATTGACCCCTAAATTTGTAGAGACCCAAAAGAAGACTGCCTACAATGTGGGAAGTTAAAATTTACTAAAAGAAAAATAGGTAGTTCAATCTATTTACAAACATAAAAGCCGAGTTTCAGGCAAGTAGAGTATCTTAAGCCCAAGAATTGCCTTGATTATAATCATTATTTACGTCAGAGTAAGCTTGTTGTTTTTGAATGGGTACAGTGAAGTTTCTACATATATAGCAAAAAAATCTTCACTCTTTAAAAATTTTTGTCTACCTGACATAATAGCGCCTTTGATCTCTGATAAATAAAAAAAATAACACAATATTAACCGTTGTCAATGAATATATGAATGAATCTCGCCCATATTTTGTCTTATCAGTCCTCATTTAACATAAGCAAATTACATAATTGATAATAATAATATTTACGCATAATAGTAAGTAAACATCCACAGTGTAATGAAGCTAACTAATAGTCAACTGGGTTAACTGACATGTCTTCAAATGTCCCTGTCACGAGAGTGGGTAGAAGATAAACGCAGAATGACAGAACAAAAACTTGACCTAATATAAAAAAATATGTGCGATTTTTTAAATAAGCGTGTGAAATATAGTAAAAAATATCTAAGATCAGAATTAGCAGAAAAAGGATTAAAAATAGTTGTTGACTTGTTTGAACCAAAATTTTAAAGTCAATTCTGTGTGTAGATTTTAAAGATGAATATTACAAACCACCACAAATTAAAATTCGATAACATTTTAATCTCTAACTGGTTATATTTCTTTTGCTAAAATTAATAAATATCTTGTATTAACTTATTTTTAGCCATCTATTGGATATTCTCCTCTTCGTTATTATGACTATTCGAAGGCGATTCGTATTAGATAGGTAGTTAGAGTGGCTGACTTTCCGTCTAATAGCTTCGGTTCGATTCTCCATATGGTGTATCAGAGCTGGCAAATAATTTGTTTAGGTTCAGCGATCAAAGCGTAAATGCTGCCGCCAAAAGGCAGAACGCATTAATTAAAAAAAATGCGATTTTCAAAATTTTATATCTATGGAATCGGTAGAATGAGACGAACATGCCTATTACGGCGGTTTACGTATGTATGTCTTGTCATCATACCGACATTTCAAATGGTAAGTTGCATTAACTCATTGAAATCTTAAATATCGATTTTATCAAAACAAGGATTCTTAAATCAATGCGTTTTACCTTTTGGCGGCAGAATTAATCGGACTGCCAGCACACTAAAATGCCTTATCATAGTACAATAATGGCTAGATCTTTTGAGACCTTGTATTTTTTTTCATATAAGAAAATTAATAGAACTAATCAAACTTTGATTTTTGTTTTATTATGTTGATATTATAATTTGAAGTAGAACTAAATACAGTCAATTGATACAGTTAATATTTACAATAATGTCCCTTTTTCTTCCACACGCCATCAATTCGTTTTAACATGCTGGAGACTAAGTTTGTTATAGTATCTTGACTGGCATCGCCCTCTATTTGTTCATTAAGCATTCTCAACTGATCGCAATTGGATCGGTTCTGTTTATTTATCGGCATTATGATTATTGTTAATAGATTCTCTTTTGAGTTAATATTTAGCGAATTTCTGTGGCAAAATTCTACAGGTACAGTACTATTTTCAACCAAGAACTTTGTTATTCCTTTTTCCTGACAAGAAGCGCTATCTTACTGAAAAATACAATTATCACCCCCTGAAATGCTAGGAAAAAGTGCCGATGAAATGTTTTTTTACAATTTTGAGTACATGGCAGTGTTCTTGGGAAAATCTTTTAGTGCTCACTTCCCTTAGATGAGAAGTAGTCCCAGATAAGGAGAATGAATGAATAGTGCATTGAGATTTTAAAAGCTGCGTAGCCCAGGCAGACAAGGAGAGTGTCTGGATGTGTGACAGGTGCCAAGATACAGGAATCGTGAAAGCGCCCCCCCTTTCTCCTCCTAACGAGAGATGTTATAATGCCCCAAACAAGCGGAAGGGCGCTTCATCAGAGAATATAACTTTGCTCCAGTCTTCAAAGGTCCATTCTTTTTACTTTCAATAGAAGTGGAGCCTATCCTCAACGTGCCTCTTGGTTAGATGAGGTTCTTCGCAGCGCTTCTCGACTTAAAGGACTTTGTCTAAAAGCCTCCGCCTCACTATTTTCCTAAATCGTTCACACTTGTTTCTTTCAAATCTTGAGCAAGCTTGGAACTAGAAACAATCCGATCATTGAGCTGGGACTTTACCAGGTACCAATCCTGGGGCTCATTTGAAGCAGTTGGACGTCTCGAAAACCTCTTCACAGGAGTGTAACCAGTCTGTTTAAAGTCTTTAATAATCTTGTCGATGGTGTTCATTTAAGCAATACCTTTTGTAACTATCTACTTCCCTTTCAGGCCACTTTGATGTAAAGCAACAATGGTTGCACTTTTCTTTATAAAGAACCATTTCTGGAATTGAAATAGATTCAAACATTCGTTTTTGCCAAAGAATGTTACGAAATAGATTAGCATTACTCGACATCATTCTTTTAAATCATATTTTTCATTAGTTTACTCTTTTGATCGAATAGCAAAGTTCCAAAGACTGAAACTCACCTCCGAAAGGAGCAAAACTAGAGCGCGAATTTGCATTCAGAGAATGGATGTTCTTTTTTAATATTATTTTTGTAATGTTGACTTTTTCATAAACCTGCAATAATTTAAATCTTAGACTAATTATTCATATAACGTAAATTTTAAAAACGAGTGAAACAATAAATTTATTTATTAGTCTCTGAACTTTTGGCCATAACTCTACTTTGGTGGTTTTGGTTTAACAAGAGAGAAAGAGGAATTAGGATAGGTTTTGCTCTCGTCCGCTTGGAGTAACGTACAAAAATGGGGCCTCGTTGACTAGAAGAGATAGTAATGGTACCTTGAGTTGCCGTTCCATTATTTAACGAACAGAGTTTATCTTTATATTAAACTAGTATTCAACCTAGTTATCAACTAGTGTTGCGCTCATATTCAACTTATATTTAATTTGCATAATCTTCCAAACCGTCCAGAGATTTTATCTCTTTCTAAAACCCGACAATGAGTAAAAAATCCGCAATGGAGTATGTGGGAGGATTGGAAGTGTAACGCCGTTAACTGTAGGATTTTTCACATTAAAAATTATTGTAATTAAATATTTATAAGTAATTAAGATTTTAAGATAATCATTTAAATATATTCACTATTAGGAAAGTTAATTCCTTCTCGGATTATTCCGAGATATCTCGTTTTAGTTGCAAATGTTATTTAACGAATAATTCCGGCAGAGTTAAACCATAATAGTTCTAAATTTCAGGCTTCAACGCATTAACTCTAGCATTTCTCTGGCCAATTTTACATTCTGACTCAAACCTGAGAATCCTCGAGATTTTCCAACTCCTTATAACAAACAACTAATTTTTATTTGTATAATTTTTGAGGATTCTTTTAGTCTGCATGACCTCAAACCTCATCGGTTTTGTCACATTCTTTCCGAAATAATGGTTGTTAGAATGGTTAAGAGACATTATTTTTGCTTGTTGCCGGATAGGAATCTCAATTTAGGTTGACTTTGCTAAGGAGATTGTCTATATCAACCCATTGTTCGGATCACGCCTTTAATTATCATTCCTCACTGAGAAATAAATCCATCATAAATAGTGCAGACAAGTGGTACAAAGAATGGCTATAACAGAATAAAAAAAAAGCCAGATTTGGTTCAAAACGTCAATTTATCTCCCCTTGTTCATTGATAATTTCCCTTGAATTGAAACTAAATATACGGTGTTGGCTTCTTCATATTCCACCGGCAATTGCATAGCATTAGAAAAGGGTCTAGGATATATGCCCGCCGCCGCACAAATTCTCTCACAAAAATCTAGGATTTAAATATTCTTGACAAAGATTAAATAATCACTTGTTTCATCACCCTAATTTTTACAGAAGTAATTTAGAAATATAGAGACTATTTTTTCATAAAATAGTAAATCGGAGAGCATCATTTATCATATAGCTCAACAAAACAAGTAGTTTACGAGTGGTACAAATGTAATTGTTATTTTGATTGAAAGGGAAGGGTTAGTATTACGATTACAACTCGTACTTTAAAGGAAATATGTATATTTTCATTTAACTCCACGTGTTTACAGAAGCGAGCAACCTTCACGTAAAATTGCGTTACCAATAGCATTTTCCTCACAAGCAGTCGCATTACGCCGGTTAAATATGGAGAAATGTTCTGAAGACGAAAATAATGAAAGATAGGGAGAAAATTGCAAATAGAAAATGTTAAAATTAAGATGCGCGAAGTAAGGAAAAAATGTGATATTTTTTAAATGAGAAACAACTTTTCTCCCACCCTATTTTCGAAGACGGGAGAATATTTGTTTTTTAACTCTTTTATAAAAAAATTCAGTGATTTCCAAATTTATTCTTTAAGAGACTCTTAGTTCGTTATTCTCAAAGAAAAATTTTAGTTATCTAATGAAAGTTGAGTGAGGGTCGGGACTTGGATAAATGGAAGGCAGTTTTTTTATTTTATTGGGAGCTAAAGTCTATCACGTTATGCTGAATGAAAAAAAGCTTAAATGTATGCTTAAAGATTTCAATTTAAATGTTATGGAAGGAAAATCCTATTTCCATAAATGCTTTTATCTTTGCACAATTCACTCTGTAATTGGTGTTCTAACAATGGTATTGACTGCGCTATGGCCATCATTCTTTGTGGCCTTTCTTCTTCACTCTATCTTATTAGAAATATTTTGCACTCACTATGTCTAGATTCTTTGCCCACGCAAGATCTGTTTTGATGTGTAATGGTTTAATATCAGCCTCTTGAGCAACATCACAGTGATTGTTATAGGAGGGTGCCACTACTGTGTGAATCAGTCTTATAGTGTGAATGGGGAGGCAAATCCAGTTCACCGTTAAGGCTGCTCATGAGGGTTTACCAAATTGCCTAGAAATGGAGTATGATATTATCTCTATTCAAAGCCACAAAAATAGAAAACTCATCGATAACTAACAGGAGTCCGTACCGTGATCAAGTTTCAGAACTCAAATCATCATGAACCATTCAGATCTTACTCATAGAAGTGGAGTACAACTAGTTTTACTTCAATCACAAACATATGATCTCATTTAGCGCTAAATGTATTCCTTTACAATTCTAATTCAAATCCAAAGGAACCTGGAGCAATAGAATAAATTGTACTCTGAGCCGTGACGCTGCTTTCTACCGATAACGTTGAGGCGCCATTGATCACTGAGAGTACTATTCATTGCCGTGTGCAAGCATTGCAAGTCTAACGGAGACTTTGAGGATCTTAAGCGAGATTAACACTTACGAGTTCATTTGTGTTGGATGATTACGCGTATTGAGGCGGTTCACTAAGATTCTACGAACATCAAATCTCTTTAGATTAATTAATGACTTCATTAAGAGATATCATCAATTCGGTTTATTATTTAACCACCAATTGTGATTAATTTAACCCAGAAAAAGACTAGGTTCACTCGTTTTTGGTACGTGTTTCTCGAATGGAAAACCTTTTTTTATTTGCCATGGTTTTTCATTTAAGTGGATGTTTTTAGCAGTGTTTAGGCATCCATTCGCTTTAGGGGCTTTAAGTCTTTTGCTGTGGTAAAGAGGGGGGGGGGGTATTAATCTGAGTTTTGCCATGTATTTTAACTTTTTAATTTATGAAATTTCTAAGACCACATATTTGCACCGTCTCCTGTACAAAAATCTTAATGGGAACCCTTGATTCAACACGGAGTCTAAATGACGGGGGACTGCAAGAAAACCTCTCGAGTAAATACGGCCCAAATAGGCACTCCCATCCATTAACTAACCACACCCAATGTATCGTAACTGTATTCAACTTCTGGTAGCGTTTCCATTCGGCTATGCAGGAGCTCGTGAGGAGAAGTGGTAGTAATGAAAATTGCCATGACGTAATTTATGGTGTAATTTTTGACCATCTAATAAATTTACCCCATTTATTTTTCTAGAAAGGCACTTACATAACACCCTCTTTCCTCGGAATAGCTCTACAAACCAAGGGTGGGGTACACTTGTACCCCATCAAAGAAACGACCTTGAAGTTGGTGGCAGACGTCAGAGGGGCGCTAGTGAAAGGAAAAAACCCCGCACTTTAAAGAATGCTACTAAATTTAGTTATGATTTACTACACTTGGCAATAGGCTACTAAATGTGGAGGCCTACGTGAGTACAGACGTCGAGCATTTAATCACTTTTCCCTACATATTAATCTCTTGAAGACGTTATTCGAACTTGATATGGATCAAGAGAAGATCCGGCCCTTGAATGGGTAAAGTTGGTCGTTGGTTGTTTTTTTTTCTATTTCCTTCCGTGTTAGTTTATAGAAGCAAGTTAAGTTTTGGAGGTGGCAAAAATTAAAAGCAAAAACTAACGGCGGAATATCTGCCAATAGTTTTATAAAATGGCGCTCTATAAAAATCGGGAAATTAGGGGAAGTTAAAATGGGGCCGGAATAGATTGCAGATAATGACCGGACAAGAGCGCAACTCTCCTATACTTGCTACCTGGTTTTACGCCTTGGGCAGTTTCATGTTAGGTGTGTGTGGGGGGGGGGAGGGGGAGCCGAATTAAAAAATAAATCAGGATTGTTAAAACCAATTTTCATACAAAGTATAGTTTGTGCGCATCAATGCTACAAAGATTACACTTTCCATTTTAACGATTAACATTGCTGGCCATTGGTGTCCAATGTTAGTACTAGTAATAGAACACTTTCTTGCACTCGACTTGTTGAGACTTATAATGACTTACCTCACTATTATCTCCTTTTTACACCCGTTTGTCTGCAAATTCTATAATAATTTTAATAGAATTTTAGCTTCTCTTGTCATTATACCCATTCTCAAAATACTTCTTTCCACTTTGATATCAAGAAATCAATATCTAATTGAGAGAGGACATCTTGTTCTCTTCTCCCCTACATCTGCACAAACATCAAATTCAACTCGAAAGATATTGAATGATAATCCACCTCCTGGAGATAATGAGCGCTTACATCTTTGTATACGGGTTGGGGATAAAAGAAATAAAGAAGAGAAGTTGAAAAAAACAAAGAAAGCGGGAAGAAAGATGATAGAGAGATAACAGAAAAAGACCTTGAGAGCTAACAAGAAAAAAGACATTGAGAGATAACAAGGAAAAACAGTAAAAAATAATAAGTAAAGAAGTCATTGAGAGTGAACAAAATATTTTTTGTTCATTTTAGTTACCTTAAATTTTATCCTTTTGGCTGAACTCAGCCAATGGATGATGGGAAAGAAGGAAAAATGAATAAACAGGAAGATGAGGATAGATTAATAAATAGGGATATATGTAGAAAACTCAGCAATTTTAAGAGCTCCTCGTGTAGAAGAATAAGGCCGAAGGGCAACCTCGTGCCCTTCGGTACCCATGTGGTCTCGAGATCGCCGCATGGAGCGTGGGAAGCGAGGCTGATCTACAGCGAGGATGCGGTCCACGCCGTTTTATTGCAACTCAGTTGCATTTACTTAGGGGCACGTTTTCCTTGTCTCGCACGCCCTTACAGACAGCCCCCTGCCCTTCGGCATAAATCGAATCTCTTCGGACATTCTAAGCCAACTTTATCTCGGTTCCCCGAAGGAGTCGCTGCCTTCCCTCAAGATCTCGTGAGTCGTGGAGACTTTCGCCCAGGCGCGTCTATACAATCCCCCGACTCGGTTCAGCAGAGAGCACTATAGTATGGTAGCCCCGGAGCACAGCAGCCCAACTCAGCACTGTTTTGCCTAACACCGCGTACGAGCAAAGGACCCGTTGCGATCGGAGACCCCGGCGATTTCGTTTTAAGGACGAAGGCTAAATCGACATCGTTGAACTTTGTCATAGTCAATTGGCGAGTATCTGACGAGGAACTCCATCTCTGAAGGCCAAACTACGTGTGCTTCCTCATACGCCCCGTGAGGTAACCCAGCTTCCCTGTCGCAGCCATCGCATTTCGACTGGCCCTTCACTTCAACGAACATGTGAGTAGTTGCAATCGTTGACGCCTACAGATTATTCTATAGTCTGGTTTACCCAAACCGTCCCATCTATTGTGTGAGCTTCCAGATCAAAATCCCCTTTTTCATCTTCGACCTGAACCTGACCACTAATCCCATGTTTATCTGCTCCGTGATCTGTCCCGTGCCAACATTTAATTTCACATGTACGATCATTCCCTTTAAAATCTGTATAAGAAAATATATTTCAATTCTATTTATTTGTCAGTAAAGATATATTTTTGTTAGCGTTTTTTTCTTGCAACTCTGAGCGAGTACCAGCTACCTGTTAATATTTGGCCAACTTGCACTCTGAATTATATGTTTTGAAAGGACTCCTCAATTGAAAAGTAAACCATTGCCTTCTGAATTCTTAACTATTTTCCGTTCATGAACCGGCTAGGTCGACTCTCAAACATATAGAGTCCAGCCATTCCACGACACTCTGCCTCCATCGGTTTAGTCTCATCACCCTTCCAGGGGTGATTAAAAAACACAAGAGACAAAAATCAAGGAAAATTTATAATGAGCTTTTCCTTGATTTTTACCATCGGCGGCAATTGGAGCAATTAGTGTTTTATTTAAAGTATTTAATAACAATCGGCATCCGTTACATAGTTTCTTTCCTGGACCTTTCAATCCTGTCCGTGTGACAAGGTACGAGTATACTCTTAGTCTTAGTGATTTTGTTATGAATCTTATGAATGGTTGCACTGTGCAATTTTCTGGGTGTTTTGTTCCTTCATTGGTCAAAATTTGGAATCAATTACCTAATGATTTTTTCTCTTCTCCTAACATCTCCACATTTAAGTCTCTATTAAATGTTTATTTATTACAGCAACTCCTCATTCATTATTTGGGCTTACTAGGAGCCTGTTTCATTTTTTTGACTCTGTCTTTCTCCACTACCTCTGGTATTTTGTGCGAATTCAATTCTGTTGTAGGAAGGCTTTGGTAGCTTGATGATAATAATAATAATAAATTCTAGTCCACAGCATTCAGGGTAGAGCAGAGTTCCTAGAGAATCCTTTGCTGCTCCAGAATTATTGGGGCATTTGCCCTATTCTTGCTCTTTTTCTTTTGATAATTCTCTCCTCCTTCTTCTGCGCCAACAGAATTAAGATTCTCTCTTACGTTACCCAAGATTCCTCCCCTTTGACACCGACTTAGACCCTTCTTGATGGAGGTTAAGGCATATTTGGTATGCCCAGTCGCAAGATGGGACCCCTTATGCTGGAGCGATCCTTGGTTCGGATTATTCCTTAAACTCTCGGTCTTCACTAAATGCATATCAAGGATTATAATTAATAATGATATTAATGAATATACCTTAAAAGTAAATAAAATAATTATATAATTGAAAAATATAATAAATAATAATAAAAGATAATCAAAAAGTTTAATTAAACTACTAAAAAAGGATATCAAAAAAGGGATAATGAAGATAAAAATTGATTTAAAATAGAATTAATTACTTGTTATCTCATCAATACCCGTTGACTTCCACTTTTTGTCCTTTTTACTGCCTATTCCACTTCCTTTTTGCTAATTCTTTCACTCTCTCTCATTCTCTCTGATGTCATCCCACCTCTTCCCAAGACATAACAACTGTACTTCTCTACTATCGTCCACATTTAGCAAATTCCCCAAATATTCTCCCCACCTCTTCTTTACTTCATTATCTGTACTGATTACTCCTCCACATCCATCCTTCACTCTCATTTCTATCACCTCTTTCTTCCTTCTCACATTATTTACTTCCTTCCAAAGTTGCTTTGTATTCTCTCTAAAGCAGTCAGACACTTTTTCACACCAACTATCATTCGCTTCTCTCCTCAGTTAGGTCACTCGATTTTTCACCTCCTGTCATTTCCTCCTATACTTTTACTTGTTTTCTGCGCTTCTGTTCTGTCTATACCCGTTGAACAGTTCACGCTTCTCTTTCACTAGCTCTTCCACTTCAGCATTCTACCATTCGAAACCCTTCCTACCTCTGCCTTCTCTAACCACCCTAATTCCCCATGCTTTCCTAGCAGCTTCTTCTATGCTCTCACGCATCAGCTTCCACTCATCTTCCACGCTCGAACCCTTAGACTCTCTTTTCACTTCCCACTGCCTTGAAATCAACTCTTTGTATTCTGCCTGGCACCTCGCTTCTTTCAGTTTCTCCACCCTTATCAACTCCTTCTTTGGCAAGCTCCTTCGTTTGCCAACCCATTGTATCTACTCTTACTTCTGCTATCACCAAGTGATGGTCGGATGTCTCCTACCATCCTTCTCGTTACATCTACATCCAAAAGTCTCTTCACATTCTTTTTTCCTATCAAAACATGGTCTAACATGCTTCTTTAATCCTCAATCATTCTTTCTTCCACTCGCCTACCCAGTCTTTTCCAATTATACTTCTCTTGCTCTTTCTTTTTAAACCATGTGTTGCCAACTACCATCTCTCTTTCAACACACATTTCCACGAGCCTTGCACCATTATCATTCACTCCTGGCACTCCATAACTTCCAACTACCCAATTCGCTATGCGATCACCTACCTACCTTTGCGTTCAGGTCACCTATTACAACTACTTTCACCAACATGTGTACCATACACATTCACTATCACCCATTTTTCTCATCCGAACTTCACTTGTACCTACAAGACTCTTGAATTTACCTCCTAGTACTCTCTTACACACTCCCACACTTCCTCACTTATCAGTATCGCCACCCCATGTTTGCTCTCACTTTCTAATTTACTCTTGATTTTATTGCTTTCACCACACTAAACCATTCTGCACCTTTTCCTTTCAACTTGGTTTTACTCAGGGCCATAACAATCAGTGTTCCTTTTTTAAAAAGAAAACCAATTTCACTTATCTTCATATTCCCTCCACATCCACGCAAATTCAAACACCCCAAACTCAGACTCGGGAGTGGCTTTGACCTCTTCTAGCCTCTCCTTCCATGGCCATTTCAATGAATAATTCCAGAAGCAAAAATTCCTAACCCCTACTTGCGATCGCTGTTGCGCAAAGAGCGGGCAATGGGTGCGCAACGGTCACTATGCCTATTATTATCATTATTATTACATTCGAAAAAAAGTATGGTTCTTATATTGGAAAATGTAAAGATTTTCCTATTGTTTCCATCTAGCACATATAAACCCTTTTAATCGACAAAACTATTAATGCAAGACGAAATTGAACCGATTGCGTTCTCTTTAATAGACACATGGATTCACTTCCCTTTAAATATATAGCCACTGCACTCGTAATTATTCCAGTCCCATTTGTGTTGTTTATATGACTCTGGACAAAAGCTTCTGCCTCCGTTGTACCCGGCCTGAAAACATTCATGAATCGTCGGTTTGTTGTTGCATCGACAAAAAGCAATTGCAAACGAAGTTATTCAGTCCTGTGATTCTGATGCAAATGGCTCAACAATAGCAATTGCATGTAATTTATGAATAGTGGAATGAAATGGATTATATATGTAAATGCAAGAAGAGGTTGTTGTAGGATTGGATTAGGCAAATGAATTCGCGAACTATTTTTTGTTTAAGGACAAAGAAACGGGGAATATGCCACTTTTAACAAATAAATTCGTTCACTATCTTCTTGTTAATTTTGGGACGGATAGATGAATAGGCTCTGATAAATATAAAAATGGCATTTTAACTAAGTATTGGCAAGGGCAAACGGCGTTAGGAAAAGAGGATTAATGGAATTGCTCCGAAGTAAACGAAGGTAAAGGAGTAAAAATCATTGGTAAATAAAATGAATTAAATTATTTTGAGTAAAAGACGGAAAGGAGTAAAATGTTTCATTGGTTGAAATTTAAACATTGAGAACATTTCTGAGAGCAGCTCTGATGTTTGGAGGCAAGTAAATAAGTGTAGAAGTTCAAAACAAGTATTCAACTAGGGTGAGAGGGATAGGGCTCGTAGAGAGGCTTGTCGTGGTTCCACCTGGCTAGAAATTGTCTGAACAGGGAATACATTAGCAGAAATTAGCTAAATGACAATGGCAAATAAATGAAAATAGTAATGTCAATAATATTTAAATTAATAATAATATTTATCTGAGGCATTGTAACAATCTGATAATTAGATATATCTATTGTTGGAATCGTTGCCAGAGTGCCAAGGCTCAAACTCTTTTCCTCGCTTCGTTGCTTGTCTGTCGACCACTCTCGTCTCATTACATTTCATCTCGTGTCCATCTCTCGTGAAATGGTTTGTATTTTCAGAAAGGAGATTGTTTCTCCTAACATCCAATTAGTGTTCTTGGAATCTTGTTTTCATTTACTTTCAAGTTTTTACTACGTACTTACCATTGAAATGAGCATATTCGACTTTATAGAGCACGACCCAAAGGGCAAAGGGCTCCACTTTGTCCTTCAACCTGGTCAGATTATTGGATATACTATTTGCCGGTTTAGTGACACCTCATGGCTATGTGATTGGAGCTATGGGTAGCGATTTCTGAGGTCGCATAGTTGTATGGAATTGTATTCTCCTTGACATTTGCAAAAACCGTTGTTGGTCTTCTAGTTTTTGTAATTTTACTTGAACTTTGTTCTCAAAAATTTCAAATAAACTATATGAATCCTAGGGCAAGATTTCAAGACTATTAATAACACGCAGATAATGTATTCTACTTATATGCATTATACACCTTAATAGATAATATAATATAGAGTTTAATTTTATTTGTAAACACCTTGATCGATAATAAATGGAGGCACCTTTATTTGTATACACCTTGGGAGATAAAAAATAGGTTAGTTTAATTAAAATATTGTTTGTCTTGCTTAAAATCGCTTCATTTTTATATAAAATAAGATTCATAATGGGTTCAATTTGGAAAAAAATATGAATTTTTCAATATAAAATAACGGAGTACTGGGACCTCTCTCACCTTCTTTGCAACTCTTAAAGCTTTAGTAATAGGATTTTAAATAGCCTACACCATAGCGGTCTACCAGCACAATCACTCTGTAGGGTTCTGTTATAGGGCGTCCATTAAAGAGTGAATGTGTTGGCAGACTGCAAACAAATAGCCAAAACCTAAGAGGAAAGGCTTTTCGAACTGCTTATATTGGGTGGGGGGGACGTAACCCTCCAAATATTTGGGTGTCCGAAGTATCTGTCTGTGTCTTACCTTTCAACATTGATTCTTCGCCATCAAAGTTAGGGCAGAGTTAGATTTGGTTGAGCTAGGTTGCGTTTGGCTAACCTAGATTAGATTTGAATAGGTCAGGTTAGGTTTGGTTGCGTGGGTTAGGTTAGGTTAAGTTCAGTTGGGTTTGATTGGGCTGGTTGAGATCGGGTCATCGTCATAAATGATTCTTTTAAGATTCAATGAAATCATGAATTTTTGTCCCGAAATCGAATGAGTGGTGAGTGTGATGAGGGAAAGGGCAAACCGAGAGGTTCGTGAGCCGGTTATGAACGGAGTCTTTTTTGTTCATGGATTAGCGAGTGAATTAGATCTGCCGTTCCCTGATATCAGCGACATGGACTCAATAGTTCCAATCTAGCCACAACCTCGGCTCTTCTTTCGTTTGAAAGTTCTTCCTTCATTTTCTTCTTACATATCCCTCCTACACATTTTTACTGCATTTTCTTGATATACATTTTTCCTGCCTATTCTTTTCTACACTTTATTCCTACATTTCTTCTTTACATATAAAAATTTACCCAATTCTCCTTTCCAGCCGTATTGTCTTTAAATCACACTTTTCCTTTTCCCACGGGTCCTCTACAACTTGATTGTAGTTTTATGGCTCTTCTTTCTTTCTTTTACCTTCATTTCTTTAATTTTCTCCTTCTTTTTCTTTGTTTTTTTCTTCTTCTTCTACTTGATCTGGCTATACTTCCCCGCATTCTTCACCACTTGCGTATTCGAAGGGCCATTGTTGGTTAAGTAAATTTCCTCACGTGTCTGACTGTGATGTTTTGTATTTTATTTGCTTCTCCAGGAGAGTTGTGCACCAAGCCTCCGGCCCCTGCGACTCTTAGTCTCTTAATTTGAGTGCTCCAGCTATTTACTCATATCTTCACCCCTTTCTTAGTCTCTTTAAAAAAATATCCTGGTGTTGATGCTCCAGTTAATTGTCTTCTTATTCTTTGCTTAATCCCTCCATTCCCAATTTGTAATAATCTAATGAACTCTTTATGTTTGCAGCGGACGACGACTTTAATGCATACCATTTTCACGTCCGACTCCATCACAACGAGGCGTGATCAGGTGAAGTGAACACACATTTTTCATCAGAGACCTTACTATACTTCACTAAATGCATTTTCCATGTTGAATCCGAATCTGCCCTCGGTATTGCTCTAGCACGTACCGTTTTTAAGATATGGCAAAAATTTAAAATGGCCGCCTGGGATTATAAAATGTAGTATATTACTGTTATTGCTCAATTGCATGCATCATTATTGTATTGCTAAGATGAGCAAACTAGATGCTTCGTAAGTTCTTGCTGGTTAAAGGGATATAGAGAAGAATTCATTTACATTTGTAACCCGCATGAATATTTTGCGCAATTATTTATAATTATGTTTTATGCTTTCAACTTCCTCATGTGATGTGCATCTTCTAAGCTGCTCCTTCTGCGTTGATCATAAGAGGTTTCTAAATATTTCCACAAAGTATTTACAATGCTTCGAGAGTGCAAAAGTCATCCAGATAAATTCTGCTATGTATGTGGGCATTTTACAACAGAATCTCAGCAGCGTACTATCACAAATGATATAAAGAAAATGTACAAACTCTATTTTGGTTGCCCTCTGGGTGACCAAGATAAAGCATATGTCCCACGCCAAATTTGTACTTTCTGCTCTAATGGATTAACAGAAAGAGAGCTTAAATGCCCTTCGCTGTTCTTATGATAAGGAGAGAACCCAAAGATCATTTAGAAGTTGCTATTTCTGCAGTGTGGCCACAAAAGGGTTATCTGTCTGCAGACCAGTTCCACATGATGTATCTTTGCCAATTCTAGTTTCACCTGATTATGGCCTCGTACCTGATGATATCAGTGATGATAGCAGTACTGAAGGGGCATGCACATTAGATGCGGATGTTGAATATGAGGATGCTAACTCTGAGCTAAAGTTATTTACTCCGGAAGATTTGAATGATCTTGTGAGAGATCTGTCACCGTCAAAGGAGAAAGCAGAACTTCTAGCAGTCAATGGACCTCTCTGCTACTTCCATAATATAAATGGATTGTTCGAAGCCTTGTCACAGACATATGAGGCGTTTGACTGGCGTCTCTTTATTGATGCTTCTAAGACAAGTCTGAAATCTGTCCTCTTGCACAATGGCAATGTAAAGCCTTCCATTTCTATTGGCTATTCTGTCCAACTTAAGGAGACATATGGCAATATGGACATTCTTCTTAAAGACATAGAGTAACGAGCCTATCAATGGTACATCTGTGGTTATCTTAAAGTCATAGGCATGCTAATGGGTATGCAAGGAGGATTCACGAAATACTGTTGCTTCCTCTGCCTGTGGGATAGCCATACTACTGCAAAACATTATGACAAGCGTGACTGGCCACTTCGATATACATATGAGCCTGGAATAAGCAGTGTTCAGTCCGTCCCCCTGGTAGAGCCTCAGAAAATATATCTTCTTCCTCTTCATTTGAAACTAGGTCTAATGAAAAACTTTGTGAAAGCAATGGCTAAGGACAATTCTCAGGGATTCCAATATCTGTGCAAAAACTTCCACAACTGAGTGCGGCAAAACTAAAAGAAGGCATATTTGTGGGACCACAAATCAGGAAGGTTTTAGCAGACACTGACTTCGAGAATACCATCACTCCTCTTGAACTAAATGCATGGCTAGCCTACAAGGGGTTATGTGAAAACTTTCTGGGCATCAATACGTCACCTGCATACAGAGATGGCGTGGAAAACCTTCTTTATTCTTATAAAGAAATGGGATGCAGTATGTCACTTAAAATCTATTTCCTGCATTCGCACCTAGACTTTTTCTTAATATCCACTAGGATATTAAGAACATGACAACTCGCTATCAAGGATTTTGAATGAGAGCATGATGGGAGATCATTGTTGTATCGTGATAATCCCGAGAAAAAATTCAAACGCAAATCCCATGCACAACGTTTATAAGAACATAAGAAGAAAAGAAGGAGACTGCAAAAGACCATTCATGGCCTATTCATGACTTATTAGCCATTCAATCATTGTTTACCATTCTAATACATGCAATATAAGTACCATTAACTTTATGATGCTTGTGGAATAAACAAAACATTGCTATTTATCTTTATCATATGTTTATGCCTAAAGAGAATGATAAATTTTACAGTTTCTATATGTTAAATGCATCATTTTGTGTCAGTTAAATTTCTCAATGCACATGGAGATATACAGCAGGCAATTTTTTTCTAGCAATGGAGCCATGCAACCATATATCCCCAGTTTTGGCAAAGAAATCAGACTAAAACGCTACATTCTATCAACGACGGCGGTCATATTGCATTTTCGAATATCTCGCAAACCTGATGTGCTAAAGAACAACTAAAGTCAGATTTTAAATCAGCGAAAAAAATGCCATGAGAGAAGTTTTCTCAAATCTCTGATGATCAAAAAAAGAGAAAATTTGTTAGCCAGTGTTAGTAGTATTATTATCTTAAACGAAGGAGCTACAAGTTGTCAAAGAGGCTTTCCAACACAAGTGATGAAGCTAGGGACTGTGAAAGTCTGAGGTGCACCTCCTGAGTATACCAAAGGGAAGACGAATCTGGGCCCTCAGAACGCAATAATTCTTCATTATATGAAAGCGATGAGGTTAGACAGGAGAAAATAAATGAGTGTTTGTAATGTGTGTAATATTTCATACCTCTCAGTTCTGTGATGCGCATCTCAGTGTAGACATCTAAAATAGGCTTCAAACTCTCTCTTCCAGGGATATTTATGAACCTTTAAGGGACGAAAAAATGGTTTCTTGCTGCCGTTGGGTGAGTGGTCAGCCACGGTGGCCACTTCGCCAGAGGGACAGTATACTGTTTTTTCTCTTATTAAGAGTGGGTAAAAGCCAACTAGGATCTCTCTGCGACAAATTGTAGGAGGCAGGGGAGATCTGTAAGAGAAAGTGAAGATGGTAAAAGTGGAGATGTGTAGGGGATATATAGGCGCAGATCTGTAGTGTAGTGTAGTGAGGTATGGAGCAAACATAAGAGCAATATGTTCTCCTTATTTAATATTGAGAATGTTTGCGAAATTTGAATCTCTCCATATATCCAACTTATTTCCCCCTATTAAATATATCTAACCAGCTATCTATCTATCGAACGCATTTTACTTTACCAACAACCAAACTTCAATTGATGGCTGAAACACGAACCCTCTGTTATTGTTATCTCCCCTTAACACTCAAAACTTTGAATTAACAACTCGAAATTGAATTCGTCGTTATTAAATTTGTGACTTGAAAAATGATGTTTTTGAAAGAGATTAAAATTGTCTTCAGAAATTTAACCCAGCAAATGTGAATTCTGTTGACTAAAGATTGAGTCCTGCGTGGAATAAATTCGAAAACGTCTATTTTCATTCAATCCTGATCTTGGTGTTTAAGAAATTAACTTGTTAACACCCAACAAGGGTAATTATCTTAAAAATAGATAGTAGCATAATTATGAACCTATGGTAAGATTGTTGAAAGTGTGGCTCATGGATAATTTAGAAAAAGTTAAAATAGTGATCAATAAACGAATTTTTCACTGCATCTGTTCGTTTTTCTGATTTTTAGGAATAGCTAAACTGGTCTTTTAATTTCCAAGTCTTTAAGAATTGTGCAGTTCACTCTAAATTTAGATTAGATTTTGTATTCAGAAATTTGTAGGTAAATATAAAATTTTCCCCTTCATATTTTAACTAACGTAGGAACGTTGAAAATATTGAGTAGTTTTTAATGTTTTATTTCACAATTGTTGCCATGAAATCAATCCAGGCAGATGAGTTCAGGGCAGCGCTATATTCTAAGGTGTAAAATATCTTTATTTATTCTTAACTAACTGAATGGGAGGCAAAAGGTATCATAACCTTACATATTAAGATTTTCTGATATAAATATTAATTAAAACTAAATCAAATCCTAAAAATGACCATGAACAATTTACGTAAACTTTCGTTTTGAATGATTGCGCCAAATGGCTAGGATTTAATTATATTTTTTCAATTTTTTAAATGAAATTTATTTTGAGCTGCAATTAAATTTTTCTTAATTGTTGTTAAATAAAAGAATCCTAAAGAAAATAATTATTATTACCAAAAAGATGCCAATTTCAGAGATTTTAATGTAAAATGTTACTCATTTAATTCTATTATTTTAGTTTTAAAGTTAAAGGAAAACCCGGCGAGTGTAATTACAGAAAAAATATTTTTAAAGTATGTTCTTAAATGGTGATGTTAGAAGAAGTGAGAACATATGTAAAGTACGAAGCATTTGTAGGGTCCTTACTTCTGTGTATAGGATTTGAGGAAAAGCGCAACTCTCCTAGTAACACACACGTTTTTCGTGATATTAATTTTTTAGAGGACAATTGTTTTGTTTGTATTATGACCCCCATCCTTTTCATTTATAATAAATATTTGTACTTGTGTTTGTGTGTTATTCTTCCTTGTTTGTGCAAATTAGGGTATTAAATTTCTTTCAAATATTCTCCGTTCTCAAAGAAGGCGATCCGATGTTGCAGACGGAATTCGAGAAACCAAAAATTACGGATGAATTTGCATTTCCTGACTATTTGAGGCTTTCAGGATACATCTACAACTTATTAAAAATCGACAAATAAATAGTATTACTTCTTTTGATGCATTTCAAGTATATAACACTCCTGGCTGACTACAGTATAAAACAAGACCCTCCGGTGACGTTCTCAGGAATATTAGCTGTCGCTCAGTCTTGGGGTTTGTCGTTTTAACGCAGGTAAAGGAACTCGTAAAATTACATGCCGCAAAGTACCTTACACATTAACTCAGGGGCGCCAATCTTCGTCGAGGCTTCTACAATACCATACGCATACTAGCTCAGTTTTAACGAATTTTCACTTAATGAAACTAGGTAAAAAAAACCTCATGGTTGCTTCTCTTTAATGGGAAAATATAGCGGGAGATTTAAATGTGATGCCAAAGACGACCCGGGGCAGAGAAAGCACCAATTTTGCTTGAAGCACCTGGGTAGGGAGGGTGTAAGGGCCTTTGGTGGTTTGATCGTAGCATGGGCACGATCCTCCTCTAACATCATGCGATCCATTATTGTTGAACAGGAATCCCACAACCAATTTTCTCATTCCTTGATTCAATATTGGTTGTTGAGAGATCCCTCTTGTATCCTTGGGGCCATATCCATAATGAACTGGATTCAGGGGCCGATATACCGAGTTTCAAATCCAGCGAGAGGGGAAAACAAAAGTTGACGAAATCTTACGGAGCTAGTCGTCCAAAGTCCGCGCAGTGTCTAACGCGTGAATGCAGCCAGCTTTATTCACAACTTCCGAAGACAAATCGTCAATCACGATACCACTGTCTCTCTCATCTCCCTCTCACCCCACACATAACACATCACACTTCCTGTAAGAAGCCTGCAGAGAGAAGTTTCTATTTTGCGCTCCCTTGACGCGGAACGAGTGGCCCTCCATTGGGCTACAAAGCTTAGCCTGCTCACAGGTTAATGGCAAATAACAGGTTTACCACTCTTCCATCACCTCCCCCAACAACGAGGACCGGTTTCAGGTTCCTTCAGGCACTCCACCTGGAGCCATCCTTTTGTCAGGTTGGGGACTTTGGTTGAGGGGTTAGATCGCAGTTGCAAGTGCGATTGAAGGCATTGGTTTGACAGTGCCTAGGGTTTGCCACCAAGCAGCAACCGTTAACATTATTTCCTGGCTCAAGCGAGAGCCACCGATGCCACATCAAGGAAGTATGGATGACTAACCCCTTCCAGAGTCTCCGTGATGGAAGGGGAATATGTTGTGTGAGAAAATAATAAGAGAAAGAGAGACCCACGTTTTGATTGGCTATGAGCGCGATGCCATATGCAGATTAAACAGCATTGGGATGGTGCTGAGATTGGTGGGACCTCCCTACAAGGTGGCACCTCTCGCATAGACTCGAACCCGAGCAACCTTGGAGTATGAAATCAATCTCGGTATCTCCGGCAGTAAGAGATCCGCAGGAGAGCTTTCAACTCGTAATCTTTCCCTACAGTTTCTTTGTAAGTCTCGATTTAATGGTTCGTATCAGCCCCGCCCTCCCTCCCCTTCCGTAACCCCGGAGGACTTGTTTTCTTTGTAAAGACATAATCAAGAGTTGCGCACCCTAGTGTTTTATAACTTTTAGGTAGTCTATTTTGTCCTTTATTATCTTTCGCACATTTTCTCTAAAATTTGGCAATTTTAATGTGATCTTGATTGAAAACCTTCGGTCGTCCTTTTTTAAATAAGTGAAAAAATGCAAAAATATTTTATTTTAAACAGAAAAATATAAAATATAACGTGGTATTTTGAGCTGTAGAAACTTAAAACCTTCGAACAGTTCTTAACAAGAGGGAAAGTCCCTCCAATGACCTGAGGCGTTTTGTGATAAGATGATAAATGGTTATTGCATTGATGGTTTCCCGTGGTGCAAATCACTTACAGGTCCCTTTGAATGGCTAAATGAGGCTTCTCTACCACTAGATGGCGCCACCCAGCACCAAATCAGGCAGCAGATTTGAAGTGTCCGGGGTGAATAACTCTATGTGCCATGGTCATATCATGCATCTCTTAATTGGGGCCCGCAGCTTAACTTGAAATTCAACCCATAGAAACATAATCTTCAGAGATAAATGCAACATACAGTATATGTATTGCAGTGTTTATGACAATGGAAATTTAAAAGAGTAGAGATAGCGCGATGCGGTAAGATCAATAAAAAACAATAATAAAATCAGGGCGGCTGCCTCAGTCACCCAATTTGTCACTGAAGCAAAAAGGAAAGGTGAAGGGAGATTCATAATCATGGTCAAGGGGCCTCACCAAAAAGGCAAAAATGTCACCTAGGTTTTGAATGACAAATATGTGCATACGAGACTTCTATGGCTAAGAAACCTCCCTGATATACATCCCATAGATAACACTGGTGAATTGTCAAAAGTAGATTTTCCTACCTAATTCGAGCATACTGAATTCAAATCTGAAATCAGATTCTCTTTAAATGATAAAGCATTTTCTTAATATCAATTACTAATATTATACAATAACTTTCATTTTATCACGCCTATTATCATGCCCTGAAGTAATTTTAAATATTCCTTTTGCGTTATTTATATTAAGGCAGGTTTTTTTCACAAACTTTTTATTGCATATGAGAATAAAATTAAATTACACATTATGATTACAAATACTGTAATCAAATAGATGCTAATTTATTAATGACCGTACATCAGGTTGGAGGCCCTCTTCTTGATTTCAATCCGGCAAAAGTTTGCGTTTGTAACTGTTCTCTGCCTGATCTCTTCTAATCGTCCAGTAGTAGTCCGCCATCATGTGTCTATCCCAGTGACCTTGGTAGCGCTCTTCCATCGTCATCAAATCCTGATGGAAGCGTTCCCTTTGTTCATCGCTCACGACTTCCAAATTCTTTGGGAATCGGTCGAGGGGACTATTTAGGAAAGGCAGCTTCACACTCATGTTGCATCCCTGATTACGATATGATAAAAGCATATTAGTAACCAGATCCTCGTAGTTATGCGCTTTTTTGTTCCCCCAAAAGTTCCGATCAATGGCAGAAAATGAGAGCCAGGCTGCCTTCTCTTTTTCATTCATGGTGTTCACGAATCTAGAATCACTCAGAAGTCATCGGATTTGGGGACCATGGAATACTCCTGCTTTTATTTTTTCGTATGACAAAGCAGGAAACGCCGATACTATGTACTAAAAACAATCATTTTCAGTGCTCAACGCCTTGACATACTGCTTCATCAACCCCAGTTTGAGATGAAATGGAGGGAAAACGATCTTCTCTTGACTTACGATTCGCTCATTAACAATATTTGGCATTCCTGCTTACAAAGTTTTCTGAACTGGTAAATCTTTTTAGGGCCATTGTTTGTCACAGGCTCGACTGTAACACATACAGATATAGCATGGAAACTTTGTATATCCCTTCTGCTAGCCAGGGAGGAAGTTGACCATCTTCAGGTCTACACATATGATCCAATTGTGTTCATAGTACTTAAGGAAATCCATAGCCATTCTTTTGTCATGGTGAATTACTCTCAGATGGACAGAGTAAATGAGAGGAACTGTACCAAAGTCATTGCCATTATGCAAAAGGATACACTTAAGGCTACGTTTGGAGCTATCCAAAACCAGTCTCCACTCAGAAGGGCTATATGTAAGTGCCAAGTCCCAACTCGGCAAACAGACCAGGAACATCGTTGCAGTATACAAATTGTTTGTTCTCACAGAAATACTTAAAAAAATGTACTCTCCCTTGTTCAGTAATATGATACCCGTACCAACCTGTCAAGCATATGTCTTTCACTCAAGCTGGAGGCTAAAAGTTCTGCAGCTTTCTTGGAGAGCGCGAAATCACGTATCAAGTTATTCAAATCCTCTTGATTGAAACAGTGAGGAGCTAATTACTGTTAAGCATCTGATAATGAATCTGCAGACTCTGAATCCATTCCGTTGAAGTCCATATCAGGGACATCATTTTCATCCTCGGAAGAAGCATATCCACTGAAAATCGGAACTGGTAAAGACTCATAATGAGGTACTGGCCGGATCGCCGAGGGGATGTTAGGGTAGTCGATCTTGTGCCGATTTTTCTTGCAAATCCCTTTAGTATTCACCAGACAGAAATAACAGTCTGATACATGATCCTTTGGCTCTCGCTACACCATTGGAGTGGAAAAGGAAGACCATTTCTCTTTCCTTTCGTCCACTCATGAAGATGTTCCACACAACTATGGCAAATAGCATGTGGGGCCCACTTCTTATCTTGATCGCCAAGAGGAACATCAAAATATGCGTTATAAGTGCGGATCACAAAGTTTGATATATGGCGCCTTTGACGGAGTAGCATGTAACAGCCACATATGTAGCAGAAGGTGTTTGGATCATTAACGCAATTTATTCTTGACGAAGCCATCACTCTAACATGGGACCTGAAGAAAGAAGCAATAATTTCAATATTTTGCACAATAACCCTTATTACTATCTTACTATATGTACTGTGAAGTATTTGCTTTCTACAAGCACCCTCTCTGTCTGTCTGGAGGGCTGTTAGGAGAAAAAAAAAGAAAATAGAAATTACAGAATAACTATAGCATGTTGGTCAAAATGGATTATATATTCGAAATCAGCACGAAAAAAAGAACTAAAATTGGCAGATAAATCTAAGTCAGCAGAAAATGTGATTAAAATGGTTCCCCTGTGTAATCTACTAGCAATTTTAAAGCGTAAAATGAAGGAAACACATATAAATAATAATTATCTACCATAAACATCATTTCGTGTGTGAAGGAAAAAAGGCCGGCGTTGAAAACTTGTCCCCTACTCATCAATTCCAGACAAAATTGCATTCTTCACTAATTTAGGCTAAAAGTTAGTTTAAATGTATTATGTAGTATGGATCATAGCTTTTTAAAATTATAATATAATGCATTTCAATGATTATATAACAATTTAAAATGATAATTATAATAAGTATCTTTTATTTCCACTTTAAGTATAAAAGTATTTAAAAGTGTCCGTGAGCTTTCGTTTTGGCCCCGTCATAGCGTTCGATCTAAGCTAAAAAAATCATTTGGAAGAAGATTTGGCGGAATCTCTAAATTACTTTTAAGAAATGCTTAAGTTAGGGGAAGTGATAAAGTTTGAAAAGAATATAGCACGGGAAGGACCTGGAAATTAATAAATCAGTAGCTTTGCCCGTTCGTTATGAAAGCCAGTTCCGAGGCGGGGATGAGATTATTATGTTGCATATATAGAATGTGTTTGGTGGAAAATATTTTGTGCATAAATATTCAGGGAGACGAGTTATTTTTAGCATCAAATCAAAGACATACGAGTCAAAAGATATGTTTCATTCCTGCTCCCTTGCATCTGATCTGCAGTGCAACCTACGCAATTGCATATCAGAGGCCAACTGTTTGCTCTTTACACAAGAAATGTTGCAAAACTTTGGGAGAACACCTGGTATTTTTACTTTATTATTGTTATTATCATTATAAATTGTATTATTGCTATTAATATTATCATCCAAAACAAAAAAGCCCCTGAAAACGATGTCATTTTTGAGAGAGTTTGTGAAATCATAAAGAAGTATGTGAATTAAGGGAATATTAAAAGGAGTAAAACTAAATAACGCAGACCATTCGACAAAGGGAGGGTGCGCAACTATTCCGAATCTGCCCCTACAGATTTAGAGCAGACCTCCCTGAAGAGTCCTGGTGCAGTAATGAGACAATTTAAAAAACAAATTGGACAGTTTATTGCCTACTGCCAATTTCCCTTCTGCGAAGTATGTGTGTAAGTATAGAACGAGAAGATAACAAGGCAGGTGCCCCTTGGCACATAAAGGGTGTGTCTGTATAGTGAAGCCATCTCGGATACTGAAATCATTTGCAAACTAATTGGAAAATTTCAAGGTCGTCCTTTAAAAACAATGGAGCCACTCACAAGTTTCACTAGTGAAATAGGCTAGTAATGTGGATGGAATAAAATCGTCGATTTGGACTGACGAAATCGACAATAAGAAATGTCATTGAAATTCAAATGACCTCGATGAAGTCTTTGAAATAAAAGTGTTAAATAATTTAAATAAAGAGACACGAAGTAAATGAAAATCAATAAATATGTCAAAAGTGGTAATTTTAATAAAAAGGTCAAGGATAATTGGACAAGTTGGTCTTGTAGCAGTTAGATCAGGGAGTGAAGAAGAGGCTGGAAGGTAATTCAACCATAGACGGTATGCACCAAAGTCTGCCCGAGAGATGGGAAATTGCGTAAATCTCCTCCAAGGCAATAAGGCTATCATGCTTTGGATTTATTGGGACGTGAAAGGAGTCATTTATTAGGAGTTCCTCATTAATAAACAAACAGTTACCAGGGACTTATGTTTTCAACAATTGTAACTTTGAATGAAATTCGAACATAAACGTCCTTTAAGTTGAGAGCTTCTTCGTTATCTTCCATAGTTCTCGGCCTTGCATCTCCTGATTCCTATTAATTTAAATCATTAAAACATCAAAGAAATATCAAATTTGCTCCTTTGGAAGGAGATGGAAAAGGTATAGCATATAATATATTTGCTCAAACCCGAATCAATTCTCCAAGAAAAGCATCCCCTGCTTACCTCAACGATGGTAGAGCGTTGTCAATAATAATAGAAACTATATTGCTCAAAAAATATATTTCTTTCACATTAAAAATGATTTTACATTTATATAAGCGCGATTAATTTAATGACAAGCTAATATCTATCACTTTATTCATATTTTCAGTTTTCTGCTTCTGTTAAGGATCCTTTGCTTTACTCTTACTTTTCGACTTGATAGTTAACTTTTATCTACAATCATGTTTTTGGCTACCGCTATGTCACCTTTTATCCATATTCTCTCTCTTTAAGTTCCTTGAGTCTTATTTACTCATTTTCTCTGCTTTCTTTTAAGGTACGTTTAGCATTATTTCTACTTTGTTTTTCCTCTAAATCTCCTTTCATCTTTATTTCTTCTCTTAACATTCTTTTACGTCTCATTTATTCTTATGATTACTTTCCCGGTCCCATTCACCTTCCTTTATTTATATTCTGTTTTAATTTTCTACTTTCCACAAGTCTTCAGCGTTCCTGAAACACGAATCACCCGAGGAGGGATCAAGAGATTCGTCCTAGGAAGAGAGATTAGGGGATTTATCCTGCAAATTCTATAAAATACAAACTAATTAAATCTGATATATTTAATTAACTAATTTTTTAATGAAACATTTGGAAGAAAAATACCTCAAGAAAATGTTATTTTCTGATTTATTAATCTATTAATTATTATTCCTATTATATTAATATTACCTTAATTGCACATTGTTATTATTAAAACAAATATTGCACATTATTATTATTATTACTTTTCCATAAATTTATAGGCGAAAAAACGAGAGAATCTTTGCTCAAAGCTTCTTCAGGGGTGTTTGGTAGTCGAAGCGCTTAAGTTAGTCGAAGTGAAAAGTTGTGAGAGTTGTGAATAGTCCCAAAATATGACTCTTTTTGAGACTCGGGATTAGGATTTGGTGTTGTTCCATTTCACCATAAATATATATTTTTTAAAATATCAGACTGTGCTGCCCCGCTTGGTTTTTATTTTCTGCATAATTTTTTTAATTTCCTCTTCTTCGCTGTTTCGGATTTCAGTTGCCATTTTGACTCCCCCTCCCCTTCGATTACCTCTCGGGAGGTCAAAATGAAGCAGGCGAAGTTTTCGTGACGGCGACTGTGGAAGATGCTGCGGGGAGATCACCACCACGGAGTTCGCCTCCCACTAGGGTCTTCAGCCCCCACATTCATCTTCAGTTCCTGGAGATGTCACCTCACGTACTCCGACCCCAGATGCATTTACCCTTCTACGTAAGTAGCTTCCAAGTTCTTCCTTGTTCTCCCTATTTTCTTCCCCTACCCCCTAGTTCCTCCTAATATATTCCTGATTCTCCTCTTTCTGATTGTTCCTCCTAGTTAATTTTTGTATTCCTCCATCTCTTAGTTCTTCCGGCTTCTTTTGGTTCCTCCTCCTCCGGCTCCTCCTGTTTCTTCTTTCTCCCTTCTCGTTCCTTTTAGTACCTCTTGATTCTGCCTATGTTCGATCAAGTTCCACATAAGTCTTTATTTTTACTCCACTCTCTTCCTGACTCACATATGCACGCGTTAATTATCACTAAGGATATTTAACTTTATTTTCAAGTTGTTTTAAATCGTAAGTTTTATTTCGGTTTTTGAATAACCGATGAATTTTCCGTGAATTCGATTAATAACCCGAAATAATTTTTTGGTGGAACTAATAATTGTAAGTACTAATTTGGCAGGTTTGTAATACGATTTTCCCGATTATATTGTACACAATTCCCTTTGTTTTCTTATAATGACCTACTTTTCGAGGAATAAGGAAAATGTAGATAAAATGTCGAAGAGACAAATAATAATATGGTAATTAAAGAAG
This sequence comes from Ceratothoa steindachneri, assembly GCA_963969495.1. Taxonomy (NCBI): domain Eukaryota; kingdom Metazoa; phylum Arthropoda; class Malacostraca; order Isopoda; family Cymothoidae; genus Ceratothoa; species Ceratothoa steindachneri. Next base: position 133,316,962 of record OZ018319.1, read on the forward strand.
AAAATGGTTAGTTTGGTGGGTATAAAAAAGGAGTAAACACTCTCATCGGCAGGGTGAAGTTAAGCCACATCGAGAGTTTTAAAAGACTGATGGAATCCCGATTGGGGTCTAATTCGCGCTGGATGGCTCTCTTGACCTGTTTTTAAGATCTTACCTTAAGCTATAGCCACCGAGAAAGGACTAAAAAAACCTCTACCAATCGGTGGTCGAATTGGTTACCCAAAACAAATTGCAAGGATTGTATGATAAATTTATTATCCAAATGGAAACAAATAATGTTATAGGTAGTAATGCCTTATATTTTTTCTATTGAGTAAGGTCTCTGAAAACAATTCAAATCACTGATGAAATTCCTTACATGTAAAATTTAATGTTCTGGTTGCCCATACAAAATACTATGGGCAGATAGTGGATCAAAAAGGCGATCAAACTGACTTCACAAACTACAAACCAATGAGTTTTTTCTCGTGTTTCTATATATTCTTCAAAACCACTAGCAACAGATTCCAAAACCAGCATGATGAGAAAAATTAAAAGGCCAATTGAAAGCCAAGTGGAAGGCAAGAATCATCTTCATAAGCAAAATCCCAATGTACCTGAAAAGAAAAGTATACAAGCAAACCATCATCTGGAGCAGAAAATTGGAACCTGACCCCAAAACTTATATTAAAAGTTAGAACAACCCTTAGTTCCTATTAGTGCATTATGGTAGGGATAACTTAGCATGACAGAAAAATAGCCAAATGGATAGGTGAACAAACCAAACATTAGAATGTAGTGGAGCTATAAGTAACCTAAAGTGGAGAAAGGCAAGCCACGAGGCAAGATTCTAAGACAATAGCTCGATCAAAAAAATAACTGATTGGACTCCACTTGAAAAATTGCAACCGTAATGAAGACCCAAGCCAGAATGGAGAGATAATCTATGATAAAAATTGGAAACAAAGTGCACATGATCGACCAAAATTCAGAAAGATGAGAAAGGGTTTCTTTCAACAGTGGGATGCAAATGCCTGAATTGCTGCTGCTGATAATATTTCCATGCTTCTCACTTTCTGTCCCTTCTTCTTGTTCTGGCGAGATATGGTCGACTTCATGGGCCAGTGAAAAATTCGAACTGTTTTTTTTTATATTTTAAGGACCAGTAAAAGTATGCCCGTCATGTGCTATTGCACAAATCCATTGGAATTTGCGAAATGTAATCGATTGTATATTTTTACAATTCTATTTACATAGTGAATGCATCTGTCAAGGGTTTCCCAATTAAATGACTTAAGATCTTTTAGATTAATAGATCTTGAAATCAGATTGGCAAATTATACAGGGATTAATTACCATTCTGATCTTGGAAGCAGTCTTCAGAATTCAAATAAAATTAAGAGTTAAAATTACTTCCTGGATAATAACAATTCATAAATTACTCATAAGTAGATATGAGTAATGCAAATTTTCAAATTGGAAAATAAAGCCAAAGTTTTGCACTTTTTATGACGTACGAATGTGAAATTGTCCCAATTAAAGCAAAAAGGAAATAAAGATTAAAAATTCATATATGCTAAACATCTTTGAACAAGTCGAAACCCTCGCGCCTAAGCTTCTAATTTCCTGTTTTTGTTTTTGCCACCGATTCGCACCCCCTCTGATATCAATTACAGTGGGAACTTACAACTTTAAAAGGGTTATTCCCTGTGAAATATAGTACTTAATTATCGAGTCATTAGAGTATGGTTGCATTCTTGCCAGCTAGGCTAAATTATACATTGACCCGAATTCGTGTGAACACAAGTGATTCCGACCATTTCGCCAACAGGCAAAACATCCATAATTTCGGAGGTACCATTCACTGACGATAGGAGACCACAACAGAGGTAATATCATATCTCTAAATAAAAAAGTACCATATTGGTAGAGACACTAGTTCCGTTTTGACGGATGTCGTATAAAGATCTACATGAACTATAAACTGGAAATATCTAATAATGTTCTAAATGAACTAAAGAAGCTAGGTAGATTCTTAAGGTCTATAAAATATATAAAACGGAGAGATTTTGTACAATTTTGCTTGAAATACAAACTTCGCAAGCATTGAAAATCCCTAAACGAAATACAAGTCTTTTACATGAAATTCTACATGAACTACAAAATGGAGAGATCTTGCGAATGTAGCATCTGTTATAATGGAAAAACTTCGAAGTGCCCCAAACCCGTACTGCAGCTTCCTGGAAATTTAAATCATAGAAGCAAAGAACTTCAAAGATAAGAGACTACTAGGGACACTAAAGAAGAGGAGAACATGCAGCTCTCATGGGAAAGTCCACATTCCACAAAGAAAACTCTCGAGGGAGGTTGAGAAATATTGATTCTCTCTTCTCATCCTTGATAATAAATTCTTCACTCCCACTGATGATCAAATCGATTGATACAAACCGAGAAATTTTGGCAAGATCTACAGACCTTCATAGGCAGAAAATTTACCACCAACATATGTCTATTGAGTACATATCTGTTGGTTCGGAATCCTTTAGATTACTTGTTAGAGAATATCGCCAGATCGTGAGCAGACGTTGATCTTCTTAACCTCAGGATGCGTTCACGACAACATTATGTGAACCTGGACTTAAGAAATGAATCCTATGACTTTAGACTCAACGATTTTAATTGTATTTCACACGAAAATTGCAGTTTACGCATCAATTCATCGAAGTCTTTATAATAAATAAAAGGTTTCACTAATAGAAATTAAGAGTTGCCATTGGAGTCAGATACAGACCGAGTGGCCACCAGATATAACGGCTTCAATATTATTATATACGATAACACAGAATTTTTTACTTATAAAATTACTCAGATGTAAAATAAGTTTCACTCAGGAATCCTTGAGGATAATTATGTTCAATTAATATGTTTAAGGAGAGAAGTGATCGATATTACTTATAAAAATAGCATTAAAGAAACTACTACATTTAGCTGTTCCTTGATTTATTTACTAGGATTCGCTGTGACGAAATCTAAGGATGTAGCTACTTCCGTATATAGGTCAGGCAGGGACGAAATATAGGCGACTATCTCCCTATACGAGTGTATAGCTTGGTTGGGAAAAACTAAATCTCTATGCCCTCTGTGTGATAGGCAACAGACAGTGCGAAGCAGAAATAAAACTTAAATGTGCAGGATAGCATGTAAATATAAGGGTTCCCCATTTAATCTAATACATACCCCAGTTTAGTCCCTTTAAATAATAGTGATCCCGGTTCATGGCCATTTAAATAATCGAAGTCCTTAAACGGGAAATATGGGAGTAAGAGTTGAAATATTAAAGTAGCTTTTTAATAAGTTAGGTTAAGTTTTATTGGTTTGATACAAAACCATAGCATGCGACTCAGATCTACAGTGCCATAGATACCAACATTCACATAATATGAACAAGGAAAATTCTAAACGACCTCCCTAATACTTAAATAGCAATTGTGGGGAAAATTAGGGTAATTTCCCACATAAGATCGACTAAGGAAATGTAAGAGGGTACAAAAGAGTCTTCAAGGTGAGTTTGAAACCTTCAAAGGAGGGAGAGTCATTCACCAATCTCGATTCAAATACAAAAAGAGAACGACCATCTATGCAGTCCAGACGAGTACGAAGAACCAGATTTCGGGAGAGCTGGGATGGACTTTGTTAGCAGGCAAATTAGGACCGGGAAGCGGTGTATAAGGAATTAGAGCTCTGTCAAAGGATCTCGAAGTAGTCCAGTAGTAAGGAAGTTGCAGGATTTAGGCATGCATGTAACGAAGGCATGGTTGGCAAACTCAAGGCTCCTGTGGTTAAAATGTTGTAGAATGCGACCATGATTACAAAGAAAATAGCGAAAGGTTTCATAGAGAGCAACATGAATTCGAAGAGATAACCGAAAAATCAAAGTGACGTCAAGAAACCGGGCATTTCAATAGTTGTGTTACACCCGTCACGACGCCTTCAACAAAGGACACAATGATAGCTTTGATGCAGTTGGAAACGTTTTTTTAGTGTTTTAACATATACATATGTGTTTAAACTGTAATATTAATCAATTGCAACCGCCCTCGGTAGCTAGCAAGCCCTTAGGGCCTTGCACACGTTGCGGACGAAGTCCTTCCTCATGCTGGCCCACACGCGGTTGGAGGATAGCACTTAAAAAGTTGTTCTTGTATACGCTCGGTGAGCGAAGACCTTTCCACGCAACTCAAGCTCTTGCCGCCCTCCTCTTTGACAGTCTGTCACTGTGGCCAATGAAATGTTCATCTTTTTCGCGAGCGCTGTCATTTTGAGCTTCAGAGCACATACGAAGGCTTTTTGAACAACCAAAGGGTTGACAAAGTGAAGATTGTCTAAACTTGGTCGATCAATGAGGTCTTTCCCGTTGGTTGAGCGTCACCGCAACTCTGTGGATGGTCATCCGGCTGACAGTGTGCCGCTTGGCAATGTCGGAATTGTGTTGGTACGCGCGCAGACGAGTAACCATCTCGTTTTTTGTCACTTCCATTTTGACACACCTGCACTCAATGGAAAATAATGTTTAATGAGATGTGCTGGAAGAGTAAATTTTTAATTTTTCATTACCGGATATTTTTTTATTACACACGCAATCCTCTCGAAAGAGGATTGGTTTTACAAATCAATTAGAAACCCTGGTATTTAATTATATAAGAAAAGAAGGCGTTGGATGTGCCAACATTTAGATGTAGCTCGAAGGATTTGCCGTGCACAACATCAACAGGAGTTCCTACGAGTTTTAACTAAGTTTTGCCCCTACTGAATTTCATAAAGTTGAAGAGAGACACTTATTGATGAGGTTAAAAGTGGAAACTAGATTTTTAAGAGTTTCAGCCAACGATGCTAGAGTGCCATTAGCATAGAAATGAAACTAAATTTCATAAAAAATACCAAGAAAAGGAAGAGAGATGCGAACCAGAAGTAGGCAAAGAACAGCACATGGGGGAACACCGGAAAGGCCCTCTACCGGTAGAGATAAATCAGTACCCGTGCGGAGAGAATGAGCGCGAGATCGTAGGTCGCAACGGCCAAATCTCCTGAAACGTTGCCTATCGGATGTCTTTGATTCAGTAAAAATGAAGGGCTATGGCTTTTTAAATTGAAAGCATAGTTATATACTGTAAAGAATATACATCTGTGAGACAAGAAATGTTGGATTCTGCGTAAAAATATTTACACGTGAGAAAGATACAGCAGTGCAGCCATGAATTAATTGTTGTTCCTCGACTAATCGGCTGCGAAAAACCAACATCTTTGCCCTTTGCTCTTGAGCAGCGACGGCACAAGCATGAGAGTTAGGGAAACCAAAGTATTGCGCTTCAGCTTAGAACACCCTCTTTGTGAGGTGTACTCGATTTTAATGTAATCCAGGATTTTTAATTCCAGGTTGGATTAGACAGAATTGGGGTAATATTCCATTGAGTCTCTTCAGCCTGCCTACTTTCATAATTTCAGTCCATAACCTCACCGCCTTTATGAATCTCTTGTTAAACATTGTAGTCAGAGACACCCAAGCTTCTTATCGCTCTTTTATTTAAAATATATGATAAATATTAACATTATTTTTTATACAACTGGTTATATATATTATAACATTACTGACTAATTATTTAGCTATTGTAATAATGATTACAATTTATTGGTATATGATTAAGACGTTACTGATATGTGACCAACATAATATCGCTGAGATATTACAAACTACCGGAATATAAGTGGCATATATATTGCTTACGAACTAGTAATTAATTAATGACACTTTATTGATACAATACAATACATCAAAAGTTGAATGAAGAGTTGACATACTCGAAAAAGATCTATCTCAGATAAAGGGGAGAAAAGCAAGCCCTCAACCGCCCCCGATTCTTTGAAGAATGCGCATCTTGAAAAAACCTACAAAATAAAATTAAATTTCAGCAACTTCAAATACAAGGTCCCAAAAAAATTCCAAAAAAATTACTCGTGAGAAAAATTCAAAACATGGCGTTGATTGAACTTAACTGAAAGTAAAAAAAATGAAAAAAAGCAAAAATTTGCATCTACATTTCTGAAAGTAAAACTCTGAAATATTACATAAACACTCATAGACTTTTCTATTGAGGATGCAAACATGTGCTTTCGTGAGTACTATTACCGTATACATTTCTGAACTCATTTTTAGCTAGCTACACCTGCTAATTCGACGAATTCATTAAGTGCAAATGAGATAGACACACTGGACAGTTTAGACATTGAATAGAACAAAGAGTGAATCAGTTAATGACCGGTTCGAAAAGATTACTTTATTATTCCCGTTTTATTTTTACCTCTCTGTTCTTTTCCTCCTTTTTTTCTCTCTCTTTACTTTATTGATTTCTTTCTTTCTTTTCCTCTTTATTTTTTATTTCTCACTTTCTCTTTGTCTTCCCTTATTTCTTTCTTTCCTTTTTCTTTCGAACTTTTTCTTGTTAATCTTTTATTTGTCTCTTACTCTTTTCTTTCTTCCTCTCTTCCTTTCTTTTTTTGCTTTACCTTGGAAAAGCGATACTCTATGTAACATAGAAGGACTACCAACCCTTTGGTCACTGCTTATACCTGATTCTTCGGGGACCCAGTTACCGATGTGCATCAAGTAGTAGTTGCCTACTTTCGCTGCAGCTTTACATTGAACAACAGCTTCATCTCCTCTCAGATAAATCCAGAACACATCAATTGTTTTCTTAATATTTATTTTTTCCATTCATCGTATCCGTCTTTACTTATATATATATTCTTTTTGTTCTGTTTTTCCATTTCTATTTTTCCAATGGTTTATCATAAATATTTCAACTTCCCCACACTTGCCATCGTTGGTCACCCAAGGCTAATTAGCGGCAAACACTTTGGAACCTGACCTTGGTGGTTTTTAATACGCCCCTTCCCCGGTACTGAATTTTTCCCTATCCAGCGAATATTTCCTTTCTGTTAATTCTGATTGCATCTTTTCATTTTTTAGAAGAGGAGGATTGGAAGGCGACATCACCTCTTTGAAACTAGAAGCTGAGCTGAAGGACGCCCCCAGACGGAGATCCTACACCTCAATGATCGCTATGAGGTACCATTACACCGAGAACAGATACATCCAGACCTCGACCTTGTCTAAGCACTCCAAGGTAAGTCAATGGACAACAAGGGTTAGGAAAGCAATGAAGAAAAGAGTTAAAGACTTGTAAATTAAGATTTGCAAATAGAGCTTGCAAATAAGGAATTGCAAAGAATCTCTTTGAAACGAGTTTAAAACAAAGAGTTGTAAATTATATTAAAATCGAATAGAAATTAAGAACTTTGAGTCAAGTTTAAATATGGGATTTGAAAGAATCTTCGAAAAAGAAATTTTAAATTACGATTCGTATTAGGTTATCAAGAAATTCCGGTCGTTTTGTATAAGACCTAAAAATGCTTCTTATAGATGTTTACATAGACTCAAACATGCTGCAAGTTGTTTAGAGATAAATGTATTACTTCATACACTATTGTTTAAAAGTAAAGTAATAAAAAAATAGTGTTAGATTACACATGAACTGTCTAGCTTACAAAGTTTACAACGTGTGAATATTGCTTGATCTCTTTTGGATCGAAATGCCAGTGAGCCATTTCTGGATATGATTGTTAAGGGATTTGAAATAAGGATTCTTTAGTGGGATATTGAACGTAGAAAACAATGGCGTTATCGCAAAAAAAAACCTTCACTACCTTTGGAAGTGATCTCAAACAGCGTAAAGATATGCATGGCATTTAATGGAATGAGGAAGTGGACAATCGTTATGAACTTCTGATAAAAGAGAAAAGAGTTATTGCTGACTATTATGTTCAACAATTGCAACGTTGAAATGAAGATCTTGACCTAAAACGCCTTTCACCGCAGGGTCAACCGAAAGAGTGTCACCCTACTTCATAGCGATGCAAGACCAAACCGTGGCACAATTGAAGAAATCAATGCACTGCATTGGGAAGTTCTTCCTCATCCTCTACATTGAACATACCTTGCAACATTTATCATTGATTACAATCATTGCAACATCGCGTAAGTGGCAAAGTTTACTTTTATATAAAGGAGGTGGAAAAGGATATAAAATCATGTATTTCAGCATAACCGAATGAAAAATATATATATATTTTTCTAACGACGTACATATAAGAACTTTGTAAAAATGTTTGCAAAAGAGAATTGCAAATAAAACTTTAATACAAGCGACAAATTAGGACTTTACAGTTAAGGCTTTTATTTAGGAGTTGTTAAATATAATGGTCGAGGCTATCGAATAAACTCCCTGGCAAATCGGTATTTTTCTTCACTTAAGAAGAGATGAAAATAATGACGTAGAAATGTAAGTAAAATGTAGATCAATCTAGAACAGATAGATAGAGGGATTTACAAGTCAGTATTATAAATCTCATTAAACCAGTTCGTACAAAGAATTCAAGCATGTTTAAAATCTCCCTCAAAATTTTTAATTTTTAGCTTCTGTTGCTCATTTTGGTTTTGTGTTACTTTGATCCCCTTTTTGTCTCAAACGTACACCAAATTTCGAATTGATCCGGTTTCTTTAATTTATTTGAAATAAATTTTTATGAAAAGTGATTACTTTGATTTAGATAAGATTCCAGGTTAATAGGAATTACATATTTGCCACAATTTGGTTATCAATTAAAAAAACTAGTAATTTCAATATTTCAAATACTAAAGAACTAAATAACTGTAAAAAACAAAGCACGGAAAAGAAGCTTTATTTCAATCACTGTAGGTCTAAAAGACCACCTACAGTGCTAGAAATAAAGTGATTAGTAATACACTTATCTCTAAACAACTTGCAGCTAATTTGAGACTATTTAAACATCTATGAAGCGTTTTTAGGTCTTATACAAAAATGAACTTAATTTTCAAGTGTCTCAATTATTGAAACGAAAGATGTTTATTTGCATTGTTTCTTTTGCCTGCAGGTATAATTTTTCTTTGATTAAAGAGGCTTGATATCAGAAACCATAATTTCATGCGTCAGAAACGGCAAATCTGTCTTCTATAGCAAAAGACTTGATTGCTCTTTGTTGTAGAAACAGAAATTGATTTAAATATATATCTTAATTACTAAAGTCTTAGAATATTCTTTCTGCAATCCTGTAATGCAGATAGTAAAAGAGGAGTGTGTTTGAGATCATGACGTCTACGTGAATGAATCGAGGTAGACTCAAGGTCACTGCCAGGAGAATTTTAATCAGCAGAACGAGAAAGAGAGAGCAAGTGCTTTGACAGGAGAGAGAGGAGTCAGATTAAAATAAATATAAAATAGATAAAAATGCAGGATTTATACAACTATTTCCCTAAATTAACATCAGAATTAACTGATCAAAACTTGAAAACAGTTAACATTTTCCGATCTATGTTTCTCTAGTTTGGGAGGAATTTGTGTTTTTTGCAATTATGTGTGAAAACCTCTCTGTGAATTTAGATGAGTGTGACTCTGTGCGAATGCGGCAAATGCCTTTTCTCTTTTGTGAGAAAACAAACACTTGCAACATGATGAACTTATCCTTATTATCACAAAAACATTATTATTATAATTACACTCTGACTGATATGAATGAGCGTTGACTTAATAAAAATTCAATGCAATGCAGATTACAATACATTCAGATGAAAATTAATTTGGAGCTCCTTTCAATTTTGAGATTTGCAAAAGACATAGAAGTGCTTATGTATTGAGACTATTCATAGTTATATATGAACAAGTCACTTGTACGTAAAAATGTTAATAAAGGAATATTTTGAAAATTTACAATGTTGGTTGAAATGCATTTGAAATTAAATAATTATGTGGATGATACGTTTGCTGTTCGCTTTAGTTACCGGAATTTTCATGCCATTTTTATAAAACTTACCACATTATGTCTATTCAAAACTACATTTTGGAATGAGAAAATGATTAATTTGGTTTTTTTTTTTCAAAATTTGTCAATCTTTCTACCGATATAAAAAAAAATGACCTTGAATACGTTCTTCACCTCTCTTGTCCAAATAATATATTATGAGAATTACTCAAAGCTTTAAATAATAGTCAAATGTGATTCTTAGCGGCGGCTGGAATACAATGGTGGCATGAAGAATGTCGCTTTATCATTAGAGGAATAATTTAGGCATGCAAATGAGAGCAAGTTGGGTTTGTGCCTTGTTAATAAATGTTGACTGGAGGGCGATTAATGGATTATGGTTCGAATGAAACAAGAAATCGAATAATAGTTATGCACATATACTGTCCTAAATGATCATGACTTCTCCATAGTAAATTATAAATTAATGACAGCTTCATAGATTTCTTCTCTGCTTTTTTCTCTTCTCTTTTCTTTATTGCCAAATAAGCTTGAAACTAACGAACTTTGCGGTTTTCGATTCATTGTGTTACTTTTTTTTCGCCATATTGAACTTTAACGTGTAAAGTGTACATGTATACATCTTATTTATGTGTATATCAATAACTAGAACTATAATTATAGTCATAAACATAATACTCTATTATCTTTCAAATGAGTAAGTCAAACAAAACCTCTTTGCAACAGAGAGAAAACAATGACTAAGAAGTTCATTTGTCACCATTGAATATAAAAATACCTCTCTGTCGCAAGTAGATTTCAATGAAGATTTTCAATCAATGCTGATTCTTTTGCAATTATATGTTTAAAACATGGAATCAGAGGTATATTTGTGGATATAAATTAAATACTAATTAAAGGGGAAAATAATTAAATCTTTACCGGCTTCTGGTGAAGTAATCAAAATTTGTTACTTTTCAAAAGTAAACTAAAATAACCGGTTACCAGGCAATGAGAAATATTTAAATTAATAGTAATAAATTATTAAAATATCCTTAAAATTATGGATCGGTCTCAACTTTGACCCTCCTTTTCTCTGGGACAAGGTCATCCTGGAGAAGACGGCAAGGCAGAGCTGGTGGTGGCATGGCCTCAGAGGGCCTCGATAGTAAAACTCACCGCCATCAGTATTAACTTGGAGTGTGGTGTCAGGCTCCTAACGGGGCCGCTTTAGGTGACTAGTGTGGCAAGCTCCCTCTCTGTTTAACACCATCAAGGCCATAGACACCCAGATATGAGATATAAGTCTGTCTTGGCGCTAAGAGTGTGGAAACAAACTGTCTTTATGTAGCAGTTCAGGTGAGAATTCCTTAGATGACACTACGTCTTTTGAATGTGTCCTTTCCGAGATGAGAAAAAAAATGAAGGAATACCATCAAGGAATCAAACAAAGTGAAGGGTGCAATCACATGTCACTTTGAATTACCACGCACTGTCCCTCACCTTTTTTTTCATGCAAACCGGATGAATGACCTTCTCATAAAAAATCATTTCAGTATGAGAACGAGAAATAGGTAGGTCTGGTTTCACTGTGTCTACAGAAAGCCTGTCCTCTCATCAGCCCTCAGGAAACCAACAGAATCAAATAAGATGTCTTCCTTAAACGTAGCAACCATGGCGTTACTGACACTGACCAGTATATGAGATTGTTCTATTCCATAATAAACTCTTCCCGCTCGATGAGTGAATATAGAGTACTAAACTTTCTCCAAAGCAGGTTCAACCACTAATCTCCCATACCTAGCGATATATTGCTACGTAGTATAGCTCCAGTGTGACGTGATCTATACTACAAAAATTCGAACCGAAGTACTTCTGAAGATGGCAGATTTTGGAGAAGAGAGGAGACAAAAACGTTCACTTTTTTTCATCCGATGTTGCGTCGTGGACAAAACCATTGGCGTTACACTCGTCAAAGTTTCAGCGATGGAAACTTTGAGAAAAGATTTAAGCTGGTGTATCTTCGGAGTATTGGCTTCATCGAGATCAACCGCGGACGAAAGGAGAGCCATCCACTACTAGAGAAAGCTGAATCTGCATGTTTTTTCGCATGATGCATTTTTGTACTGTAAATAGAGAGTTGCATTTTCCCTGTGTCGACAAGGTGTTTTTTTGTATGGGATGAAAAGAGGGAAAGAGTCCCCGACCAAATGCCGGTATGATAGATTGAAACCTCCTTCCGCAATAAATACTTGGATGGAAAGGAGTAAATCTGGCGTCCATAGCCAATATTTTAGCGGATAAATTAAGAGTAAATAAAAAGAGTGTAGCCCTACCAAAACTCCTCGTGTTGAACGTTTAGAACCTATAATGTACTTGTCACGGGCATAAAATTCCTTTAGTGTATGAATATGCACCTCCAAGGAGATGCATGAGTTGGATAATGTTCCATGAATTAAGTGCTAGTTCACCACCTCTAGACAAGCCACATTTAGAAACACGTCACTATCGGGGACATGCCCATTAAGGCGACACAATTAAGGCCTAACAAAATTTAGATCCTGGTTGAAGCCGCCTCTGATAGGAATCATAGCCGTGCCAAAATATATCAAAACATTTTCTAGCTAAAGCATTGTATGAACAACTGGTGGCATATTTGAAGCAATACCTTGTATACATAATCATATTAAAGAGAGAAGCTTAGGACATTCTATGTTGGACATCGTCGTCCTAACCAATGGGTTTTCAGAGGGCTCCCTCACACTTACAAGGAATTCTTGATTTCGTAGAAATTCTCCCAAAATAATGGGGATAGGCCTCTTTGCCCCAATAGATCGAGGGTCTCCATGATAACATATGACCAAGATGTTCAACAGCGTTTTCGAAAGTACAAAACACTAGTGAAATGATGCCGGAAAATAAAATCCTTGAAGTTAGTCAAACTAGAGAATTCAATGAGGAGTGGAAGCTACTGAAGCCAGGCTGGACAGAAGACAGGACACCAACGCTGTTAGAAAAATAAGCGAAACTAACATTTACCTAGTTCTACATCATCTTGCACTTGCACTATTTTAGAGAAATTGTGCGAAAACTAGCCCAGGTAGTTATTTCTCAAGCACGAAAAATATTCAACAGAAATATGTGAAGAAACCCTAAAACCTGCTCCTGTTAAATAAAACTACCAAAAAGGCCAATATTCATTCACCTAGCTGTCGAAAAAATGGAGGACGGGTTATTATCTGGACCAGAAAACTGAAGCGAGAGCTAAGCGCAACTCGCTCACCAAAAACAGATCATTCAGGGGTTCTGCGCCTGTGTGGGAGAAGAACACTTGGCCACCTCCAATGATCCATAAAAGTACTTGCTGTTTTGGGATAGTAACATCGCTTTAGAAAAATGTAGAAAACACTGTAAAAAATGAAGTTACCACGGATATTGAGTCCGAGATTATGGCCCTCTCTTCCTGGAAGACAAGTTAATGAGAAGTTGCCTCTAATCCTATACATACGCTTTTAAAACTATGCAATAATGGTCTTGTCAATGAGTAAATACACATAATCAGCTAGGAAAAGCAGCAACGTGTTCGAAAAAAACCCGGAGTCTGACCGTTACCCCACGAAGTTCACACAAGGTGTAATCATTAGGAAGGCTCTTTTGTCGCTAATAGGCATAGCTTTCCTCTATAAGAGCCATCACAAACCATGCGGATAAACACGAAGTCAGTCAGTGAGTAAAACGGCCATACGTTCGCGGAATAGAAGTGAATCTCACCAGGATAACAAGGTTGGAGAAGAAATCAACGGCCTTGTCAACCGACTTAAATTCCTCGACTGAGATAGAGAAACCAGTAATTTCCTCGAATGGGAGGACATTTTATCTATTCAAACAGCACCAAGGTGATATTTCGATCGATATCAACACATATAGTGATATTTGAATGATAAATTGTTCGCTTTTATGGAGTTCATCGACCCACACCCCCGCCATGCCATGAGGAGAAGAAAGATACATCTATAATCCCAAGTAGTCTCTTCTTTCTCTAGCTCTGACAATTCCCCCACCAGACATTTTCATAACGCCTTACATCAGTTTTATCGAAACCTCCTTAATAATTTTTATTTTAAAATGATTGATACAACCATGACCAATTCAGCTAGTAATGATTTATTCCGCTTTCTTCTTTTCTCCAAGATGGCCGCCATCCCGTCGTTCTGGCTATGGTTGGCGTTCCCAAAGTGTGTGTGGGAGCAGATAGGCATCAAAGTGACCCTAATCAATCTGTTGCAGGTGGAGCTGCCCGCGGAGGGACTCTTCGAGGATTACCTCAACCCCTGATTCATCAGTTTGGAGGAATTCGAAATTGGACACACAAGAAATAAATCAGGATCCTGGGGTGGCCAATTTATTAATTTTTCACCATTACAGGTTTTATCTTCAAGCTATGCTTTGGCAGCGCGAGAAGCGTGAGTAGGAACATTCTCCTGTTGGAAAATTGCATTGTTACCCCAAAACTGCGGGTAAGCTTCAAACTATGACATGAATTTGTAGTCATGGAAGTAAAAATGCCTCTTTTCGTCTAATTTAAGTGCTCAGAGAAAGTAAGTGATCATATTATCTCATGATTCATAATACCTCTTCAGACGTGACTCCTATCCGTCCACGTTGTTATTCATGCAATCGTGGAGGTTCGTTCTGAAGGAGCCAACTTCTCCTCTAGCCATATCGGCCATCCATAGTAGCAGTGGCTTGATCTCTTCATATCACCGTCTTGAAATTAACTTAAGATAAATTCAGTCCATCACTTTCGATGCCGATGGTAAGTACCAGTCAGATGAGAGTGAGAAACCTGTTTTCTCTGATTGCACTGCGTAATAATCATTCTGTTTCTGGTTACCTTCGGTACAATCCTCATGCAATCATCTTTGAATATAGTCCTCTGCTTGGAATGAGAGTTTTGGATTGCTATTCTATTTTATTTTCTGTTACTACTTTTAATCTGACAGAAATACCTTTTTCCCGGATTACTTCTATATCACCACCTTCGCTAAGCATCACTCTATCGTTTGATGATCTCTACCTAATTTCCTTGATATTTATAACGGACTTTTTCAATTCTTTTCGTATCACCATCCTTCCTTTTTCCGTTTAATTCTTTCACGTACCATATTTGAGGGTTTTATAGGCCAACATTCTGAGTCGTGTACATTTTTAAATCACTAAAATATAAAAAATATGTAATACTACCATCATAATCACCCTACCATATTACTCACTCGGAATCATTCCCTCTAACATTCGACTTACAGTGTACAATAATCCGCTAATTCTCTATTATGTGATCAATACTACTACTAATAATAATAATACGTCAAAATACAAAATAAAGCGTTAGCCACAAATGGAGTCAGCTCGTGTCAAAACCTGCAAAATTATCCTCCCGTTTCAACGACTTTGGGCCTTATTAACCATAAAGAAACCTTGTGATAGGGCAACATTGGTGGCAGAGGTGCGTCCTATCGGATACCTAAATAAATCACGAGGAGGTTCATAATAGGGTTCAATTTCAGGTTAAAATAAAGAGCATAATGAGGTTTATAATAAGGTTAATATAAGATAGATTCTTAATAATGAATTATAATTTTCATAAACAGACTAACAATGGATTATAATATGGTTTATCAGAGGGTTCATCAATAGCTTCATATGAGGTCCATATGATAAGGCTCAAAATAGGGTCACAATGAGGTTAATTGATCTTTACCAATGTGAGCCATGTGGTTCATCACATGGTTTTTAACGAGGTTCATATGAGTTCAAGGGGGTTCAATGCGTAGTATATTATTATATTCATATGGAGTCGTGGGGTTCATTACGTTATTATAAAAAGTTTTTTTTTACATAATATGTTATATAATTTCTCAAATCAAATGCTAAAATTCTATCTATAATTGTCTCTCTATTATCCTAATCAGGTATGGCGATAATGCAATTATTTTGCCAAATTTGATTAACATTTGTTTTTTTATTTTTTAAAAGCATCATCACAATCTGAGAAAGGTTTAATGCCACAACTAGCTTCAAAATCCCTTTTATCTGTGAATAATATGGCTCCCACGCGCTCAAAATTGATTTTGGATTGGCAAACTATTATGACTTTTTGCAAGGAAGGCAAGTCCTATGAAAAATATCCAAAAGCCAATCGCGAAAATTTTCAAGGATCATGGTTTTGGAGGCCTTTTCTTCTTCTTTATATTGGCCTTGCCTCCTTTATCGGGTTGTAGATTCCGAAGCAATGATTAATCGGACGATGAATCCAGACCCAATGAAAATGAATTTCGCTTTCGTTCTTTGATTTCTTTTATAGGCCGGAGTCAGAGTAAGGTTCACTTTTCTTTAAGCAGAACTGATGCAATACTCGCTTCGAGCTGGTGTGCTGAGTATTCAAGTTGATCCTTAAGGGGATGACGACGAGTCGACAAGTTAAAGCTCAAAAATTGCGAGAAATCCCCGATCTGTATCAAGCCAAGAATTATGAATCGTCCTTGCACAGTAACGGTTCGGTATTTGATTTCCAGCCGGAACCCATCGAAAAAGTAGTTTGCTTTTATATTTTATGTGGGGGAAGGGACATAAAACCAAGAAGCATATGAATGTTGCAGCTAAATAATCTGAAGCAATTACCCACCCCTTTGCCCCTGATTGTTCGTATAACTTTGAAATTAGATGTAAGAGGATTACAAGTATAAGTCGTTTGAGAAATTAAACCACATTCAAATGGATTTATGTAAAAATGCGGATTTATTATGCTTCAGCCTAATAAACACAGAGATGATTTAGATAATAAGTTAATCGTTCAAAATACTTTACCTTCCGGGACGGATGACCTCATCGGTAGCCGTAAATATATGTTTCATTCTCTTTTTGTTTGGAATTTCTCTTTTCCCAATTCTCATTATCTATACAAGTTCCTGGCTGTTTTTAGATATTCTCGATAGAAATCTCCCGACTGCTGTTCAATCCACTCCTGGACGGCGAGCTGGACATCTTCATCGTCCCCAAACCGGCGTCCACGCAGTGCAGCCTTGAGCTGGCGGAATAAAAAGTAGTCGATAGGGGCCAGACCTGGACTGTAGGAGGGATGGTTGAGCTCCTCGAATCCGCACTCGCGCAGGACAGCTTGTGCAACTCTGGCCTTGTGGACAGGGGCATTGTCGTGGAGGAGCAGGAAACCACGTGTCAACTTGCCGCGCTGCTTCTGAGGGATGCACTTATTCAACCCAGCCAGTTCCTCGGCGCAATTATAGCCTGTGATGGTCCTTCCACTAAGCGCATAGTCCACCATCAACACTCCCTCAGAATCCTAGAAGATGGTGGCCATGATCTTCCCGGCTGAGGGTTGGGTCCAGACCTTGATACGGGGAGAGAGCCCCTGTGCTTCCAGACCATCC
This sequence comes from Ceratothoa steindachneri, assembly GCA_963969495.1. Lineage (NCBI taxonomy): Eukaryota > Metazoa > Arthropoda > Malacostraca > Isopoda > Cymothoidae > Ceratothoa > Ceratothoa steindachneri. The sequence goes on from OZ018319.1 coordinate 133,334,262, forward strand.
TTTCGAGCTTGGTCTCGGGATCCCAGTGATGGACCCACGTTCCATCACCTGTAACTATGCGTGACTCGAATCCCACCGGGTCTTGGTTGTACAGGAGCAGCAGCTCCTCCAAACTTTGACGACGTTGAAGTCGATCATGGGGCCTGAAGCTTCGTGAGGTTTCTAGGGACCCAGCGGAAAGAGACCTTGGTCATAGCCAAATTGTCGTGGATGATGTTGATAACACTTCCATGTGATATTCCAAGTTCTCGCTCAATTTCTTTCAACTTCACCCGTTGATTTTCGATGATCATCCTCTCCACAAGGGCCACATTGTCTTCGTTGGTCACGTTGGACGGGGGTCATCTTCAAGGGAGTCACGGCCATGGGGCATCTCCTTATTCCAGTGAGCAATGGTTGCATAGGAAGGGGCAGTGTCGGTGTACACTGCAACTATGCGTTTATGGATCTCTTTTGCATTCTTGCCTTCCTTAGGTAAAAAATTTGATCACTGCGCGGTGCTCAACCTTCTCCATTGTTGAAAAATTTGTGACTGACGATCTGCGATCAGCTACTGCTTCTTAAATAGACGAGACAGGAGCGTGCGGCTACAGATCCTGACTTGTCATAACTTGTCCTAACACCCTCACACACAGCCATCCCCTTCCTATATTTTGCCATACCAATTCCCAAAACTTATTGACCGCTCCTCGTACCTTTTGGGGATGCAACAATTGTCTACTTTGGAACACAAGTAAAACCATCACAGAAAACAATAGCAAATCTATAGATTTAGTTTAAAAAAAGATGTAATTCGGCATTAATCATTAAATAGTCTTCTTTAGATAATTCAAGCAAAGAAAATTACTGGTAAGTCCAAATCATCATCAAACTTTGCTACAGCACCCATACACACAATATAACAATTGCTAGTTACTTAATATTTATTTATTCTGTTTATGAGCTTGCTCCTTTCCGCCATCAGATGGGAAAGAAGTCGTTGGTATTCAGTTTGTGGATGATAGTGGCGCAACTCGAGCTGTGGAGGAGGTTGAGCCAGCGACCAGAGTTGAAGGAGAGGCAGGACTTTTCCAGCCTCTCGCTGCTCTATCAGAATTTTCTCTCCTTTCAAAACAGTGACGAAAGATTCCAGTTGAGTAAAACTCTTCACCCTGTCCTATTCAAAATTACTATTATTATTATTCGCAAATTCTAATTTGCTATTTACCTTTCACACATGTTCGTTTTCCTCTAACTTTGAGATTTTCTGTATTTTATGGCCTTGATTCCATTAAATTTCATTTACTTAAAAAAACACAACGGGACATCCGAGTCTAAGTGTATTTGAAAGAAAGTGTTGAGTTTAGGGGAAGTGACAATAAGTTAAGGGAACAATACCGAGTAGTCCAAAGAGGGCACTACTTGACGCCTTATGGAAATGGGCCTAACTCTCCTGGGAGATCCATGGCCAGAGCGATGACCATGAGTTGGACATATTTTTAACAGCGTAGTAGACTGAAGAGTGCGCAACTCTCCTGGAGGTATATCGCCCGTATATTCGAGAGAGAATACTAGGGAGGTTTTCGCCCTGGAGTACGCACAACTCTCCCCCAAATTCCCTCGATGATAAGTGAAAAGGGCGAATCGAGATAGAATCCGACAAAATATAACAGAAGACGACCGTCCACAGGGAAAAAAGAAAGCTTCCACTGAGCGTAGTGGTATATTGATTAAAGCTCTTCTTTTTCCTGTCGGTAGTTTTCTTAAAATAAAAAAAATAAAATAGCTCAATCTTTTGTTTGAACTAATTTCGTCTCCCTTCATTGAACTATAGCCTCGGAGGGGGGAGGGGGCAAGTTGGCTGAGTCCCCAGTCTGTTTATACGAACTTGCTCCTCAAGTATTCAAACGTGCCCTTCATGCCCCACTGAGGAGATTTGAAAAGTCTCATTATATGAGTCATTGCCAGCCTCATTATTTCATTTTAGAGCGCTTCAACACAAAGAAGGGTCGACACGCATCAACACCATTAAATGAATTACCTTTCCTTTATACTGTTTTCCATCGGGTGAATATGCCCTCGTTGGTCAGATTAATCGCCATTAAGAAGTATCGTTGAACAAAATGGAAAAATGGGAACAGTTTGGCTTGAGTTTCTAAAAAATATTGGAGCCAAGCTTCAATCGACACACGGCGAGGTCTTAACGGCCGACGATAATTACAGGAAAATGAAAACAATTCCAGCCATGAAGAGAAATATCATCATCATCATCATCATCATCATCACTAACTTTATAATTTAAGAAGGGGATTTTTTGAGGATTTGAATAATAATTTTATCTTAGTTTGGTTATGACTTATGTTTTTTTTTTATCAAAGTTCAGAGATAAATATAAGTATCGAAATTTTGTGAATTTTTTAAAACCCAAAGAATTACAAATGGTGAAGCTGAGAAAATTTATTTTTACATATCTTCTTCTATAACTATATTTTAGCAACGTGATATTTTGAAAGGGGGAAAATTTAGTTTAGAGTTCCTTTTTAAAATTAATCTTAGTAGTTAAGCGCAAGCTCCCCCTGTAGCGGGTAGTGGCGAAGCCATTGCCTGGTAACTATACAATTAGAAGCCATCTGCAGTAGCATTCCATTTAACTTTTAATCAAACTATTTCGTGTATATTTCCCAAACAATTTAAGAAGTACTCGGAGTCAAAAAAGTTCACCCTAGACTTTTAGATCCTTTTCATTTCATCAGAGTTTAATTAACAAATCTCGAACTAACTTTAAATAGTTTTTTCTAAATTTTGTTTCTTCATAGTTTGAGCAAAAACTTCAAAACAAATTCGACTTCAATTTTAGTCGCGAGCGACTCTACATCTACTATGTCGGTTGTTCGGTCCCGGTTTTGCTTTTTTTGTTTTTGTAATAGAATTGTAACTATTCGTCCGATTCTAAAGAAATTTGAAGCCCTTGTTTTATTTTACATTTTCTTTCGAATGCTATAATTGACAAGGTCCTCTCAAGGTTAGGCCGATAATTATTTTATTTCGGCAATTACATCATAACTAGTTGGCCGATTTTAACGACTTTTGAAAACCTTATGTTATTTTACATTCTCTTTCGAATCATATAATTACCAAAATCCTCTCAACGTTAGCCCGGGAATGATTTTGTTTGAGCATTAACATCATAACTATTCAGTCAATTCTAACGAAATTTGCACCCATTATGTTGTTTTACATTCTCTTTGTAATGATGTAATTACCAAAGTCCTCCCAAGCCAATCCCCGGAATTATTTTGTTTTGGAAATAACATTATATCGATTCTGCCGATTCTAACGAAATTTTAAACACTTATATTATTTTAAATTCTCTTTCGAATATTATTAAGGGTCTTTCAATAAGATCGCTCTATTTTTAAATGTAAATAAAACAAGTTTTGTGTGATATATGCACTCAATTTGATTATTAATTTGAAAGAACATTTTATAGCATTAAGTGTGGAATATAACGTCGTTCAAATTTCCGCCGCTGCTTCGCTTGGTGGAACGTATTCGGGAGGCTCAATCTTCGATGACTTTGTCACATAAATCTGGCTGAATTTGCTGGATGGTGTTTGTTATGTTGACTTTGAGGACATCAACGAAATCTGAAACCCTTATGTTGTTTTATATTCCCTTTCAATGATAGAATTGCCAAGGTCTCCCAAGGTTAGTCCGGGAATTATTGATTTTTTAAAATTTTATAAGATCATAAATCAGAATATTGAGAGCACGCGAATTTTGGTCAGCAGACCTTGTTTTTATCACGGATACTTTGATCTAAAGTTATATCAGGAACGTCATTTGGGAGTTTAAACTAACAAAATATAAAATGAAATGGAAGTGGCGTTATTTTTTATATAAAAAAGAAAATAGTTGTGATAATAAAAGATAGAATATTGATATTTCCTCTGATATTAGCTATCGAGTTTGTAATAAATAATAATAAAATAAATTTTATCTATAGGCCACCATGGCGCTCTGGAGTTTAATTTGGAAAAGAACCAAGGGTTTTTTCGTTGAATTTAAATTTCTAAACATGGATTTTATAAGTGAAATGGGCAGGGGATGGGGGAGGGGGACTACGCAAGAAATCGATTTCTCGAATTTATAAACAAGAACTTCCTGGATCATAAGGGGGGGGAACCAACACGAGAACATAATATCCTAGAATAAATTTTGACAAACAAAGACAATTTAGTAGAGAATATACAATTTGCGAAAAACTTGTAAAAGTGATCACAACATAATTCTCTTTAATATAATATTCCTAAATATCCTCACTGTTGAGGTGTGACTGTGAACACCCGCTCGGAGCAAAGGCGCATACACAAGCACGGGCAGATAGCCGACCCGAGGCCGTCTGCGATATGTTTTGGAGCAATTAAAAGAGTGGAAGGCCGCCTCATTTTTTCAAGAGTGCGTTTACGATTGACCGGCATTTATCTTATGGCTTGCCAAATTGCAGTTCAAAGGACATATAAAGATCAAGACCCAAAATATAAATTTAATATATATAATAAACGGGGCAATATATATATATTAATATATATATATATATATATATTAAAAATAATTAGGTTATGACTATGTAGGTAAATCAAAAATTAGAAAATAACTCAGGAATTTAAAAGTCAAGAGAATCAAATTATCAATCTAATATAACACTATTGAAACGAAAAAAACTTACAAAAAACAAAAGTAAATAATTACAGTATAATATTGCTTACCGATAATTCAGGAATTTAAAAAGCAAGAGAATCAAATTATTAATCTAATGTAATCACTATTGACACGAAAAAAAGCAAAAACACAAAAGTACAAAATTACAGTATAATATTGCTTACCGATGAAGTTCAGGAGAAATCACAAAGTGAAGAAATTATAAAGGATTTGGCTTAAAGAAGGATAGGAATTTGATTGGTTGGTTATTAAATAGAAGAATGTTGGTTGGTTGTTGAATAAGGTAATTAAAAAGAAGAAATAAGAAGAGGAACAGCGATATTATCTATGTTGAGTGTAGGAGATTTTGTACGTATTAGTAGGGATTCCAAAATTCTTAGACTATATTCATTGTTATTATGACCAATTATTTTGAAGTTATCTATAGAACATTCTGTCTTGCATTGTATAATATGATTTCTAATTACAGAAGCTTCCTTCTTAACAATATTTTTCCAGTGCGATGGCTTATTCCCATGTGAGAACAAAACTTCTCTTTCAATGAGCGAATCTAAAATCCACTCAAGTTATAGACCAACAAACTTATTATGCCCTACATTCTAGTGGTTCTGGGTTAGGCTTATTATACGGCCTCCCTAAGCTACACAAAGCTGGTGTTCCTCTCCGACCAATTCTGGCTTCCTATTCTCTTGCAACTTTTAACCTTTCTAAATATGTTGCTAATTTTGCACCCTCAAAAGTCCTAGTCAGTTACGATGTATCCTCACTATTTACAAATGTTCCTGTTAATGAAACAATTGATATTATTTTAAATCTAATATTTAACAAAACATGCACCTTTCAAAATTTCTCTCGCAAAAAGTTCAAGACTATTTTAGAAATGATTTTTAATGAGAATTATTTTTTATTTAATAACAAGGTTTACCAACAGATAGATGGAGTAGGAATGGGATCACCAATTGCTCCAATAGCAGCTAATATTTTCATGATTCATCTTGAAAATAACTTTATGAAACATTGCCCTTTAGATTTCAAACCCATATTTTATCGTAGGTATGTTGACGACTCCTATGCTATATTTGATAATATAGAACATGCCCACCATTTTTTTAATTTTATCAACTCTTATCATCCCAACATTAAATATACCATTGAATTAGAGAGTAACTATCAACTTCCTTTTCTAGACGTCATTATAGAAAAAACCGACAAACTAACTACCTCAATATACAGAAAGCCTACCTTTAGTGGCCTAGGAATCAATTTTTTCAGCCATTGTGACTTGTCACAGAAACTCAGTGCAATTAAATCTCTAACATATAGAGGTTACCATCTCTCCTCCAATTATTCCCTAATGCACAATAAATTCCAGACTCTAAAGTCTTATTTTAAAAATAATTGTTACCCCCCACCTTTGGTTGACAAACTAATCAATAATTTTCTTACCAAAATTTACTCTCCATCCTTTCTCTCATATAATATTCCTCAAAATGAAAAATTTTTCGTAGTACCAGAAATGGGACCTTACAATAAATTATTCACTAGAAAATGCAACAAATTACTTAAAAAATATTTCTTTTATACCAACTTCAAAATCACTTTTGTTAACCCACTTTCCATAGGAAGAATCTTTTCGTCAAAAGACAAACTTCCTCTAGAAATGAGCAGCCGTGTTGTTTATGCTTTTACTTGTCCTTGTTGTTTGCAAGGAACCTATATTGGTAGTACGGTTCGCTCATTGAAAGAGAAGTTTTGTTCTCACATGGGAATAAGCCATCGCACTGGAAAAAAATTGTCTAAGAAGGTAGCTTCTTTAATTAGAAATCATAGTATACAATGCAAGACAGATTGTTCCATAGATAACTTCAAAATAATTGGTCATAATAACAATGAATATAGTCTAAGAATTTTGGAATCCCTACTAATACGTACAAAATCTCCTACACTCAACATAGATAATACCGCTGTTCCTCTTCTTATTTCTTAATTTTAATTACCTCATTCAACAACCAACCGACCTTCTTTTATTTAACAACCAACCAATCAAATTCCTATCCTTCTTTAAGCCACATCCTTTATAATTTTTTCACTTTGTGATTTCTCCTGAACTTCATCGGTAAGCAATATTATACTGTAATTTTTTACTTTTGTGTTTTTGCTTTTTTTTCGTGTCAATAGTGATTACATTAGATTAATAATTTGATTCTCTTGCTTTTTAAATTCCTGAATTATCGGTAAGCAATATTATACTGTAATTATTTACTTTTGTTTTTGTGAGTTTTTTTCGTTTCAATAGTGTTATATTAGATTGATAATTTGATTCTCTTGACTTTTAAATTCCTGAGTTATTTTCTAATTTTTGATTTACCTACATAGTCATAACCTAATTATTTTTAATATTTTTAATATTCTTTAACTGTATTAGATTAATTTATATATATATATATATATATATATATATATATATATATATATATATATATATATATATATATATATATATATATATATATATATATATATATATATATATATATATATATATATATATATATATATATATATATATATATATATATATATATATATATATATATATATATATATATATATATATATATATATATATATATATATATATATATATATATATATATATAAAAGGATAGTTAATTGGAGCGTGTCAGTTTATAATATGACGGAGCTAAGGGGGGAGTGAAATATTATCGTTAATTCGACTAATGGATATTAGTTAAGTTTGAGCAGGAAGTCAATTCAAAATGGGATGCAGGTGACGATTGACAAAAGGTGTAATCAGGGGATTACAACGTAAAATGGCTTTATCTTGAAGCTTGTGCTGTTCGGAGGGGTAAACCAATGGCACAGGTATTCGAGGAGATACTTCTGTGAGTCCTAACGAGGATGACTCATAGATGGGGGTTTGGGTACTTCTTGTTGACGAACGAGATTTTATCTGCTCCAGAGAGATGGAATCTCAAACACAAGAGGGTTTCGCAGCTCCGCAAGGAGTCTCAGACACGAGTAACGGGAAACTTGAAGTGGGTTGCGAGATGAGGGGGCCGCACCGTTCTCCGAGAAGAAGGTGGCTCGATAAGCTTTCATCTGAATATGGGCCGAAGCTTCACGAAGGGTGATCTGCTGGTGAGATCTTAACAACGAGTTACGACTCGAACAAGGGTTGCGAAACTTCGCGGAGGAGCAGACAAAACGGTATAAACGGAGGTACTGGTACACTCTCAATCTCTTCGAGGTATAGCGGACACAGGGTTACATAGCCAGGTGGCTGGTCCGTTAAGTAACCCCAGGGCATGGACGTCCCCAGAGGATACTCGACGTCAATAAATGCGAACTTACCTCGACATAACGAATTGGTTCGGAGAGCGAAGTTTGCCTCAGGATATGGGGTTGAGGTTTCTACGGCCGCGCTCGCTGTCGAAGGACATGCCTGCGAGCCATGGGATGAGAATTCGGCGTTATCGTGAGGGGAGGCAAAACAAGGTGCATCCAGAGGAATACAGCTGGGTCGAGTGACTCAGCGCGGGAGTGCTTCCTTCTCGATGATTCTAAAATTCCCGTGCCAAGGAGCGCGTGGTTTGGAACTAAGGGACTGAAAGGTGTATTCCGGGGTGGAAGTGAGGGGGGGCTTCCTCTCACGCTGGTCCTTCGAGGAGCATCCCCTCACCCGCATCCCTTTCCGAAAATGAACTTTTCCCGATCCTCAGAGGAGGAAAAAGAGCATTCCCAAACATCGAAGGGGTCGTGCATGGGAAAGATTTTGACCTGGGTCTACAGGTGTATAATAATACCGGGCATTTAAATTTGGTTCGACACAGCGGTCACCAAATGAAAAAATAGCTTTCGTTTAATTCCTAACGCAGGGTACATTTAAAAAGAGGCATTGGCGTTAACCGGGAATTAGTTAAATACAGGAATTAGTTAAATGCATTACAAAAAAATCAATTTAAATAAAGATGATTCATGTGAATGGTAGTGGAACCATATTCAAGACAAACAAAAAAAATAAAACAACGCGAATCAAAAATACACACTGGATAAATATGTAAATTTTTTTTACAAGGAAAACAAGGACCATAAAAGGTACACAGATAGGACGGAGTCCTAAGATTACTAAAACGATGCCAGTACCCAGACTCGCCTATATGTACACACGGGAGTACAGGGTTTAATACGATTTACTTTGCAGGGGGAGGATCTTCAACCGGATTCCTGCTTAGACTGGCTGCAATACAGTTTTCGGTCCCTTTCTTTTTACAAAATTCAGAACTGTTATTCAAGTAGAAGTAAGCTTCATTTTGGCTTTTACAATTTTTTTTTGAATAAGCCAATGGCCAATGATCTATTTCGATCACGAATTTTTTGCCTAGCAAATACATTTTGAATTTCTGCACGCTCCCCACTATCGCGAGAGACTCAAGTTCTATTATTGCATAGTTCCTTTCGCGTGACGAGAGCTTCCGGTTGACGTACGCAATGGGATAACAATTGGCATCTTCTTCATACTGGAGCAAACCACAACCGATGCTTTCACTACAGGCCTTCGTTCTTATTACAAACGGTTTGCTCGTGTTCGGGAGTCGCAGTATGGGAATTAACGATGTTTTTCTTTCAGCTGATGGGAGTTGGCGGTTGCATTGGGGTTCCAGATGAGGGTGTCCGAGGAAGGCTTTTTTAGCAGGGCGCTAAGGGAGGGACGCTAAAGCGGCGAAATTCGGAACGAAGCGCCTGTAGAAGGATGTCGATCCAAGAAAGGAGCGTAAATGTTTCTTAGTACGTGGAAGTGGGATGTCGGCGATGGCCTTCACTTTTTCTTGCTGGGTTGCCATTTGATTTTCACCAATGTGGAAACCAAGATATTTAATGGTGCCGTAGGAAAAATGGCACTTACTGGGGCCTATATTAAGGCCGTGTTCACGAAGCCTACTGAAGAGGGAGCGTAGGGAGACTAAATGTTGGGCCCATGTGCGCATGGCCACGTAAACGTTATCAAAGTAAAACGAAACGTTATTCAGCCTATCCAATAGCCGGTGCATCATGCGATTATAGTTACTACAGGCAGTAACTAATCCAAAAGGAAGACGCCTAAATTGCATAAGGGCTTTTTCTGTGGGGAATGCGGTGTATTTCCGGACACTAGCATTAAGGGGATTTGCTAGTAGGCCTTACACGAGTCTATCTCCGAAAAAAACTTAGCCTCTTCAAATAGATGTGGGCTCTGGTCTTTAAAGGGATAGGCCTAGCGTTGAAAACCGTTACGGCGTTCAGTTTCCTAAAGTATACACACATGCAAAAAGAGTAGTCTGGCTTCCTGACCATAACAAAAAGGGAACAATAATCTCACGTGGAAGGTTCAATGATTCACAATTTTAGCAGGTTTTCTACTTCGGAGTTAAAAACAGAACGTGAGTGAACGGGCAAGAGGTAAGGTTTAGAGCGAATAGGTTCCTGGGCAGATAGGGTTATATCATGCTCAAAATGGATAGAGCAGCCAGGCTTCTAAGAAATTACATCCGGGAATTTGTCAACAAAAGAGCCAATTGCGTCTTCTGCGAAGGCTCTAGTTGGGGATCTAAGTCGAGTTCCGAGGCGGAGCTTTCACGAGAACTGGAGAGCCAAGGGAGAGGGTAGTTGTTGTCAGACTCGACACATACGGTTTGAATCAAGTTAAGAGTCTCACGGGAATTAGAGACTTCCATTATTGCCCCTTCGTCAAGGCAATTATATTATTAATGCAGACTCGGCAGTTTGTATTAAGTAATCCACGGGGCCACGCGCTTCTAGGATTGGAAAGAGGGCCTTTCCATTGAGACAAGAGCTTATTTGTCTCCGTGAGTAGGTGTAGAAGCACCTTGTGATAGGGCTTGAATAGCCTTTCTTTTGACCTAACGTCAAAATAGGTCTTATGCTTTTCCACGTTTAAGTCAGTATTTTTGTATGCTATGTCGATACGTTATTCCAGGCTCTTTCTAAGTTTTAGCATGTAAAAATATAAGGATTTTATTTCCTTATCCAGGCGGAGATTGGCAAAAGGTTCATTTAATATGCAAATCAGAAATTTCCGTGGGGGATTTCTGGGCAGGCAAACAGGGCAACCGGCAGGTATCGATGCCATTCTCGGGGCTGGACATGGCATGGCATAACTTTTTCACAATGGTCTCCAATGTACCATTTAATCTTTCGCAGACGCCGTTGGCGGCGGGATGAAAAGGAGTGGTGAATAGTGGCTTGATCATAAAGAGCTTGCTGACGTATTCCATTAGTTCAGAGATGAGCTGTCTACCTCTGACCAACAAGATCTCCTTCGGGATGCCAACGCGGGAAAAGATAAAAATCCTGGCCTCTGCAAATGTCTCACTATCTATCTTTTTAAGGGGGACTGCATCTGCGAATCTCGTTGCAAAGTCAACAAAAGTGTGGACGTACGAGTGTCCTTCGTTAAACGGGGGGTGAATAGGGCCAACTAGATCGATGGCCACTCTAAAAAAAAGGCTCCAAGACAATTGGGTTCTACTCGAGTGGGGTGGGGGAGGTAGTATTCGTCCTTTTGCTGTAGTCTTCAGACAAATGTCACACGACCTGCAAAACTTGGCAATTTCTTTGGCAGCACCGAGCCCCACTAAATAACGGCAAATTCTATAGGTGGTTTTATTGTTGCTAAAATGACCAACCTGTAATCGATCGTGGGCAAGTCGGAGGACTTGGGAAACATGTGAACGGGGGATACATAAAGAGAGAGTTGACGATTTATCCTCACCCGAACTGGAGCGAAAAAGAAGTCCGTCACTAACGATTTAGGCGACCTTCCTTTGACCACGGGCAGATCCTCTTTCGTCATTTCTCGCTTTTTCCACAACGGCTGGAGGGTGGGTCACCAGTTCTGAGCTCTTGCAAATGTTTGGTTTTAAAGAGCTGTAATGCCTGGGGCATAAGGGGGTTCTAATTTCACGGGGGGTGCAGTGTCCTTTAGCGCCTGAACACTCGTGAGCACAGGTTGTGCGATGAAGTTAGGGGAGAGCTGCGGGCTCTGCCCGATCAACACGGCGCAGAACTTAATGGGCGCTGCTAGCACTCCGGCCTAACCAGTAAAGTATTTACATTCGAGATAGCAGCGGACCACTGGTAACCGACTTGCTTGCCCAAAGTATTCATGGACTACTGCGAAGTTATCGTGGTCGAGCTCACTGGAGGGAGCAGCTTTTCTGAGAGGACGATGCAAGTGCAGCCGGTGTCTCTTACGAGGGTTGACACTCTGCAAACATTAACGGTTCCGTTTTCTAACTCAAGCCCACCGGAAGAACTTTTGTTTAACAAGAAATTAACTTGCTGTCCCGGGGGACTACTTGTTGGGAAAGTTGCTAGCATTTCAGGGCGAGCAGGCTAATGAGAGAGAGAGGCACTTATCTGATAGACTTGCTGAATAGGAGCGGAACGGAATTGGGAGTTTTGCGGACAGTTGGTCCTCATATGACCGGGAACCACAAGAAAAAACATACGACGGGCATTCGAGGATAATCCGACGCTAGAGGATTAATGATGAGGGGCTTACTATCCATCGATTCCGGCGGGGAATGGTACTTAGGTTTAGATGGACCAGTTACCTTCGTAAACTTTAACGAGTTCTTTGGGGGGAACTTTGAGATGTTTCCTTTATTCTTTGGGGATGGGGAATGCTATTTCTTGGGGGTATTCGGGTATAGTTGGTGGCTTGACGTGTGCACATCCGCCTCTTCGATACATTCCTTGAAGGAAGACACGCGTTTATTCTTCATGAATGGGCCGATTTTGGATGGTAGAGCAGCCATCCACTGATCCCGTAAGACGAAATCAAATAGAGACTCATAGTCATGGCTGACTTGAGCTGAATCCAACCAGAATTGAAAAGTCCCCTGAAGGGTGAATCAAAATTGGCGTTATGTCTGGCCAGGAAATATCCTCGCCTGGCTGAACTTAGCCCTATAGAAATCAGGATTAATATTAATAGCAGATAATAGTTCTGACTTGAGAGTGGATTAGTCGAGGGTGGCTTCAGTGGGGAGCGAAATCAAATTTCCCGAAGGTAGGTATTGATGTGAGGGAGTAGTAGAGCGACTGCATCGGCTCCAATGTCCAAAAGGATAACTTCGAAAATTTTATCATAGTGAGTTAAGTAGGCGCTGAAATCCTCGCCTTCCTTAAACACTCACAACTTTACTGATGAGGTTTGGGGAAGGGGCTTTATTCCTTGAGCTAAGGGAAATGGTTTACAATTGGTTTCTGTTTAGCTCACGCTCATGCTGACGAATTCTTTTTCTTTCTTTCACTTCTCTTGTTCTCTTCTCGTTTCAGATTCTCTCTGCCCTCTTTCTCTTTGTTATCTTTTTTTATGCCCTAGCATTTCTTTCGTCCTCTTGAATATAGGGAAGTAGATCCTTACCGGGCAACCCAAAGATCTCTCCTTGCTGTCGTAAACGTTCGAATGACGACATCTTGCTGGTGTAAATGCAGGTTCTAGCCGCTTGGCGCGTCCAAGGAACTCACGGAAAAGATTATGGGGCTCTTACGATCTTACCAAAAATCGTAACGGAGATTTACTTACACGATGATTGTAGGCAATCAATAAAGAAAAGAAAATAAGTTATAATTCAAAAATCGATCCCTTTAAAACAGTAAGTATTGGGACTTTTAATCCTGCACGAGTATTAGTAGGGGGTTTCAGGGGAAATGGCGTCCCCAAAAACACCCACACACAGAGAAAATCAACTTGAAAAAAACTGGCACTACAATAAATGATAATCAAAGAAAAAAATATGGAAGAGTTGAAAAGAAAAAGGGTTCCTTCAATACAAAATATCCCAAATTTACCTGACACCAGATTTTAATATAATGATAATGATTTATATATATATAGGGTGTTTCAGAATTCATTGAACAAACTTTAACCTAAGGCTCCTTCAGGTTAAATGAGCATAGTTTACTCTATGGAGGGGTATCTAAAAGTGTTTAATTTAAGAGTTACAAAGACTTAAATTTCCGGTTGGCAGAAAGGGGGATGGCTGTTTGTGGGGGTGTTAGGATAAGTTATGACAAGTCAGGACCTGCAGCCGCACGCTCCTGCCTCGTCTATTTAAGAAGCAGTAGCTTATCGCAGATTGTCAGTCAAAAATTTTTCAACAATGGACAAGGTTGAGCACCGCGCAGTGATCAAATTTTTGACCAAGGAAGGCAAAAAAGCAAAAGAGATCCATGAATGCATGGTTGCAGTGTATACTGACACCGCCTTTTCCTATGCAACCATTGCTCACTGGAATAGGGAGTTCCGCCATGGTCGTGAGTCCCTTGAAGTTGACTCCCGTCCAGGACGCCCGTCAGACGTGAACAATGAGGATAATGTGGCCAGTGTGGAGGGAATGATCCTCGAAAGTCGAGGGGTGAAGGTCGAAGAAATCGACCGAGAACTTGGAATATCACATGGAAGTGTTATCAACATCATCCCCGACGATTTGGCCATGACCAAGGTCTCTGCCCGTTGGGTCCTTAGAAACTTCACGAAACCTCACGCCCCTGAATCGACTTCAACGTCGTCAAAGTTCACAAGGCCAGAGTTGCCCAAGCTACTCTGCGCGAGTTCGGATTCGAGGAGCTCAACCACCCACCCTACAGTTCAGATCTGGCCCCTAGTAACTACTTTTTATTCCATCAGTTCAAGGCTCCACTGCATGGAAGTCAGTTAGGGGACGATGAAGATGTGAATTGAATATCAGTCGGGGGGTTTCTGGTTGTCGGGAATTCGAAGCCTCAGGGACAAGTGGCGCAAGTGCATTGAAGTTAAGGGTAGTTATATTGAAAAATAATAAAACACTTTTCCTCAAATCTCGTTTCCTTATATCCGAATTGCAAAACTCATTGCCCGCTTCCGTATATATATATATATATATATATATATATATATATATATATATATATATATATATATATATATATATATATATATATATATATATATTATATATATATATATGTATATATATATATATATATATATATATATATATATATATATATATATATATATATATATATATATTTATATATGTATAAATAAAGTCAACAGCCACGAAGGAAAATGAAACACGGGAGATCTGCAATACTTCCTTTAAATTGTGATTGCTTCTCAAATAGAAGAATTTTGAAATTTTAATCCTAATTTAGTTTGGACGGTTTGAGTCCCCCTCATCTCTTTTATAAACCCCTCTTTTAATGGTCACCCTCTCTTTCGGCAGGCTTAATTCTTTAATAGGGTTGGTTTCCAGGTACCTGGTAATGCACTTATATTCCTAATGTTCCCATCTGTCATATACGTGTGTGTGTGTCTTCTTTGTAAAAATTTCTTCTTATTTCTTTCTGCTTCAGTCTGCTTTGTAAAGGACGATTAGTCAAAAGGCCTCGCAGAACTCCAGTATTTCATTTTCCTTCTTTGCTGTTGACTATTTATATATTCATCGCGTTCAATATTTTCGTGATTTAGATATATATATATATATATTTGTGTGTGCTTTTGAGCAATTAAAGGTTGGGAGGCCGCCTCCTCAATTCTCAGAGTGTGTTTACGATTGACCAGGATTTATCTAATGGCTTGCCAAGTTCCACTCAGAGGTTATAAAAAAGATCAAGATCCCAAAATATAATTTTAATATATATAATAAACGGGGCAATACATGTATATTATAAGGATAGTGAATTTGATCGTGACAGTTTATAATATGACAGAGCTAAGCGGGGAGTGGATAATAATCGGTAATTCGAACAATGTATATTATTTAAGTTTGAGCTGGAAGTTAATTCAAAGGGGATGTAGTTGACGATTGACTGGTGGTGTACTCATTGGATTACAATGCCAAATCGCTTGATCTTACAGCTTAGTGTTGTTTGGAGAGGGAAGACCAACGGCTAACGTCTTCGAACAGATACTTCTCTGATTCCTAACGAGGATGACTCATAAATGGGGATTTGAGTACTTCTAGTTGAAGAACGAGATTTTCTCTGCTCCAGAGAAATGGAATCGTAAACACAAGAGGGTTCTGCGTCTCGGCAGGGATTCTCAGAAAGGAGGAACGGGAGTCTTGAAGCGGGTTGCAAGATGAGGGTGGCCGCACCGTTCTCCGGAAAGAAGGTGGCTCGATAAGCTTTCATCTGAACAAGGTCCAAAACTTAATGAATGAGCGATCTGCTGGTGTAACTTCGCGTCGGAACATACAAAACAATCTGAACGGGGGTACTGGCAGACTCTCAATCTCCTCGTTGAATGGCGTATTCAGGGTTAACTAGCCAGGTGCCTGGTTTGTTAGGTCGCCCCAGGCCATGGACGTCCCCAGAGGATTCTCGACGTCAGTCTATGCAAACTTACTTCGAGATAACGAGTTGGATCGGCCAGGAATTTTTCTTCCGGATATGAGATTGGGCTTTGTACGGCAGCGCTAGTGGGGAAGGACATGCCTGTGAGTCATGGGGTCAAAATTCGGCGTTATCGCGGTGAAAAGAGGGCGAGGTGCGTCCTGAATAAGCAAATACAGCTGGGTTGGGTGACCCAGCGTGAGACTGCTTCATTCTCGAAAATTCTAAAATTCTCACAATTCAACAGCTGAAGGATGAGATAATAGGGCGAATTGGTGAGATCGAGGAGCAACTATACAGATATCATCAAAAACTTTGACCAGCTAGTGGAAGTGTGCCGCCGATTCCTTGGAAGACATTTAGGCGATATTATTTATCACACATAATTGTCAGGACTCAAAGAACATGATCCAATAGTAAAATCAATACATTTTCAACAATAACACTGTTTAACTTACTGGTAACTTCGATTCTTCTTAATAGAACACCCTTTATATAAATATATATATATATATATATATATATATATATATATATATATATATATATATATATATATATATAAATATATATATTGTTACACGAGGGGCGGTGAATAAGTTTTGCAATTCGGATATAGGGACACAGGATATGAGGAAAAGTGTTTTATTATTTTTCAATATAACTACCCTCGACTCCAATGCACTTGCGCCACTTGTCCCTGAGGCTTCGAATTCCCGACAACCAAAAATCTCCCGACTGCTGTTCAATCTACTTTCTGGACGGCGAGCTGGACATCTTCATCATCCTTAAGCTGGCGTCCACACAGTGCAGCCTTGAGCTGGCGGAATAAAAGGTAGTCGCTAGAGGCCAGATATAGACTGTAGGGGAGATAGTTGAGCTCCTTCAAATCCGCACTCGCTCAGGGCAGCTTGTGCAACTCTGGTTTGTGGACTTTGACGACGTTAAAGTCGATCATGGGGCGTGAGGTTTCTTAGGATTCAACGGACAACAACCTTGGTCATGGCCAAATTGTCATGGATGATGTACCTAACACTTCCATGAGATATTCCAAGTTCTCGATCGATTTCTTCGACCTTCACCCGTCGATTTTCGAGGGTAATCCTCTCCATACGGGCGAAATTGTCCTCGTTGGTCACGTCTGACTGGCGTCCTGGCGTGATCTTAAAGGGACTCACGACCATGGCGGAACTCCCTATTCCAGTGAGCAATGGTTGCATAGGAAAAGGCGGTGTTGGTGTACAATGCAACCATGCGTTCATTGATCTCTTTTGCATTCTTGCCTTCCTTGGTCAAAAATTTGATCACTGCGCGGTGCTCAACCTTCTCCATTGTCAAACAATTTGTGACTGACGATCTGCGATCAGCTACTGCTTATTAAATATACGAGGCAGGAGCGTGCGGCTGCAGGTCCTGACTTGTCATAACTTGTCCTAACACCCCCACAAACAGCCATCCCCCTTCCTCTGTTTTGCCCTACCGATTCGCAAAACTTATTGTCCGCCCCTCGTATATATATATATATATATATATATATATATATATATATATATATATATATATATATATATATATATATATATATGCTTTAAAGCAATTAAAGGAGTGGGACGCCGCCTCCTTGATTTTCAGAGTACGTTTACGATTAACCGGGGTTTATTTAATGGCTTTCCAAGTTCCAATTCAAAGAATATATAAAGATCAAAATCTCAAAATATAATTATAATATATATAATAAACGGGGCAATAAATGTATATTATAAGGATAGTGAATTGGATCGTGACAGTTTATAATATGACAGAGCTATGAAGGGAGTGAAAAATAATCGTTAATTCTACTAATGGATATTATTTAATTTTGAGATGGAAGTTAATTAAAAAGGGGATGCAGGTGACGATTAACTCGTGGTGTAATCAGAGGATTACAACGTAAAATTGCCTTATCTTGAAACTTAGTGCTGTTCGAACGTAGAAAACCAACGGCTCACGGCTTCGAACAGATACTTCTCTGATTCCTAACAAGGATGACTCATAAATGGGGATTTGAGTACTTCTGGTTAAAGAACGAGATTTTCTCTGCTCCAGAGAGATGAAATCTCTAACACAAGAGGGTTCTGCGTCTCGGCACGGATTCTCAGAAGTGAGGAACGGGAGTCTTGAAGCGGAGTGCGAGATGAAGGTAGCCACACTGTTTTCCGGGAAGAAGGTGGCTCGATAAGCTTTCATATTAACAGGGGCCAAAGCTTCACGAATAGGCGATCTGCTAGTGAGATCTTAACGACGAGGTACGACTCGAACAGGGGTTACGAAACTTCGTGAGGAAACAGACAAAACGATCCAAATGGAGAGACTGGCACTTTTAATCTCCTCGTTGAATGGTGGATGCAGGGTTAAATATCCAGATGGCTGGTCCGTTAGGCAGCCCCAGGCTATGGACATCCCGAAAGGATTCTTGACGTCAGTCTATGCAAACTTGTTTCGAGATAACGTGTTGGATCAGACATCGAAGTTTGCCTCAGGGTATGGGTTGAGATTGTACGGCTGCGCTAGCAGTGAAAGGACATGCCTGTAAGGCATAGGGGTGAGAATTCGGCATTATCGTTGGAGAGGGAGAGCGAGTTGCGTTCCGCTTAAGCAAATACAGCTGGGTTGGGTGACTCAGTGCAGGACTGCTTCCTTCTCGATGATTCTAAGATTCGCACACCAAGGAGCACGTGGTTTGGAGCAAAGGAGCTGAAAGGGGTATTATGGGGGAGTACTTCATCTCACGCTGGTCCTTCGAGGGGCATCCCATCACACACTTAAGGGCTATCAGTTCAATCCTGATATTAGTTATTCGAATTTTTATATTGTTCGTACCCGGTTAGGAGTTTTAATCCAAAGCATTCGATAATGATCTATTTCTGAACTTCACCATTTTGTTTTTTCAAACTTTATATGAATTCTTTGAATAAAATTAGTATGTTTTTGCATGTTTCTAAAATCAAGATATTCTTCTTCTTATTATTATTACTAGTGATGAAGTTCAGAATATTTATAAAAAATGGATCATATGAAGATCCTTCCCCCCATGCTAAATCATATAAAGATCCTCCCCTCCCCAAAAGTATTTGAGAGGGAAGGATCTTCATATGATCCGAAGAGCCAAACGGAAGTATCAAAAGGAATAAGCATCATTGTCAAAAAGTCGAACCAAAGCGAGTTTATAGATATCTAAATGATCGTAGCCGTATTAGCGAGTGCATAAGGCAGCTAATTCAAAATCTTTAGTACTAATCAAAAAGGCGTCGCGAGCACATTATATGTTTTTTTCTAAATGTTTTTACAGAAGATATCGATATCTTGCCAGCTTGACAAAATGTAATAAACATTGATAAAAAACGCTATCAAATACTGAAATAATCTAAATTAAAATAAATAATTACAGTAAACAAATTAAAATTCTCAAATCGTCTGAATCTCGATAAAACCTATTCATTACACCTCAAAGAATTAGGAAACGAACGGTTAAAACCTCTCTGTAGAATTTTACAAAAAATCTATTAGAGGGAAAATAGTTTCGCAAAAAGTTCAAAGTTCAGAACAGATCTTCGAAATTTTGACCCATTTCCATTACTACAGAGATTGTAAACTCTTGAAGTGCCTTGTTAGAGATGAGATTTTGGAGCAATGGAGATAAATAACATAATGAATGACTCGCCGCACGGCTTACGACGCTGACGCTCAGGCTTAGTAATTTGGTCGATATTTTTTCCCAAAATGATCGCAACCAATCTTTGACTGAGATAAAGCTGTAGATGTAGTTTATCAACATTTCAAAAAGGAATTTTAAACATTTCCACATAAGGGGCTCTTGAAAAAGCTAGAAACAATGGCTGCCATCAATAAGGCGTTCATCAGCCATCTGTTCTCGGCCACTTGTTTTTTAATATATATATATATATATATATATATATATATATATATATATATATATATATATATATATATATATATATATATATATATATATATATATATATATATATATATATATATATATATATATATATATATATATATATATATATATATATATATATATATATATATATATATATATATATATATATATATATATATATATATATATATATATATTAGTGTAGATGGGTAGCAGTCTTTCTTGGATGCAAATTTTGTTGAAGACCATGTTATATTTCGCCTTGATCAATTTCCTTTGGTAGATAATTTGTCCTATATTCATATCTCTTTTTAATAGATGCATTTGGTAAAAACCAAACTTGAATTGCTGAGCTTTTGATCTATTTGATCATCTTCGAAGCGTCTTTAAGTATTCTTTCCTCCTTCACCGATGAAGTATAGCAGAATCAGAATCAAATTGAATGAAGCGAAAACGGTTTTTAGGGGATATTTATTCATTTTCGCTTGAGCGTAATGTCAAGAGAAACGAGCCAATCCGGTGATTGAAATTTTTAAATAAACTTCAATGTTCGATCTTTGTCGTAGCCTGGGTATTGGGGGACCGGTTTTTCTTCGTTTATTAAGATGTCTTCTAAGATGCTCAGCATTGCTTTATTTCCCTCTTTTCTTATAATTTTGGTGTTTTCAACTAGAATATGTCTAGTTAGTTTGATGTCATGTGCCCTCTCCATATGATTTTTAGGCCCTCCACTTTGCAGAGCCATGGTTAAACGCCTCGAAAGGTCGTGGTTGTCATACTAATATATTTTGAGTTATTATGAAGCTTACAGTCTTCATATAATAAGTTGAATTGTGTCTATTTGATTCTTAACTTTGATGTTATATATACACCATCATGACAGGAATATATTATGTAATTTTCTTTTAAAAAATCGATAATACGAAACTAAGTACGATGGCAAAATACAATTGCAAAAACCTTGGAAATAATAGTCGAGTAGTTGAAAAGATAACAGATGCAATTCAACGTAAACAGGTGTAACGTAATGAAGATAGGCTATGATAATCTCCGATTAGATTACGATATGGGTTGTGGAACTTTACATACACTCGACATGGAAAGGGAGTTAGGGATCTTATTATAGTGAGCTAAACTTTAAATCCTATGTACTGTAGCTTCCTAAAAGTTAAATATGGTTCTAGTATACATATTTAGATATTTTGAGTTTAAATCAAGGTATATCAGTCTTCCTTTATATAAGGAAACATTTGTCAATCCTCATTTTGAGTATGCCGAACAATTCTGGTCTCCATATATGCGGAAGGATATTGTAAAATTGGCGCGTGTCCAGCGTCGAGCGACGAAATTATTTCCTGAACTTAGAAATAAATCCTATGAACAGAGAATTAAGAAACTAAATTTATTCTCCCTGGATGAGCGACATCTGCTCAGCTAACTCAATGATGTAAATAAAATGCTGAAAGGTTTTACTAATGTAAATTATGAATCAATATTTGCGTTAAAAAACCGAGCGGCCAAGGGTAAACAAAAGATTTAATACTGCTGTACAAAAATATTTGCTTTCCTACAAAAAACACAAACATGAAACAATGTATCAAGCATTCCTTGATAATACTTCAGTTTAGGGGCGCAGGATAGAAGGCGTTATTTCTGGGCTACAATTTTGGCCTACAATTGAGTGTTCTAGGAGGGGGGGAGGGGTTTAACTCATACATACCTTAGAGCGCAACCGTTGCACGAAGCAGCCATGACGAAACTGCATAATTTTCACATTGAATCCTATTTATAACACGATTCTGCCGTTAGAAGCTGTTGAATTTTGCATTCAAAAGAAGTAGGTAATCGAAACATAAAAAATTAAATAATTACTAAATAATATAACTGAGTAGAAATGCAGGTAATTACTAAATAATAAAGAATAAAGGCCAGAGGCAAAATAAATACATAAAAACGCCGTGAGGAAACTCCATAATACTTACATTAGGCCCTATTTATAGTCACGATTCTGCCAGCTAGAAGCTGTTGACTTTTGTATTCAAACGAAATAGGTATTCGAAACGAATTATAAAAAAAATACTCAATAAAATAACTGAGTAGAAGTGTAGAAATTTACTAAATAATAAAGAATAAATGCCAGAAACAAAATAAAAACAAATTAAACGTCGTGATTAACCAAATCCAGAATAGGCTACCGTCTGACGCAATGAGGCCTAAATTGTAGCCCAGAAATATCGCCCCATATCGCGCGCCCCTAAACTGAAGAATTACCTATTATTTAGCAAATATTTTCGATAATTGAATAAATAAGTATTATTTTAGATTATAACAAAAAATATGCTCGTTTCCTTTTACCAATCCTTCTCTTCTGACTTTCACTTAATCGCTCCCTTTGAACCAAAAGTAAAATTCGCCACACTATTGGGTCGTAGAGAAAATAACCAATGGTTTAAAAGAATAAGAATGTGTCAGTCTGACTTTTATATGCATTGTAAACGGCTTAGGAGAAATTGTCAATATGTCCATCATCGTTTATATGTCGCATAAACGAATGACACAGAGCTGATAATATACATACACTACTGAGTAAACAACAAGAACGATTTTCTTATATTAAAATATTTTAATAAGGGCATGCGTTTTATATATTTTAGGAAGATTTCATATGATAAAATAGTATATTCCAAAAATTATACTAAATATACCTATTTTTGCATCAACTTAACTCGCTTGTACCTTCTCTTAAATTTACTTTTGAACTAGAACAGAACGCTGCACTTACTTACCTAGATTTAGTAATAAAACGCACTCCCTCTTTGTTTTTTTAAATTTATTAATCAACATTTATTAATAAATTCCCTAATTCATTTAATTCCTGGCTGATATTAAATCGACATTCATCAATAAATTCCCTAATTCAATTAAAGTCCTGGCTGGTATAAACTCGATAGCTATATTATAAATTGCATTCACACAAATTTGTCCAAATTTTCAAAGTGTAATTATTAATATGTAGTACTTGCACCTACGGCAATCCCATCGTCACAAATCCGGTAACATAGCAGCGACGGCCTACACGCTCCCGTTTTACGCATCTATACCTCGGCAATCGTTAGATGGCTCCAGTCGCGAAGGGCCCACGATTGAGGATGGATGGCGAGCTTCGTAAGGTCTTGTTTTTTTTTCAATTCGATTTGGCATCCTCTGGTGTCTATCACAGTCCATAGGTATTTGTAGTCAGCTGAGATATCCTCTCAATCTGATATGAAAAATTAGGTTGAACTTTTGAAGAATTTTCGTAAAGCCATCTGACAGAGAATATTAGAGTATAAAGCGGTCCAAAATATTCAATCAAACGAGGCATATGATATTCCTCTAAAAATGTTTCCTTATCATAAAAATAAGCAATTAACAGTTGAACCTATATCCAAAGTGTCGAAGTATGGCCAAATGTACGGGAATATACGTATACAGGCTCTAAGTTAGGCTAAGCAAGGCAACAACTGTTATTGTTCAAAGAGTACGATTTCAATAGTTAGCCTACAGCTGCGTGACCAAGGAATATTCCGAACACAACGACAGAAATAGATTTTTAATACACACTAAATAAAAGGCACAAAATAAATATGGATATACATATAGGTACATGAATAAGACGGAATTAGGTTCCGAATACTAATTGGATAACGAGGGTTATTAAGTGGTTATTATGGCAGATTTAGGGTAGTAAGCGATTAAGTTCCTTTGAATCTCGAGAGTAAAGCCAGGAGAACTTGGTGGACAGATCTTAGTGACCTTGATTACTCAAGGGTGTAGCCGAGAACCCGAAGAAGGTAGTGCTACTTCCTCCAAACTTGGATTTTGCGAGATACGCTTCTCTTGTCCTCAAGAGGTCACCGGACGAACTTCTAAAAGGGGGGGGGGGGTGACTTCTCCAAACTCGGATCAAGAGAGCTATCAGGGCTCTTGTCCTCAAGAGTTCACCAGAAGAACTTCGGAGGACGGCTTCTGCGATCCTTAGTCCGAAGGCGGTTGAGAAAGGCTGACGTTGCCTCACGAAACTCTTCTCCCTGACCCAAAGATAAGATTGTGATGTCCAGCTCTTCCGTAGATTGCGATCGTCTCTAAACACTTCTCGGGAGAGAACGTCGTTGAATCGAACTCCTCTCGGCGAAGCAGCTTCTAACCGAATCTGTGGGTAATCCTCTGCAGGGTGCATATATACCCGGATTTCTACAAAACAAGGAGAGAGAGAAGGGCCTTCTCGAACTCTCATTATCGGCATGGACAACCGAACTTCGCCTTACGGGAAAGTGTAAAAGTCTGAGATCAGCGGGTCAGACGGAATAAACAATGAGTGGAGCCATAAAGGTTGTTCGAGACAAGCCTACAAAATAGATAAGTAATCTCCCGACCCAGGGGGGAGGGGGATTTAGATGGCGGCGAGGTAGCCTTGAATGTCAGTGACTTGGTGGCTGTCCAAAAAATGTGAAGTCAGAGGGGTGGGGGTGGGGGTGGAAGTGAGTAATGGCTCGCTTTCTCTCTCGAAGTAAAATCTTCGGCGGTAGAGGTAGGAAAATACTACTATTTTAGTGGATCCCTTTACACTCCTCCCTATTCAAAGACATTTTTAGAGCACAGAACACTTTAAAGCGAAAAAAATGTCTACAACTAATTTCATCAAGAGCGGAACTTATAAAGAAACAATTTTAACGTTTACCATTATAGAAAAAAACATATAATACTAAAAGGGATTTACATAGGTGCAACCACAAATAATCTAATCAATTTTTACTTACACACAACATCAACAAGGCAAAAAAAGGAAACTATTATTTATAAAATAAGTCAAACTCGAATTTTACTATACACTTAGGTCGATGGAGGGGGAGTTCTCTATTGGATTTTTACTCAAGCTATCGGCTAGGCAGTTGTCAGTGCCTTTAATATACATGATCTGAAATTGGTACTCCAGGAGTAGTAGGCTCCAATGCATTAAACCGCCTTTTTGGCTCCTACAGCTTTTTAGGTACACCAGGAGTTTGTAAACACTTTCGACAATAAATTCTTTACCTATGAGATACATCTTGGAATTACGAATAGACCAAATATGGCTAAAGCTTCGAGCTCTATTGTGGCATAGGCCTTTTTGCGATGGGACAGCTTCCTACTATCATATCCTACAGGATATCCCACTTCATCGTCATCATATTGGACGAAAGCACAACCTAGGCCATCCTGGGAGGCATCGGTACGAACCCCGAATGTTTTATTAGGATTCGCTTATCTCAAAATAGCGGCAGAAATTAGTTTGTAGTTTAACTGGTGGAAGCGATCTTCCACGGAAAATGTCCACTTGACTGAATCGGGGGCCGTTCTCTTAAGCATTTCGTTAAGGGGCGAGGCTATGGAAGTGAAATTCGGCACAAAACGACGATAGAATGACACGGATCCCATTAAGGAACGTAGCTTTTTCTTCGTTCGTGGGAGCGGCATTTCCGGAATAGCCTTTACCTTGTCTTCCTGGGGAAGCATTTGATTCTTACCCACCTGGAATCCAAAGTAGTTAATGGTGTCTTAGGCGAAGTGACACTTTGTCGGGCCTACCGTGAACCCGTGTACGCGTAACCGGGATAGGAGCGCGCACAGAGACTGTAGGTTTTGGTACCAGCAACGAGTAGCGACGTACACGTTATCGAAATAAAATGTCCCATTCGATAGGCCATCTAACAACTGGTGAATTATTCGGTTATAACTTCCGCAAGCAGTTACCAACACAAAAGGAAGTCGGGTAAACTGAAATAACCCATTTTCAGTAGCGAAAGCGGTAAAGCTTTTCGATCGCTCTGAGAGCGGCACTTGGTGGTAGGCTTTACAGAGGTCGATCTCAGGGATGAACTTCGCGTCTTCGAAAACATGAAGACTTTGGTCGATTAGGAGTATCAGTTCCGCGTCAAACTGCGTAACAACGTTTAATTTGCGAAAATCGATGCACATCCTAAACGACTTTTGAGGCTTCTTAGCATGACGATTGGGGAGCAAAAATCGGACGATGAGGGTTCTAATATTCCTAATTTTATTAAGTTCTCGATCTCTGCATTGAAAGTCGGCCGTAACTATACGGGTATGGAATAAAGCTTGGTTCTTATCACAGTTTGAGGTGTGATGACAATCTCATGTGTAAATTGTGTTGAGCAACCCTGGAATTCTGAAATAACGTCGAGAAAGCCTTCCAATAAGGCCAGCAATTGAGCCCTTTCATTAGGTGTGAGATTGGGGTTTACGTCCAAGTCGGAGTTAGGCTCCGCTTGGCAGGAAGGAAGAGACTTCAGGGGATACTCATACTACATACTCTGCTTCTACGCACGGACACCGTTTGGACAATGCACAAGGGTTTAACGGGATAAGCGACTTCGAGGACAGTTCTTCGTCTAGGGAGACTATGTTATTTAGGCAAGCTCAAAGGGGATATTTTTTTTTGGAGGTTGATGTGGTACTCGTAAATCTTATTACTGGATGGGGTTTCGATTAGGTAATCCACCGTGCCGCGGAGCTCTCAAACGGTTAAATATCCTTCCCAATGGGAAAGGAGCTTATTTGCTTCAGAGGGAAGCAGGAGCAATAATTCGTCACCTGGTTAGAGCGAACGCGCCTTTCATTTTAGGTCGAAGTAATTACGGTATTTCTCCAGGTTTACATCAGCGTTCCGGAGAGCGATATCTGCACATTTTTCTAACCGCATTAGGATGAGGATTTAATTTCCTCTTCCATTCTAGTATTGGACCGCAATTCTTTTAAAATACTCATCGGCCCTCGGAGGTTACTCCGTATAACAGCTCAAAGGGAGCGAACCCCAAAGTCCTATTGGGGACTTCGCGACAAGCAAATAACGCTACGGAGAGATAACGGTGCCACTCTTGTGGCTGGTCATGGCACAAAACTCTTCTCCCTGATCCAAAGATACGAGTGTGATGTCCACTCTTCCGTGGCTTGCGACCGTCACTAAACACTTCTCGGGGGAGAACGTCGTTGAATCGAACTCCTTTCAGGGAAGCGACGTCTAACCAAATATGTCATTAATCCTTTGGAGGGTCCATATATACCCGGATTTCTCTAAAACCGGTAGAGAGAGAGAGAGAGGGGCCTTCTCGAACCCTTATTATCGGCCGGTACAACCGAGCGTGGCCTTATGAGAAAGTCTAATAGGTCAAGATCAGCGGGTCAGACGGAACGACTAGCGGCTGGAGTCATAAAAGTTGTTCGAGGCAACTTATAAAATAAATGAGTAATCTCTCGAACTATGGAAGGGAGGGGAGTGTAAGACGAAGGAGAACTAGCCTTGAATGTATGTAAGCGTTATGCCTCGGTGTGAATTTCTCAGTGACTTGGTGGCCAGTCCAAAAAGGGTGAAGTCGGAGGGTGGGGAGGAGTAACAGCTCGCTTTCTCTCACGAAGTAATATCTTAGGAGGTGGAGAAATACTAATATTTTAATGGATCCCTCTACACAAACCTTTCACAACCCATAAGATTCTTTCACCTGTATATCTAGTCCAATTCTTTCAACTTCAACTGTTTTAGCAAATCTTTGTCTCTTCCTATTAAAACTAATTAAGCCAGAAACATATAATATATTTCAGCCTCAACAAGAACAAGTCTATTATCGTCTCTATGTAATTAAATCTGATAGGCAATATTCCTTTAATATAATGGGGGGGGGGATATGTGAATTACAGAATATTTAATGGTATCAATTTATGTTATAAAAGTCTGTAATTTCTAAGAAAATGATCGAGCGACGGATAACTAGTCAGAAAATATTAAACCCCCAACTTTTAATAATTTATTTCAGGGGGTATTTAGGAAATATAAAAGAAAGATTTCCGAGCCAATGTTTTGCTCGATGTTACAAATGCAGATCAGGTCCAGTGTAATTGATGTGCAACATAATAATAACATTAGTAATAATTAGAAACTAAGATAGAACTACATAACTACAGAATCTAGGACCAGCAAAGACCCTAAGGTCCGCTCGACGCTAGTCCGCTACACTAAATCCATAACTAGGATACACACTTATCTACGAGTGTATCTCTAACATGCTATATATTTTATATTTATCTTTTAATTTTTTATTTTATTTTATTATTTATTTTTTTTTAAATATATAATCTACTGTACACACTTATCTACATGTGTACATTGTCATGCATATTAACTACTTCAACCTAGGGGTGGGAGGGTGATAGAAAGTTTTTCTTCTCAACTTCCACAGCCCTCGACTGCTAGTGGTGAAAATCTATTTATAGGATAGGCGGAAAAGAAAATGGATATCTAAACTACACATGCAAGAGAAATCGCTGGCATCATTTTTAGTCATCATTTTTACTCGTTGTTCCTCCGCTCCAAACTCCTTATAAAAAGACGTTTTTATTTACTTTGCTCAGACTACGTTATATTTATACTATTTAAGTGCGCGTCGAGACGGTTTTTAAACATATTTACCGACGTACTATCTACTACGTGGGTGGGTAGCCTATTCCAAATTTGAGTAATTTTAAACGTAAAATAGTTTTGGGCTATACTAGTATTAAATCGCTTGTTCACTAATTTTTATCCGTGTTGGCGAGTGTTTCCCCTATGATCCAATTCGAACAAATTCCTATAATCAACGTTTGAAAATCCTTTTAATATTTTAAATACTTCTATTAGCTGGCCACGTAATCTTCTGCCTTCGAGAGATGGCAAATCTAATGCCCTGAGTCTTTCCTCGTACGGCCTGTTTCTCAGCTCGGGAATTAATTTTGCAGCCCTACGCTGCACTCTTTCTAATTGCGCGATATCTTTGTTTAAGTATGAAGCCCAAAATTGAACCACGTATTCGAGCAGTGGACGCACAAGTGATTTATATAACGGTAAAATTACATCTTTAAATTTGAACGTGAAATTACGCGCGATATAACCCAGCACACGATTTGCTTTTTTACATGCATCCGCGCATTGTTTCGTGACTTTGAAGTCATCCGAGACTAAAACTCCCAGGTCTTTTTCCAATTTAACCACGTCGAGGACCTGGTCTTTCATGGTATACTCTACCCTCAAATTATGGAAACCCAAATGCATCACCTTGCATTTACTTAAATTAAACTGCATTTGCAACTTATTCGCCCAGCTGACAATCAAGTTTAGGTCCTTTTATAATTTTTCTACATCCGATCTTACATAGGCACGGTTGCCCAGCTTCGTGTCGTCAGCAAATTTAGAAATCGTACTAAATACGCCATTATCCAAATCGTTTCTATATATTAGAAACAATAATGGGCCAAGAACCCAGCCTTGTGGCACTCCACTACTGACGTTGACCTAATCAGAACATTCACCATTTATAACTACTCGCTGCGAACGATCCCTCAGCTAATTTCTAATCCCATTTAATATCTTACCCTTCACACCGATTGCTTCAACTCTCATTAATAATCTCTCGTGCGGAACGGTGTAAAACGCCTTTTTAAAGTCTAGATAGATTACATCTATAGCTTTGCTTTCGTCGTAAACGTAAATCATTTTATGGAAGAATTCCAGCAAATTTGTCAAGCACGATCTCGCCCGCCTACACCCATGTTGGGAATCTTTAATCAGATTATTTAGCTCGAGGTGGCTCACTATTCTATCTCTAATTACCGATTCTAAAAGCTTACCAACTACCGAAGTTAGACTAATAGGACGAAAATTTGTTGCTTCGTATCTATTCCCATTCTTAAATATTGGTGTAACGTTTGCACGCTTGAAGTCTACAGGGACTACGCCATCTTCTAATAAGCGATTGAGAATTGCCGACGGCTTTGCAAACTCATTCTTAAGTGCCTTTAAATGAGTGGGGTAAACGCCATCGGGCCCGGGTGATTTCGACTTTTTCATCAGGTTAATATATTTAAGAATTTCCTCTTCATTAACTATTATATCGGATATGAAAATATCACTATTATGTACTTCTTCAACTAACGATCCTAATTCGGACCAATATTCAACAGTAAAGACGTTTGTGAAATGTTCATTTAAAGTTTTAGATATTTCCCCCGGAAATTCCGTCAAACGACCATCTTTGTCTTTAATCGGCCCTATTGAACCTTTTAAGGGTTTCCTACTGTTTACGTAGCCGCAAAACCGTCTCGGTTCCTTCTTCGAATCCTTCGCGAGTTTTATTTCATATTTCCGCTTCGCATCTCTAACCGCCCGTTTAACTTCTCTTCGAGAATCTATGTAATTTTGCCGACTTATAAATGACTCATTGTTCTTATGTATTTGAAATTTTCTATTTCGGTCCTTAATTAAGCTTAATATTAGTGGGCTAACCCACGGCGCTCTCATCGACTTCCTGCTCTTACGGCGCACATACTTCACCAAGTTGAAATTTACACTAAGGAGTGTACGCCGAAGCTCAGTGTACATTTCTCCTACTGACCTATTCTCGAAGCGCATTCCCCAGTCTACATCCTTGATCCTTTCGCGAAAAGTATCAAAATTACAGCTACCAAAACGTGGGATGAGCTGAGTGCTCATTTTTACTTCTACACACGTGTTTACTTCGAATCTAATCGCATTATGGTCACTCGAGGCTAAATGCTCTCCTACAAAAACCTTTTCTACCAATGACTCGTCAGTAGTCATGATTAAACCGAGGCTATTAGTATCACGCGTTGGTTCCTCCACTTTTTGTACGAGAAAGTTCTCCAGAATAAAGTTTAGTAGTCTCTCCCCAGCTTTATCTGACGTTAGGTTACTATAATTAACGTTTCGATGGTTAAAATCGCCGCAAACTAATGTGGTCCCTTTTCTAACCCAAGATGAAAGCATATCAAAGAGTGCAGCATCTTCTCTTTCCATTTGAGATGGTGGACGATATATGACGGCTAAATTAATTTTATTTTTTGCATTACAACATAATTGGATTGATAAGGCTTCACTTCTCATATATGTCGTAGACGAGTCGATCGTTATAGCGTTTAAGTCATCTTTTGTATACACTAATACGCCCCCTCCTCTACCAGTCTGTCTATTTTTATAATGAATTTTATAACCTACTATATCAAATTCGCAAACACTGATCTCCAAATGTGTATCTATCCAAGTCTCACTTAAGAATACGAGATCGTAGTCTCCCTCTAGAATTACGGCTTTTATTTTGGCAAGTTTATTTTTTAAGCTACGAACATTTGCATATATACATTTCAATTTGCGCTTTAAGTGGACTCCTCTATCACACGCGAATCGGTTCCGTTTCCCTGCTCCCCAATACTCATTGCCCCCTCAAGCAAGGACCGGTCCGGCGCATAGGCATCACGTGACCCGGCACCTCTCCTACTTAACATGCTACGTACTGACTGGTCTATAATCCTACCCAGCCGACTGTTCCCCACATCGCTTAAATGGATTCCGTCCGTTTGATAAAGTGAAGGTTGGTCTTGAAATGTATCCCAACGTTAAAGAAGCTAACTCCAGTATCGCGACACAAGCGCTTATGGCACTCGTTTGTATAGATAGCTCGGGACTGCAGACGCAACGTGGATTTTAGTCGGGGGAAAATACCAATTATTCCTACGTTATCCGCGTAACTTTCGCAGTATCAATCATAGTCTTAGCGCGGTTTACTATTTCCTGTGGAGTGTTAGCGAGTGAGTGAGAAATAGATAAATACATAGAGAGAAAGAGAGATAGAGAAAATGAGTGTGTGGGGCTGAGGACCAAGGGTGAATTGAACTGTTTGTGTCGTATTCAATGGCCCTGCAATCAGTATCGACTTGAGTTAGTATGATTTGCACCATAATCACCCTGGCGAGAGAAAAAAAAATGGAGTCACTTTAACATCATCATCATCATCATCATCACTAACTCTATAATTTAAAAAGGGGATTTTTTGAGTATTTGAATAATAATTTCATCTTAGTTTGGTTATGACTTATGTTTTTTTATCAAAGTTGTTTCTAATAATTCTTTTATAATATCAAAAAACAAAACAGTGAAGTTTAGAAATAAATATAAGTGTCGAAATTTTGTGAATCGTTTGAAAGCCAAAGAATTACAAATGGTGAAGTTCAGAAAATAAATTTTTATATATCTTCTTCTATAACTATATTTTAACAACGTGATATTTTGAAAGCGGGGAAATTTAGTTTAGAATTCATTTCTAAAAATATTATAATTGGCGAAGTTCAGAAATTTAAACATAGCTGCTTTTTCTAGATTTTAAATTTTAATCTTAGTAGTGAAGCGCAAGCTCTCCACGTAGGGGGGGGGAGGGGCAAGAGCATTGCGCGGTAGCTCTATAACATACTCATCAGTGTTCTAAAGATTACGTGGCATTCAGTACTACGATCCTACCAGTGGGATTTGACCTACAATTGCTTTTAAAATTAGGACAAGACTGGCGACATTTACAGATTTGAACACCTACATTGAACAGAGCAGAGTGTTGCCATCTCTTCGTTGTCAGCTTATTAGCCCGTCTTTATACGGGATTGCTGTTTTTGATGAGCGGCTTTACCTGTGTCTGTCTCCTGCCATGTTAGTCTCCAGTCCCTTCTCCCTCATGGAGGGACTGCAGTCCCTCCATCTAATCTTGGGTCTTCCTCTCCTTCTCCTTCCCTGTACTTCCATCTCCAAAGCTCTTCTATCGTCACTCTCTCCATCCCTCCTCATTATGTGCCCATAGAATCTAAGTCTTGCTTCCTGTGTCTTCTCCGGAATCTTCGCCACCTTTGTTGTTTGTCTGGTCCTTTTATTTGTGATTCTGTCCTCCCTCATCACGCCACACATCAATCGAAGCACCCTCATTTCTGCTACTTCCATCCTCCTCCCATTGTTGGTCTTACAACTGTTTTGTATACTTTTCCCTTCAATTTCACTGGCATTTTCCTGTCACACATAACCCCTGACACATCACTCCAACTCTTTCATCTCGCTTGGATCCTTCTGGTTACTTCCTTATCTTCATTTCCATCTGCTGATATGGTAGATCCTAAATACTTGAAGGCATCTACTCTCGTTACTTCCATACCGTGTAACCTAATGCTTTCACCTCTGTTCTGCTCTTCTTCTGTACACTTTATATATGCTGTCCTTGTTCTACTTATCTTCATCCATCCTCTCCATCTACCTCTTCCTTAGTATCACTGACTAAGGGCATATCATCTGCATACATCATGTCCCAGGGTATCCTCACTCGCATGTTCTCAGTCAACACGTCAAAAACAATGTTAAAGAGAAAGGGGCTTAACGCAGAGCCCTGTTATAGCCCTACCTTCACTCCAAAACTGTCTGTAATTTCTACTCTACTCCTTCTCCGTGTTTTGACACTTCGGTACATTTCTTTCACCAATCTTACAGAATTTTTGGCGCTTTTCTTTCTCTCAAACATATCCATAGTTCTTGTCTTGGTATTCTGTCATACGCTTTCTCCAGATCTATAAAAACAATATGTAGTTCATTCTGCTTCTTTCTGTACTTTTCCACCATTTGCCTCAATATAAACACTGGGCTTGTTTTTCCTCTTCCAGGCATGAAGCCAAATTTACTGTTGGACACTTCCACCTCAAGTTGTAATCTTTCGTCCAAAATCCTCTCCCAGACTTTCATTGTTGAGATAGCAATTTAGTCTCACGATAATTTTTGCACTCTTGTACATATATCCCCCTTCCCTTTGAAGATGGGTACCAACAGACTCTCCATTCATTCGTCGGGAGTCTCTTCCTGCTCCTCTATTATGCACATCAACTTCCACGACAAGTCCACTCTTGTATCCTCTAGAGCCCTCCACGCCTCCACCAGGATCTCATCTGGTTCAGCTGCTTTGTTGTTTTTCATTCTCTTAAGAGCTTTCACGACTTCTTATCTCTCTCTCTCTCTCTATATATATATATATCTCTTGTCAGTCCTGGATATTGTGTTCACTCATCATGGTAAGCCCATGGGTTCTCCTCGTTCAACAGACCATCAAAAGATTCCTTCCATCTCCCTTGTATCTTTCCTTATTCCCTTAATATAATACCAGATGCGTCTTTTATCTGCTTCACATGGTTTACATCCTGTATTACCTTCTTCCTATTTCTTGCTATCCTGTATATCCTCTTTTCCTCTTCGGTTCTTTCTAACTCTTTATACAGTTCATGACTAGCTTCTGCCTTCTCTACTGCTACTGCTTTACGTGCGATCTTTTGTGCACTTTTGTACTCCATTTTATCATCCCTAGATCTGATATTCTCCCACTGCTTCCTTGTTTCCTTTTTCCATACCAGGGCACTCCTTACATCTTCCCTCCACCACCAATCTTCTCTAGTTGTGCGTGGCTACCCAGATGTTTCTCCTTGCACTTCTCTTGCTACTTCTCTCATCAATTGTGCGTTCTCTTTGATACCGATCTTGTACTCCTACTACTTCATTGTTCACTCTGATTAATATTTTTGTCTTGAACTCTTGCTTCTTTGTTTCGTCTTTCAGTACTGTCCATCGTATCATCTTCTCGTAGCTCCTCTTTACATTTCTAGGTCTTCTCAACCATACATCCATCATAAGCAGCCCGTGTTGTGGTGCAACATGTTCCCCTTGTATTACTTTACAGTCTTTAATCTCTACCAGATTTGATCTTCGATACATGATATAATTTATCTGGATAGTATGGCCTCCGCTCTTGTATGTTATTTTGTGTTCTTGCTTCTTGCGAAACAAAGTGTTTGCAATGGCCAAGTCGAAGTAGACTGCCAAGTCCAGTATCCTCTCTCCATCTTCATTCATGTTTCTCAAGCCATGGCCTCCATGTATCCTTTCACATCCCTCGTTGTCCGCCCCCAAATGTCCATTCAGGTCTGTCCCAAGTACTACTCTCTCTTCTGCAGCTATGCTTCCCATTTCATTTGCTAGCTTCCTTTAGAACTCATCCTTCTTTTCTTGTGTTGTTTCTGTCTGCGGTGCATATGAATTGACCACATTTAAGATTCCCTCCTCACAATTTAACCTTACCGTTATCAACTGGTCTCCTCCAAACTTTACTTTAATCACTTGTTCCTTCATATTATTCGATACCACCACTCCAACTCCATTCCTTCCTCTGCTGTTGTAATACTGTAGTATAGTTTTTATCCCTCTTCCAACTCTCAGGCCTTGTTGCCTGTCCACTTGGTCACCTGTACACACAGTATGCTCATTTTCCTCCTTTTCATCAGCTCCACCACTTCTCTTCCCCGTCCTGTCAATGTTTCTACATTCTATGTCGCCACTCTCAAGGCAACAGGAGCTCGCCTCTTTAGCCGCCCCGCTCATGATGGGCTGCCTCTGTGCGTCGCTTTTAACGGGGTATGCCCTGGCACGGTCTAATACTCCTTGGTTGTGGCTCATCTTTGTTTTGGCTTGGTTTTACGGTCGAATGCCAATTCTGATACCAAACCTCCCCATTTATCCGGGCTTGGGACCGGCATAGAGTTGTACTTGCTTGCACACCGTATCTCTGGTTGACGTTCTGAAATATGAATGTGAGAGACTACCTAGCAGCCAATATTGCAAAGGATATTTAGCCTAAAGTGCTTGAAAAGTAGGAACGAGGGACAGTTCTTTTCTAGCCCCCATGGTAAATTTAAGATTTACAATCTTAAACAGATCCAAAAAAACTGGGAGCAGGGTAAAAACATGTCCCTTGGGACAGGAGAGCAATATGCCTAAGACACTTTCATTACTAAACTAGATAACCTGTTAATATCCTGAGGCGCAAGTGTAAAGTTGTTTTTTGCTGTAAATTTGGCTGCTCAGGTTGCAAAAACGAAACTCAAATTAATTTAAATCCCCGATGGAGATGAAGATCTCTGTGAAGCAACTTGCTTTCATTAAAGGTCAGAGAGAAATGAGTACTTCTTTTAGAGCACATCAGGTTCACTTTCGAGATTAACTTGAGTTAAAATAGACAAGTCAATAAGTAAAAGCTACAAAAAGGTGAAGGGATAAGAGTTGCTTACTATTAGTAAGCCAATGTTTCAATGCCATCAAGTGAACTAATTTTGTATCCTGAAGAAAATGAAGAAAAAATAGCTGATGCTCAAGATGGAAAGGATTGAATTTATGGAGTGACAATAAAAATACCAACCACATATTTAAATTCCATTAAAAAGCAACCCTGGAATAATTTTTTTGGCAATAACATCATAACTATTCGGCTAATTCTAACGAAATTTAAAAATCCTATATTGTTTAACATTCGCTTTCAAATAATATACGAGGGGCGTGAATGAGTTTTGCAATTCGGATATAAGGAAACGAGATATGAGGAAAAGTGTTTTATTATTTTTCAATATAACTACCCTCAACTTCAATGCACTTTCGCCTCTTGTCCCTGAGGCTTCGAATTCCCGACAACCAGAAATCTCCCGACTGCTGTTCACCCACTCCTGGCCTTATGATTTATTTATAGTCATAGCGAATGAGAGAATCATGGGTAATTGCCTGCGTTTCAATAAAAATGGTAACGAAATATCACTAGGTTTTAGATTAATCCTTGGACGAAATACTGTGTCTCCATTTCTATTTCCAGTGATAATTTGTGCGGTGATAAAATTGTCTCTTAGTGACTTCATATTAATCTAGTTCCATTAAACACTCCTTTTCTCTCTTGTTTATGTTACTAATTAGCATTAAAATAGAGCCAATTTTAAGTTTCAACTCGTCTGGTGGCACACTAGATAATGAAATTTTGTTTAAGAATTCTACAGGATAGTTAACAATTTGTTCATTATCATCTGAAATAACTGTGTTTACGCTTTTGTAAGTAGATTCCTCACCAGGTAGAAGATTTAGTACTTTATTGTTTAAGAGCAGAACATCATCGTTTTGTGGTGTCAGAACTATTTTAGTAGCAACAGTTTAGATATATGTTTCGCAATTGTCTAATTGCCAATGTTTCGCGAATTTCCATAAACCGCGTTTATTAGTTTTTCAGTTACTGAGATTTATTGTGGTATTTCAATAATATTTGGATCCAGTCCTACGTTATTAGTAAGTCCCCATCTCCAACCTACAGCAACCACTAAGTGAAATCACCATTTTCATTGGCTTTCATATTTATTGTAAGTTAAAGCATTATTACAGATTCACACAATGATGATTCCTCTTTGCAATTCTCTATGATGTCAGCGTTAGAGCCCTTCAGTATGATGCAAGCTATCTGTATAAAGTCGCCACCTAAGAGAAGAACCTTGCCACCAAATGGCTTAACATTTTTATAATTAATTTCAGTAGCAGATCAATAATACGAAGTGCTTAGCCAGACAGCATTGAGCCTTAGTCTATACTTAAGAGTAATGAATTCTTTATCTTGTCAGAAACTTCGGAAGGAATTTTCATTAATGACACTGAGGTTTCTAGATTAGGTATTGGAAGGCAAAATCCACTGTGAACTGTGCGAGCATTTGTAAGCAAGTCAACACCAATGTCAGTTGTTGCATTAAAAAATACTGAATTATTTCGTGTGTTGCAGTAAGCAATTATCAATGTTGTCTAAGCTCTGGACGATGACATGAAAAGCGTGTTGCTGTATGTCTTTTAAAGTAACAATCCTGGCAGAGTTTAGATTTCGGTCATCATCAATAGTAGTGTAATGAGGCAATCCAATATCCTCGCAACGTAGACCCTGTAGAATAAGGATTTGCTCGATGAAATAGAGATTTATTGCGAGCTGATCCATATTAGTCTCCGGCTGCAATAATGTTTTCTGTAAGGTGTTGCTCGAATCGTGTAAATAATGTCAGATGATCGCTAGTCCGATTCAGTGCACAGATGACTGCAAATAGTTAGCGTAACTGCGATTACATCCTTACTTTTGATGCCTCCTGTAGGAATCGCGTTCATTCTTCATCAGTGTCCAGCAAATTCATACTTTCGGTCACGGATATATAGGTTAAATTAACTATTCAATTATAAGATCGAATCTCTTCAAAACTCGTTGGTCCATTAAAGTAGATAGGCTGCTGATTTTTTAAGTGTACAGGAAGTCAAATCAGTGCATGAGATTTGTCGTGCAGTTTATGTTTTAGTAATCTCCACATAACTTCTGGTGCGCTAACGTATCGGCCATTAACGTGTTGCACTATTTCATCGTGATGAATGTTATTGCCTTGTGCGATCTCTATTTGAGTACAGTCGTAGCCTTTGAATATGTATTTAAAAATATATTTCACGGCATTGGTCGAGGAGCATATTTCCAGATTAATATTGCAGTTGTACTTATAAGTAAGATTTTTTGTGTATGGTACAATTGATCTGTTATCAATTAGAAGGTTTGATGTGCTGGACCTTGACGTCCCGAAATTGTTTTGGAAATCCTTTTGAACAATTGTTGTTATTTATACAGCGGATAATGTTTTATCTGGAGCTCAGGGTCCGTGAATATGGCATTTAGGAACAACTTCATATAGTTCATGGTCAGTGACAGAATCAGGAATTTTGGAACATACTATTTAGCCAACATTCTCAGGGTCACTGAATAATTCTTTATTTTCAAGATAATAAGTATGTGAGCGTGGGGAAATCCTCATTTTTGGAACTCCATGGAATATCAGTATGCACGAACGTTTCCAAAGCAGGAATACGTGAAATATAGTCAATTAATGAATTGAACTTTATTTTGAACACTCGAGCTAATATATATGGTCGATCAGGTGGATTCGTAATGAATAGATCCGGCAGACAATAGTTCTTACCATACACATTGCATCGTGGTAGCATTCTTTTATGGTGCGAAGGGATCACTGGAAAGATGGAAATTTAACCATGCACCGAAATTTAGCTTCGGAATTATTCGCAATGAGTTCTGGAGGAAGCTAGAAAATGAAATGGGAAGCATAGCTGCAGAAGAGAGAGTAGTACTTGGGACAGACCTGAATGGAGATGTGGGGGAGGACAACAAGGGATGTGGAAGGATACATGGAGGCCATGGCTTGAGAAACATGAATGAAGATGAAGAGAGGATACTGGACTTGGCAGTCTACTTCGACTTGGCCATTGCAAACACTTTCTTTAGCAAGAAGCAAGAACACAAAATAACATACAAGAGCGGAGGCCATACTATCCAGATAAATTATATCATGTATCGAAGATCAAATCTGGTAGAGATTAAAGACTGTAAAGTAATACCAAGGGACCATGTTGCACCACAACATGGGCTGATTGTGATGGATGTGTGGTTGAGAAGACCTAGAAATGTAAAGAGGAGCTACGAGAAGATGATACGATAGACAGTACTGAAAGACGAAACAAAGAAGCAAGAGTTCAAGACCAAAATATTAATCCGAGTAAACACTAAAGTAGTAAGAGTACAAGATCGGTGGAAAGAAAACGCACAAGTGATGAGAGAAGTAGCAAAAGAAGTGCTAGGAAAAACATCTGGGAAGCCACGCACAACTAGAGAAGATTGCTGGTGGAGGGAAGATGTAAGGAGTGCCCTGGTATGGAAAAAGGAAACAAGGAAGCAGTGGGAGAATATCAGATCTAGGGATGATAAAATGGAGTACAAAAGTGCACAAAAGATCGCACGTGAAGCAGTAGCAGTAGAGAAGGCAAAGCTAGTCATGAACTGTATAAAGAGTTAGAAAGAACCGAAGAGGAAAAGAGGATATACAGGATAGCAAGAAATAGGAAGAAGGTAATACAGGATGTAAACCATGTGAAGCAGATAAAAGACGCATCTGGTATTATATTAAGGGAATAAGGAAAAATACAAGGGAGATGGAAGGAATCTTTTGATGGTCTGTTGAACGAGGAGAACCCATGGGCTTACCATGATGAGGGAACACAATATCCAGGACTTACAAGAGAGATATATATATATATATATAGAGAGAGAGAGAGAAGAAGTCGTAAGAGCTCTTAGGAGAATGAAAAACAACAAAGCAGCTGAACCAGATGAGATCCCGGTGGAGCGTGGAGGGCTCTGGAGGATGCAGGAGTGGACTTGTTGTGGAAACTGATGTGCATGATAGAGGAGCAGGAAGAGACTCCCGACGAATGGATGGAGAGTCTGTTGGTACCCATATTTATAGGGAATGGGGATGTATGTACAAGAGTGCGAAAATTATCGTGGGACTATACTGCTATCTCAAACAATGAAAGTCTGGAAAAGGATTTTGGACGAAATATTACGACTTGAGGTGAAAGTGTCCAACAGTAAATTTGGCTCATGCCTGGAAGTCTTTTGGTACCAATATTTATAGGGAATGGGGATGTATGTACAAGTGTGCGAAAATTATCGTGGGACTATACTGCAATCTCAAAAAATGAAAGTCTGGAAGAGGATTTTGGACGAAATCTTACGACTTGAGGTGGAGGTGTCCAACAGTAAATTTGGCTTCATGCCTGGAAGAGGAAAAGCAAGCCCAGTGTTTATATTGAGGTAAATGGTGGAAAAGTACAGAAAGAAGCAGAATGAACTACATATCATTTTTATAGATCTGGAGAAAGCGTATGACAGAATACCAAGACAAGAACTATGGATATGTTTGAGAGAAAGAAAAGCGCCAAAAATTCTGTAAGATTGGTGAAAGAAATTTACCGAAGTATCAAAACACGGAGAAGGCGTGGAGTAGGCATGACAGACAGTTTTGGAGTAAAGGGAGGGCTACAACAGGGCTCTGCGTTAAGCCCCTTTCTCTTTAACATTGTTTTTGACGTGTTGACTGAGAACGTGCGAGTGAGGACGCCCTGGGACATGATGTATGCAGATGATATGCCCTTAGTCAGTGAGACTAAAGAAGAGGTGAAGCAAGTGCTGGATGGATGAAGATAAGTAGAACAAGGACAGCATATATAAAGTGTACAGAAGTAGAGCAGCACAGAGGTGAAAGCATTAGGTTACACGGTATGGAAGTAACGAGAGTAGATGCCTTCAAGTATTTGGGATCTACCATATCAGCAGATGGAAATGAAGATAAGGAAGTAACCAGAAGGATCCAAATGGGATGGAAGAGTTGGAGGGAAGTGTCAGGAGTTCTGTGTGACAGGAAAATGCCAGTAAAGTTAAAGTGAAAAGTATACAAAACTATTGTAAGACCAACTATAATGTATGGAGCAGAGGCATTACCTCTAAAGAAGAGTAATGAGAAGAGAATGAAAGTTCAGAAATGAGGGTGCTGCGATGGATGTATGGCGAAACGAGGGAGGACAGAACCACAAATGCAAGGATCAGAGGAACAACAAAGGTGGCGGAGATTTCGAAGAAGAAACAGGAAGCAAGACTTAGATTCTATGGGCACATAATGAGGAGGGATGGAGAGAGTGACGATAGAAGAGCTTTGGAGATGGAAGTACAGGGAAGGATAAGGAGAGGAAGACCCAAGATTAGATGGGGATACTGCAGTCCCTCCATGACGGAGAAGGGACTGGAGACTAACATAGCAGGAGACAGAAACAGGTGGAAGCCGCTCATCAAAAACAGCCACTCCGTATAAAGACGGGCTAATAAGCTGACGACGAAGAGATGGCAACACTGTGCTCTTTTCAATGTAGGTGTTCAAATGTGTAAATGTCGCCAGTCTTGTCCTAATTTTAAAAGCAATTGTAGGTCAAATCCCACTGGTAGGATCGTAGTACTGAAGGCCACGTAATCTTCAGAACACTAATCAATATGTTATAGAGCTACCGCGCAATGCCTTTCCCCCTTCCCCCCTACAGGCAGAGCTTGCGCTTCACTACTAAGATTAAAATTTAAAATCTAGAAAAAAGCAGCTATGTTTAAATTTCTGAACTTCGCTAATTATAATAATTTTAGAAATAAATTCTAAACTAAATTTTTCCCCTTTCAAAATATCACGTTGCTGAAAATATAGTTATAGAAGATATATAAAAATAAATTTTCTGAACTTCACCATTTGTAATTCTTTGGCTTTTAAACGATTCACAAAATTTTGACACTTATATTTATTTCTAAACTTCACCATTTTGTTTTTTGATATTATAAAAGAATTATTAGAAACAACTTTGATAAAAAAACATAAGTCATAACCAAATTAAGATGAAATTATTATTCAAATACTCAAAAAATCCCCTTCTTAAATTATAGAGTTAGTGATGATGATGATGATAATGATGGTGATGATGATGTTAAAGTGACTCCATTTTTTTTTCTCTCGCCAGGATGATTATGGTGCAAATCATACTAACCCAAGTAGATACTGATTGCAGGGCCATTGAACACGAGACAAACAGTTCAATTCGCCCTTGGTCTTTAGCCCCACACACTGATTTTCTCTATCTCTCTCTCTATATATATTTATCTATCTCTCACTCACTCGCTAACATTCTATCTTAGTTTTTAATTATTACTAATGTTATTAATATGTTGCACATCAATTAAATAAACTGGACCTGATCTGCATTTGAAACATCGAAGAAAACATTGACTTGGAAATCTTTCTTTTATATTTCCTAAATACCCCCTGAAATAAATTATTAAAATTTTGGGGTTTAATATTTTCTGACTAGTTACCCGTCGCTCGATCATTTTATTAGTAATTACAGACTTTTATAACATAAATTGATACCATTAAATATTCTGTAATTCACATCTTTACTGGCTCATTATATTAAAGGAATATTGCCCATCAGATTTAATTACATAGAAACGATAATAGACTTGTTCTTGTTGAGGTTGAAATATATTATATGTTTCTGGCTTAATTAGTTTTAATAGGAAGAGACATAGAAAGATTTGCTAAAACAGTCAGAGTTAAAAGAATTGGACTGGATATAGAGGTAAAAGAATCTTATGGGTTGTGAAAGGTTTGTGTAGAGGGGTCCATTAAAATATTAGTATTTCCCCACTTCCTAAGATATTACTTTGGGAGAGAAAGCGAGCCGTTACTTCCCCCCACCCACCGACTTCACCCTTTTTGGACTGGCCACCAAGTCACTGAGAAATTCACACCGAGGCATGACGTTGACATTCAAGGCTAGTTTCCCGTCGTCCCACACTCCCTCCCCCACGGTTCGAGAGATTACTCATTTATTTTATAAGTTGCCTCGAACAACTTTTATGACTCCAGCTGCTAG
Organism: Ceratothoa steindachneri; assembly: GCA_963969495.1. Taxonomy (NCBI): domain Eukaryota; kingdom Metazoa; phylum Arthropoda; class Malacostraca; order Isopoda; family Cymothoidae; genus Ceratothoa; species Ceratothoa steindachneri. Next base: position 133,377,389 of record OZ018319.1, read on the forward strand.
TCGTTCTGTCTGACCGCTGATCTTGCCCTCTTACACTTTCTCATAAGGCCACGCTCGGTTGTCCCGGCCGATAATGAGGTTTCGAGAAGGCCCCTCTCTCTCTCTCTCTCTACTTGTTTTGGAGAAATCCGGGTATATATGGACCCTCCAAAGGATTACCGACATATTTGGTTAGACGTCGCTTTCCCGAAAGGAGTTCGATTCAACGACGTTCTCTCCCGAGAAGTGTTTAGTGACGGTCGCAAGCCACGGAAGAGCTGGGCATCACACTCGTATCTTTGGATCAGGGAGAAGAGTCTCGTTCGGCACCGTCAGCCTTTCTCAACCGCCTTTGGATCAAGGATTAGAGAAGCCGTCCTCCGAAGTTCTTCTGGTGACCTCTCTAGGACAAGAGGCCCGATAGCTCTCTCAATCCGAGTTTGGAAATTTCACCTCCCTCCCCATTTCGAATTTCGTCCGGTGACCTCTTGAGGACAAAGGAGCTTATCTCGCCAAATCAGAGTTTGGAGGAAGTAGCACTACCTTTTTCTGGTTCTCGGATACACCCGTGAGTAATCAAGGTTCCCAAGACCTCTTTTTCAAGTTCGCCCCGCTTTACTCTCGAGGTTTAAAGGAACTAAATCGCTCACTACCCTAAATCTGCCATAATAACGATTTAATAACCCTGGTTATCCAATTAGTATTCGGAAACTAATTCCGTCTTATTCATGTACCTATATAAATATATATATATATATATATATATATATATATATATATATATATATATATATATATATATATATATTTATTTTGTGCCTTTTATTTAATGTGTATTAAAATATATTTTTGTCATTATGTTTGGTATATTCCTAGGTCACGCGTCTGCAGCTAACTATTCAAATCGCACTCTTAGAACAATAACAGTTGTTTCCCTGCTTAGCCTACCTTAGAGCCTGTGTCCGTATATTCCAGTACACTTGGCCATACTTCGACATAAAGATATATATATATATATATATATATATATATATATATATATATATATATATATATATATATATTTATATAATTTCGTGTCAGGTGTGGGGTCTTCCTAATAATCCTTCTAACCTAATTTTGAAGCAAGAAGTCCAATTAATTGCACCTGCATTATCAAGAATATCTGAATACCAAAATATCATGACAATTTTCATTTTGATTAACGGGTAACAACCAATTTTTTAGCTCATTCTGATTTGATTTGTGTACAGTTTTCTTAGTTCCTTAAAAGTGGATACTAACTAAGTGGTAATAGTAACCGCCATTCATTTGTGTCGCTAGTCAAATTCTCTCGTTAGGTAGGTATTTATTTTTTTGGGTGAGTTCTACCGATTTTACTAGGACCTTTTAATATAATTTTGTCGTCAGTAGAATTTATATTTGTTTTGGGGTAAAGCTTCAATAGCTCTGGTAGCTATTTCGTGGTCGAAAGTAGCATATCCGGGATGTCGTCATTCGATCGCTTTGATAAGCAATGGCAGATCCAAGGCTTATCTTGGAAAGGTTTAATCGCTTACGTCCAGGAAGAGGAACGTAAGGAACGTGCGAAAAGGAAATCACAAAGAGAAGAGGAAGAAAGAAAAGCACAGAAAGGAGCAGAAGAGAGAGAAAGAAAAGCGCAGTCAGAAGTAGAAGAGAAAGAAAGAATTAGGTAGCACGAGGGAGAGATAAACCGTGACCGATTTGAAATAAACTCTGTAGGATCTCGAAGTGAACAGGCTTAAGTGCCCTCACTAAAACTTTCCGCATACAAGAATGGAGAAGGTTTTTTATCTTATTTAACGCACTTAAAGAAGATCTTCGAAGACAAAAATTGTGACTTAGAATCAGATGGTGTCGCCTGGCTACTTTGACTCTTTAACCCTCATCTTCGCAACATATTCATTTTGCTTCCTTCAGAGGCCACCCTTGATATTCAACCTTATTAAAGGAAGAACTTCTTTCTGCTATTAACATGAATCCAGAATTTTATGGGGTTAGATTCTGCTCTGCGCGAATACAGCTGGGACAGACTTACAGACTATTTTGAATCACGTTTGGCTGGATTCCGCCCAAGTATCAAATGATAATTATTCGCTAATTGACTTCATTCTAAGGGATCAACTGATGTCAACCCTCCCTCGCAAACTAAGGGTCTTCATACGGACAGAAGAGCGTCCACTTTCAAGGAGTGTGCGGAAGAACCCGACCTTCACGCATTCAGTCACGACTTCTACCCCAAAGAAGTCAAGCAGAGCCATTCCCCCTACCCCAAACAAAAGTTTCGGTTTAACCGAAGCCAACCCAAGGGCAACAACGGCTTTGTAAAAGTGCAAGCGCCGAGCAAGTACAGGCCTCACCCGCCGCAAGCGCAAAAGGACGTGATGCCTCCTGTACTCTCCTCCACGCCTAGCAAATACCCCCGTAGACCAATTGTTTGCTTTGCGTGTATCACCCCTGGGTACTTAAGTTATAATTGCCCCCCAAATTCTCAACTGAGGACCTCGTCGAGTCACCAGGTCCACCAAATCTCTGCTGCCCCCTCGCCTAATCCGCCAGCCGCATCGCCAGCGGCCCCTGCTCCCCCTTCCCCGGATCAACAGGTAATTTTCTGGTTCAACAGGAGTCTTCCTGGCGGGCTCCAGTTTGAAAATGGCGCAGTAAATGGTTACCGAGGCTCAACCTTGGTTAGAGATACATGTTGCACCTGTATAGTAGTATACGACAAACTACTACCCCCCGTAAGCCCCCAGCACAACAGGTTCGTGTTTGTGCAAGGCTTTTCATGGTCGGGCCACCAGGTTCTCAGTGGTACGGTGCAATATTCAGTGCCAGTACTTCACCGGATGGGCTGACGTAGTCTCGGCCCCGATAAAATTCTGCTCTGTCCTTATCGGACAGCACGCATAACTCTCACAAAACCCAATTTCTCAGCCGGTCTTACCAAGGCCCAGGCTGAGAATGATGTATCGCTTCCGGTACCCCTATCTTCCCTAGACGTCGACCTTGTCACCAATGTTCAATTTTCTGAGGCGCAGAAGAATTGCCCCACATTACAACCCCTGTGGGAAAAAGAAAGGAAGAAAGAGACTGAAACGGTGTGAGGCAATCGAAGATCGAGTACACCGTGAAGGACGCGTTATTATATCGTTCTTCTTTTAAACCGGAGAGTCCCCCGACCACTGCGTTATTTGTGTCGAGAACGTATATCGAACCCTTGTAAAGATGGCTCATGATGGCCTAATGGTCGGAAATTTCTGCCCTAACAAAACGGCACAGCGAGTTTTTAAATATTTCTTTTGGCCAGGTGCGGCCAATGAAATTATCGACTTTCGCAACTCCTGTGACCTTTGCCAGAAGGTCACCTCAAAATGGCGTGTAGCACCCGCCCCCCTTCAAAAGACCCCGAGAGTGGCCGAGCCTTTAGCCCAGGTCTCAATCTAACTAATCGGCGCAATTCGTCCCCCGTCGAGCGAGGGACACTCCTATATTTTAACACTCGTTGATTGCGCCACCAGTTGTCCAGAGGCTATCCCCATGAAGAAGGTAGACAACATTTCTTGTGCCGAGGCTTTAATCTCATTTTTTTCCCAAGTAGGGATCAGGAAGAAGATCTTATTCACAGAGGAGGTCAATTCACTTCTGAATTGATGGAGTATTTCGGCAAACTTCTTCTCATCAAGCCTCTATTGACGACGCCCTGGCACCCTTGCGCTAACGAAAGGGGCGAAAAATTAAACTGCACCCTCAAAATGGTACTCAAGATGGTGTGCCACAACCAGCCCCAAGAGTGGCACCGTTATCTTCCCGTAGCGTTATTTGCTTGTCGCGAAGTCCCCAATAGTACTTTGGGGTTCGCTCGCTTTGAGGTGTTATACGGACGTAACCTCCGAGGGCCGATTAGCATTTTAAAGAATTGCGGTCCAATCCTAGAATGGATGAGGAAATTAAATCCTCATACGCATATGTTTAGACCTGCGTATGCGGTTAGAAAAATGTGCAGATATCGCTCTTCGGAACGCTGATGTAAACCTCGAGAAATACCGCAATTACTTTGACCTAAAATGAAAGGCGCGTTTGCTCAAACCAGGTGACGAATTATTGCTCCTGCTTCCCTCCGAAGCAAATAAGCTCTTTTTCCACTGGGAAGGATCTTTCTCCGTTTGAGAGCCCCGCGGCACGGTGAATTACCTAATCAAAACCCCATCCGGTAATAAGATTTACGAGTACCACATCAACCTCCAAAAAAATACCACCTCTTAGCTTGCCTAAATAACATAGTCTCCCTAGACGAAGAACTGTCCTCGAAGTCGCCTATCCCGTTAAACCCTTGTGCATTGTCCAAACGGTGTCCGTGCGTAGAAGCAGAGTATGTAGTATGAGTATCCCCTGAAGTCTCTTCCTTCCTGCCAAGCGGAGCCTAACTCCGACTTGGACGTAAACCCCAATCTCGCCCGTAATGAAAGGGCTCAATTGCTGGCCTTATTGGAAGGCTTTCTCGACGTCATTTCAGAATTCCAGGGTTGCTGAACACAATTTACACATGAGATTGTCTTTACTACTCAAACTGCGATAAGAATTAAGCTTTATTCCATACCCGTATATTTACAGCCGACTTTCAATGCAGAGATCGAGAACTTAATAAAATTAGGAATAATAGAACCCTCGTATTCCGATTTTTCCTCCTCCATTGTCATGGTTAAAAAGCCTGACAAGTCGTTTAGGATGTGCATTGATTTTCGCAAATTAAACTTTGTTACGCAGTTTGACGCGAAACTGATACCCCTAATCGACCAAAGTCTTCATGCCTTCGAAGACGCGAAGTTCATCTCTGAGATCGAACTCTGTAAAGCCTATCACCAAGTGCCGCTTTCAGAGCGATCGAAAAGCTTTACCTTTTTCGCTAAAAAAATGCGTTATTTCAGTTTACCCGACTTCCTTTTGGGTTGGTAACTGCTTGCAGAATTTATAACCGGATAATGCACCAGTTGTTAGATATCCTATCGAATGTGACGTTTTATTTCAATAACGTGTACGTCGCTACTCGTAGCTGGTACCAGCACGTACAGTCTCTGTGCGCGCTCCTATCCTGGTTACGCGTACACGGGTTCACGGTAGGCCCGACAAAGTGTCACTTCGCCTAAGCACCATTAACTACTTTGGCTTCCAGGTCAGGTAAGAATCAAATGCTTTCCCAGGAAGACAAGGTAAAGGCTATTTCGGAGATGCCGCTCCCACGAACGAAGAAAAAGCTACGTTCCTTTATGGGATCCGTGTCATTCTATCGTCGTTTTGTGCCGAATTTTACTGCCATAGCCTCGCCCCTTAACGACATGCTTAAGAGAACGGCCCCCGATTCAGTCAAGTGGACATTTTCCGTGGAAGATCGCTTCCACCAGTTAAACTACAAACTAATCTCTGCCGCTATTTTGAGATAACCGAATCCTAATAAAACATTCGGGGTTCGTACCGATGCCTCCCAGGATGGCCTAGGTTATGCTCTCGTCCAATATGATGACGATGGAGTGGGATATTCTGTAGGATATGATAGTAGGAAGCTGTCCCATGGCGAAAAGGCCTATGCCACCATAGAACTCGAAGCTTTAGCCATATTTGGTCTATTCTTAATTCCAAGATGTATCTCATAGGTAAAGAATTTATTATCGAAAGTGATCACAAACTTCTGGTGTACCTAAAAAGCTGTAGGAGCCAAAAAGGCTGTTTAATGCATTGGAGCCTACTACTCGTGGAGTACCAATTTCAGATCATGTATATTAAAGGCACTGACAACTGCCTAGCCGATAGCTGCTTGAGTAGAAATCCAATAGAGAACTCCCCCTCCATTGACCTAAGTATATTGTAAAATTCGTGTTTGACCTATTTTATGAATACTAGTTTCCTTTTTTTGCTTGTTGATGTTGTGTGTACGGAAAAATAGATTAGATTATTTGTGGTTGCACCTATGTAAATCCCGTGTAGTGTTAAGTTTTTTGTCTGTTCGTAAACGTTAAAATTGTTTTTTTATAAGTTCTGCTCTTGATGAAATTAGTTGTAGACTTTTTTCGCTTTAAAGTGTTCTGTGCTCTAAAAATATCTTTGAATAGGGAGGAGTGTAAAGGGATCCACTAAAATAGTAGTATTTCCCTACCTCTACCTCCGAAGATTTTACTTCGGGAGAGAAAGCGTGACGTTACTTCCCCCCTCCTCCTCCGACTTCACCCTTTTTGGACTGCCACCAAGTCACCGAGAAAATTAAACGAGGCATGACGGTGACATTCAAGGCTACCTCCCCGGCATCTCAATCCCCTTCCCCCTCCTGGGTCGGGAGATTACTTATCTCTTTTGTAGGTTTGCTTCGAACAACCTTTATGGCTCCAGCCACTGGTCGTTCCGTCTGACCCGCTGATCTCAGCCTTTTACACTTTCCCGTAAGGCAACGCTCTGTTATCCCGGCCGATAATGAGGGTTCGAGAAGGCTCCTCTTTCTTTCCCTGTTTTGGAGAAATCCGGGTATATATGCACCCTGCAAAGGATTACCCACAGATTCGGTTAGACGCTGCTTTCCCGAAAGGAGTTCGATTCAACGACGTTCTCTTCCGAGAAGTGTTTAGTGACGGTCACAAGCCACGGAAAAGCTGGACATCACACTCTTATCTTTGGGTCAGAGAGAAGAGTCTCGTGAGGCAACGTCAGCCTTTCTCAACCACCTTCGGTCCAAGGATCGGAGAAGCCGTCCTCCGAAGTTCTTCTGGTGACCTCTTGAGGACAAGAGGCCCAATAGCTCTCTCGATCCGAGTTTGGAGAAGTCACCTCCTCCACCTTTAGAAGTTCGTCCGGTGACCTCTTGAGGACAAGAGAAGCGTATCTCGCAAAATCCAAGTTTGGAGGAAGTAGCACTACCTTCTTCGGGTTCTCGGCTACACCCTTGAGTAATCAAGGTCACTAAGATCTGTCCACCAAGTTCTCCTGGCTTTACTCTCAAGATTCAAAGGAACTTAATCGCTCACTACCCTAAATCTGCCATAATAACCACTTAATAATCCTGGTTATCCAATTAGTATTCGGAACCTAATTCCGTCTTATTCATGTACCTATATGTATATCCATATTTATTTTGTGCCTTTTATTTAGTGTTTATTAAAAATCTATTTTTGTCGTTGTGTTCGGAATATTCCTTGGTCACGCCGCTGCAGCTAACTATTCAAATCGTACTCTTTGAACAATAACAGTTGTTGCCTTGCTTAGCCTACCTTAGAGCCTGTGTGCGTATATTCCCGTACACTTGGCCATACTTCGACACTTTGGATATAGGTTCAACTGTTAATTGCTTATTTTTATGATAAGGAAACATTTTTAGAGGAATATCATATGCCTCGTTTGATTGAATATTTTGGACCGCTTTATACTCTAATATTCTCTGTCAGATCGCTTTACGTCAAATTCGTCAAAAGCTCAACCTAAGTTTTCATATCAGATTGAGAGGATATCTCAGCTCACTCAAAATACCTATGGACTGTAATAGACACCAGAGGATGTCAAATCGAATGGAAAAAAACAAGACCTTACGAAGCTCGCCATCCATCCTCAATCGTGAGCCCTTCGCGACTGGAGCCATCTAACGATTGCCGAGGTATAGATGCGTAAAACGGGAGCGTGTAGGCAGTCGCTGCTATGTTACCGGATTTTTGACGATGGGATTGCCGTAGGTGCAAGTACTACATATTAATAATTACACTTTGAAAATTTGGACAAATTTGTGTGAATGCAATTTATAATATAGCTATCGAGTTTATACCAGCCAGGACTTTAATTGAATTAGGGAATTTATTGATGAATGTCGATTTAATATCAGCCAGGAATTAAATGAATTAGGGAATTTATTAATAAATGTTGATTAATAAATTTGAAACCAGAGAGGGATTGCGTTTTATTACTAAATCTAGGTAAGTAAGTGCAGCGTTCTGTTCTAGTTCAAAAGTAAATTTAAGAGAAGGTACAAGCGAGTTAAGTTGATGCAAAAATAGGTTTATTTAGTATAATTTTTGAAATATACTATTTTATTATATAAAATCTTACTAAAATATATTAAATGCATGCCCTTATTAAAATATTTTAATATAAGAAAATCGTTCTTGTTGTTTACTCAGTAGTGTATGTATATTATAAGTTCTGTGTCATTCGTTTATGCGACATATAAACGATGATGGACATATTGACAATTTCTCCTAAGCCGTTTACAATGCATATAAAAGTCAGACTGACACATTCTTATTCTTTTAAACCATTGGTTATTTTCTTTACGACCCAATAGTGTGGCGAATTTTACTTTCGGTTCAAAGTGAGCGATTAAGTGAAAGTCAGAAGAGAAGGATTGGTAAAAGGAATCGAGCTTTTTTTATGTTATAATCTAAAATAATACTTATTTATTCAATTATGGAAAATATTTGATGAAAGGATAGGTAATACTTCAATTTAGGGGCGCGCGATATGGGGCGATATTTCTGGGCTACAATTTTGGCCTCATTGCGTCAGACGGTAGCCTATTCTGGATTTGGCCAATCACGGCGTTTAATTTGTTTTTATTTTGTTTCTGGCATTTATTCTTTATTATTTAGTAAATGTCTACACTTCTACTCAGTTATTTTATTGAGTATATTTTATATTTTGTTTCGAATACCTATTTCGTTTGAATACAAAAGTCAACAGCTTCCAGCCCACAGAACCGTGACTATAAATAGGACCTAATGTAAGTATTATGCAGTTTCATCACGGCGTTTTTATGTATTTATTTTGCTTTTGGCCTTTATTTTTTATTATTTAGTAATAACCTGCATTTCTCCCCAGTTATATTATTTAATAATTATTTAATTTTTTATGTTTTGATTACCTATTTCTTTTGAATGCAAAAGTCAACAGCTTCTAACGGCAGAATCGTGTTATAAATAGGATTCAATGTGAGAATTATGCAGTTTCGTCATGGCTGCGCTCTAAGGTATGTATGAGTTAAACCCCTCCCTCTCTAGAATACCCATTAATTGTAGGCTAAAATTGTAACCCAGAAATAACGCCTTCTATCGTGCGCCCCTAAACTGAAGTATTATCAAGGAATGCTTGATACATTGTTTCATGTTTGTGTTTTTTGTAGGAAAGCAAATATTTTTGCACAGTAGTATTAAATCTTTTGTTTACCCTTGGCCGCTTGGTTTTCTAACGCAAATATTGATTCATAATTTACATTAGTAAAACCTTTCAGCATTTTATTTACTTTATTAAGTAAATAATTTCGTCGCTCGACGCTGGACACGCGCTAATTTTACAATATTCTTCCGCATATATGAAGACCAGAATTGTTCGGCATACTCAAAATGAGGATTGAAAAATGTTTTCTTATATAGAGGAAGACTGATATACCTTGATTTAAACTCAAAATATCTAAATATGTATACTAGAACCATATTTAACTTTTAGGAAGCTACAGTACATAGGTTTTAAAGTTTAGCTCACTATAATAAGATCCCTAACTCCCTTTCCATGTCGAGTGTATGTAAAGTTCCACAACCCATATCGTAATCTATTCGGAGATTATCATAGCCTATCTTCATTACGTTACACCTGTTTACGTTGAATTGCATCTGTTATCTTTTCAACTACTCGACTATTATTTCCAAGGTTTTTGCAATTGTATTTTGCCATCGTATTTAGTTTCGTATTATCGATTTTTTAAAAGAAAATTACATAATACATTCCTGTCATGATGGTGTATATATAACATCAAAGTTAAGAATCAAATAGACACAATTCAACTTATTATATGAAGACTAAAAGCTTCATAATAACTCAAAATATATTGGTATGACAACCACGACCTTTCGAGGCGTTTAACCATGGCTCTGCAAAGTGGAGGGCCTAAAAATCATATGGAGAGGGCACATGACATCAAACTAACTAGACATATTCTAGTTGAAAACACCAAAATTAAAAGAAAAGAGGGAAATAAAGCAATGCTGAACATCTTAGAAGCCATCTTAATAAATGAAGAAAAACCGGGCCCTCAATACTCAGGCTACGACCAAGGATCGAACATTAAAGTTGTTTTAAAAATTTCAATCACCGGATTGGCTCGTTTCTCTTGACATTACGCTCAAGCGAGAATAAATAAATATCCCATAAAACCGTTTTCGCTTCATTCGCCGTACCTCCTCCCATCTATGATTTTGAGTTGACATGGCCCATCATCATAGATGGGAGGAGGTACGGCTACTCCACCGAAGGCACCGTCCTGGGTCTTAAAATCACCGATCAAGGATACTCTACATCTTAGATCGGACAACATCATAAAATTATATATGATGTATGTCCGAGCTATGCTGATCTACCCCGCAGTGGTGTCCCAAGCGGCTAATAAAACCTCGATGAAAAGGCTCCAACGTATCCAGAACACTGCCTCTCTGCTTATCAACAAAGTAAGAAGGCGTGGCCAAATCAGGCAAAGCGTCCTGCATCGGAGGAAATGCTTGGAGCCCATCAATGTCGTCACCCAGAAACTGGGCAAAAAGATCTCGTCCACTCTAATGGACGATGTCATTCCAGAACTCCAGGGGGCAGGCGGCAGGTTACATATACCTGTGTGGCTACGGGCGAAAGCCTCACGCAGAAGCCGGTTCTCGAGCACAAAACTGTGTACACCAAATAATATCACTCCAATATACACATAAAAACGTCACAACACATCACATCTAGTCCCATACATTTACACACGAAAAATGAGACAACAGACAACACTAAAATAGCATTGTCGGCAAGAAAAGCTATTAAAGGCTTGAATGCTACAAATAACATTATTACACTAAAAGTAAAAAGACAGAGGAGAAGAAACAAAATAAAATAAGAAGAACACTACAAACATATGAAGATACAAATAGACATTAAAAAACACACAAAATAACAACACAAATAAATGAAAAATGAAATAGAATAAAAATAAATTGATGCCCTCCCTACTAGGGCAAAATACCTCGCCCCCCATCTTTAATTTTTTTCACCCACTATATCTTCCACTATACCATCTCTCTTCGAAAAACTGAGTACATCATCATCAGCTTCATTCAACCTGATTCTGACTCTACTATACTTCATCGGTGAAAGAGGAAAGAATACTTAAAGACGCTCCGAAGATGATCAAATAGATAAAAAGCTCAGCAATTTAAGTTTGGTTTTTACCAAACGCATTTATTAAAAATAGATATGAATATAGGACAAATTATCTACCATCTATAAGATGGATGAAAAAAGACAATAAGAAGAATAGAAGGTTGCCAAAGGAAATTGATCAAGGCGAAATATAACATGGTCTTCAACAAAATTTGCATCCAAGAAAGACTGCTACCCATCTACACTAATATATATATATATATATATATATATATATATATATATATATATATATATATATATATATATATATATATATATATATATATATATATATATATATATATATATATATATATATATATATATATATATATATATATATATATATATATATATATATATATATATATATATATATTAAAAAACAAGTGGCCGAGAACAGATGGCTGATGAACGCCTTATTGACGGCAGCCATTGTTTCTAGCTTTTTCAAGAGCCCCTTTTGTGGAAATGTTTAAAATTCCTTTTTGAAATGTTGATAAACTACATCTACAGCTTTATTTCAGTCAAAGATTGGTTGCGATCATTTTGGGAAAAAATATCGACCAAATTACTAAGCCTGAGCGTCAGCGTCGTAAGCCGTGCGGCGAGTCACTCATTATGTTATTTATCTCCATTGCTCCAAAATCTCATCTCTAACAAGGCACTTCAAGAGTTTACAATCTCTGTAGTAATGGAAATGGGTCAAAATTTCGAAGATCTGTTTTGAACTTTGAACTTTTTGCGAAACTATTTTCCCTCTAATAGATTTTTTGTAAAATTCTACAGAGAGGTTTTAACCGTTCGTTTCCTAATTCTTTGAGGTGTAATGAATAGATTTTATCGAGATTCAGACGATTTGAGAATTTTAATTTGTTTACTGTAATTATTTATTTTAATTTAGATTATTTCAGTATTTGATAGCGTTTTTTATCAATGTTTATTACATTTTGTCAAGCTGGAAAGATATCGATATCTTCTGTAAAAACATTTAAAAAAAAAACATATAATGTGCTCGCGACGCCTTTTCGATTGGTACTAAAGATTTTGAATTAGCTGCCTTATGCACTCGCTAATACGGCCTCGATTATTTAGATATCTATAAACTCGCTTTGGTTCGTCTTTTTGACAATGATGCTCATTCCTTTTCATACTTCCGTTTGGCTCTTCCGATCATATGAAGATCCTACCCTCCCAAATAAGTTTGTGGGGGAGGATCTTTATATGATTTAGGCTGGGGGGAAGGATCTTCATATGATCCATTTTTTATAAATATTCTGAACTTCATCACTAGTAATAATAATAAAAAGAAGAGTATCTTGATTTTAGAAACATGCAAAAACATACTAATTTTATTCAAAGAATTCATATAAAGTTTGACAAAACAAAATGGTGAAGTTCAGAAATAGATCATTATCGAATGCTTTGGATTAAAACTCCTAACCGGGTACGACCAATATAAAAATTGGAATAACTAATATCAGGATTGAATTGATAGCCCTTAAGTGTGTGATGGGATGCCCCTCGAAGGACCAGCGTGAGATGAAGTTCCCCCCCGTAATACCCTTTTCAGCTCCTTCGCTCCAAACCACGTGCTCCTTGGTGTGCGAATTTAAGAATCATCGAGAAGAAAGCAGTCACGCACTGAGTCACCCAACCCAGCTGTATTTGCTTAAGCGAAACGCAACTCGCTCTCCCTCCCCAACGATAATGCCGAATTCTCGCCCCTATGCCTCACAGGCATGTCCTTTCACTGCCAGCGCGGCCGTACAAACTCAACCCATACCCTGAGGCAAACTTCGCTGTCTGATCCAACTCGTTATCTCGAAGAAAGTTTGCATAGACTGACGTCGAGAATCCTCTCGGGACGTCCATGGCCTGGGGCTACCTAACAGACCAGCAACCTGGCTATTTAACTCTGCACCCACCATTCAACGACGAGATTGAGAGTGCAAGTCTCCCCGTTCAGATCGTTTTGTCTGTTCCCCCGCGAAGTTTCGCAACCCCTGTTCTAGGCGAACCTCATCGTTAAGATCTTACTAGCAGATCGCCCATTCGTGAAGCTTTGGCCCCTATTAATATGAATACTTATCAAGCCACCTTCTTCCCGGAGAACGGTGCGGCCACCCTTATCTCGCACCCCGCTTCAAGACTCCCGTTCCTCCATTTTGAGACTCCCTGCCGAGACTCAGAACCCTCTTGTGTTAGAGATTTCATCTCTCTGGAACAGAGAAAATCTCGTTCTTCAACAAGAAGTACTCAACCCCCCATTTGTGAGTCATCCTCGTTAGGAATCAGAGAAGTATCTGTTCGAAGACGTGAGCCGTTAGTCTTCCACGTTCGAACAGCACTAAGCTTCAAGATAAAGCGATTTTGCGTTGTTAATCCCCTGATTACACCACGAGTTAATCGTCACCTGCATCCCCTTTTTAATTAACTTCCATCTCAAAATTAAATAATATCCATTAGTAGAATTAACGATTATTTTTCACTCCCTTCATAGCTCTGTCATATTATAAACTGTCACGATCCAATTCACTATCCTTATAATATACATTTATTGCCCCGTTTATTATATATATTATAATTATATTTTGAGATTTTGATCTTTATATATTCTTTGAATTGGAACTTGGAAAGCCATTAAATAAACCCCGGTTAATCGTAAACGTACTCTGAAAATCAAGGAGGCGGCGTCCCACTCCTTTAATTGCTTTAAAGCATATATATATATATATATATATATATATATATATATATATATATATATATACGAGGGGCGGACAATAAGTTTTGCGAATCGGTAGGGCAAAACAGAGGAAGGGGGATGGCTGTTTGTGGGGGTGTTAGGACAAGTTATGACAAGTCAGGACCTGCAGCCGCACCCTCCTGCCTCGTATATTTAATAAGCAGTAGCTGATCGCAGATCGTCAGTCACAAATTGTTTGACAATGGAGAAGGTTGAGCACCACGCAGTGATCAAATTTTTGACCAAGGAAGGCAAGAATGCAAAAGAGATCAATGAACGCATGGTTGCATTGTACACCAACACCGCCCCTTCCTATGCAACCATTGCTCTCCTTAATAGGGGGGTTCGCCTTGGTCGTGAGTCCCTTTAAGATCACGCCAGGACGCCAGTCAGACGTGACCAAAGAGGACAATGTGGCCCGTATGGAGAGGATCATCCTCGAAAATCGACGGGTGAAGGTCGAAGAAATCGAGCGAGAACTTGGAATATCACATAGAAGTGTTATGAACATCATCCATGACAATTTGGCCATGACCAAGGTTTCTGTCCGTTGGATCCTAAGAAACCTCACGCCCCATGATCGACTTCAACGTCATCAAAGTCCACAAGGCCAGAGTTGCACAAGCTGCCCTGCGCGAGTGCGGATTCGAGGAGCTCAACCATCTCCCTTACAGTCCAGATCTGGCCCTTAGCGACTACTTTTTATTCTGCCAGCCCGAGGCTGCACTGCGTGGACGCCAGTTTAGGGATGATGAAGATGTCCAGCTAGCCGTCCAGGAGTAGATTGAACAGCAGTCGGGAGATTTCTGGTTGTCGGGAATTTGAAGCCTTAGGGACAAGTGGCGCAAGTGCATTGAAGTCGAGGGTAGTTATATTGAAAAAATAATAAAACACTTTTCCTCATATCCTGTGTCCCTATCTCTGAATTGCCAAACTTATTCACCACCTCTCGTGTATATATATATATATATATATATATATATATATATATATATATATATATATATATATATATATATATATATATATATATATATATATATAAAGGGTGTGCCTATTAAGACGGATTAAAGTTAACAGTAAATAAAACAGTGTTATTGGGGAAAATTTATTGAATTTACTATTGGATTTGGTTCTTTGAGTCATTACAATTATGTGTGATAAATAATATCGCCTAAATTTCCTCCAAGGCATTAGTGGCACACTTCCACTCGCTGGTCAAAATTTTGTATGATTTCTTTGCATAGTTGCTCCTCGATCTTACCAATATGTCTTATTATCTCATCTTTCAGCTGTTGAATTGTTGTTGGCTTGTTGGCATAGACCTTCCTTTTGAAATGACCCCATAGAAAAAAATCTAAAGGCGTCTAGTTACACGATCGTGGTGGCCAATTGACCTCGCTCTTTCAAGAGTTGATGCGACCTCGGAACTTCTTTTTCAATGAAACCATCGTTACATTGGTTGTGTGGCATGAGGCACCGTCCTGTTGAAACCACAAATCTTCGACATTCATAGAACTCAATTCAGCCCATATAAAGTTGGTTATCATGGCACGCTATCGCTTGCCTGTCACCGTAACAGAATTCTCGGCATTATTTTCGGTGAAATACGGCTCAATGATTCCGCTAGCAAAAAATGCCCACCGAACAGTGACCTTTTGTGGATGCAGTGGCTTTTCAAAAATCTTCCTGGGATTTTCATCAGCCCAAATTCGACAATGCTGCTTATTAACATATCCACCAAGATGAAAATGGGCTTCATCACTAAAGATCATTTTTTTGCGAAAAATCATCATCGGCTTGTCTTTGCTCGTGTACCCAATTGACGAATGTACGACACTTCAAATGGCCAGCAGTCTTCATTTCTTGTTTCATTTGAATTTTGTAAGCGTGTAGAGACAAATATTTTGTCAAAATTTGATGTAACGTTGTCGTGGAGAGGTTCAATTTCTGCCCGCGATGATGAATTGAGGTGTCTGGATCTTCGACTACATTCTCGCGCACTGCAGCTATGTTTCCAGCTGAACGGCGTAAACAAGCACGCAATGGCGTTTTCATATCTGCCAACGACACCGTTTGTTTGAATTTACGAACAATTTTCCCAATTGCACTCTCGGATGGTCGATTATGTTGACCAAAAGAATCGCACAGTGCGCGAAATGCGTTTCTGTTTGAACGTCCATTTTCGTAATAGGCTTCGATAACTTCAACACGTAGTTCGATTGTTAATCTTTCATTGTTTGAAATAGCCGAAGACGAAAGTTGTTAAATCTGAAAGAAAAAGAAAAAAATCATTAGACACTTAAACTTAACTCACATTTAAAATCGGTCCAAGTTATTAGAACACCCGTTTATATATATATATATATATATATATATATATATATATATATATATATATATATATAAATATATATATATATATATATATATATATATATATATATATATATATATATATATATATATATATATATATATATATATATATATCTGAATCACAAAAATATTGAATGTGATGAATATATAAATAGTCATGAAGAAAAAAGGAAAATGTAACACTGGAGATCTGCGAGGCCTTTCGACTTATCGTCCTTTATAAAGCAGACTGAAGCCGAAAGAAACATAAGCAGAAATCTTTACAAAGAAGACACACACACCACATAAATATATGACAGATATTTACATTAGGAATATAAGTGCATTACCAGGTATCTTGAAACCAACCCTATTAAAGAATTAAGCCTGCCGAAAGAGAAGGTGACCATTGAAAAGAGGGTTTATAAAAGAGATTGTGGGGACTCAAACCTTCCAAACTAAATTAGGATTACAGTTTCATAATTCTTCTATTTGAGATGCAATAACAATTTAAAACAAGTATTGTAGATCCCTCGTGTTTCATTTTCCTTCGTAGCCGTTGCCTTTATTTCTATGTATATATATATATATATATATATATATATATATATATATATATATATATATATATAAAGGGTGTTTCAGAATTTTTTTAACAAACTTTAAGCTAAAGTTCCTTCAGGTTAAATAAACATAATTTACTCTATGGAGGGGTATACAAAAATGTTTAGTTTAAAAGTTACGATGACATAAATTCCCGGTTGGTTGGTTACTGCACTTAACAGTGAAGATACAGATGCACTCGGGACGGTAGTTTACACTGAGCAGTGAGCGACAAAGGACCAACTACCGTATAGTGAACTTGCAGATATGCACTTAATTTACGGAATGGCAAACGGCAATTCTAGGAGGGCTACGAGAATGTACAGTGAAAGATATCCCAACAGACATGTGCCTGTGCATCAAACATTTGCATCCATACATAGGTTACTGCGTGAAACTCGATCATTCTGCGTTGCAAGACCTGATGCAAGACACTCTAGAAGTGTAAGAGACTCTGAGATGGAGGACGACATACTTCAAAGTTTTCATAATGATCAAATAAAAAGCAAAGGCGCTGCAGCAAATGTTTTTCCTGCAAGTCACAGTACTGTGTGGCGCATGCTGTAAAGAGACAAGAACAGAGCGAAAAGGGGGGTTAAAACGATTAACGGATTAAGCGATAGTCTAAAGAGGAAGATTAGGAGAGACGTAAGAAAATACCTAGGGGAGAGGAGCAAGGAGAAAGAAAGAAAAATAAAAAAAAGGTAATACAAAATCAGTGCAATAATTAAATTGACAAATCGGGTATCCATAAAAATAAAAATTGCCAAAAAAATTAGGAACATAAGTCAAAAAAAATTTCTTTAAGATTAGTTTTTTTCATAACAGCATCAATTTTACGAAGGCAGGTTTTAAATACTCCATCTATCGCAAACCTACTAATTCAAACTCTTATATTCATTTTTACTCTACGCATAGTCACAAAGGCAAACGTTCCGTATTTTCCTGTATGTTTTTAAGGGATTTACGAGTTGTTAGTCTTTAATATATGGATTCTGAATTATCCAATATCTTTGAAATTGGCCATAAACTATCTTACCCTTATCCCTTTCTTATAAACTGTCTTTCCTCTGCAAAAAAGACGTTCTATAATACAACTCCTGCTATCCCTTTTAATGTTAAAAACATTTTGGTTTTACCCTTCTCTGTTTGTTTTAAAAATTTTAACATTCCTGTTGCTTTCAAATACGAGTCGACTATAAAAAGTATTCTAGTCTACAATAATTGTAATAATAATGGGAAAATCTATTCGGTCGAATGATCTGTTTGTCCAACTAAATATTTTGGACATCCTGGAAAGCAATTATCTGCCTGAATTAATCAGTATAGATACAATGTTAGGAGAGATTGAAATAATAATGCATTTTTTGTGCATGTGTCCAAAAATAACCACTTAATTAATTGGAATTCAGAAAAATTTATTTTTCGCTCAAATGACCAAATTAAAAGAAACCTTGTTGAATGTTCAAGTATAAACCAATTTAAATTGATACAGTTATGAAAAAACTCATTCTTAAAGATATTAGTTCTGACTTATGTTCTTAATTGTTTTGTGCAATTTTAATTTTTATTGGCACACGATTTGTCAATTTAATTATTGCATTGATTTTATATTAACATTATTTTATTTTTCTTCCTTTCTCCTTGCCACTCTCCCCAATATATTTGCTTACGTGTTTTGTCTCTCCTAATCTCCCTATCTTAATGTCAATTTACCCGTCCCTCTCCTACTTCCATATTTGTCATTCCTTGTCTTAGAGGCGGTCCTTTATCTTTTACTAGCTTATATATACCCTTATTATATTATTTTCTCTTGTAGTTATCCTTGAGAATAAAGTAAATAAACTTAAAAAGTACTGGGAAGCAGCTTTTCATTTTCCCTGCGTGACCTTGCATTCATATAAATATATATATATATATATATATATATATATATATATATATATATATATATATATATATACAAAGAAAGCAACTACAGGATCTGCGGGTGATAATACAACCACCACAGGGTTACGCCATTTTTATTTTATGCCTTTCAAATAAATTTGAAGAGAGAAAGAAAGATGCAGAAACCTTGTATAGTTGACTATAAATACATATAGTACAAGAGAAAGGAACATTAGAAGAACCCAGAATCAAAAAGAGCAGAGTGCGGCAGAGTGAAGGCGATCCTTTACCGAGAAGACAGAAATAACGCCAGAGGAAAAAGGTTTTTGAAACTTCCTGGCCGGGACTCAAACCCGGGAGATACTGGGTTTAATGGGATAACGCTTTGGGCGAGATATAGTCACTGTGCCTGGTACCTTAGCAGTAAAGCATCTGATCGGCAATCAGCATACCCGGGTTCGAGTTTCGGCCAGGAATTTTCAAATACTTTTTTCTCCTTGCGTTCTTTCTGTTTACTCGGTAAACGATCGCCTTCACTGTGCCGCCCGCCCTCTGCTCTCTTTGATTCTGGGTTCTTCTAATGTCCCTTTCTCTTGCCTTTAAAAAGCTCTGGTTTCTTGCTTCATTTGCTCATTTGCTTTCAATTCTTCTTTCTTTCGTAATATATATATATATATATATATATATATATATATATATATATATATATAAACACATTTATCTAACAAAAATTGCCACCACGTTACTTACTGTTAGTGAGATACTTATGCTTGAGAATCTTTTGCTAATTTCTCAAGTTTGTTTGAATTGAAGTTGTTGCTACTCTCAAGTTGCATTCCAAGTGCATATCTGTAAGCTTGAATCTTGTTTTTGATTTGGTAAATTTCATTCTTGAAAACAACTCCTCACACTTGTAGGTACTGCCCAAGATTAAGGCATGTTTTTGGCAAAGTTATTATTCGGGAAAAGCTCATTAACGGAAGAGAGGAGTAGAATTCTAGTAAAGAAACCTCTTTAAATTTTTGTTGAAGAATGGTATTGCTTTTAAGATCGATTAATTCCATTTGTAGGCCATTTGGAGCCTGATGAACATCGGAACAAAATGGATTTGAAAAAAGCCTGAAATCTGCGTCTTTTTAATAAAAACTTGAAATCTGTTATTGAATTCTGAGCTAAGGGCTGCTATCTCTTCAGCATAAGAAATGCATCCTTCATTCGTGCGACTTGCTAAGGTTGGAAAGTGGTACATGTCTCCATCTTCCAGCTGTATTTCCCAAAGCTGAAGTTTACTTTGAAAAGCTTTAATATGAGAATAAAGCTCATGAGCTAACTGATTTTGAGCTTGTAGTTTTTGATTGAGCTCGTTCAAATGCGACGCAATATCAGCGAAAAATGCAAGATCACGATTCAAGTCATTATTTTCAAGTTCTGAAGCAGCTTTACATTTTAATTTCCATGAACATTCAAATTTCCTCTTCAAGATTATAAAAGCGCTGAAGCATTTTTCCTTTTCTTAGCCAACTAACTTCACAGTAATACAATAGTGTTCCATATTCATCCTCAAGTTCTTCAATAAACACTTTAAACTGGCGATAGTTGAGTCCCTTCGATTTTATGAAATTAATGCATGACAAAATTCCCTTCATTACATTTGAAAATTTAAGACATTTGGTACACAAATTTTCCTCGTGTATCGAAAAGGGAAATGAAATAAAATCTTTTTCTTCCATTTTGAGAGAATTTAACTCAGATTTCATTTTAGAAATTAAGCCTACCTTAGTTCCGACTATCGCTTTGATCTGTCGTCATTCTCCCGAGCTCATCAAAATAAAGGTTACATTTCTTTATGGATGACTTCAGATCATTGAAAATATCATCACCTGTCGTTGTATCCTCCATAATACGAAGGCAAAGCATCTCTTTCGTCACAAAAAAAGGTGTTATCAATTCCCCGAATAAAAATCTCTAGTTGAGCAGTATCCGATATGTCGGTGCTTTCGTCGAGGACCAACGAAAATATCTCAATTTGAAAACTTGCATTGCTAAGCTTTTTTCAATATCTTCTGAAATGTCTTAAATTCGTCTCGTAACAGTTCTTCAAAACAAACTATTATCACCAAACCCTTTGATTTTCTCTGGATACAAAACCCCAACAACAGAGATTAAGCACTCTATGAAAAATTCACCATTTGAATAGCTTTTAGAATGCTTGGCAATTTTTACAGAGACAATATAACTTGCAAGCACAATATCTTTTTGAAAAAAATGTTGTCATCCCTTTAGTGTGCTGCATCAATTTTTCTATTTTTTTCTTTCTAAACTCTCCCGTAAGTTTCTCATATTCAGAATACTTAGTATTATAATGGGGCTTCAGGTTATATTATTTAGGAACAGCAACAGTACCAAAACATATTAGGCCTACTGGTTTATTGTTGCATTCAAGAGAAAAATAATCATTTGTCCACCGTTCCTGAAACATTCTTTCGTGTGATTTTATATTTGAGGGAGACATTGTAATGTAGGGGCCTGGTTCTGCAAATTTTAATAATCGGTCCAACTTTAAGAAGTGCATAAACACACAAAAACCAGTAGACAAATAAATTTTGTGTTAATAAACAATTTTAAGATTGCTCGTGGGCCGATGACAAATGTCCACTTAAAAACATTAGTAATAGATTCGAGTTGCCAATTAGTAGTGGTATGGATGGATTACCATTTATGGGAGGTAATGTTCTATAAATGGGTTACCAATTATGATAGTCACCAATTTATACGGGTGTACCGGAGGAGAATTACCAATTTATAGGTAAAAACCTATATTAAGGTGAATTGAGTATCTGACCCCAAAGATGAATTTTTCACTGTGTTCTTATTTTGGCTGATAATTAAGGCTACCGCCGGCTCTCTAGATAATCTTACTTTAGATGCAAGTTTAGTTTCTTTGTATATAAGTATGCCGCGAGCACAGTCCACTAAAAGATTAAAATGCCTCAGAATATACTAGACTCGCGTAATTTACCTGATTTCACCATATAGGGGAATAGTCACTTCCCCCTTCCCCCGTTCACTCGCGGGGCAGTCTAAGTGACGAAGTCTTCGGATCAAACCGAACTACCGAGACTGGAGAGGTAGTGTACTTGGCTCGCCAGACCAAGAAGTACCCTGCAAGAGAGGCAGGGCTACCTACCTTAAGGGGCTAAGAAGAAGCTCATCCTCGAGCTAAGTCCCTGGTTATCAAACCAAACGATAAGTTAACTTTGGTAAGTTCAACTTACTCTCGCCAGAGAGACTCCTCATATCCTGGTGCAACTTAAACACCAGGAGTATTCCTCGTCCTTGAGGAATTAAGAAAAGAAGAAGGAAAAGGCTCCTCCCCTCGAGCCCGTTACTCGGTGGCCACATCGAACTCCTAAGTTAACTTGGTAAGGAACCAAGTTCAAATTATTCTCGCCAGAGAAATCCCCCTCCGTTATACTCGCCCTTGAGGAAGACTGGAAATAAGAAAAAGCTCATCCTTGAGCTAGTTCCGGGTTACCAAACCGAACGTTAAGTAATTTATTCTCGCCAGAGAAACCCCCCTCCGTTATCCTCGCCCTTGAAGAATACCCTCCCCGAGTTCAGTCCTCGTCCATAAGGAAATAAGTAACGAAGGAGAAAAGCTCCTCCTCGAGCTCGTTACTCGGTGGTCACACCGCACTCCAAGTTAACTTGATTTAAGAACCAAGTTCGACTCACTCTCGCCAGAGAGACCATGACTGCCTAGGTGTTGCATAAAGCACCAAAATTGTTCTTGTCCTGAAGAACCTCCCCCATCCTCCCGGAAGAACGTGTGGACCCTCCAGCTGCTACCCTCGCCAAAACAACCGTGTAATTTCGCCCATCTACATCTGGACACACGGCACGCGTCGTGAGTCAATTAAATTTCTGAGGCCTTTAAATTCCACATGAGTCCGTAAGCCTAATTCTTATATTATTGTTGTGTGTAGAGAAAACGTTAACCAATTTTTGTGGGTAAACTAATTTAATTAATTCTTGATTAGGATAATATTCAGAGTATTGCTGTAATTAATGTTTAGATGTTGTGTATTCAATAGTTAAAGATAAAATATAAGTTTATTTTGGGATTAATGTTCGTTTCTCTTATATATCCTTACGTGTTTCGGAACGGCTCTGTTCTTCAAAATATTCAGATATCAATATATATTAGACACTCTTAGCACTCTTAGAATATAACAAAAAGGGAGGGGGGAATTCTACGACACACTATTACAAAAGTGGTGTCAGGTTAGTAGGGTTTTTATTAGAAAGAATTCTACGACACACCAATTTAGCAGTTATTATCAATATACTCGCGCCCGTGTTAACTAAATTTCGCATTTTTCCAAAGAATACTTGTGAGTGGCAAGCTACAAGTCTTTGGTGTTTTTTTCCGGAACGGTCGCAATACTCTCGGTATATTATGCCCACTGTAATCACTATTATTTTGCATATAATAGGGACGATTCCCATTAGGATACACATCTTTGGGCACTGACCGCGCACTTCCCGCCAAATTACTTATATACTTATCAATAATATCTTTATTTGTATACGGAATAAATGCTTTGGACACGGATACGGAACTGCGCTTTATCGATTCACTACTAGTATTAATTAATATTAAGGCACTGCGCCTTACCAAATGTCATCAGTTTATCAGCCAGTTTTCCTAATAGTGCCAGGGGGAGTTCTTTCTTAGTGGCAATTATGGGTGCGATGTTAGCCAGTAGAGACTGGATGAATTTGTGCCTTACAAGTTCTTCACCAACTCAAACCTGCAGGGTGGTCCTTCGTCGTTCTTCCAAATTGGTCGAGGGTCGAACTATGAGCGTGAAGGATGCGATGACCTTCTTGAAGAGCTCGGGTTTGTTTTTTTTCGAAAACTTCAATCACTTCAGTCCAGAAAAGAGGATAATTTTGGTCCAACAAAATGTCCGCCGGAATACGATTGACGGTCTCAGGAGGAAGTGAGGCTAACACGTAGAAAAGTTTAGTCTCCTCTTTTTTAATTCCAGAGATGTGAATTACATGCCTCTACAATTTTGAACTAGCCTGGGACTGCTGTTTCATTTAAGATGGAGGGCTTGATGTTGACAGTGTTCACGAAGCCCTCTTCACCTTCTCTTTTCTGATGATGGCTTGTTGCATTCATTTATTCTATACTTTTACTTTCCGGTCGAAACAAAGGGTCACTACTTATAAGTGAGTTGCAGGAGGATTCCCAATTTATAGAGGGATCCATTGGTACCGGTTTATAGGAAGGTGAATTAAGTATTTGAGTCCAAAGATGCATTCTTCACTGTGTTCTTATTTTGGCTGGGCTTACCGAAGGTTTTAGGGTAATCGAGGTAAAGAAGGACGTGGCAAAAATAAACTTTATTATAATATTGGCCTATAAAGGTGCAAGCGGCACGTCACGAAGTTACTTTGTGAGCGACTAGCAGTCTACATTAAACGCGAAATATTAAATTCAAAAGCGAGAAGACTTGGTGAACTTACATAAGGAAACTTGAATGAAATAATCTTCTTAACAACTGTAATCTAGTAATCTTAACTATACAGTAATCTACCTAACTGAGCTGCTCCGACTATATATATATATATATATATATATATATATATATATATATATATATATTTATTTATATATATGCTCATTTTTTAAAGAGCCTTGCTTAGATCATCGTCCTCCAGCCCCAAAGGTGGAGTTAATAAAAGGTGTGTAAGTCAAATTACTTGCATATCCCAGGTTTTATCAATATAACAGGATGCGCTTGTCACAACCTTGTGATACAATTCCCTTTGGCTAGCAGGTATGTTTACGCAGGTGTTTCGTAGACTTCCGTCTTTCGATAAATCTATTCTGTATTCAAATTCATAGATGCACATTAATCTATACATTTTCATTTCCTTATTCCAATTTTAGACATCTATTTTATATGAGTGGAGTATGCTGGGATTTAAGAATACCACCGGGCGTCTATTTTGTGGAAGTGTTCGCTGGACCTATTGAATCCTGCAATATGGTGCCAGTAGCCTACCAACTACATAACACGCTCCCTACCGTGGAAGGTATGAATTTATGAAAATACGCATACATAAACAAAATAAATTTTAAGATGCAAACTAATTGGTTAAAGATAGTTATCCCTTCTATGGAATTCTGATTTTTAATTAAACTCTGAATTGTTACCTTATATTTCGAAATATTGAAGTCGAAAGACGTAAGAGAATATTTAAAATCTGCACGTGTTATGTTGATTCAGCCAAAAGCAAATATTTGCGTGGTTATCATTTGCGAAAGGCTCAAAGTGTGAGTCTGCTGGATGCATGCTCCTCCAATCTGATTAGGTGACTAAATTTAGAGTCTGGAACTGAAATTCGTTATATACATTGATTTGAAAATCCTATTTTTTTATTTTTTAAACAAACATACAATATTAATTTTACGATATAAATTACAACATTGACTTTCTGGGTTAACTTATATGGTGTTGTAAATAAATTGCCGTGACTAGATGCGGGCCACAAAAATGGTTGACACGGGCCAAAGGGCCCACGAGGCAGCGGTTGCCCATATATGCTTTAAATAATCCCATTTTAAAATAACATGAGGCATGTAAGGCCAATTCTGTTTCTCGACTTCACTCAAGTTTGGCTGATGATGATAATAATATTAATAATAAAATAATAATAAATAATCTATAATAATGATACCCGTCGTGTATCCATAACCCTATATTTTAAGAACGAGATTTATTGAAGGTTTGAATAAGATTTTTTCTTTTAGTTCGGTTGTTACCTAAGTAAATTTAATTTTTTATCAAAGTTATTTCTAATAATTCCTTTATAATATAAAAAAAATAAAACGGTAAAGTTGAGAAATAAATATAAGTATCGAATTTTTGTGACTCTTTAAAACTAAAAGAACCTCAAATGGTCAAGTTCAGAAAATTGATTAAAATTTTGGCATGGAAATTATTATAGCAAATTTAGATGAAGAAAAGAAAAAAGAATCATGATAAGCCGTAGGACACAGACCGAAGAAAAAGACAAAGAAGAAGAAGAACTACAGAATCTAGGACCAGCAAAGACCCTAAGGTCCGCTCGAGGCCAGTCCGCTACACTACATCCATAACTACGATACACACTTATCTACGAGTGTATCTCTAACATGCTATATATTTATTTTTTTTTTCATTTTAATATATAAACTACTGTACACACTTATATACATGTGTACATTGTCATGCATATTAACTACTTCAACCTAGGGGTGGGGGGGGTGATAGAAAGTTTTTCTTCTCAACTTCCGCAGCCCTCGACTGCTAGTGGTGAAAATCTAATTTTAGGATAGTAAGACTATTTATAGGATAGGCGGAAAAGAAAATGGATATCTAATCTAAGAAGAGGAAGAACTACAGAATCTAGGACCAGCAAAGACCCTAAGGTCCGCTCGAGGCTAGTCCGCTACACTACATCCGAAACTACGATACACACTTATCTACGAGTGTATCTCTAACATGCTATATTTTTTTTAATTTTTTTTTTAAATATATAATCTACTGTACACACTTATCTACATGTGTACAATGTCATGCATATTAACTACTTCAACCTAGGGGGGGGTGATAGAAAGTTTTTCTTCTCAACTTCCGCAGCCCTCGACTGCTAGTGGTGAAAATCTAGTTTTAGGATAGTAAGACTTTTTATAGGATAGGCGGAAAAGAAAATGGATATCTAAACTACACATGCAAGAGAAATCGCTGGCATCATTTTTAGTCATCATTTTTACTCACGTTGTTGCTCCGCTTCAAACTTTTTTTGCAAAGACGTTTTTATTTACTGTGCTCAGACTACGTTATATTTATACTATTTAAGTGCGCGTCGAGACGGTTTTTAAACATATTTACCGACCTACTATCCACTACGTGGGTGGGTAGCCTATTCCAAATTTGAGTAATTTTAAACGTAAAATAGTTTTGGGCTATACTAGTGTTAAATCGCTTGTTTACTAATTTTAATCCGTGTTGCCGAGTGTTTCCCCTGTGATCCAACTCTAACAATTCCTATAATCAACGTTTTAAAATCCTTTCAATATTTTAAATACTTCTATTAGCTGGCCACGTAATCTTCTGCCTTCGAGAGATGGCAAATCTAATGTCCTGAGTCTTTCCTCGTACGGCCTGTTTCTCAGCTCGGGAATTAATTTTGTAGCCCTACGCTGCACTCTTTCTAATTGCGCGATATCTTTGTTTAAGTATGGAGCCCAAAATTGAACCGCATATTCGAGCAGTGGACGCACCAGTGATACAATGGTAAAATTATCTCTATGGATTTGAACGTGAAATTACGCGAGATATAACCCAGCACACGATTTGCTTTTTTACATGCATCCGCGCATTGTTTCATGACTTTGAAGTCATCCGAGACTAAAACTCCCAGGTCTTTTTCAAATTTAACTACGTCGAGGACCTGGCCTTTCATGGTATACTCTACCCTTAAATTATGGAAACCCAAATGCATCACCTTACATTTACTTAAATTAAACTGCATTTGCCACTTATCCGCCCGTCTGACAATCAAGTTTAGGTCCTTTTGTAATTTTTCTACATCCGATCTTACATAGGCACAGTTGCCCAGCTTCGTGTCGTCAACAAATTTAGAAATCGTACTAAATACGCCATTATCCAAATCGTTTATATATATTAGAAACAATAATGGGCCAAGAACGGAGCCTTGTGGCACTCCACTACTGAGGTTGACCCAATCAGAGCATTCACCATTTATAACTACTCGCTGCGAACGATCCTTCAGCCAATTTCTAATCCAATTTAATATCTTACCCTTCACACCGATTGCTTTAACTTTCATTAATAATCTCTCGTGCAGAACGGTGTCAAACGCCTTTTTAAAGTCTAGATAGATTACATCTACAGCTTTGCTTTCGTCGTAAACGCAAATCATTTTATGGAAGAACTCCAGCAAATTTGTCAAGCACGATCTCGCCCGCCTAAACCCATGTTGGGAATCTTTAATTAGATTATTTAGCTCAAGGTGGCTCACTATTCTATCTCTAATTACCGATTCTAAAAGCTTTCCAACTACCGAAGTTAGACTAATAGGACAAAAATTCGTTGCTTCGTATTTATTCCCATTCTTAAATATTGGTGTAACGTTTGCACGCTTGAAGTCCAAAGGGACTACACCATCTTCTAATGAGCGATTGAAAATTGCACGCAACGGCTTCGCAAGCTCATTCTTAAGTTCCTTTAAATGAGTGGGGTAAACGCCATCGGGCCCGGGTGATTTCGACTTTTTCATCAGGTTAATATATTTAAGAATTTCCACTTCATTAACCGTTATATCGGATATGCAAATATCACTATTATCTACTTCTTCAACTAACGATCCTAATTCGGACGAATCTTCAACAGTAAAGACGCTTGTGAAATGTTCATTTAAAATTTCAGACATTTCCGCCGGAAATTCCGTCAAACGACCATCTTTGTCTTTAATTGGCCCTATTGAACCTTTTAAGGGTTTCCTACTGTTTACATAGCCGTAAAACCGTTTCGGTTCTTTCTTTGAATCCTTCGCGAGTTTTATTTCATATTTCCGCTTCGCATCTCTAACCGCCCGTTTAACTTCTCTTCGAGAATCTATGTAATTTTGCCGACTTATAAATGACTCATTGTTCTTATGTATTTGAAATTTTCTATTTCGGTCCTTAATTAAGCTTAATATTAGTGGGCTAACCCACGGCGCTCTCATTGACTTCCCGCTCTTACGGCGCACATACTTTACTAAGTCGAAATTTACACTAAGGAGTGTACGCTGAAGCTCAGTGTACATTTCTCCTACTGACCTATTCTCGAAGCGCATTCCCCAGTCTACATCCTTAATCCTTTCGCGAAAAGTATCAAAATTACAGCTACCAAAACGTGGCATGAGCTGTGTACTAATTTTTACATCTACACAGGTGTTTACTACGAATCTAATCACATTATGGTCACTCGAGGCTAAATGCTCTCCTACACAAACATTTTCTACCAATGACTCGTCAGTCGCCATGATTAAATCGAGGATATTATTATCACGAGTTGGTTCCTCCACTTTTTGAACGAGAAAATTCTCCAGAATAAAGTTTAGTAGTCTATCCCCAGCTTTATCTGACGTTAGGTTACTATAATTAACGTTTGGATAGTTAAAATCGCCGCAGACTAATGTGGTCCCTTTTCTAACCCAAGATGAAAGCATATCAAAGAGTGCAGCATCTTCTCTTTCTATTTGCAAAGGAGGACGATATATGACGGCTAAATTAATTTTATTTTTTGCATTACAACATAATTGGATTAATAAGGCCTCACTTCTCATATCTGCCGTAGACGAGTCGATCGTTATAGCGTTTAAGTCATCTTTTATATACACTAATACGCCCCCTCCTCTACCATTTTGTATATTTGTATAATGAATTTTATAACCTGGTATATCAAATTCGCAAACACTGATCCCGGAATATGTATCTATCCAAGTCTCACTTAAGAATACGAGATCGTAGTCTCCCTCTAGAATTACGGCTTTTATTTTGGCAAGTTTATTTGAATATATACATTTCAATTTGCGCTTTAGGTGGACTCCTCTATCACATGCGGCTCGGTTCCGTTTCCCTGCTCCCCAATACTCATTGCTCCTTCAAGCGAGGATCGGTCCGACGCATGGGCATCACGTGGCCCCGAAACTCTCCTACTTAAGATGCTACGTACTGACTGGTCTAAAATCCTACCCAGCCGACTGTTGCCCACATCGTTTAAATGGATTCCGTCCGTTTGATAAAGTAAAGGTTGGTCTTGGAATGTATCCCAAACGTTAAAGAAGCTAACTCCAGTATCGCGACACCAGCGCTTAAGGCACTCATTTGTATATATAGCACGGGACTGCAGACGTAACGTGGATTTTAGTCGGGATAAAATACCAATTATTCCTACGTTATCCGCTTTAACTTTCGCAGTATGAATCAGAGTCTTAGCGCGGTTTACTATTCCCTGTGGGGTGCTGTTGTATCTGTGCACATCCTTCCCCCCTACGAGCGTGAGGATCGTACGCCCGTCACATGTTTGGTCCAATTTCTCAATTTCACTAACTACTTTATCTATGCGGCCACCGGGAAAGCAAAATCGTTTTCGTTTTGACGGGTTTCGCGCTGTGAATTCCGGCTCTTGATTTCTAATTAAAGAATCCCCAATTAGTACAGTTTCTTCTTCCCCTTCGATAGGAGTTAGCAGTGTGAAGGGGTTCGAACATGGTAATGTGAAATGTTGTTCCCTCGATGGTCTAGCCCTATTTCTAACGGGCCTAAATTGCGAATCTTGGGGTCTATATTGTGAATCCTGGGGTCCAAACGAGTTCAAAATCCTTTGTTGCTGGTCAACAATTGCCTGATGATTCATACGAGTAGGCCGGTTGTCGCGATTTCTATTTTTCCTCCCACGCATATCATGAATGGTAGAATTTAGACTCGAATTTAATTCGTCGACTTTACGGTCGGTCGATATAACGTCCCTCGCGACGGAATTTAGTTCTAATTTAATTTCGCTAATAGCGTTAGCAAACTTACGCTCCAATGCATCGTTTAACATACAGAAACGGCAAATTCTAGTTTGTTCCATGTTAGAAGGAACGTAAATTTCCTTATTGAAGGAAGCCCCACAACTCGACCATTCAAACTTGATCACGGGCATTGTCGATTTCTAGAATACGGATGACGATAATAAAATTTAAACAGCGAATGAGATATCCAATCTTTTTAATACAGCGACTAATATTATATGAGCGCAGGAAATATCTAGAATTATTAAGTTACTCAGAAAACGAAATTTATGGGCACAGATGAATTAAGCAGGAGCACAGAGATAACACGTCTTTTGAGTCAGGACTCAGCGGGCGGAATGAAGACTCAGCGGGCGAAATGAAGACTTAGCGGGCGGAATGAGGACTCAGCGGGCGGAGAAAAACTACAGAACTACAGAATCTAGGACCAGCAAAGACCCTAAGGTCCGCTCGAGGCTAGTCCGCTACACTAAATCAAAAACTACGATACACCCTTATCTACGAGTGTATCTCTAACATGCTTTTTTTTTTTTTAATACTATCTACTGTACACACTTATCTACATGTGTACATTATCGTGCAATTTTAACTAATCAAACTAGGGGTCGGGGGAGATAGAAAGTTTTCCTTCTCATCTTCCGCAGCCACTCGACTGCTAGTGGTGAAAAGCTAATTTAGGGATAGAGACTACTTATAGGATAGGCGAAAAAGAAATGGGACATCTAAGCTACACATGCAGAGAATCGCCGGCATCATTTTTAGTCATCATAATTTCCTATCCTTAAACCTCCGCTCCAAACTCTCTCTCTGCAAGGACGTTTAAATTCACAGTGCTCAACTACGTTATATTTAAACTATTCAAATGCACGTCGAGACGATTTTTGAACATATTAACCGAAGTGCTATCTACTACGTGGGTGGGCAGCCGATTCCAATTTTGAGTAACTTTAAATGTAAAATAGTTTTGGGCTATACTAGTGTTAAAACGCTTGTTCACTAATTTTAACCCGTGCTGACGAGTATTTCCCCTATGATCCAGTTCAAACAGATTGCGAAAGTCAACGTTTGAGAAACCCTTTAGTATTTTAAATACTTCTATTAGCTGGCCACGTAATCTTCTGGGTTCTAGCGATGGCAAATCTAAAGCCCTGAGCCTTTCCTCGTATGATCTATTCCTCAGCTCTGGAATTAATTTCGTAGCCCTACGCTGCACTCTTTCTAATTGCGTGATATCTTTCATTAAATATGGAGCCCAAAATTGAACAGCGTATTCGAGAAGTGGCCGCACAAGGGATTTATATAAAGGTAAAATTAGATCCTTAGATTTGAAGGTGAAATTACGCGCGATATAACCCCAAACGCGATTTGCTTTTTTACACGCATCCGCGCATTGCTTCGAGAATTTAAAATCGTCTGAGACTAATACTCCCAAGTCTTTTTCTAATTTAACCGCGTCGAGGACTTGGCCTTTCATAGTATATTCTACTCTTAAATTATGGCAACCCAAGTGCATTACCTTGCATTTGCTTAAATTAAATTCCATTTGCCACTTGTTCGCCCAATTGGCAATCGAGTTTAGGTCCCCCTGCAATTTATCGACATCCGATCTTACATAGGCACGATTGCCCAGCTTTGTGTCGTCCGCAAATTTCGAAATCCGACTAAGTATGCCTTTATCTAAATCGTTAATATAAATTAAAAACAATAAAGGGCCTAAAACAGAGCCCTGCGGTACCCCACTACTAACGCTGGCCCAATCTGAACATTCCCCATTTATTACTACCCGCTGCGAGCGATCTTTCAGCCAATTTCTAATCCAGTTTAAAATCTTACCAGTCACCCCAATCGCTTTAACTTTCATTAATAACCTTTGGTGGGGGACGGTGTCGAACGCCTTTTTAAAGTCTAAATATATTACGTCTACAGCTTTGCTTTCATCGTACACGCAAATCATTTTGTGGAAGAATTCGAGCAAGTTAGTCAAGCACGATCTCGCACGCCTAAATCCATGTTGGGTATCGTTAATCAGCTTATTTGCCTCGAGGTGGCTCACTATTCTATTTTTAATTACAGATTCTAAAAGCTTCTCAACTACCGAAATTAGACTAATAGGCCGAAAATTCGTTGCTTCAAATCTATTCCCCTTCTTAAATATAGGTGTAACGTTTGCTCGCTTGAAATCCAACGGAACTAAGCCATCCTCTAATGAGCGATTGAAAATTTCAGGCAATGGCTTAACGAGTTCATTTTGAAGCTCCTTGAAATGAATTGGATATACCCCATCGGGGCCCGGAGATTTCGACTTTTTCATCAGCTTAATAAATTTAAGGATTTCCTCGTCATTTATAGTTACATCGAATATGCATTTATCAGCACTACGAACTTCCCCAATTAACGATTCCAATTCGGAAGAATCTTCCACAGTAAACACGCTCGTAAAATGCTCATTTAAAATTTTGGACATTTCTGTCGGAATTTCAGTCAAATGACCATCCTTATCTTTGATCAGCCCTATCGATCCTTTTACGGGTTTCCTATTATTTACGTACCCATAAAACCGTTTCGGTTCATTCTTCGAATCCTTAGCGAGGTTTATTTCATACTTCCTCTTCGCATCTCTGACCGCACGTTTAACTTCCCTACGAGAATCTATGTAATTTTGCCGACTTATAACTGACCCATTGTTTTTATGAATTTTAAATTTTCTATTTCGGTCCCGGATTAAGCGTAGTATTAACGGACTAAGCCACGGAGCTCTCACTGACTTCCCACTCTTACGCACATACTTAACCAAATCAGAATTCACACGAAGCAGCGTACATCGAAGTTCTGCGTACATCTCTCCTACCGACCTGTTCTCGAATCGTATTCCCCAGTCTATATCCTTAATCCTTTCGCGAAAAATATCGAAATCACAGCTACCAAAACGAGGGATGAGCTGCGAACTCATTCTAACTTCTACGCAGGTGTTTAGTTCGAATCTAATCGCATTATGGTCGCTGGAAGCTAAATGTTCACCCACACGTACGTTTTCTAACAATGACTCATCGGTTGCCATGATTAAATCAAGAATATTGCTATCACGAGTAGGCTCTTCCACTTTTTGTACAAGAAGAAGAAGAAGAAGAAGAAGAAGAAGAAGAAGAAAAAGAAGAAGAAGAGAAGAAAAGGGTGTTCAGGGTGTTAAAATCAGGAGTCTATAAAGGGGATTAAAAAAGGCGGTTAAGATTAGCAAATAAGGCCGTAGGCCACACCCCCGCAGGGGTGCCTGTGTAACTAAGCTCTTCCTGTTAAGGAAGAGAACAGCGGCTTGTTTATTTATAATTTTCTTTGTCGGTAACACTCGAATCTAATTATTTGGGAAAAAATTTATAATTTATATTTCAACGACTCGGTATTATATAAAAAAATAAAGTTGCTTCACTTTTTTCTTTCTTTTAGAAGTATAATATAAAACGACTATATATTATTTAATTATTTAATATAAGATAATTATTTAGTAAATAAGATAATTGGAGTTTTTATATACTTTCAAATGAAAAAAGGGTGAAGTAACTATTTTTTTTATATAATATATATCCTTTTTTGAACCAAAGTACGGCAGGACCGCAAAAAGTTGCGCAAATATCTAACCAAGCAGTTAACGAAACGGCATAGTTAAAAGTCCCCCAAACTCACAGCAAAACCTGATACAAAAACCTAAATCCAGCTTACTGCCTACTGTTTCACGAGATAATTCAAGAAAAACAATAGAAGCTTCATCAGGAAACTACCGATCTTCACTCATCAGCAGGGCATCTCGGAGCAGCAGTGGGCACAAGAGGTACGGCGTGCAGGCCTAACGGTGTGTACACACGGCCTAGCGCCTACCAGCTACGGCCCGCCTCCCACTGCCTTGTGGGTCTCCCTTTTTAGGCAAAGCATATATATATATATATATATATATATATATATATATATATATATATATATATATATATGTGTGTGTGTGTGTGTGTAACAATATAGATAGAATTTATTCATTTCATGTCTTATATGATATTAAGATTAAAACCCCTGTCACATCATGAAGTGAATCCGTCAAAATAGTATTAAAGACTAGCAATCGTTAGACAAGTGTAGAAGAATCAAGAGCAGAATGTATGAGACGCTAAAGAGCAAGTCAAGTCATGAACAACAGTCACAGAGACGCTCTCAAGATGCTGCTGCTGCAAGAACTACATAGATGACTTCTAGAAACTGAGGAAGACATGGTAAGCAGACGAGAATAATCTAGAGACAGATACAGATTCATTATTAAAAATTCTAATGCAGATGAAAAATCCAGACTGAAGCAACAAATGACAGCAATAAGTTCTATTAGAATTCAGATCGAATCAGAAGATGATAGAAGAAGACGTATTGAATATGCTCGCAATATATCTCAACGCTTACTGGCAAATGAAACTGAAGAGGAAAGGAATCGACGATTAGTTGATTACAGAGACAGAGCACAAGCTAGGATTGAAAATGAAACTGAAGATGAAAGAAACCGTAGACTAAATGACCATCGTCAGCGAACAAATGACAGGATACGAAATGGAACTGCAGATGAAAGACGTGCAAGACTTCATGATACGCTTACAAAAATTAAATGACTAGGATAGAAATATTATAGGATAAGCAAAGGCAGAAAATATGAGAGTGGCAAGATATAATATGCACTACACGATTACATTCGGTAATAACAGCTTTGATGAAAAAAATGCCATGCAATACTCTAGTGCAGAGAATTCAACATCTCGTCATTTTTGCTTAGCTAAATACTTCTAAGCTAAAAACCCAAGTGATGGCCTTTTCAGTAACTGCTTCCATAAAAGAAGAGTTCAATATCACCCAAAAAGGGCATTCCCAGAATAACTTCAAAACATTTTATCTCAACCTGACCATCCTCACTGTGCAAATTTCAAATCTAATATACTCGGTTACAATTCATGTCTATCATTCGCGTCAAGGGGAGCGCAAATAAGTGAATCTCCTGGTCATGGACCTTATTACTTTAGAGTCCATGGACATACGAGTATCTATCATCACGCATCAAACCTTCCCCCTTAAGATGGCAGTCAAAGAAATTTTGCTCAGTTATACATTGTGGATTCATTGATGGCTAATCAGAGTAGGTTTTGGGGGGATAATTTATAATATAAGATTAGCGGCCCTGATTTCAGGCGCAAATTCGGGGGGCTATTTTGCTATTTTATTTATTTTTTTCAGCTATCCGACTGACCAATCAGCGAACTGTATTATACACTGTCATTGACCAATTACAACAGTTTATTCTTGCTAAGCTTTCCTTCGTGTTTGTAAAAAATGGGGAGAAAGTATGGATTTTGGGGGTATTTTATTTTTTTGTGAATTTTATTACCGATCTAGTCTAAATACTCTACGCCTACCACTATTTTGTCTTTTGACGTAGTTTTTTTTTGTAATAAATAAAATAACTTTTTCCTTTTCGCAAGGAAAATTTTAAAATCCTTAGAAATATTTCACTGTTTCACTTCTCTTCTACTCTCTTTCTACCTAAATCGGGTTTACAATTTAAGGATTAAGGTGCTTGACTCTTTTATTAAGCTTCCATCCGGAGGAGTATGACTGAATTTTCCCTAATTCAAATAAAGAGAAATGTCCCTTTTTTGTGAAAATGCCTTAATACCAGGGCTGGGAACTGAAATGAATATCGATTCAAGTTTTGATTTGAGTTTTGCATTTTTAAAAATATCAATTCAGATTTCGATTCGAGTTCTCTATATTTTTTTAGATTCAAATTTTTCGGCTTTTCGATTTATTAATATGGATTTAGACTCGAATTCGATTTAAGTTTGAGTTCAGCCTGCATTTTCAAATGCTTAAATCAATTACTTCAGAGATCTATATGCTTTTTCCTTGTAAAATCTAATTTATAACGAAGTAACTTATAAAACCTTTTCCCCTCTTATTTCACATTTTCCTTGAGTTAAGGTAAATTCTTTATTTACTCTATTATTTCTTGCTTACTATAGCTATCCATATGTACCAGATGCCCAAATTCACTGTGTACCTTTCTATTAAAATCAATGGTTAAATTATTCGCAATGGTAGGTGAGAAGAATGGTTTAGCTTTGTGTTATTCTGTGCTTAGTGAAACAAGAGCTCGATCCTATTATTTAGAAGCAAAGGTAAAGTCAGGTTGGATCATTAAGAAATCTCTTAGGGAGTTAAAAACTCGGAACAGAAGAAAGGTTAAGCTTTGGGCCATTCTGTGATAAGCAAAACAAGATTAGGAATAGGATTAGGACGAAAGATTAAAATATACATTTACCTATTATTCACAATTTAAACCACTGTTATTTCTTGGAATTCCTAAATTATTTTATTAATGATACTCTACTTTTTCGCTTCAAACTTATATTTATAATCGATTCAAGTTCGAAATCGAGTTTTTCATTCTTTTCGATTCGAGTTTAAATTTCGATTCGAGTTTGAAAATATATAGATTTTAAAGGTTTATCGTTTCGAATTCGATTAGATTTCCCAGCACTGCATAATACCGCTGTTCTTTTACATATTTGCCACTATTCTTCTCCTTTTTTTAATAAATCCTCTTTCAAGCTGCCTCAAGAGACGGCCTTATTTGGAGGAGAGACTAGCCTTTTTCGACCTACATCCCTCACTTCTTCCTTTTTCTGCCTTCGTTCAATGATATCTCCCTTTCGGCCAAGATTGGATCCGATATTGGAAGCATAACTTACAGTACTTTGTTAATAAGGCTTTCCGAGTGATCTTTTCATCTTCCACACGTCTACCACCTGGAAGTACTCGGCAGTGAGGAGCGAAACTTCGAGAATCGCCATGTTGGAGCTCACGATTCCAACGGGTACCGAATTCCCGCAGAAAGATTCCGCGATTATGTCAAATCCAGGAAGCTCTCGGCTCTTCGTCGCGCGTGATCTTTCGACCCAGACCCGTCTCTTTTTTTTATTTTGAAAAGGTAAGGAAGATCTTGGTTCTGAAGGAAATTAGTTATTATTCTGCCCATGACCCTTTGAATCTCCCATTATTCATACCTTATGGATAATTCGTACGAATTTCATTTATGCATCAAATTGAAGATTTCATTTAGGTAATTTAAGTAAATATTTCAATTTATTCGTTATATTTTTAAAGTTACAAGAAAATAGATTTGATCGTTCATTAACAATAAGAGGGAACACTTTTTTAATTAAAATAAGTCATAATTTATAACTGCCCTTAAATATAAAACATCTCTTATAGTTATTTTATAACCAGAATTATATTTTAAACGGGTTTGATGAGTCGTCATTCTGAACGGGTTCACTCGTGCAAGACTAAGCTAATCTTTGTCGCTCTTTCTGGTCGGGTTAAATCGACAGAGTAACGGGATTCAGCACTGGCAGTTGCAAAGTATTAACTTGTTAAGGATGGATGGAATAGGAGAAGTGTCTTCGTTTATTTCTTCTCTTTCGCTTCTATGTCAGCAGGGGAAAGACTTTAGAGAATCTGGTCTTCCTGGGAACCTTTTGCGTAGGAACTTAAGTCGAGAGTGATTTATGGACTTTTAATTTGTTATCGTTGAAAACTTCAATAAGTTCCTCAAAGTTCCACTTGTGCTCAGCCTTATCCAAAGTCAGAGTATTAGTCAGCATAAGTTGCACTAAATAGTGTAGATTTTCTACCCTTTTGACCGGACCTAGGAGTTACTTCGGTAATACTCACTTGCAGCCAAAACAAGGCGAGGCTACACCAACGGTGGGTGGTTTACCTTAATTAGGAAGTGAACCTTTTGCGTTTGATCCAATGTTTAAATAATGGTGTACAACAGAGTTTCGGGCTTAGCTAAACTGTTACGGGGTGGGTTTTTTTAAAATTTCAGGAGCCCATCTGTCATTTCCTACTTGGGCATAAGTCGCAGTACTCAATATAGCCTACGACTTGGCTATATTAAAAAAATAATAACAAGTAGATAAAAAATAACAAGGATAAAAAGGTCATAGGATAAAAAAAAAATAAAACAAAGCAAAAAGGTAACAAGAAGGAAGCGCGCTCCAGCGGCGGAGAAAGGCTCCTCTCCCCCGGGCGCAGGAGCATGCGACCCACCCACAACAAACAGTCGAATAAACGTCGTATAGTCGGCAGGTCTGTGTGCATGAACCAGTCCCGACTACAAAGGAGAAGCAATAGCGACATGGCTCGTCCCAGTACCGGGACAGGTAACGTGCGCGAAGATCACCCAGACGGGGACATTCAACAAGAATGTGCCAAACAGTCTAGGGGACAACACATTCGGCTTAATAAGGCGCAGGAAAGCACTCCATCAAATGGCGGTGTGTCCTGCGAGTATGTCCAATTCGGAGATGACAGAAAGCAACCTGAAGCTATCGTGGCATTGGGGAGTAGGTCCATGGAAACAGTCGCGGCGCAATGGCACGTAACTTTAAGTTCCCCTCCAACGTCTCCCATCTTCTTTGCAAAGCAGCCGGAAGGCAGCCCGTATTCATACCATGGAATCAGTGTGAGGAAGAGCAAAACACTCGTCTGGTTGCCCAGGTTTTGCGCACTCTTTGGCGTCCTTATTAGCGCGCTCGTTTCCCGCAATTCTAACCTATCCAGGAACCCAGCAGAAGATAATCTCGACATCCGCCCGGCTCGCCAAAACCGTGGTGTCACGGATATCGCGAACCAGAAGATGAGGAGATTTCAATGCATCGAGAGCACTCAGGGCGCTTTGTGAGTCGCTATAAATCCCAATTCGGTCTCCGAACCGGGCACGTCGCGTTATCTCCTGTACCGAGCGGTGTATTGCAACCAGCTCGGCCGTTTACGGGGTGGGCATCATCGATCCAGAGGAATACTGAGAAGTCATCTCCCGTCAAGTGTTTTGGATTCGGCTGGTGAGGTGGGGGAGCTGGCTCATCTTTCACAGATAAAGGAGACGCATCGGCATTTTTGTCAAGTCGATTTCACGATTTTCCTGAACTCGAATTTCACTAATTCATTCTTTGACACTAAGCTAATTCTTCTCTGTCCATTGGTTCGTATCTAAACAAATTCGAATGTAATATACAGAAATGTCTATTTGCATATAATCTTCTAGTATATACAATGATGTAGCATTGTGCACTAGCATTTAAATACTTTCATACTCTAGGGCGACTACACATTAGCTAACTCTCTGTTTCACCTATGATATACTATTACATTATTTGAGAGTTTTTATCATTAAGGCTGTATGAGCACTAAATAACTTATAGTAATTTACCTATATTATTTAAATATTCCATTAGAATTTGTACTTTAAATAAATGAGGGTTTGTTAGTTAATGTTTTTTATGGCTAGATTATTATTTTATAGTATTATTCATCCACTAAAAATATATTAGATTTGGCTTAAGTAAAATTCATTATAACTTTAAAATTATGCCATGACGTAGCCGAGTGGAAACCCAGCTTAGCACTTTGAACAAAGTTAAGCTTATTGGTACTGTTAGTTACCGGACGGCACTCAAAATTGAGATCGACTTTACATTAAGCGGTGGGTGAGGAATTAGTTCGGGATGAACTCCCACGTGAAACTCAAGGTCGCAACTGAGAGAGGCATCAGAAAAAGCGAATATCTAGTAAAACTATTCAAAAGAATCATATGAAGCGGAATAACGGTTACCACTTTTCTATCAATGCCTTTTCAAGTGAGTATTAGCTGCAAAACAAACATAAAATTTTAAAAAAAATAAAATGGTAAGAACTCTATAACAAAACAAGAAACAATTGAAACTGAATATCTATTAGTACTCATCTAGCACGGCAATTCTAAGTTATAAGTCGGTAGAAACGAACCTAAGAAGCCTCATTACCTTAGGGTAGAATAAAAACAAGTTACGCTAAAGATTTCTTTCAATTGGGGAAAACTTTAGCAAAACAAGAACCATTCAAAAATAAAGTGGGTTACATATATTTATGATTGAATCGAGTAGTATTTAGACTCCTTTGAGATAGGAGTGGGCTAAAAGAGATCAAAGAAATTTAATATATTTGTGAAAAAGTTATATTATATGCGATAAAAATATAAAAGTAACAGATGTAAAAACTTTA
This sequence comes from Ceratothoa steindachneri, assembly GCA_963969495.1. Classification (NCBI taxonomy): domain Eukaryota; kingdom Metazoa; phylum Arthropoda; class Malacostraca; order Isopoda; family Cymothoidae; genus Ceratothoa; species Ceratothoa steindachneri. Next base: position 133,417,956 of record OZ018319.1, read on the forward strand.
AAAATCCAGAACTCTTTTAAAGTGATTGCGTTTACCACTTATTCAGCACACTTATTCACCTTTGGAAACGCGTGAACGATCAACACCCCTTTCAAAAATCCCCCCATACGTCATTCTTATGTGGTAACATAAACAGAATAACCACCACAATTTTAAAGTTTACCTTCTCCGAAGAAAACAAGCGTTATGTGCATGGCTCATGGCAAGCCTTTTTTCTCAAGCGAATGCCACATACTCACACGGGCCTTCCCGTGCGACCAAAGGAAATTTTCGGCCGAGCTTCTGCCTGTCTGTGTAAAGCGCAATTGAGCCAAACCCATCTTCTCGTTTCGTAGAGAGGCGATTCTTTATATTTCTTTCCCTCTCTTCCGGAAGCAAATTTTTTGGGAAGGCAATTCTTATTGACATACTACACTACCAAAATTTAGAGATGAAAATTACCAGGTTTCAAGACTAGAGGGAATATAGTTCAGATTATTCAGATAAGTCAAGTCAGGGTTGATATTATTCTCCAAAATGCGATGAAGACAAGGATGAGACAACTGATTCAATTGAGACGCTCCCATCTCTCGCTAGTATCAATGGTAATGATATTTTTAACAGCCACGCTATATCATTGACACATTTCAAGGTCATATATCTGTGCTAGTAATTTGTTTCCTATCTTCGAACGACGTTTAATCGAAGCCTACATGTCAATTGCCTGGCAAATTATCCCTTCAGTTTCTAGTATAATTATACTGAACCAAAGGATCATTTTATTCAATTTGTGCCTATCATTAATTTACACAGAAGGGGAAAAAAAATTGTCAATTCATATATAATAACAGCGTTTTCAGAGTGCCTCAAGTGAAACGAATAAATTCAATGAAATAGTAAAGATTTAATTCTCAAGAAAAAAATTCCATCTTTTATGTGTTACCGGATTATTTTGCCTATTTGATTAATAACGTTAAATTATTTAGTTAATGTTACTAAGCACAAAATCTCCATCCTGAACGAATCCCAAGAATTAATCACTCTTATCATTTATGTTAAAAGTCAATCTCTCTTATCTTTTATGCCGGAAGGGACATAAAAGATTGGAAAATAAGAGATAAAATTTTGATTGTGCTGTAGGATAGTCCAGGAACCTGTGAGTGTTGAGGTCGAATAATCTGAGGGAATAAAACTTAAACTACAAAATCTGCCTCCGCCAAAATTTGGTATATGACTGTATGTTGTGTGTAAGGTGATGCATACATGTGTATATATTTAAAGATAGGAAAGTTTAGCGGGGCTATTAGACGATTTGTGCGTGTATGTTTTCAGGTGGTTGCATATGAACTGTGTAGTTGTGGTGGATATACCTAATTGATTCCTTTCGGCGAGTAAATAACGAAAGATTTTATTAATAAAAGGCCACAATGGGAGGGAGGAATCAAGCAAAAAAACAATATAATGATTTTCTAAATTAATTGGTGAAATTATGAGAAGTGAATATATGTGGATGGTACATTACTCTAGTAATCCTAAGACAAAAATACTTGGGGTATTAAATATAAAGAAATCCAGGAGACTTTTCTAGCAGATTAAGGAAGACATAGTATTGGGAGTTAAATGGTGGAATAGAGTGTCAAATACCAGAACCAGAGAAATAACGGGAATGCAACCGGTCGATAAGTTTGTTAGATTTTCCCGTTGAAATGGTTGGCTATGTTTATAGAAAGCACGGGGATAGTTCGAGATACACAAGGGTTGGTGGCCATTGGTAAAAAAGATAGAGGTAGGCCTAGGGAGACTTGGATAAGGACTATGAGTCGGGAAGCAGGAAATGATTGTTGGGAAGATCTTGACGCATTAGCTCAAGATAGAGCGTGGTGGCGTGAGTTCATTGAGGTCCTATGCATCCCCGTGGGTGCCACAGGAAATGATTGATTGATTGATTGAGTATTAACATTCTGTAACCCCATTGAACGTTATTTTTTATTACCCCCAAATTAGGTTAGGTTACGAACTGCAAGAAGATCTTACAATTTTTCGTTTTATTTTAAAATTTAAAAACACCACCTCGTAAAAAAGGTTTTGGAAATTTATCTTTCTAGAGAAATGGATGGTAGCCAAGTCATATGGTTGGCTCTCCTCACTTGGTTCACTCATCTGGTAACTACCGGAATACAACTAGCAGTTAAGCAGTAAGGAGAAGTATAGTATATAGTAAGGGCTAGCTGGCATCTCCAGGTACGTCACTCTTATGGGGAGAAAATACTGTGGTGTGTTTAACTGGTTAGAAAGAACTGGAATTGAGTAACTTAGGCAGAGACTGGTTGTAATTGCTAGATGTAGTAAAGAAGAGTATGGTGTTGGTTGTTATTGTATTGTAATATAAATTTAAAATATTAAGAAAGCTACAAAAAGTGAATTTACTGATGTAATTAAGGAATGGACTGATGGTTGAGGAAATCCAGGAGATTTTTCTAGCCGATTAAGGAATTCTTACCATTACTCTTACCTAACTGCATTGATATGGACGTATATTCCTCGAGTTAGGAAGTACAAAGGAATTTAATTTGCTTATTTTCTTAGCAAACCAGATTAGTAGATGAATATCTGTCCAATTCCCCGAAACTCAATTAATTTGGTCTCCCTATACAAAAGAACGCTGATTTCAGCACAAGAGATATAAGCTAAGTTATTGTTGCTGTACTACAAAGTGTTACCACCGATCTATTAGTTTGACGCGAATCTCAGTTGGGTAAACTTTCACCAAGGATCGAACAGGTAGTGTCTGTCAAAATAAGGAATAAATTTGAGAGCTTTTTTTTAAATCAGCGACGAGTTTGTTTTCCCTGAGAAACAGCTTGATTGCGTAATTAAATTATTGGGTCGATTTCTTAAGTTGTTATTAATTAGGAATATTAATTATGTAAAGTTAGTAAGTAGGGTTACTGAGTTGTTAGGAAGTACTGCCGGAAATTACGCCCCAATGGATAATTGAGAGACACAATCGATAGTTCTAGGCTCGAATCCAATTATTTGTTTCCGAAAAGATAATTGAATATCCTGAGTGATCCCTATTTTTAACTATCTTACATCTTGCTTCTTTTTTTTTCTTTACATATTACTGCTCACGTTTTACCATTTTTGCACATTGCTTCCCATTTTTCTACATTTATATGTTGCTGGAATCTTATTATTCAAATTGAATTATAACTTTTTAATATTTTGCATATTTATTTCCAGTTTTTACAATGTTAGATATGGTTTATGGTTTGCTAACTTTTTCATGTTGCTTTACATCATGTTTCATTTTGACATGTTGCTTTTTATTTGTATAAAATATATAAAATATATAAATAGAGCTTGCTTGCTATTATTACACTTTTACATATTGTTTCTTATTTCAGAACATTTTAACAGAATTCTTATCATTCTTACTTTTTTACATAGTCTCATTTTTTTGTACATTTTTACATATTTTTTTCCATTAACTGAAAATATCTTTTTAAAAAAAGTTAAATAATAACAGGCTCTTTAATTGTTTGCCCTACTTGATGCAATATCGCCAAGCAAACCAACAATATTTTTTATCAAGCTTAAAACATATCGCAGCTACTAATTGACAAACAAGTAAACTTTTTGCACCACCACCTATCGAGAACAATAACAATCACTGCGGAAAATGATTAAACTTTCCAATCATCTTCTTTGAGCAAATGTACAAGCTAATGACAAAAAACTAAGTTAGAAAACATTTAAACTTGCAGAATCACTCCTCATCGAAAAATAAACAACCACATTGTAAACACTAGAAACACAAACAGGAAACTTGTCGAAAGACTACTGAGCGAGATAATGAATAACTTTAAGGTTAAGACGTAAACAAACAAAACGTAAACTTTTCTGACTAGCATCAATCGAGAACAAGACGAACCTTAAGGTGGACAAGCAAACCTGTCGAATCACCCCTCACCTAGAACATAAAAAATCTTACGAGAAACAAGTAATGTTCTCAAATCAGCAGGGATAGAGAAAATGGACAACTACAGGGGAAACAAGTAAAGTTGTCGAACAACTCCTCATCGAGAACATAAACAATCTCGGAAAACATGTAGAAAGCCCTAAAGTAAACTTATACAATCACTAGGTATTGATAACTAAACAACTTTGTTGGTAAACATTAAATAATGAAACACGGAGAGGGGCGAATAAGGACTCACCGAGAGCATGAACAAGCTCACGAGAAAGCAGTAAACAAACATCAAAAGAACTTTTCGAATTATCATTCAATCTGAACATGGACAAACTCAGAGGAAACAAGTAAATTTGTCGAATCCGCACTCATCACACACATGAACATCAAGCAAATTATCGAAGAAGTTCAATCTGCAATTAAATCTGCGATTAAATCTTTGTCGAAAACTGAAAAAACTTAGTAGAAACAAGTAAACAAAACAAATAAACTTATCGAATTACTCCAAATCGAGATCATAGACAAACTCAAGGGAACAAGTAAACTATCATACAAATAAACTATTCGAATTATTCGGCAATAAGAGTTAAACAACTAGAGTCAGCACAAATAAACTAGCAAACTAGTAAACAAATAATCAGAGAAGCTTTCAAATCAGCACTCATCGAAAACATAAACAAGGAAAACAAGTAAAATTGAGAAATAAATCTTCATCAAGAACTTGGAAATTCTGGGTAACAAGTAAATAAGAAAACCTGCAAAGTATTCTTTATCGGGAACATAAACATCCTATGAGGTAAAAATAAACAAGAAAACTAGGAAATTTGTTTGAATCACTCCAAATCAAAACTTGAAATCTTATTGGAAAAAGTAAACGAGTAAACAACTAAACTTGTCGTTTAGTGCTCATCTTCAACATGAACAACTTCACGGGCAAAAAGTAAACAAGTAACAAATAACTTTGTTAAATCACCACTCATTTAGAATAAAACAACTCTTGGGAAACAAGGAAACTTCTCAAATCACATTTCGATAGAAATATAATAAACAAATCAGTAAACTTTTAGAATGCCCAATCATCTATAACTTGGGCAGCCTCAGGAAAACATGTAAACAAACAAACAAGTAAAAAGGCAAAACTGTAAACTTGTCGAATCACTCATCGTAGAAAACTGACGGTACTCAATAGAAATAATTAAACAGGAAACAGGTGACCTTGTCGAATATTCACTTATCGAGAACGTGAAAAATCTAAGAAAAATAAGTAAATATTTAACAAGTGAAACTTATTGACTTATCATTCATAGAGATAATAACAACCTCAGAGGAACAAGTAAACCAACAAACAAGTAAACCTGTCGAATCACCACTAATCAAAAAGATGAATAACCTCAGGGAGACAAACTAATATCAATTATACTTGTCCAATCTCCCATCATCGAGAACATGAACAAGCTCAATGGAAACAATTAAACTAGTAAACATATAAATTTTTTAATCACCCTTCATCGATAATACAAGTATAAACAAACTCAAAGTAAACAAGTACACTAACTAAATAGTAAACTTGTGGAATTAGCTGTCATCGACAAAATGCATAAGTAACGGGGGAAAAGTAAATAATCTTACATAAATAAACTTGTTGAACCATTCCCAAAAGATAACATGAATAACTAACTCACTGTAAACAAGCGAGCATAAGAACTTGCCTTACCCCTCAACAACGCTAACATGAAAAACCTCACTATAAAAAAGAACAATTAAAGTAGGTTAGTTAAATTGTGGACTAAACACTTTTAGAGAAAATAAAAACCATGAGAAAAAGTCCGCAAACAAATAGTAAAAGCTTTTTGATTAACACTCATCAAGAACCTAAAAAGACAATAGGAAACAAGTAAACAAGCAAACCAGTAAATTTCTCAGATCACTCGTCATCGTAGCATGAACAGCCTTTGGAAGACGAGTAAAAAATCAAACAAGTAAACTCGTAATTTCCTTCAGCGAAAAATAAACAACCATGGTAGAAACAATTGACATGAATAAGATTAAACATGCGACAAACTAAACAGGCCGAATAGTCACTTGCTGAGAACATGAACAACCTCAAGGAAAAATAATTAAACAAGTAAATTTTCGACTCACTCCTCATAAAGTAAATGAATAACTTCACGGAATACAATTAAACCAGCCAACGAGTAAATTTGACGAATCAATGCTCATAGTAAACATAAACAACCACAAGGAAAACAAGTGAAAACCCAAACAAGTAAGCTTATTGAATTGAATTACGACTCGTCCATAATATGAATAACATTAGGAAAAACAAGTAAACAATTAAATTATTACAGTCACGCCTTATCGAGAACATGAATAACCTTAGGAGAAACGAGTAAACAAGCAAACCACTAAACTATCCTAGTCGTCCCTCATCGAAAACATGAACAACGCTAGGGTAAACCAGTAAACAAAATAACAACAAGAAAGGCAAGAGCGAGAATGGGAAGAAGAAAGACAAGAGCGAGAACGGGAACAAGAAAGGCAAGAACAAGCAATATAACAAGAATTACGAGTATAAACGAGAAATATAAATAAAGAAAATCGAGACAGAAAAGGAAATAAGGTTAGCAAAATTATTGAAAGAACAATCTAACCCTATTTCAGATATCGAAGATACTAACCAATTATCCAAGTCAAAAAATAAACTTCCAGTTTTTGAAGATGGAGACGACATAACTCCATATGTTATAAGATTTGCGAAGATAGCTTCCCTGCTTAAAGGTAAGGCAATGACAATCTTTTTAAGTTTACCAATCGAGCTAGCAAGTGAATAAGATTGCATTAAAATAGGAACTCTTTTATGCTTTTAAAAGGAGCCCACAATATTATAGAAAAAAACTTTCTCCATGAGGATTGAGACACGAAACTTTCCTACAATTTCCGAATAACTTTGGGATTGAAAGTGCAAGGGTTTCGTGTGATATTAATAGATTACGCGATCTGTAATTCGTGATCAGTTTCTCCACTCTTGTCTGATGAAATGAGGATTTTTATAAACGAAAGAAATCTTGTCATTAACAGAGATATTAGAATTAGCAGATACCTATGCCTCGGACTATAATGTCAATGCGCATCAAAGAACGTCGAGGAAACCAACAGAGCAACAACTTAGCAAACCACAGTTCAATCCCTCACCTATTATAGAGATCAAATGTTATACTTGAGGCTTAGAAGGACACATACGGGAAAATTCCACTCAGACTCTAGCCACCCTCTAATTGCCCAACGCCAATATTACATCTGATCAGCCAACAAGCAGATATACTTACAACTCACTTGAGTTAAAGGCAGGCGGTTCCCAAAATGACACTAAAATGATCATTTATTATCAGATTCGCATTTAAGAACGCAATAAGAACAAATTTAAAATCTTAAAATGTTTTCTTGAATCGTCATTTTTTACAGGCTAGACAAAGGCTGTCAGGACTGTTCATAAATGCAGTGATGTTCCAATTAAGAATTAAATCCCAACACCTGATAGCACTTATAATGTTTCATGCTGCTTAGCTAACCAGATTCAGACCCCGCTCTCAGAGCATCAAGGAATATTGTAAGGATGCAGCGAAATCGTTGGGGTTCTCACTCGAATGTACAAATGTACATACAAGAGGAAATAGATGTGAGCTGAAAGGTCTGGAAACAGATAACACAGACAGCTGGGCGGATTTTACGTGAACCTGCGAAACAGCGGAATCCATCTTGCTAATAATGCCGGTTTGATAAAGCCACGATCAGGCGGCCAAATGTAAATACACTCTTAATACACACGTGTCCACACTGAACACGCAAACACCCTTTAACTCCTTCCAGCACTCTTAAACAAAGAACGCACGAACACACTTTGACCCGATAGGCTCTGCCTCCCGTTCAGATTAAGGGAAGAGAAGTCACACCACCCTTAATTGACGTTGGTATAAATAAGACGGACAGAAACATTCTGTATGATTCATGATTCTCGTTTCTGACTTGTACATTACGAGTCCGTTTCTCGTTCTCGATACATCAGTCCATAGCCACAGCAATCTGACGCAGAAGGAGACTTAAACAAAACACGGAAACTTAAGAGTGATAGAAAAGACTCGACTATTTTGCTTGCCCGAACTGAGATAGTCCTAAGCGGAGATTAAAGCCTACAAAAACCTCTATTTTCTTCCGAGTCCTTCCTTCTACCCAGCGATAGCCACGTTTCCAGCCCAGCCTACGAGCGGATTATCTGTTAAAAACATTTGAAGTCAGACCAAACTCGACGGTAAGACCTTAACCATCTTCGCCCGAAACCACATTCTGGTAACCCATCGTCACTCCAAAGGTGGTGACCACCTTCCATGAACAAGGAACCAATCTACATGCCACCATAAACTGGTAACCCATAAACCCACTACTATAAACAGGTGACGAGACACCATAGTTCCCGCACAAAATTTTATTATTTTTTGATTTATCAGGGTAAATGAACTACTAGTTAATGTGTAGTGGCGTAGTCTTTCCTAAGCCACTACACAGTAATTAGTCGGACACCCTAAATAATATATAAACTTTCGAAAATTCCCATCAATTAACTCTCTTGTGAACAGAAACATACTCTCTTACTCATGATTATAAGTCCAGCCTAAACACTGCCCAATCGTAACGTCTTATTTATCAAGCATTCGGAGAAGGCACAATAAGTCGTCGGAAAGACTAAGATTAGTTAAAGAAGTTTTAGCTTGGCCAATTCGATCTCCGAGTTTAGCCAAGAAGTGGTCGACCTTCACTTATTGATAATGACTGTTGTGCCTTTTTCAAAGCTGATCCACATCTTAAATCACGCGAGCTGGCTGAAAAGTTTAGCGTCAGCCATACAGTCATTTTGCTTTATTTTGAGAAAATGGGCAAAGTCAGCAAACTGGACGTATGGATTCCACGTAAAGTTACTTACTTCAAGCATCAACGCCTGCATGTCACTATTGTTAAATACACGTCATTTTGATTGACTGAACAAAATGGTAATTACACTCAAACATAACGCGCAAAAGAAGCTGGAAAAACAAAGGTGCACCTGTAAAACTTCAGGCAAAGGCCGACCGACATCACAAAAAGCTTATGGTTTATGACTATTGAGATGTGAAGAGAGTGATTTACTGGGAATTGTTGGAAGGCAATCAGTCTATCGACGCTCGATTATGCCGTCAAAAACTGCAAAAGATGGCAGATGCAATTGAGCAAAAATGACTAGAATTGTATGATGTCATCTTTTTTTAATGATAACGCTCGACCACACTTTGCAAATCATACCCTCACAGATCGTAATCGCCAGACCGAGCGCCAACAGACTACCATCTTTCCTGGGCACTACAGAAGTTCTTGAAAGACAAAACGTTCGCAAAGGATAACGAACTAAAAACTTTACTTGGAAACTTCTTTAATAACAAACCAGTTTAATTTTACAACCGAGGCATCCATAATCTATCACGTTGTTGGAAGCAAGCGCTCAAAAATAACGGAGATTGCATTGTTCATTGATATGTTTCTTCTGCTGCATTCTTTCGTTTTAAATAATTATCAATAAAAGTTGTACGAAAACTTTTTCTAATATATATATATGTACATATATTTATATATATATGAATGCAATGTCCCGCAGGAAAAATGAAAAAGGTAGTTCCAAGCATTTCGAACTTTATTCAGCTCATTCTCAAGGATAACTACACGAGAAAATAATAAGGGTATAATATAAGCTAGTAAAAGATAAAGGTCCGCCTTTAAGACAAGAAATCACCAATGAGAAAGTAGGAGAAGGATGGGTAAATTCACATTAAGATTTAGCTATAACAGGTAGCAAGGTCAAACCAAGAGGCAAAAAAGCGTCAATAACAAAGCCAAAAGGGTTAAAACGATTAAGGGATAAAGCGATAGTCTAAAGAGGGAGATTAGGAAAGACACAAGAAGTAAATTGAAACGAAGGGGAGAGGGAAAAAGAGAGAGGAAGAGAAATAAAATAATGTTAATACAAAATCAATGCAATAATTAAATTGCCACATCGGGTTCCATAAAAATGAAAATTGCCTCCCAAATATTATGAATATAAGTCAAAAGCTAATTTCCTTAAAAATCAGTTTTTTATAACAACATTAATTTTAAAAAAGCAAGGGGAAATGTTAAAGTTATTAAATTGGCTTATACATGAACATTCAACAAGGTTTCTTTTAATTAGGTCATTTAAGCAAAAAATAAATTTTGCTGAATTCCAATTAATTAGGTGGTTATTTTCGAACATATTTACGAAAAACGCACTATTATTTACAGCTCTCCTAACATTGTATTTATTCTGATTAATACGGACAGATAATTGCTTTCCTGTCTGTCCAAAATATTTACTTGGACAAACAGAACAATTATTGTGATCTAGAATATTTTTTATAGTTGACTCGTATTTGAAAGCAACTGAAATGTTAAAGTTTTTTAAAAGACGGGGAAGGTCAATGAAACAAACACAGAAGGGTAAAACTATAAGGTTTTTAACATTAAAATGCTTTGCAGGAGCTGTATTATAGAACGTCTCTTTTGCAGAGGAAAGACAGTTTAGAAGAAAGGGATAAGAGTACCATAGTTTATAGCCAATTCAAAGATATTAGAGAATTCAGAATCCATATATTCAGGACTAACAACTCGTAAAGCCCGAAAAGAATGAAGGAAAAAGCGGAACGTTTGACTTTGTGACTATGCGAAGAGTAAAAATGAATATAAGAGTTTGAATTAGTAGGTTTGCGATAGATGGAGTATTTAAAACCAGTCGGTGTTCTATGAATAAGAAGATCGAAAAAGGGAAGACTTCTATTATTTTTAGCCTCATGGGTAAATTTAGTGGAAGGGAGGAGGGAATTAAGTTTGGTAAGAAAGCTATTAACATCTTTAGAATTAGGCCACCGGCAAGTGACATCTTCAATAAACCTGTACCAAGCAATAGGAGAATCAAGGATAGTAGGGAGGAGTCTTGTTTCAAAGAAGTCCATAAATAAGTTAGAGAGGACAGGTGAAAGGCAATTACCCATGCCTAATCCAAACCTTTGAAAAAAATATTTGCCATAGAACGAACACTTACATTTTGGGGTAGAAAGTGAAATGAGTTTCATAATAATAGTAGTAGGTACGGGAAGAACAATATTTTGCAATTTATCATTAAGGAAATGAAAAGGTCTTTAACTGGAATCTTGATCAATAATGAGCAGACATCGAAACTAACTAGGGTAAAATTATTCGAATACTGAATGGCACTGAATTTATAAATAAGGTCGTAGCTATTGGTAACATGTGAATGAGTAATGGTCCCAACTAGAGGTGTAAGAAAAGAAGTAAGCCATTTAGAGAGAGCATAAGAAACAGAACCAACACAACTTATAATAGGGCGTAAAGGGAAGTTTGTTTTGTGTGTTTTTACAAGTCCATACAAATAAGGAGGGGGGCGTTATGTGAATATATCCCCTTAGAATAATATTATTTCCCCACCTCTTAAGACATTGCCTCGGGAGAGAAAGTGAGCCGTTACTCCCCCTCCCTCATTCCGACCTCACCCTTTTTCGACTCGCCGCCAAGTCTCTATTAAATTCACACCGAGGCTACCTCCCGGCCGTCTCACTCTTCACTCCCCCCCCCCATCCCTCGGCTCTGAAGATTACTTTGTAGATTCGCCGTGAAACGCCTTTATGTATCTCGCCGCTGTCGCCCGTCTGCCCCGCTGATCCCTGCCTTTGACACCTCACCGCAAGGAGACGCTCGGTTTGTCACGCCCGATAACGAAGGTTAAAGAAGGTCTCAATCTCTTTCCCTCTTTTGAAGAACTCCGGGTATATATGCACCACTCCAGGAGTACAGACAAATGTGGTTATACGTGACTTCCCCCAAAGGAGTGCAATTCAACGAGCTCTCTCCCAAGAAGTGTGAGTGACGGTCACAAGCCACGAAAGAGCTGGGCACCACACCCGTGTTTTCGGATCAGGAAGGAGAGTCTCGCGTGGCAAAGTCAGCCTTTCTCATCCGCCTTCGGATCAAGGATTCAAGGTCACCAAGACCTCCTCCAAGTTTGTCCTACCTTGCCCTCGAGCTCCAAAGGAAGTAAATCACTCCTTACCCTCAATCTCCCATTATAACCATTCCCTAACCACGGTTATCAACTTAGTATTTAGAGCTTAAGTCCATCTTATTTATGGGCCTCTATATATATCCATATTTATTATTGTGCCTTTTTATTTCGTGTGTATTAAAAATCTATTTTTCTCCTTGTGTTTGTTATATTCTTTGGTCACGCAGCTGCCGCTATCGATTCAAGTCCTACTCTTAGATCAATAACAGTTGTCGCCTTGCTTGGCCTACCTTAGAGCCTGTGTGCGCATATTCACGTAAACTTGGACATACCTCGACACATTACTCAACTTGAATTTTTAAACTAATTCATGGAAGTTTTTAAGTGATAGCCGTAAATTTTTCTGGATATCACTATTACCTTGTAGAGTGGGATCTTTCAATACTGGGGGGTAAGTATTAATCGGCATAATTATCCATTCTGGTAATTTCGTGAATAAAATTAAAGAGGTTGACCTATAGAATAAGCAGTTGTTAAGTCTTGATGTCAATAGCATTTTCTCAAAAGTTTCCCTCGATGAAGCTCTGGATGTAATTATGAAACACCGGCCTTTTTCTAACCTAACATTACCGCTACCGTGTAATAAAATTGTAAAATTAATTCGTTTGTGTGTGACGGACAATGTGTTCAGAGCTGAAAATCGTGTTTACTGGGAGAAATATGGCATGAGTATCGGCAATTTCCTTTTCCCGATATTATGCAATCTGTTTATGGAAGATTTTGAAAAACACCTCCTTCCCCCATTTTACACAATCCCATAACGTGGTTCCGCTATGTAGACGATATGTGTGCCACATGGCCTATCAATCATAACAGATTAGATTCTTTCTTTTAAAAATTAAATAAGATCCACCCAACTATTACATTTAAAGTAGAATGGGAACTGAACAACTCATTGCCGTTTCTGGATGTAAAAATATCTAAAATAAGCGACAAAGTATATTGTTCCGTCTACCGTAAACCAACTAATTCTAATGCCTATATTTATTATTTTGTCGTTTAATTTTGTATCCGTTAAAAAGTTTGTAGTTTCTTCCATGTTCCTGAGAGCATATCGAATTTGTGATCCTTGTTTATGCAAGACGAAATTAATACAATCATCCAAACATTCATTGCATTGCAATATCCCATTTCGTTCATAAAAAAGTGTCACTATAAAGCCAGAACTATCTAATCTTCACTGGCTAATTATAAGGAATACAGATGTGACAAATATTATGTTACCTTTCCATACTCTCCTAAGTTAATCAATTTCAAAAGTTAGCACGGACAAACAACATCAATGTTGCCTTTCAGTACGAGAATATGATCAGAAATAGCCTATCCAAAATTAGATCCATCGATAAGGAATAAGGAGTTTATTTTATTCCATGCAAATCATGTAATAAAGTATATATCGGTGAAAGCAGCAGATTTTCCAAGAGAATGAATGAACACAAATGCGATATGCGACGTGGTGCTCTCTCCTCGAGTTTATTTCTACATATGTCCAATGAAAATCATCAAATTGATATTTATCACCCCACACCTGACACTACTTAAATATATCGTAAGTTAGCCGAGCTTATATATATATATATATATATATATATATATATATATATATATATATATATATATATATATATATTTATTAGTTTTATTAATTTTTAAAAACCCAAATAAACTTTGACATGAGGCGTAGGTTCGTACCTCGGTGACCGCTTGAGGATTGTGCTCTAAGAGTGCTAATCTTTATTTTTATTCTATTGAATGAATAAAATGGATTTCTTTCTTGACTTTATCAATTATTGCCACTTTAACTCATTCGAGGATAAAAAAAACAGTGCTTTTACTAAAAAAATTGCCTAAATGAATATGAACCATCTCATTTAATAATATAAAACAAATACAGATCTAATACACTTAAAAAAAGTAAATGGGCTTGCTGGGCAAGCTCTCGAAGCTCGATTCAAAATATAATTTTACGGGGGGAACAATTTTAAGTTAATATCTTTGTCCTTGGCCAGACATCTAATAAACTAATTATTATGGACAGGGACATAAACAAAAAGATTATTCTTTACTCACATAAGGTAATGGAGATTAAATACTCGCGACCAATTAGACTATCCCTAGAGATTTTGATCCAGCGAGGCGTTGATCGAGTTGTTTGCTGTTTTCTCCCGAGATGGCGTTCGTCGACATGCCTGTCGACTTCACGAGTGATGTCACGAGGGATCTGGAGGTGGAGACGACTTCAAGCTAAAACTTAGCCCTTCTACTTTGCTTCCGGACGAGATGAAATCGTTGTATTCTTTTTACTTTTTTCTATCTATTTAGGGGTTTGTCCAACTCAAATAGAGTAAGATTTAGAGTCCTCAAACTGGCTAACTTGATACTCAATATCTAGGGGGCTCGAACGGCGCAGAGCTTCCTTGGTGCGATCTGGTTTCATACAAGGACTGCAAATTTCTACTTAACTTGGAGAAAACTTTCTACCGGTGATCTTTCTGTTTCCTTATCGAACTCGAAAAATCTCTCAACCAGTGACTTACTCGTTTCTTCCGGTTATGTTACCACTCTGATCGGAGTCAGATAATTAACCATTTTAATCTCTTGGATTTGCCTTTTTGCTACGCCGAACGCGTTCGTCATTTAATTGATCCCGTGTCTCACTTAAACATATTTTATATATGTTTGATATTTCTTCTTTTTGTTATTAAACTTTATCTTTGTAGCCTCTTTTAAATATATTTGAGCGACTATCATCTATTAATTAATCTTTAGGCCATTCTGCACTCTTTTACTTTTGATAATTAATTACCCACACACTCGGGGAACAAATTTCTCTCTGGTCGGACCAAGCCATTAGCGAGTCATTGCTCCCACATATATATATATATATATATATATATATATATATATATATATATATATATATATAAAAACATATGCACACACACACACACACACACATATATATATATATATATATATATATATATATATATATATTACGGGTCCCGTAATAATATTTCCATTGCTAAAGGTTATGTTAATAAATGCTTAAGCCATTTGAACAATAATTATCCTGTTAAGTTTTAAAAGGCGATAAGTTCCCTTAGTAATAATAAGAACATTCGTGTTTGTAAGGCCGACGATAAATCTGCCGCCGTTGTATTAATTGACAAATCCTTATATTTAGATAAGATGAATATCTTACTTTCGGATACCTCCACCTATGAGACCATTAGAAGGAATCCTAATGACCAGGTAGACATAGAATTTCACTCAACGGTTCACTCTCTACTTAAAGGATTCCCTGACCTCATTAGCAAATTTAAATCTTCAAATGTTTCCCTCCGCTACCTTTATGTTGTTATTAAAACCCATAAACCTGATAACTCAATACATCCAATCATTAGCTCTGCTTGGGTGTGTTCCGTATACCCTATCCAAATGGTTAGCATCTCTACTAAGCTCTTTGGTTGGGACCATTTCCAATACACATATTATCAATAATATGCACCTCATTAGTAAACCTAATGAGCATCTCTACCCTGATAATTTTAGCCTAGTTAGTTTCGATGTTTGTTCCCTCTCTACTCAAGTTCACGTACCTGATATCTTGAATTTCCTTAAGGAACACCTGGACACAGTTGCTCTCCCTATACCCGCTTTCACCCTCATTCAACTCATTGCTCTTTGCATCAACAATTTCAAATTTACCTTTAATGGAAAATTTTATGGCCAAAGCTTTGGAATGGCAATGGAAAATTGTTTGTCCCCTGTACTCGCAAACCTATACATGGAATTCTTTGAATCTAGAATACTTCCCCAAATTAATGAAACCCCTATAGCCTGGATGCGATATGTTGGTGACATCCTTTGCCTTTGGCCTAATAATTGAAATATTAATACATTTCTTACTAAAATTGACTACCTTAGTGCTCTCGATTAAATTTAGTTTAGAAGTTGAAAAAGATCGCACACTCCCTTTCCTAGATATTATAGTTCATCGGAAAAACCATTGTTTCAAATATGAAATATATAGAAAACCCACAGCCATAGACTCATATACATTTTTATTCTAACCACCATAATAACATCTAACAAAGTGTTTTCTCCTCTATGTTTTTGTGTGCCCTTAGAATTGTCTCACCAGAATACCTGAAGAAAGAAGTCGATAGAATATATAAAATAGGGATAAATTTGTGCTACCCTCTGTACTTTCTAGACAATTGTTATAAGTCCGCCAAGCGTTCCTATTATGAAACTAATGTTAATATCCCTAAGTTTCAGGCCAAAAACTTATTAGTTTTACCCTATAACTATATTTTTATTTAATTACCTTGTTTACTTAGGCCTCTAAACATAAATTTTATTTTTAAGTACTAGACTACAATTTATCACATCAAAAATTCAACCCCCAGACCTGGCATTGTTTATTCGATAGTCTGCAATAACTGTACGTAATCACAGTGAACAATCTGCGCTTTTTCTACATATGTACAATCTTAACCATATCATTAACTGAAACAGTGCCACATCAGTCATAAAATGCAGTAATTATATTTCGAGAAATATATTAGAATGTATCTCCATTAACGCGTTCCAAAATTTCAACCTTAGCCCTAGTTTGTTCATGCTAGACCCCATTATCACTACATACATAAAATCTCAAATGAAGTTGATTCAGGATTTTGTGCTTACTAATTAAGGTTCAGAGGTGAGTAGTCTAATCCCCCTTGCACTATTTAAGGCAATGTATGTCCAGCTTCCTGTTCATTCCTTGAAAAGGTCTTTAAGAATAAAGACGAAAGCGCTCAGAATCGTTTTTCACTATCCCTTTGTGGCTGTATCTGCATATATATATATATATATATATATATATATATATATATATATATATATATAAAGAGAGAGAGCGAAATTATATATACTTATAAATATATATATATATATATATATATATATATATATATTTATAAATATATATAATTTCTATACCACCAGAAATAGCTATAATTCTATTTTCTAGTAAATCGCTTATCCATCTTTCATTTGAGTAAAACCAAGTCCACTATTCAATCAAACAATTCAGTTTACCAAAATTATAGAATTTTTATCGGGTGGAGCATATTGAGGATTAACAAAATTTGAAACCCTTATGTTGTTTTGCATTCTCTTTCGAATCATATAATTGCAAAGGTCTTCCCAAGGTTAGCCCAGGTCTCTTTTGTTTTGGCAATAATATTATAACTACTCGGCTGATTCTAACGAAATTTGAAAGCCTTATGCCGGTTTTCATTCACTTTTGGGAATTATGGAAAGTTTGAAGGTCATAAGGTCACAAATCAGATTAAGTGAGAGCACGCGAATTTCGGTCAGCAGAACTTCTTTGCGTGCGAAGCTGTGGAACGCGAGACAAACAAATCCAGCTACAACTCGAAGACGAGGTAAGGCCAAGGATTTCCATGGTCTTCACGGGCCTAATACGGAAGATAGTGACGAAGCCCTGTGGCCTATTCCGAGGTTGCCTGGAGGCCTTCATCTAAGCGACAGACGAGTTCATAGAGTGAGATCGACAGAAGTTGTAATTAAGACAATTTGGCTCAAATTAGATGAATATATCTAAAATATATATATATTTTTTCCTAAACAGTCATCATGCAATCACGCAAAACAATAAAGCCCCCACCATGTAGTGGGAATAACCAAATCCTTAGCGGAAGCGTAACTCTGGGGACTTTAGACCGACGGAAGCAATGTTGGTGGAGTAGATCTGTTCTTTCTTTTCTTCTGTATGAGAGAAAAATTGAATTACTTTACATTAGAACCATAAATTAATCATAAATATACATATATTTGATTACCCGTAGTTCTAGAATCAGTAACTCCCCTCCACCCTAATTTAATTTGCTACACGGATATAATTTTGTATCAGCATTCTCGTCCTAACATCCGAGGTACCATCATCTTTCGGTATGGGTTTGTTTGTTTACTATGCCACTATACAAGTTTACATAGCGCTAAAGTCAAATTATAAGCTTTGTGCTGCTTAAGGAGGAAGGAGGCACTGAATCCTTTAAGTGTATATTTACCTATGAATGTGTTAAATATATACGTGTCTTATTATTAAATAATATTCATACTGCTTAAATATAATTATATACACTTTACACAGAGTTAATTTTACTCGCAGCACAAGACGTATGGGAACAATCTCCTACAATGGAAATTGATTATACAATCTAAAGCGGTTAGAATAGTAAAGCCTAACTAATGAAGATCACTAGAACAAAATAAATATACTTAATCAAATGGGATAGAGTAGAGATCAAATCGCAAATGCATATACGACCGAATGGCACAAGGATACACAATAGAGTGGAAGGCCTTCCAAAAAACTTCCCTTCTCGTCCCATCGTATAAGGGAAATTGAAACGCTGACGGTTGGTTCGACTTAGTGAATCCTTGGGTAATTAAAATGTCGCATAAATTTGGGACACCCTGGGGACGGGTGGACGAGAAAAGAAATAAAAACAAAACAAAATAAAGTAAAAATTAAATTAAATAAAATTAATAGATTTGTGGGTCTACATTTGGACTCCGCATAATTTCCTTAATCAGTCGTCTTGCCTCTAAAGCCGAGCGACGAGTAGAACTAGGTCGACAACCTTCCAGAGGGTTGGCAAAACGTAGAATAGATTACTCTGGTGGCATATCCGCAAGTATAGCCGAATACTGGCTTGTGGAGGAAATATCCGCATGTGGATGCGGAAGTTCCAAAGGAAGGATCTTCCTAAGCAATTTCGCTAAGGATATGTACCTTTTTATTCCAATGGGCAAATCATAACCCATTGTGATTGGGAAAACGTAGGTAGCAGGGGACAAGATAATGAATTTAGGCCAGATTTCGTTACGAGAATCCATTCAGGACCCTTCACCCATAACGAGTTGGTAAATTGCTGGCTGGATTGGCCTCTGGTTAATGGGTCGCATGGATTTAATTTGGATACGACATGTCTCCATGCGTGCCCCTGCGATAAATTTATTATTTCATTTACCTTGTCCTGAATGTAGGGCTCTTATCTTTTATCAGACACGAGCCAGTGAAGTACTATTTGGTTATCCGTCCACATATTAATATTAACATTTATACTTTTATCAAGAGCGGATAATAATTCGTTCACTTATCTAACTGCAAATAAGGCAGAGGTTAGTTCCAATTTTGTAATAGTTATAGATTTTTCGACTATCTTCGCTTTAGCCATAACATGACGTACATTTTTTCCATATATGGAAAACACTATTATCACAAAATCAGTGGATTTCAACAATGTTAGACGGTAATGTTTGCCGGTGGAATGTAATTTTCAAACCTTGTTTTAAGTGTGGAACCAATTCATCCCATTCCATTTGGGAGTCAGAGTCCAGAGGCTCATCCCAATCTATTTTTTTCTTTCATAGGCTTTTCATAAACAAACTTCTATTAATGGTAATTATAAGGAGGTACATAGATAGAAGCCATTGCTCGTAAAAACCTCCCCCTTTCTTTGACCCGCCATGTAAATTTGCCGATTAGGAAAGTATAATCATCTTTTACAGTGTCCCAGCCTAGACCGAGTACCTTCAATGGCTCTTTTGCTAAATTACCTTGTTTTCTGAAAAGCATGTTACAAAGGTTGTAATTAGAATACCATTTCTTTAAATTAAAACTGGCTTCTTTTAATACACCTTTAACCTCTTTGTAGGGGAATCGATACCCCACCCTCACATCTAAGTCCCTTTTCCTCTACCACAACGTCCTGGCATTTTTGGCGGCGTAGCCCGACCACTTAACTTACCCCCCACTCTCTCCCCTCGCCTAGAGGAGACCCTGAAAGGCCGCCCAAAACCACATAATACTCTAATCATCACGTGCCGGACCCCAGTGAGCCTAACATTAGCTAAAACAGAAAGATTTTTCCTGAGTTGATATTCAATTTCACCTCATATGCGAAGTTAGAGGATCGTCGGCCTAAAGCCAGAAGGTCCCCTTTAGGCCTAGCTGCAAGACGGTTTGAGAAAAAACTGTTAGAGGAGGAGACTTAATGCAGCCATCCTCACCCCCCCTCCTTCCCCTACCCCTAGTGAGGTGGCAAAGTATATAATCCAATATTTTTGGAAAAACGAGGTAGATCGTGGTAGTCATCGAGACAACTAAGTCCGACTAGAGTCCCGGCTACCAAGGAAACGGACACAGAAGAAGCTCATCCTGAGCAAGTTCATGGTGGTTACACCGAATTTAGAATCCTGTCACGGGAGCATCGTGAGAGTCATCGATACTGCGAAGTCCGGCGAGTTTCCAGCACCCTACGAGAGGAGCTTAGAAGAAGCTCATCCTGAGCCAGTTCCTGGTGGCCACACCGAACTTTTATTTAACTTGGATTGAGAATGAAGTTCAACTAACTCTCGTCAGAGAAGCATTCTATCCTGGTGTACTCCAAAACTCAGAGATAGTCCTCGCCATTGAGGAATACCCCAAAGTGAATTCCCTCAAGCACTCCTCTTCGTCAAAGGATTCACTCTTTGGCTCATCGCTTGTCAGTGCAAATTATTCCCAGGGTAACCCGAAGCTTGGAAGAAATATACTTTCCCTGTCCCCTGGTGAAATCATTTCATTAAAAATACGTATTTAACTCCATCAGCCACACGCTCCGAATTCCTCTGCGGCTTTAAAGTATTCCCCCTTCAAATCACATCTGGAACGGCCTTTCCACGCGCCGGCCCGGAAAAAACATTCTTGAGGCTACATAAAAATTTAGGTCAAGGTCAGGCTCAAACTCGATTCTCCTGGGTATCTTGAAAGGTATTTAATTTCCAGTATCTGTTTAGTTGAAGGTCAATTTGCGTTCAATATTAGAGTGAGCTTTGGGTCAACCATTACTGTATATTCAATTGTGTAATTTAGTTAGCCTCACTTAAATTTGTTCATTTGATTACTCTGTAGTTTGTTTGTTAAATTTCAATTATTGTTCATGTTTTTAATTAAAGATCTAGTTTTCTTAGAAACATTTTTAATTCAATCCTCAAAACGCTGAGCATGGCACTAGAAACCCTCAAAGATAAAACAATAACGTAATAATAATAATCATAATCAAATCTAGCACTCTCAAAGAGAAAACTTAATCAAGGAGTTTTGAAGTACGTAACAAACCTATACGTATGAACACGATCACTCGGTCCTTGCTATACCACGACACTCTTCATAGAAAGACGCTGAGTCTTCCTCCGAACAAAATGTACATTCCAGGTTATCCACATAAAGACCTTTAGAAAAGGTACCAGTGTATTTACCTCCTTTTGTCCGTATTAGTTGCATTACGGAAGCGTTCAGCAGAAATTGGTTGCTAGAGGAACCGAAGAAAACTATTTTATATCTAAAGATTATCAAAGGACTATCCGATTGTGACAGATATTTAAGCCATATAAACCGGGCAGAGTCTTTGTCTTCATCCTTTAAATTTACTTGAAGATACGCCTTCTTAATATCTGTAATGCATGCAAGTGGGTGTTGCCTAAATCTAATAAGGATATTGTACAAGTTATTAATCAACGAAGGACCAGGATTTAGGCAATCATTTAGACTTACCCTACCAGCTGAACTGTCAAAAACTACGCGTAGGGTAGTTGTTGGTGAGTCTTTCCGCACGCTGTGGTGTGCTAAATAGTGTATTTTTGCTCTCTCTATCCTAGGAGTATTTGGCCTCACTTCCTCTATATATCCCTTTCCAAGTTGTTCCTGGAAAACATCATTATAAACTTGCAAAAGTAAAATGTTATCTAGCCTCAATTTGGCTACTATATTTAGTAGACGTGACTTTGCTATGCCATAATTATTAGAGAGATTAGGGTAAATTGTTTTACCATGGTAGCCCCACAATGAATCTACCATCCTTGATCTCCGGAAACACTTAAAAAGCTTTGTAAAACTTTTCCTCTACAGCAGAAAAAGTTTTAGGGATAGGTTCCAATGAATCCATATCCCATATTACCTGGATGTCATGTTTGGGTGATATGACCTTTGGGTCATAGAGTTCCTCGAGGTCTTTTACGCTTGCCTTTAATACGGCTACTTCCCTGTTAGGAAATTAGAGGTTTCATTAGCGGGAGGTAAAGGACTGACAGCCATAGCACTCACACTAGAGTTTAAGTAAGTTACTTCTTCCCTATGAACTATTTCATTTACAAATTCATGCTAGAAATCCTCACCTATCAAAAGGGATATATTTGAAACCAAGTCACCTGAATGCGGGCTGGCTTGTTTCACCTTTAATTCTGCAATTTTTGCCTTTACTTTGCTCATGCCAACCATATGAAGGTCTTCAGGAACATTGTCGATTACCAGAACCTTAATATTTACTAGTCCGTCATTAGTTATTACATTACACGATACCTCGTCGTATACCTTTGGTATGCCTCGTTGGTTGAACCCATTTATAGATATCGTAACTTTGCAACAAACTGTTAGCTGCAAGCATTTTGCTAAATTTTTATTAATGAAAGTTTTTTGAGAACGTTGGTCAAATAGAACCTTAGCATAGGTTTGTTTCTTAGAACCTGCCCCCGTTACTTCGGCTTTTGGTAGGCCAGTAGCGGAGAAACAATTGGAGAATAATGTATTAGGAATTAGATTTTGTTTCCTGCTTGGGATCATTTGTATTATATTTATTTTTATCCTAATATTAGGAAAGACACAAATTTTATAGTGTCTTTTTTGACATCTCATACAGCCAAACTTAGATTTAACACTCATTATTGTAGTTATTCGACCGTAAACCATTAATATATAATTTCAACCTTTTGGCCTGATTTAGTTTATCAGAAGGAGAAACCTATTTCGGGCATGCATATACCTTATGGGGATTGTTACACTGTGCACCGTTTGGGGGTTCAATGGTAACCTTATTCCATCTATTACCTTGAGTTGGATTTTTCCCCGTAAAGCTAAATGTGAGAAATTGTTTTTCACTCGGGGATCTAAACGCTTTTTCACATCCTAATTGCTCATACTTATGCTGTAACAATTTAATCTCTTCTTCCAAGCCCTCTCGGAAGATATTCAACTGCCAATACTCAAATTTATTTTTTAAGCGACCTATTTATTTGATTTCTTATGGCAGATGGCAATTTGAATGTCAATAGCGTTGTGATGAAAAAACCTGCAGCGTCAATATCCAAACCAAGAGCTTTTAGGCTCCTCAAATGACGCTTATAAGATATCCTAAAGTCCGAGAGGGACTTAGAATTACATTTTGGTCCTTCTAGATCTAAATTTGAGTAAATGTGAGTTAGAATGATTCGCCGTTTAACACCGTACGTACGTTTGAGCAACTCGTAAGCCTCTTCATAATGATCCCCAGAAATGGTAAACCCATCAATTAGACGTAATGCGTATCCACTTAATTGATCCAAAAGATATACAAATTTTTGTGAATTCGAAATATTCATAACATGAATGGTATTATAGAATAAATCGTGGAAGTTTGTCCACTGGAGAACTTATCCTGAAAATATTGGTAAGTTAATTTTAGGCAGCTTAATTTTTCTCGCCGAACATTTTTCGTCTATATAGATTCCCCGCCTAATCTCAATATTACGCGTGGAAGCCTCCAAGATTTCATTTTCCAAATCATTCTCATCAAGTTTTTTTAATATAAGTTCATCTAATGGTAAATTTTTTGCAAAATTGTACTTTAACTCTCTATCTGGGAATCCAAATTGAGGCAATACAGAGCCTTGTCAACAACCAAAGATGATATAGATTTAATATGTTGGGTACTTAGAGCCCTATGTCCCCGTCTAGTTTTAACCAACTCATTTTTGATTAAAGGTCCCGGATTTGATGCATCAATATAGGAATTTAATTATCCCACTATACAAGTTTACACAGCGACTAAAGTCAAATTATAAGCTTTGTGCTGCTTAAGGAGGAAGGAGGCCCTTAACCCTTTAGTTTATATTTACCTAAGAATGGGTTAAATATATACGTATCTTAGTATTAAATGATATTAAAACTGCTTAAATATAATTATACACCCGCAGCACAAGACGCATGGGCACAATCTCCGGCAAATGAAATAATAGGCCATGTAATAAGTAGTGAAACAATGTAAAATAGAGAGAAATACTATATCACAATTATATAATTTTTAAGAAATTATGAATCAAGCAATGCGGATTTCAGCGGGCCACACACAAACATACGTACGATAAAAAACAGCTGTCAAACGGAAGCGATCTTAATGATATATAACACGGACAAGCTGAACATATACAGGGTAATGTGTGCCTTGAACGGTTAAAATTTCCGGGAAACTGTGAAAGCCAATCGGTCTCTCTGATGCTAGATAGGCCCAAATTTAGGTTCATTAGATGCACCAACTCATATAACATCACCCAACGTCTATCCTAGACATCATGGAGTCCCGATGAAGAAGGCCTTGTCACCGGTCATAGTGTCCTCCTCGCCCAAGGAGGTAGACCCTGTAACCGGCGACCCATGCAAAATGGAAAAGAAGTAGGCCTGGCAAATTTTCCTCACCATAAATAGAGAGGTCTGCCTTAGTACCGGTCACCTCCTTTACCCTTAACCCCTATACTGTACTTTCAACTACTTGATTCTCGAGATGGCCTTGCGTGGATCCATTGTTCTAGGTCAGTCTTAATTATAAAGATATTTCCCTTGTTTTTCTTCTTTTTTTCTCCTTCTTCTAATGGTTCTCTTCTATCTTAACCATGGGATGATATTTTGGAGGAATGAAAATGAATTTGTTTACCTTGCCGCTGCTAGAGCCCTGAGAACGTAATATTTGTCATTACCAAATAAAATAAAAAGCACCTTTTACGAAAATATATCCATTTGAAGCGCACGACCAACGAGAGAATCGCATATAATAATTTGCATGGAAAAATTTGTAAATAAATTGTTGAAACTAAAATAATGAAAATGTCTAGATGATATAGAACAGCGGATCCTGCTGCAGGTAGTGAGGGCAAAGTTTGACTGTTGGGCCCGAAAGGCTAACAATCCTTGATATGTCGGCCAGAGCAAGTTTACCTGTGCTACAAATGGCATCCCCTTTCAAAGTTTAAAAAGAGTGAAGCTACAAGGCAGCCACAAGGAGAAGCCTGGTCATGTAAAAAGGCTTCCGGACACGGAAGAGTTTCATTCGTAATAGAAAAAAAGAGTTAAGCTTAATAACAGACCAGTGACTCTTTTAACATAATCAAAGGCAAAGACGACCCGAAATTAGTGCAAATTCCTGAATTAAGTTAGAAAAGAGGACAATCCGCTCCCACTAAAATCTTGATAACTTAACTGCCTTTTCACATTATAAAACCGAATTATAAAATCGTCCAGTGATTCCATTTCTTTATGTACGGGCAGAAAATTATTTGATAATAAAATCAAAATTTATTCAAACAACCAATGTACCCATTACTGTTCTGAGGAACTATTTTTCTCCTGTTAGAGTTTTGACAACTGATTAACCAGTTGTTGGTCCATTTTTTATTCCAAGAATTAATGCTTTCATTCACTCCTTTCGGACTGCCGTCTGTTTCCCGTGAACCCCTTTAACCCGTCGTCGAGTCGTCATACTTTGTCGAAGATCTCGCAGACAGATCTACCTTCATTAAGCTTTGGCCCCTGTTCAGAGGAAAGCTATCGAGTCCCCTTCTTATCGGAGAGTTGTGAGGCACTCTTATCTTTACCACCCGTGCAAGATTCCCATTCATTCGAAACAGAGACTCCCTGCCGATCTGCAGAATTGCCTCGAGTTGAGATTCTTATCTCTGGAGCAGAGAAAATCTCATTCTTTATCACGAAATAATCAAACCCCATCTTCGAGTCCTCCTCGTCAGCACTACCCGAAGTATCTTCTTGAAGACCTGTGCCGTTGTCTTCCACCCACACCCACGTCCAATTTGCCGGCGCCTAAAGGTATATTGATCTTGTATGCTCATGCCCAGATTACTTCGTTAATCTTCACATAATTCATTTAAATACCTTTATTAAGTAATTTGTTCACCCCTTTTGTATATATATAAATTTCCTCCTTTTATTATATATATATTAAAATTATATTTTGAGGTAATGCTCTTTATATATCATTTGAATTGCAACTTGGCAAGATATTAGTCAAAACCCGGTCAACTATAAATCGCACTCTTTATTAATCGCCTCAGAACCATTTTTCCAAGTTCGTTCAAAGATACCCAAAGAAAGTGGAACAAATTTTTAATTTTTAATTTTTTAGTTTTTTTGATTGATCATTTTTTGGGGTGACCGTTTTTCCCAATTTTACTTTCGTTGTGTGTTTTTTTTGGGGGGGCGATCTCTCCTAAAACCCACTACTAATCTCCATTCAGGATTAAAGGGCTATAATCTTTGGTCACATAGACATCAAGTTTTGAATTATTTATTATTTTATTTCTTTAATGCGTACAATCTTTGTGTAACAAAAATCTCCGTTAGGATTTTGAAGCGATTGTCAAAGCTTTATAATCTTTAGCGTAAGTTCCTTGGACGCGCATTTACACCAGCAAGATGTCGACATTTGAGCGTTTCCGTCAACAAGGAGAGATCCTTGGGTTGTCAGGCAAGGATCTAGTTGAATATATTCAGGAAGAAGAAAGAAAATGAAAGGAAAGAATAAAAAGAACAAAGAGAAGCTGAAAAACAACAAACAGAAGCTGAATACAGAAGAGAAAAAGAACAAAGAGAAGTTGAAAAATAAGAAATAGAAATTAAAAAAAGAGAAAGAACTCGTCAGAATGACCGTGAGCTTAACATGAATCATTTAGCCACACTTTCTGTTAGCTCGAGAAATGAATCCCCCCAAATCCCATCGGTAAAATTGCCAGTGTTTAAGGATGGCGAGGATTTCAGCGCCTACTTAACCCTCTTTGAGAAAAATTAAAAGTCAACCACTGGTATATTGAAGCCGAAGGAGTTGCTCGACTACTTCCTCTCCTTAATACTCACCTTCGAGAAATTTTAACTTCGCTCCCGACCGAGGCTTCCTTCGACTACTCCTCCCTCAAGTCGGAAATATTATCGGCTGTTAATATGAATCCCGATTACTATAGGTCAAAGTTCCGGCAGGCGCAAATAATTCCAGGCCAGACTTACTGTTAATTTGGATTTACCCTCCAGAGAACTTTCCAGTTCTGGTTGGACTTAGCCCAAGTCAACCGCGTCTACGAGTCCCTATTTGATTTCGTTTTACGAGATAAGTTGATGGCTGCACTACCCTCTGAAATCCGCACATTTGTGAAGCACAGACGCGTCTTATTTCAAGGAATGTATAGAAGAAGCACATATGCACGCATCAAGCAACGATCTCTACACGAAATACCCAAAGAAGTCTCTTCCCCCATCCCCCCAAAGTAAAAGAAACCTCTCCAAATTTCCCCGAAGAATTCGCCAAAATTTGTCAAGGTACCTGGTCACTTTAAACCCAAGTACCATTCCCTTCCAGAATCAGGGGATATAAGCCCCTCAGAAATAATCCCTCAGCGTTGGGTTACCCTTGAAGGCCCATAATTTGTTTTTCCTGCGGTGTTCCTGGTCATGTGAGAACACACTGTCCCCTAACTCCCAATTTCGTTCTGCTCCTAGTCATCAAATCGACCAAATAAGTTCCTCTCTCTCTCATCTACCTGATTGCTCTGAAACACCAGCAACTTCCCCAACAAGCAGTTCCCCGGGACAGCAAGTAAATTTCCTCTTTAACAAAAGCTTCCCCGGTGGGCTTGGTTTGAAAATGGAAGTGTTAATGGTTACAGAGTGGCAACCCTCGTAAGATTTTTTTTTTATAGAGCCCATCTGTCAACTGCCCACTTGGGCACAAGTCGCCGGAAACACGACAAACTAGAACTAGGCTACTTTAAAATAAAAATATAAAAACATAAAAATAATAATAATGTGAAAAACTTAACAATCAGAAGGCAATCTCTGGCATCGGGGGGACGCCAAAACCGTGGCGTCACGGATATCGCAGACCAGAATATGCGGAGATTCCAATCCCCCGAGAGCACTCAGGGCGCTTTGTGAGTCGATATAGATCACAATCCGGTCTCCAAACCGGGCACGTCGCATAATCTCCCGTACCGAGTGGTGTATTGCCACCAGCTCGGCCGTGAAGACAGACGCAACGCCTGTCAGAGCCCCGCTGACTTCAAACAGATGTAATACGGCGTGGAAGCCAACCCCCTCTTGGGACTTGGAGCCATCCGTATACACTGGCACGGTTCCAGCGTGACACGATGTGTGCTCCAAAAGGTCAAACGCACTACTCCCGGCGCCGTACAAGCTATGGGAGCAGAGGCATGGCAACAAATAGCCAAATGTGGTAACCTCCAGGGTGGCGTCCTGGGCAGAACCAGGGGCGCCACCGGCCCGAGAGCTATATCTACCTCTCGAAGGAGTTTCCTGGCCCTAAACCCAAAGGGCTTAGGGTATGACTGGCGTCTCTCGGCGGCATAGGCACCGTCGAGATCAGCTGCGGATGCAGTGACAGCTGTTGGCGACTGGCGGAGGCGCCGGGCTCTCGCGTACTGGCAAGTGATGCACTGCATGCGGCGCAGAGCGAGTGGCATCTCCCCAGCATCAACCAACAGGCTCTCAATGGGGGAAGTGCGGAAGGGACCGGTCGCAAGGCGAAGGCCGGTGTGGGGGATCGAATCCACCTTCCGCAATAAACGCTCGGCTGCGGATGCATAAAACTCACATCCATAGTCGAGCTTCGAACGAACAAAGGATCGATAAAAAAGTAGGGCAGTAGCCCTATCAGCGCCCCAAGCGCTGAACGTCACGGAACGGAGAATTTCCATGGCGCGGGTACAAGAGACCCTAAGGAAACGAATATGAGCCTCCCAGGTGAGGCGTCGGACGAATACAAGACCAAGGAAATGGTGCGACCCCACCACATACAGGCGCACCCCATTAAGAAACAAATCTGGGTCGGGGTGAAGCCGTGGATGGCGGCAGAAGTGCACCACCTAGGTCTTGGCCAAAGAAAACCGAAACCTGTGCGCTTCGGCATAGTGAGAGACGCGATTCAATGCCTGTTGGAGTCGACGCTCCAGAGTTGGCATCTGGGCCGCGCCAAAAGAGATCAAAAGGTCGTCCACGTAGAGCGTAGCGAGAACATCTTTCAGGCAGCACCGAGGTGCTGCCGTTGATGCTCAGGGCAAAGAGTGCGACACTGAGGACACTTCCCAGCGGGAACCCTCTTCCTGCTCCTTTGGGCCGGAGAGGGCTTCCCCCCCCCCACGCGTACGCGGAATCGACGATCTCGCAAAAATTTAGATATAAACATTGGGATGCGTCCCCTGGCCCCCATCGTGTGGAGAGTCTCCATGATACCGTATCGCTTTGCAGTATCATAGGCCTTCTCCAGATCGAAAAAGACTGTGGCGTAGTCCTGTCTACGAAGGAAAGCCTCGCAGAAGGCATTTTCCAGTCGTAGAAGAGCATCCGACGTGGAGTGGAACTTGCGGAAGCCGCACTGTGCAGAAGACAGATGGCCTCCGCTGTCCAGGAAAAGGCTAATCTAACATTTATCAATTTTTCCATCAACTTGCACACGCAAGAGGTTAGAGAGATTGGGCACAGTAGCGATTCCCTAGGAATCTGGGAGAAGACCCTTCACCCAGATCCTGTTGAACAAATCTAACAGAACGGCCATGCCTCGCTCAGCGAGGTGTCGAAGCATGGCGTACGGGACATCATCCAGACCATGGGTGGTGTCCGCGCACGAAGCGAGTGATGCAAACCTCTCTTTGAAGGGTTCTCCGCCTCTGGAGGTAAAGTCCAGCCAGCGGCCTTCCGCGACATGACGACGTGCATTGAATCCTGGCGGAGCAGCATCCCGGCTAGAGAATGCGGAAAAAGCGGTCGCGAAGGATTCCGCCACGGAGGTTTGAGTCCGAGATTGCGGTCCCATTCTCCTGGAGAACGGGAGTGGAGTCCTGCAAGAACTTGCACCGAATCCTTTTGACTCGCTTCCACACCTCTGCTAAAGGGGTCTTTCCGTTAAGTGAAGACACGTATGCCCGCCAAGAAGAGCGGCGGGCGTGTATCGAAATATACCGGAACCTAGCCCTAGCCCGACGAAATTCACCGGCCTCAGCCAGGTCCTTCTCCGAAGTGGAGAAGGTCCTGATGGTCGCAGGGGCACCGGTTGGAGGAGATCCCTCGCCTCCTTGTACTGCCTTGGAGCCCTCAGCCATTTGAGGAGGACCTTGAATAGGGGCGGATTCGGGTTTGGTGCTTGGAAACGAGCCCGGATTCCCCCCCATGGAAGACCCTACCGTCTGAGGCTTGGTTGCCTCAAGGACCATGTCTACCTCAGGATGGGCCTCCAGTTGGCCAACCCCCTCCAAGACATCGCAGGTCCCGCTGGCAGTATCGTCACTAGTCTTGTGTTGGGAGGCACAGGCCTTGACCCCGGCAAGGTTCAATATTTTTGCCAGCAGGTCTTTTGAAGGAAGCGACTCAAGGGGCCTAGCTTCCCTCTTCCCCCTAAGGGGGTTCGCCCTACCGAGCCGCTTCGATGTGGAGCGGTTGGCCAAGGGCTGCCTGCTGGCTTTCTCGGCAGTCCCCTTGGAACGAACAGAGGGGACTGCCGCTGGAAAAAGGCAAGAGAGAGGGACATTAGAAGAATCTAGAATCAAAGGGAGCAGAGGGTGGCCCAGTGAAGGTGATCCTTTACCGGGAAGACAGAAATAACGCCAGAGGAAAAAAGTTTTGAATCCCTGGCTGAGACTCGAACCCGGGTCTGCTGATTGCCGGTCAGAAGCTTTTTTACCCTGCCGTTATTTCTGTCTTCTCGGTAAAGGATCGCCTTCAATGTGCCGCCCTCTGCTCCCTTTGATTCTGGATTCCTCTAATGTCCCTCTCTCTTGCCTTTAAAAAAACTCCGGTTTCTTTTCTCATTTGCTCATTCGCGTCCAATTCTTATTTTCTCTTGTACTATATAAATATATATATATATATATATATATATATATATATATATATATATATATATATATATATATATATATATATATATATATATATATAAATATATATATATATATATATATATATATATATATATATATATATATATATATATATATATATATATATATATATATAAATATATATATATATATATATATATATATATATATATATATATATATATATATATATATATATATATATATATATATATATATATATATATATATATATATATATATATATATATATATATATATATATATATATATATATATATATATATATATATATATATACTAAACTTCTCAAAACTAAGTTCACCCATGATCAATAATGTAACAGTAAAAATTAGGAAAATAATTTGAGGATAAGTACAGATACTTGATAAATTGATATAAAGTTACCGGCGATAAAAGATTTTCAAAGTGGCCTGCATGATATTCATTCAGAGGATCATCACTATTCTGATTCACATATTATGAAAAATATTAAAATTTACTATGATTTTATCACTTATGGATTATCTTTAGGCATTTTCTTATTCTACATCATATTACACTCCAATAAAATTTTGTCTATTTGAACAAAGATATGCATTGCATCTTGCCTTCTTTCACTCATTTTCGGAGAACTTCAATAATCATGTAGTAAGGAAAGAAAATGTAAATTGGCTGACACACTCAGATGGACAAAGCAATTAAAGTTTGTCAATTCTATGTTGCTTTAAAGGAACATTATGTGGTTATGGGTTAAAGCGGGAAATGATATGGCTGAACCTGGTGTCAAGATAGCTACCGGTTTTTCAAATGTTTTAACAATAAATGCTAAGCAAAGGGACTATCTCCTTCAAGCTGTGGAGTTACACAGACGCCGCTTTGACCATTTCTA
This sequence comes from Ceratothoa steindachneri, assembly GCA_963969495.1. Classification (NCBI taxonomy): domain Eukaryota; kingdom Metazoa; phylum Arthropoda; class Malacostraca; order Isopoda; family Cymothoidae; genus Ceratothoa; species Ceratothoa steindachneri. The sequence continues at coordinate 133,450,020 of OZ018319.1, forward strand.
GAAGCAAACTCTCAACAATTGACTGTAAATATAATTATGCAATCAATCATCATGTAATTATTCACATCTTTATTAATTAGACTTGTGACATGTTAATCGCAAATTTATTTCATGAATTTCGTCCCTTGATATTCTTAAGTGTGAGTAAATGAATTTGGGGATATTTTTACAATATTTATATTTACTATTGTGCCATTTCTTGTTTCAAGTATATCATAAGTGTATGTTAGAAATAGAATTAAGAATACTCTAATTCATTGGCTATTTTTTTGCTCTATCTTGTTTAAATACACGATTAAAGTGAGTTTAGTCGTTTTCAGGTCAGAAAACATGCGAAAATAAATGTACAGAAACCTATAAAAAAATCTAACTCCTCTACTAGTAATAGGATGTCAGTTACTCTCAAGTATTCTTGATCAGTGCCCTGTTGTTCTAGTGTTACGCGCGTCAGGTTTTGTCCAGTTTTATTGCTTCAATCTGACTAGCAAATCATGCATCGTCAGGTATTCTTGAGTACTTGGTTAAATACACCAATGCTAATAACATACCAAATATTGTCAGAAATTTTCCAGTACTTATTATGTTGCCTCGAAGTAATAAGCATATCAGTTATTATCAGATATTCTCGAGTACTTGAAATGTACTTAAATTTTAATAGCATATCAGGTATTCTTCAGTACTTGAATTTTTCTATAAATGTTATAATCATGTTCAGTAGTTAGTTATTTCGATTACTTGACTTAAAGATACTGTTTCGCAGCTGTATTTGTACTAGCAAGTTTTCCTGCATATTTAATTTGTTGATTCAGATTTATTTGCATGTCATCTACTATCAGGTATTATGCTTCATTTTTAATAGCACACCAGAACCTTGATTTGTTGCCCCAATGTCAATAACATCCCAGGGAAGTCACGTATTTTCAACGCCTTGACTCTCTGTTCCAGTGTTACTAGCATGTAAAGTAGTGTTTTGTATTTTCTAGTACTTCACGTGTTGCTCCAATATTAATAGCATGTCAGATACTAGAGAGGTTGCTTGAATGCTACCAGCATGTCAAGTACTGTCTTCATGCAAGAGAACTGCAGGGCTAATGGCCTTAAAAGAAATTTAAAAATAGTATTTCATGAGGGTTTTTCTATATTCTAATTTTAAATTTGCTAATTTTATTTTTAATCAGGTTTCATAGAATTACAAGTACTAGTGATTGATAGAAGTCACTCTGTCTACTTTTGTCATATTCATTTTTGAAATCATATTTCAAGTGATTTTAAAAACTTTCACAGTTTTTCTTTACATCTCCAGGAAGATATTTAAGGTTTTTATTTAATTGTTGGTTATTTAGTAATTTAGTTAGGAATTACCCATAATTCTAAAAAGTTATTTACACAAAACGCTAGCGAAATTATGCAATTTTAAAGTAGTCAGCGGAAATGAACTAATCAATTATAATTTGTTTATTTAACTGCAGTATTTTGTACGATTGACCCTATGACGAATGCAAATTTTGATCAAATAATAGAAAAAGTGAATTCAACTTTTGGTAATATTAGTAAAAGGTGAATGGCATTTATGATATAAAAACAAATGTCCAACTTCCACATGATGCATCTATTACAATAATTACGCAAACATTGATTTTGCCTCGTTTACATTTGTAATGTAAAAAGAAAATTGTCGTTATTTGAGCAATTCTTACATTTTTATCGAGGAGATTATGTAACATTGAAATGTAAGAATTATTAAGTTGCTAAATAAAAAGTAGTGGAAGAGATTTACCGCATAATTAAGTTTATGAACTCATATGTTGGATGGCTCATCAACTAAAACCAGGCAAAAAGTTCTAAAATCGAAAACTTAAGATGAAACGAGGTTTAAGTAGGAAAGATTCTCAACATTGCCTAAAAAAGCTAATTGGAATCGTTTGGGATAATTAAGGAAAAAAAAGGAAGGGTAAATTACCTTCTCGATAGATGGTTATGAGAGAGGAAATAAAAATTCTTTACGAATCCGCTGAATTTAGGAATTAGTGTGTACATTTTAGGTCAAAGACCTTTTCTGTGGTTTACTATATTATGTCACTCACTCGTGTTTGCTCTCTTATCAATATTTTTAATGTCATTCCACCAGCTAAATTCATGTACAAAAAAAGTATTTTTACAAATAAATTTCGAAGATTATCAGAACCGTTCACTTACTAATGATTTTAATCTTCAATCCTTTATTATTGATCAGTATTCTTCTACTCCCTCAGCCATCAAATGTGTCATTGTTTTGGGTTGACAGCAGGATGAGAGAGTTGCGTACCCTCTTGATGCCAAGCGCTACAAAGGGAAGTCGACCGGGCCTCAAAAGTCTACGGCACCTTCAGCACTCCTAAATTCAAAAGACCACTTACCTTAAAAACCTCTTCACTTTCCCCCTAAGCCACAATGCTCTCTCATTTTTTGGAAAACCATCAGAAATTTTTCATTTCGCTAAATCATTGGTTTCTTTCAATTTTTTCTCGTTTCAAAGTATTCATTTATTAGTCCTCTCCGAAAATAGAGTACTTGCATATTCTGCCAGAAACTTCAGTGATCCCTTCCCAATTTCTAAATACCAAAATAAATTTGTGGGTTTCTTGATATAATGGTACCTGTCAGAGAGAGAGAGCGAGATAGAGGTCCACGCGGACAAAGAGACCTAGGATGGTCTCTCACGGTCGAACGAACCTTCAACCGGCGTCTTTCGGTAGACTTCCGGTGCGATAATGATGCGAGACGAGTCAAACTGGAGCTCGGAACCAAAATCAGCGAGAGGGCGCTAAGCCTTTACCCGTCACTCCTTGAATCGGAGTGGGACTCACTTCCGACGGCAAACAAATCGCTTCCGGCGAATCCGTATATATTTCACAGCGCGCAAACGAAAAAAATAGTATTCAACCAGGAGGCAGAAACTGCTTACGCAGTATCTAATCAATAATCACGAGGATTCATTGAAACCAGATAAAGGACACAACGCGCCACCCCTCAAGCGACTCTCTGTTACCCTAAGGACTCGCAGGCAATAAACCAATTGTTCAGAACTACGGCAGTCAAGGACGTAAGGACTCATTCTGGAATAACGCACCTCCATCCGTACCCTGCAAGGATACTCCTTCGAACAACCACTCTAGGTCCCCTTTCCCTCTTGGAAAATCGTAAGCCTATTACATATTCCTCTATCACCGTTGAAGAGGCGTTACGCTTTCCGACTATGAAGCTTCACCTTATCATCTCCTCCCGTTTGCTTTTGGGTCAATATTGTGCTACTCATAGCTCGTGCCGAAGCATTTCTTTGTAAATTAATTTCCTTTGCTGAACGATTAGTATTCCCATAGTGTATAAATTATTGTTAAATTCTTTTATCTGCTTGGATAATAGTAAAGATTATTTTAATTTCTCTTGTATAAATCCCAAAACCACCTAAAAAGCCAGTAATCTATTTTTTAAGTACGCCAATGGAATAAACGCACTTGAATATCCCCCGTACATAAAAGCGGCTTGCCCCGCGTCTACGGAGGGCAAGCGAAGGTCAGTGAAAAATACCTGACCTACGACAGTAATGTATAATATATAAATAAAAGAGCAAACTTAAAATTAATAACAATTATAATAATGACAAACTTAGACAACCCTGCTCTTAGAATTGGTAAATTATCTCTTCTGCGTGCATTAAAATTTAACTTTTGTTTACCTTTCTACACAATGCAGAGAAAAAAAGAGTCATCTGCAGACCCATTATTCTTTGGATTATTCCTGGTTGTCCCAAACTATTCAAGCATTCATAGCCATTTTCTGAGTACAATAATGAGTAAAAATGTATTGTACAAAATAGCATACAATGTTTACATAGAAACTTTGGCCTCCTCCACTATCTGCTACTCGTGTGAAGTTGTTGCAGCATTTATTTTCACCCGCATGCCAATTCATCGTTTAATGCAATGCGTAAGTGGAATCTTAGTCCTAGCTCAAAAAAACCCCTGTCTTACGAGAGAGAAATCACGCCTATTAAAGTGTCATCAATTTAACCAGCCACCAGGTCAATTTTTAATCTTTCTATTATTTAGTCTTTCTCCTGCTAAACCCATCAAATGGCATCATTCTCATCGTTGTGTGAGACGCAAAAACACACACAAACTGCCATTGGTGTTGCAAGAGTGTTCAGAAAAATGGAGGCATTAATAAATTATTGACACTAAGTGATCGTTTTAATTAATAGTTACTCCACGTTTGTATCTTGAGGCCAGAAAGTCAAATGTATGAATTCCAACTCCCTTGTGACGTAATCCGGGTTAAAATCTCGAGAGTGGAAAAAGTCTGAATAACATAGAATTAGAATGGAAGATATTAGATAAAATAGGAAACGTGTAAAGTAAGAAGATACCACTAAACAATGTAGGTGGGGAGATGATTTGGGATTATAAGTAAAATACCAAGTCAGGCGGCAACGAGAGAGGTTATGGAAAGTATAGAGGCTGAATTTCCCTAAGATTTTTGGCACCAAGGAGGGAAGTTTGCGCTAGTATGAGCGTTGCTCTGCCTCGTTGTAGATCGCAGGATGAGTTACGAAATAAATAATGAAAAAAATCACTTGGGTTGACGATATAGAGGAAGGTGAGCTAAAGGGGAGATGACGATATTCAGCCAATGAAAGATCTTCAGAAGATAGGGACCTAACAGTTCCTTTATCCTGAAGAGGAATGATAGACTAGCGAAGATTAGTGGGACTTAATTTAGTTTAGTCTAAAGAGAGTGAAATGATCACAAAATAAAGATCGTCAGAGGGCACAGAAAATTAACTTAAAATAAATAACAGAGAGTAACCAGACTATAGCAGAATGAGGGCGATAAGTTCAGAAACGTATGCCATTTTTCGTCAGTGACCTCCTCTGGAAAGCTAGTGAGAAAGGGGGTACTTTGTTTGCTTTTGTGTTGTATCTGTTCTCTTTGCTACGAGTCTGATGAAATTCTCCTTTATGCGTGGCCGGTCGTGTTGTTCTTCTCTTTCATTGGAAGTTTATCTATTTACAGAGTAATGAGAGATAATACTATAGTTAAACACTTGTTGATTTCTTATGGATCTTACATCATTTGAGGGTCATTCGAACATATAGCATCCGTTACTAATCCAGCACAAATTTAGACTCACATTCAGCAGATAAACCTAAACAGCTAGCATTCGATGGGATTTAGTTTAAACAACATCCCAAACTCTGCTGGGTAAAGGATAACTTGCACAAGTTCAATGCGAGGGTTTTTATTATGAAACCTATGTTTAAATAGTTGGTCCAATAGTGAGTGCTGATTAAGTAATGATTGGACTATTTTAAAAATATAAGAAACAAATATGAAAGAAAGATGTACTTGGCTATACGAACCAACCTCCGAGTTTTCATATTTATGAGGTTTTACGTTCAAATATCGCCGCCAGATCATATTCCTCACTTCTTTCGGATTTTCACCCGGTCATCATCTAAGTTTTCCATCATTAATTTAGGTTCGATTGCCGGCTTTGAAATTGGTTCAGGCATAGAGGCAATTTTTCTACTAATCTCCTTTCCCGATAAAATTGACCAATCAAGCGATTCTTTTCACTATGTTGTTTATTTTCTTTAAATTTTCCTTTTCTCTCCCTTGATAGTGTTTTACTTAGTTTTTTCCCTTTTGACCATTTTTTAAAGCTCAAATTCTAGTTTGAATTTGAATTGCACTGATTCGCGCCAACCCAACCTTGTTAGAAAAACGATTATAGTTATAAATTACAGAAAGAATTTCAAACCAGGGTTAATCGCCCCCCCTCCTAGAGAGAATCCCGTTAGAAACAGGCCCTCACCTTAGTAAGTTCTATCTTAGAGCCCAAGCACACCAAGGAGTCTCCTCACTAGCTCGTTCCTTCCACGTAATTTATTGATGAAGCACATTGGCAAATTTTATAATAAGCATTTTTTTCTCTTTATTTTTTAAATAAAAAGATAAAAAATAGACAGATTTAAGCTAATGAGATGATGTCAACAGAATATTCTCATGTGGGTTTTCTCAAAATGGTTGCCAGATTTTTTGGTCTAACTTTATAAACTGCTTTGAAATGTATTTCAATTATTCACTGAATAAGATGGATGCCTGAGTGCTATGAAAATGTGGGTGTATCTGAAATAGGTACATGTAGATATGTACTTAGTATGGAATTCCACAAAACAATATTTTTCTTTCGTTATGCAGGGATGTAATTTGCATTTATCACAAAAGAACACTCATTTGCACCTAGTATTTTTACATCTTCACCTATGTACTAGAAATGGGAAATGATTGCAACCATCTCTCCTTATATGAGGAGTTGGGATTGTTCAAGTAGCAGGAGAACTAATAGTTGAGGGGCTTCTTTTTCTATTCAATAGAGTTTTTTTTGCTTTCTAAAAGCAGGGATTCTGCAGTTGATAATTTAAAGTCTTGCAATAACATTTTTTTTCCACTATTTGAAGCTTATTCAGTTCCTAAATGAATCAGCAATTTATTTACAACAACATCAAGGAAATTAAAAAATGTCTGTGCTAGTATTTATTTAAGTCTATAAAGTGCAAGAAGTGAATTTATAAAATCAACATCTCCCTTATTTTGATTATATTTCTTACTCTAAAAGGATAGAAAAGATTGATGGAGTCTTTTGCTTTTAATCATAACGCTTACATTAAGAAACTGTAGTCATAAGAGAGATTAAAATAAATTAATTAATGAATTATAGTAGGTCGTTGTCTCCTGAATTGACACAACTTGCTCCATGTTCAGGGTCTCCATCTACAGGAGAAAGTTTGCCTGTATATATGGAAATGTTATGCTACAAATATACGAGATATTCTAGCCCCATTTATGTGCCTCGTTAGAAAGGTACTGTTTTAGAGCTAGAATGCCTACGAATTAGGCAATTTGCTCGTCCATTGAAACAGCTTGCATCATTGGAATCATTGTGAACTTACAAACAAAGTGGGAGATAACTGTTCTAACCTTGAATATAGGATAATAGGCTGGAAGAGAACTTAGTACAAATTTGTTATCATTTTAAATCTCTTTTGATTTCTTTCCACCTATCTCTACTCATTGCTTCAGAAACGAATGGGCAATTATGCTTAATACTCCAGTAAAGGCGAGATTTAGAAATTTTAACTATTTACATTGCTAGTAAAAAACTAAGAAATTGTTCAAATTCCGCTGCATCTAAACCTAGAATTTTGAGAGATGATTTTTGAATATGATACAAATTTGTTTTTAAAACAATATCCTCTATTATATGTATAGGGTGTTCCATAAAAGGCATTGAGTTTGAAAGGTGGATAATTAAAATTATTTTTAATAAAAATGAGTTATATCTCCCGTTTAGAAATAGAACACAAAGTTGGCCATATGTCTACCTGTACTTAGTCTGCATACATTTATGCACTCCTCGAAATTTCCGATAACTCTCTCAAAGATGTGTGGTTTGATGCCTTCAATCTTCCACCTGATTTTAGCCTTGAGTTCAGGAATTTTACGTAGTTTGTTGGCGTTTATCTGTGATTTCATATACCCCATTAGAAGAGATCACAAAGGGTAAGATTACATGACTTTGGTGGTCATTCCTGGTCATCATGCAAGGATATCACTTGTTGCAGCAATATTTCGTGGAGTAATAGAAGCGTTTGGAGCGAAGTGTGGCAGGTTGCTCAATCCTGCTGAAACCAGATGTTGTCATTCTCCATATCTTCCAAGTTCGGCCATAACTGAGTCGAAATCATGTCTCGGTAACGTTCTACATTAATACTAACTACATTCCACTCATAAATTTCGAACAAGAGTGGTTCGAACACTCCAAAGAGTCGCTTTCAGTGGATGCATTACAAGCGTTTCCATTATTCGAGGATTTTCATTTATTAATTTTATTTTTTTTACTTTAAGAGCCCATCTAGCGATTGCCTACTTGGGCATAAGTGCCACCAATCAAGGGAAAGTGGGCCTCGTCACTTTCCCCTCCCGATGTCAGGTGGCCGAATATGCTACGTAATTGAATTTTGTACGCATGCATATACAGATTTCGATATAATGAAGTATAAGATATGTCCAACTGCTGCGAACGTCGGCAAATCAATTTTTTCTGTCTCAGCTTCACAGTATCGCACAAAAGCAATTTGTTGCTCTGTCCGACAAGAACAATTCCACCCTGGCAATTCGGCCATTGGAACTGAGTCAGCTTATTAAAGTTCGCCATTAGTCTGCGAACCGTAGACGCGTTGGGTGCTTAATATTTCCCCACAATAGTACGGAGTGCTCGAACTGTTAGCCTCGCACTTTTTCTGTTTTGTTAAAATAGCTTCACGATTATAACACGCTGCTCAGATGTAAACTTCTCTATAACGCACCGCAACAAGTATTCTGGAAAACAAATAAATACTAATTAATCTGAGTAAAGAGGGATAACAAACATGATAAAAGCAAGCCTTCAAACTTCAAAACACAAAAGTGGCATCCAATTCAAATTCTGCGCACCCTTATGGTACATCAATTTAATCATAAAAGAAAAACCTAAATATCTTAATTGGCAGTCCATCTTCTGTAAAAGATAATTCTAAATTACATAGAAAAGTTAGGGTGTCTAATAGGCCATGAAGCCATTTTGTACAGTTAAGTACAAATATTTTAAAGGTGGAAAAGGTTTTTGTGGATAAATATTTAGAACACTCCCTTATTTTTTAATTTTCGCGCCAGAAAGATATACACCATGAGAGTTGCCTGTTTGTTGTTATAAGTGCTTCTAAATAAATTAGAGTTGAGTTTATACTGAAAGTGAGGAGTTCAACTCTTATTATATAACTAATACATACTATTGGTCAACTGATACATTAAAATCATGCTTTGTCTCAAACGATGGCATTAAGTTACAGGATTTTAGTACCGGGCGAATGTAAACATTTTTTGCTTTTTTTCCATAAACTTCGCCAGAAGCTTCCGTGACTATTTTTACAGACCTCCACACCTTGAAAATAGCATGGAATGTCAATATAGAGTGGCTCGTCGATAATATTTTTCAGGTCCGCATTAGATAGGTGTATTGTAAGTGGTGGCTCAAACCTGCACTCCTCTCAGAAGGAAGTAGATCTGTAAGCAGTCTAATTTATTTTCGGTAGCCTGAAATCAGGCATCTCTCGCTCATACACAATAACTTTTCACATATTCTTAATTCTGTTAATAGATAATTTCTTGTTTTTCTGATCAACATCTGATAACAGTGCCTAAAAAACGTTCTCAGGATGACCGAAGTAGGAATTCTTTTGGATTGTTTGCAATGCTATGGCTTGATTGGCAGGTTGGATTATTTGCGGAAGATTTATCATTTCCTGAGATGTTTAGATCCATCTGTGCAATTCGGAGAGAATTTGGTGTAAAACCAGATGGGCCCATAATGCCACACCAAAAACTGTGAGGATATACAAGTCAGTATTAGGTTTTTCTGTTGCCACATGAAGTTGACATAATCTGCTGGCAATGGTGAGCCATCTTGCGTGAGATATTAGCCCTGGTTTCTTATGTAGGAGACCATCGTCAATTACACAAGTTCTAATAACACGGATAATTCTGTACAGGTAAGTTTGATCCCGACTAAACTCATTTACATCTATATCTGTAAGAGGAGTTCCTTTAGCAATACATTGAAAGACATTTGGTGATACTGCTAGAGTTTGCCAGGTGGTTAGGGCTCTACCAAGTTTTCCTTTCCATTTAAGTTCCACTTTCTTTTGAACCAATACATTTTCTGCAAAAGTGCCTCTCAGGAAGCTTATTTAGATGCAAGCTGCAGATGATTTACTGTAAAGGAAGATGTAATTGACATCCCATCCCTCTTATGGCTCCATTCTTGTAGCCAGTATTAGTTGCCGTGCTTTCAGCTCCCACTGCCTTTATCTCATCTTTAATATCCTTTTCAACAAGCCATTTCATCAGTCCGTCTGAAATACCTGCACCTATTCCTAGTTCAATTGTTAGATGATCTAAATAGAAAGTATCAGGTTCTCCTACAAGCACATAGTGATCTTGAATTTCTTTTACTCCATACCATTTGTTTCCTTTATTCTTTTTAATGTTGTATCTCTCCTCCCATTAAAAAACTAAACAATAATTTTCTTATCTCACAAACATTTAGATCCAGTGAGATTTCTCTTTAACTTCTGTCATGTCCTCCAAACTTTGTGATGGTCAATTACATAGTAGAGGTATTCGAAATTTCTAATACCATAGTCGAATAGGGATGCACTACTAATATCAGCAGCAGCTCAATTTGTAGCAGAATACAGATCACCTTAGATTGTAATTGTTGTTGTTTGTATGATGTTGTTTTCTGTTCTCGCAAAGAACTTCTTCAATTTATCATAAAAAATGTCAGAAGATGAAGTTTCTTGATCCATAGCTTCGCCTGAAATTGTAGCTTTCTCTTCCTTCTTTTTTCGTGACTCTTCTTCTTCTCTTCTTTCCTGAATTTAATCTTCTCCTTTTTATCCTATTTTCAATTATTTTACTTGTTTTTTACAACCACTGTCTAATTTTCATTTGACTCCCAGTTCTTCGGTCAATAAGAAATTCATGTTCTCGACGTGGCACTTTCATGTTCTTTTCACACTTACAATCCAAGAGATCAGCACACTGGCAGCCTTCTATATCACAATATTAAAAAAATGATGAGATAAACCTCTTACTCTTAGTGGCATTCATTCCTTGTTTTGATACCACAGACGCTTCTTCCACTAATCGGAGCAATTTGGTTTTAACATTCTTGATGGGCTGAACTGGAATACTTGCTTTTTCCAAATCTCAGTAAGGGCCTTGGATACTTCAGGAATAACATCCGTGTTTCTTTTGTATTTATTGTCTTTTGCATAGCGAATATACCTTCCAACCTGTTGTTTTGTTGGAAACTAATAATGAAAAAGTTCTGGAAGACAGGAGCCAATGACACTGTGAATTGTTGATATTCTAGGTATTCCACTCATCTTAGTTCTGAAAATAAATAATAAAAAGACCCGCTAGTGTACAACAGAAATATTACACGTGATAAGTATAATAGCATACATTCAAATAAGTGAAGTCATATCCTTCCTTAGGAAATACTCTGTAAAATATCTTCTAAATTAATCATACATCGATTCATTTATAGCGCTCTCCGGATAGTTTACAAACAAGGAATTTATCAATCTAAAATTGTCTAAACCTTAGTTAGATACATAAAGAGTTAAAGTGAAAATTTTCTTCCTGTATGAAATTTACCCATTTCTAGCTTCAGAGATGATAACTATGATAACTGAATACAATCAGTCTCACCCTAAAGAAAAGAATCTTTTAGCAAAATTTGGCCCCCATAAAGGGGGTGTTATGATTTTGTCAGATTTCTTTCGTCTTAATTTCGAAACTTTGGATGGTCTGCTCTACAAAACTTGAAATATGCCTTAAAATTTGTTGCAACACTACGCCCTAGTGTCTAATGCCGTATTTTTATCGATTACTTCCGTAGAAAGTGGTATATCTGCTCTTATTTTCGGTTGTTGCTTATTTGCAGGCAAATCCATTTAGCATCCAGGCAAAGAATCCTGTCCTTTGCCAATAACCATCATTCTGAATATTTTCTTCTTCATCTGCATCTGACGTGACATCACTTCGTATAAGGACAATAAATATTTTAAAGTTTGCCTAGGTATTTTATAGATCTTCTGAAATATATATTATTTGAGGGAAAGGTGGATGGTTGGGTAAGATGGATACCTAACTTCATTTTTCTTACAGAAGAATGAATAAAAAATATATATTTACTTACAATAAACAATGATTGAATTACCGAGATAATCATTTGACTCAGAATCAATGCTCATTATTTATATTCAATATCCTTCTGAAATCGTTCTTCATAGCATAGAAACTCAGAGAATCCATTTTCACAAGTTTTTTTCTGATTGTGACGATTTCGTTCCGATTGGAGCATGTGGTAGCAATGGACGAATGTGACGATTTTGATATACTAAAATAATATATCACGATAAGTATAGGAAATGGACATATTTTTGATATTTCTATTTTAATTTTTATTTGCGTATTTTAAACAAAGAGAAATATCTAAATGAGATTTTATACTAACACACTAGCGAACTTTAGCAAACGACTGAGGAGAGGCATCCGCAAAATCGGGTATTTATAATGAAAATAAACAGTTGTAAATTATTGCTATGATGTGAAATCAGACCTTTTTAGAATAAGAACACATGGTACTATCACGACAACGTGAAAAAAAATTCTTTGTAGACTCATAGTTTATTCTAAGATTTCTTTTAAACTTGATGATATCGTTAGAGTCGGCGATATAGGGATAAGAAAGATGTTCTCAAGCAGTATTTATGGTAGAAGACAAAGGGTGCTTCTGGATTTCAGAAATTATTACGATGAAATTACGACAAATACTCAAAGCCTCGCTGAGTAAAGCTTTAATATAGGTTAGAAACTACGTAGCTGAGTACAGCGAGATAGCTTCTAACCTAGATTAACATAAAATTTTAAAATTCTCAGATGCCAGTGGTGGGTTGACTAAGGACCAGGGGTAGTTGCACAAAGATCCATTCGAGTCTTCTTATTCCATGAAAATGTTATCACTCCACCAATTCATGAGTTTCCAAACTCCGTCTTCAAAAGCAAGTGAGAAAAGGACGTTTGTTTAGAACTCTCCTCAGAGGCATGAGTGTCTATCTTTATAACCTTGTTAAAAAAACAACGTAAACATCGACTACGAAACTACACAGTTTCGAATTTAACAGGAATTTATTCTTTTACCATCTTGCTTTTATACGTTTAGACATCTTTTCTCTCATTTTACAACACTTCCACTTTTCATCACTTCTATTGACCAATTTCATTAGTCACCAAGATGTGTTCTTTTCTGAATTCTTTGATTAATTCCTGATTGAGTGTCAATCCTTTTTCCCCTATACCTTACTTACCAAGATGGTCTCATCTATGATCATATCTTCAAGTCTCCAATACCTTTTAACGGTGCATTCGTCATTTATAGTCTCGATATTTTAAAGTCAGCTTTCTTGATTTGTCATCCATTTCTCTTTTCTTATATATTAATTTTCTAGTGTAAATTATTTAGCCAATTGTCACCCCTTCTTAAAAGATACTGGCTTTTTGCATAGTACAATAGAAGGTTTGGTAGAGTCGCAAACCATTGCAATCTCCAATTAGTTTTTCTTAATGTAGATACTTGGACGAAATACCCACGAAATTTTCGCTTCAGTCTCACAAAGTGTTTGCTTGTTGTGTCGCAAGTCAGGGTGATATTCTCGGATGCATTTCCAGATTGATTTCTCTGAAGCCTGTGCTCTTCTGACGTAATGGCTTTTTTCTCAGACGATCTTACTTTGAAGTAATTTTAGACGCACTCCTCTGGCGACATCCGCAGCATCTTACCTGGCCCATCTATTTTATGCCGCAAATTAATCATTTTGTTTATTCTCTCATCCTAGCCAAAATCTTCAATCAACACTCACCCCAAAATACTCGTAATAAACTCGTTACTCACTCAACGACCACCCATGGCAGATTATTTCTCTTATTGTCCGCCCATAGCTACTCCCAAACTGGCTTTAGTTTTATCCCCCTTGATTACGGCTCGCTGTGTCTCTGTCCAAAGGAAACACTCGATTCTCCACGATTTTAGCACTGCAGCTTTGAGCCGGAGATCTTAATCTGTAATTATTCTATCTGTAACTTTCATTCTTATTTGTATCTCATATTCATCCGAAATTAAAGCTCAATCTCCTACACCTTCAATAATATTAAATTAATTTGTACTTATTTGCATTGAATAAATTTCTCATTTAATGTCATTCATCCATTAATATTTGTTGTATTATGTCACCAAGAATCTTGGCCAGGTTACGTATCCTAGAATGAGAAATTCAACAGTCTCCCTACGTGGCCAGCAGCCTTAAATGATGAGCTACTCAAATCAAAACGCTATAACTCATAAGTAAACTTCCACACTTGCCCTAATGTGATGCATAAATATTAAGTATAAATTTGGGCAGTTAGATAATAATATTTACGCCATCCATTTTTTTTAATGATTCAGGTCATTCTTTTCACGTACTCAATGGAGGCAAAAATTCCACGCATCTCTCCTTCTAGTATCCTTAAATAAAGCCACCACGAATATAATGGTCGAACCGTCTGGTTGAGATGGGGAAGGGTGTCTTAGATTCAAAGTCAGTCCTGGAGATGTTTTGAACCTGGGGTCTCATAGTCCAAAGATGGTGAAGATATGTAGGGGTGTTTGACTTTGTTTTTAACCCCATGTAAAACTAAGGCTTAGAAAAATTGGAAAGATAGTGTAAATGCGGTGAATTTAGGGGATAAGAAATGTGTGCAAATTTGGTTCCTGATAAACCAAAAAAGAAGATTAGGGTATGTGAGGAGTGTACGTAACCGTTAGGCACGATCTTATTTTGTTAGCCTCTCCCATCCAAAAAAGCTTTGTTGATGCCCCCAAATTTCTCCCTGTCATTATATTGAAATCCTCTTCTGTATCCCCAGATCCTCTAAGATTCTCCCACAATTTATATATTAAAATGCCAATTCTTCCTCTGTTATATCTTGCGTCGAGGGGATAAAAAAGTCGAACGCACTGATATACAGAGTGTGTTATTATTATTTTATGAAATGATGAATTTATTCAATACTAATAAATATTTAACTGAAACACATTTCTCATAAGTTCATTGTTAATTGCCATCGTCTCAACTTGTTGGCTTTGCTATTTATGGACGGCCCCAATTGTTGTCCGTTGTTATTGATGCCGTCTCAACTTGACCGTTGTTATTTACGGACGTGTCAACTTTTTGTCCGTTGTTTTTGAGGGCGTCTTTATTCCTTGTCGATTGTAAGTTACGGACGTCTCAACTTGTTCTTCTTTGTCATTTACCGATGTCTCACTCGTTATTTGTTGTTATTTACGACGTCTCATTTATATTTTATAATTCACAGATGTTTATCGTTTTTACAACTTTTTGTCAATTGTTATTTCGGTCGCCTCAAAATGTTATCCTTTGTCATTTACAGACGTTTTACTTGTTGTGCGTAGTCATTTACGAACGTCTCAACATGTTGTTTTTTGTTATTTATGAGTGTTTCCTCGTTTTCCATTGTCATTTAGGAAAGCCACAACTTATCTGTTGTTTTTAACGGACTTCTCAGCTTGTCATTTTTTATTTATGTACGTATCAGTGTTGTCCATTATTATATACGGACTTCTTAACTTGTATGTTGTTATTAACGGAAGTCTAGTCTCGTTGTTCATTGTTATTTACGGATGTCTCGCCATTATGTCAGGTGTTAATTACGGAAGTCTCAACCTGTTGTCCGTTGTTTTTACGAACTTCTCAATTTTGCCTGTCCTCTGTTATTTCCGGACACCTAAACTTGTCCATTGTTATTTGGAGATGTCTGAATTTGTTGTCTGATATTTACGGACCTAGTGTCGTTGTCCTTTATTACTTAGGAACGTTGCAACTCTTTTCCGGTTATTATATAGAGAATTCACATCTTTCGGCCGTTCTGAATAACGGATTTCTCAGCTTGTTGTTCGTTGTTATTTACGGAAGTCTCACCTTTTTCCGTTGGTATTTATGGAGTTTTAAACTTGTTTTCCATTGTAATTTACTCTCGTTTCATTTAGCTCAACTCTTATTTACGGTCGTGTCAACCATTTTCCCTTTCTTATCTCTGGATGTCTTAATATGTTGCCCGTTGTTATTTACGTACAAGTCGAAACGACCGAAAGAAGCTAATGCCCTGAGCTAGAATTCTCTGGTGATAGATGTTATGGCAATAGGGTGATAGTCTATATACATAATTTATAGACACCCCGTATTTATTGTGGCATATAAACCCTTTCTCTCGAGGATTACTTCAATTCATTTTCATCCGAACCAATAAAACACATCTCTCCTTGGAAAAACGAGAGTAAAATCATTGCTCCTAACATTTGTCGAACTATTTTTCCTTTAAATTCAATTGTCATCCGAAATCAACCGCTCTTAATGGTGGATAATCACTCCACCATTAAATATGGTTATGAAATACTGCATAATGGTGATTATAAAATATAGATTTTAAAATATGGTTATAAAATATTGTACGGAAATATTTTTAAATATTAACAGCAAATATAGCATGGTTATAAAATTTGGTTATATATTATTCTAGGGTATAAAATAGTTGACTTCTTAAGGTTTTGTGTACTTTTGTTGTGTGAGAATGGCTTCTCCTTCTTGAAGGTCTGGCAGTCATCTTATGCTTTAGTTACCATGGTTACGGATTGCAATTCGAACACCGGGTTCTTGCTGAGAGATATGAGTGAGAGGGTGAAAATCGATGGTAAAAAAACACACCTAATTAGAGAATCAGTTTTGTTTTCATTAATTAAAGTCTTGGCTTAAAAAAAAACAAGAAAAATAAAAGAGAAAGAACATCAAATATAATTGCAAATTGAATAGGAAAAATAATAGAAATGTAAAATGGGGAGAGCGTAAAAGGAATGATAAGCAAAAGGTAGTTTAAGGTAATTAAAAACGTGGCTGAATACTCGTAGATTACCAAAATTCATGAGATTTTCACTCGAAAAATATAACTTTAGCCTTAATTTATTAATAATATATTTTATTATTTTAATTTCATTTTTTTTAAATAACCTTAATCGCACTCTAAAATAGCTGATTCAATTATATAAATTGTGAATTAGGAAATATCGTTCGCTAAAGTAAATATATCCAAAGCAAAATAGGCAAATAAAAATGACAAAATGATTTTAAAATTTTCACCAGTGATAAATAAGTCAGTTTTTATAGAGTTCAACAAATGAATAAAGTAATTGGAGAACATCTCAACTAAACATATGAGAGCTGAAGTAAAAAATTGGGAAATAAAACGTAAATTTGAGAAAAAGGAAATTGAAAACAAGGATAATTTAAGACCCACTCGGTTGCTCAATTCTTTATTCACGTGAAGCAAACATCGAGGGCATGTCCTCCTTCATCCTGGAACACCAGATAACCCTTGAAAAAATTGCTCTAATATTACTCATGCCAAATTATAACCCATAGAAAGTGAAGGGCAATTTCAAATCTATTAAACCCATTTTTAACCAAATATTTACCGTCGTTCGTGATCAGAACCATTGCAAATCACTAGTTACAACGAGGCAAAATTATCTACCTGAGCAGGCAAACATTTCATAGACAGCCGTGGCCAAATTGTTCGGACACCGGAAATTTTTCTTAGTTCTTGGTTATCTATATGTAAAAATTGGTATAGGTTAACATTCATGTGTACAATACTCGTGGAAAGCTGAATAAATAAAGAATCTTCCTTGAAACTTATCTTGAAAAATCTAAAATGGAGACGCTAGAGAAATTGATCAAATCCTGGTATCAGTTTGCGATATGTTACACTCAAAATCTCTTCCTAAAAATATATTTTTGAATAATATCAATTTCCATATCGATAGGAACTGGTAATGGTATGATAATAGTGAAAAAAAAGTAACTATACGGTGAATAGAGGGACGGAGAATCACATTTTGGGGTGCGAAGGAGTTTAAGAGAATCCGAGAAACGGGGAAAATTCAAGACCACCCTCATTCTGAACCATCCGTTATCCGTACGCAAGGTGACGATAGGTTTCTACGTTATATGAGTCTTTGCTCGAGACATCTCCAGAAATACTTAGAAAGTGATCTTCCAACAGGGCAATGTCTCATGTCACGAGTCTGCTTCCATCATAGAAGAGTTCCGACACAACAATATCACGTTGATGAACAGGCCACCTGTATTCGTATAGGAACCCACTGGAAAACCTTTGGCAGGAACTTAAAGAGTCCGTAAAACGTCGTTAGTCAGCCTCCAATGAGCAGTTGAATGTAATCATCACCTGGGAAAGGGCTAACATCACATCGCTCAGAAATCGCACCATCATGCAACGCATGTTTTGAAGAATAAATGGTCTCATCACGGCTACGAAATAATCGATAAGTAACTGAGCTTCCTGTATCAATTTGGTCTTGATGTAATACGTATCTGTTATATTTTGCTGATATTGCACGTTTTAGCAATTTATGTATTATTTTTATTTTTCATTGATTTTTTGTAGAATATAAATCTTATTGCCATTTATTCCTCCTTTTTTCACGGTTATATTATTATAATATGCCAATAAAAACTCCAAGAGCCTGCATTTATCTAATTTCAGAGCTTTACGAAAACTTTTGCCACGGATATATATATATATATATATATGAATATGAGAAACTAAAAAAGTAGCGCGTGAGTAGAGCAATAAATGCATAAAATGCCACAGGTAAATGAAAGGCTGATTCTAAGTACTTTCGCACTTGTTCAGTTTATTCTCAAGTATAGCGGGGGGACACAGATTACAGAAATATTATCAAAGTGGAATTATATATCAGAGCGTTTGTTGGTACAGTCATAGAGATAAAGTCTATTTCAGGCTTATATATATGCCTTTGACCTTAACATACGGTATATAATCCCAATTTGATAACATTTCTGTAATTTGTGTATTTTGTTATTCCATGAGAATGAATTGAACAAGTTCGAAAGTACTTAAAATCCACCTTTTATTTTCCTGTGAGATTTTTTGCATATATATATATATATATATATATATATATATATATATATATATATATATATATATATTAAGATATATAAGCAGGCCAAATTAAGGAAGTTGTATGAGGGATCTGTGGGGTTGAATATTTTATTGATAAAATTTCGATGAGTTCGGTCGTATAAGTTTGAAGGATATCCGTTTTGTTGGAAATAGTTAGTGAGGAAAGTGACATCGTTTTGGAAATTGAGGTATGTTTATGAGATTGTAAGCGCGAGAAAGTAAGGTTTTGAAGAGTTTAATTTGATTTTGGTGGCACAATGACTAAGAAAATGGAGTCTAGAGCCCGTATGTGTAGGTTTTCGGTGAATGGAAGTGGAGACCGTCGGTTTGCGTGTTATTAGTAGGTCTAAGAAAGGAATGGAGTTGTTGCCCTCCCTTTCTTGAGTGAATTTAATATTTGGATGTAACTGGTTTATGTACTTTAGGAATTTATCAGATGACCTTTTAGAGCGGAAAAGGGCGATGGTATCGTCTACGTATCTCCTGTAGAAGATAGGACGGAATTGTAATGGACATTTTTCAAGTGCTTCTTCTTCTAAGTTACATATGAAGAGATATCCTTTAAACTTATACGAATGAACTCTTCTAAATTTTATTAATAAAATATTTACTCCAAAAGATCCTTCATGTAACGTCCCTAGAAAGAAGGTTTTGTACCTCTCCCATATATAGCACCCCTCAATTCACTTCTCTGGGCCAAACTTTTTATTTTAAAAACAAAAACAATTTCCCTTTCTTAAAAATTCATTTCCTGCAACATGTTTATACCAATTTTTCAAAACACACGCAAAGTACAACATCTTTTCTATGTTTCATAAACGTTGGAAATCATCTTTTCCATGCGAATGGTTAACAGCCGCTGTCTTCCCTTCTAATTCGCAAGCAATTTTTGCTCTACTTACTCTGGCATTGGCTTATCTCTTTGTTCTATTTATAATTATTTTCCTTTATTAATTCATTCTTTCTTAATTTGAACATATTAATTTTTCATCCTTTTCCTTTTTCGAATAGAGATTATTGTTGGCTTTTAGTAAATTGAACCCAGTGCGAGACGAACTGTGACCAGCCGACCATAATCAAGCCCATTTCTTTCAAAATTATACACACCGCAAATCAGACAGTCCCCTTACCTTTTATTTATTCCAGGATGAGTAGGAGTGAATCCATTTCAGACTACTTTTCTTGGACACTCCAGGTTTAAATACTGGTCCAGCAATTCCCATCAACCTTTCCAGTTAAAAGCTTGAAAAGGTAAATTAATAATGATAATTATATTATCCTGCGAGTGTATATTTTCTTGACTTGCTCAAAGATTGCTCACTGTTATTAGGTGCATTTGCAGCATATAATTTGATCTTCTAAATTCAAGTTTCTTAATGTCTAGATAATGAAAAAAACTTAAAAAAGATATATTCGCCAAAATGAAAGTGAGAAAGCGAGTGAAGGAGAGCGTTAATTTACTTTGAATTAATTTCAAATTATTGAAACTAATTCATTCATCGTCAGAAGATTGCATCAGCTCTGATGGAGCTAGTTAAAGTTGACAGTAGGTTTGGAACTATTCTTAGCAGGAGGAAAATTTCTATGGACTTTGCCTATCAATGCGGCTCCAAAATAATAAGCCGTTAAATTTTTTGCCCTTTTTATTCTCACTTTTAACTAAACTTGCCCGATAACAATATATTTCTGGCTAATTAATACACGCTAGTCCATATTTTACGTCTTTTATTACTGCAGAGCCTCCAGCGAATTCTCCTTTAATATATAAATTTGGCCGTTGTGTCCCCAAATCGTCTTTTTGCTTTTTACGTTTATGTTATTGAGATACGAGTGCGGGAACGCGTGAGGGGCAATGATACGGCCCATTAACCCCAAATTCTTGGATTATGAGAGAATATCGGAAGCCTCCCAGCACAAGTTCGTAAAGGTGAACAATTGCACAAAAGGACTACGATATACACTTTTCCACCTTAACTCTGTAAATACTCTGGTGTCTCTCAAAATTCTCTCGAGTTAAGTGTAATAAATATTAAGTTAGAGTCACCGTTTCCATGAGCGTACTACAACTTCAGTGGCCCATAGTAGATGGAAGGAGAAACCAGCACCCCTAAAAGCTTTTTCATTGAAACCATTTATTCTTTCCGCTCGATGAGGTCAATTACTTTCGTCTTCTCTAAATGAGAGGAAGCATTTGGTGGCCAAAGTTAAATTAGGCCCAATAAATCTTTCGAATTGCTTAAATTTCTCACTGGCCAATTTAGAGGACACAATACATTACTGCCTTACATTAGTGAAAAATTGTTTCCATATCTCACTAAATTAAAAGGATAAAGGAAATCAATGCTCCCTAAAATAATTGCTTCCATTCGTTAGTTAATTATATTCATACAATTAAATGGAAAGATATTATATCTGCAAGCCTCAAAGCACAAACATGATTTCAAAACGAGTTATTTACAAGAAAATAAAGTGAATCTATTTTGGGTTTGGTGGACTAGTTAGGAATTGCATTCTGAAAGCATAAAATTGTTCTCCAATGGACAAATAATAATGATTAATAACAAATTTCCCACTGAAATTAAGGCTTGCGTTAACTATTGGCTCCAATAAGTTATATATTAAATATAGATATAATATTAAAGCCCCAATATTTAATTATTGATATATTAGACACGTTAGAAAAAATAAGGTATTGGAAAAGTGGGTCCATCAGTAGTTAATAGCATCCATTAAAGTTTCGATTTTACTGTCTTCATCTTCACTTGTTGCAACACTTTATTCGTGCCTTTTAAGAGATACTTCTTTCTCCATTCATTGAAACAATGAAGAGGATTTTCCCCACTTTTTCATTCCACTACTTTCATCACAAGCAAACTTTCAAATTTTTTAGACTGAATTATCAAAAATGGCTTTTGTAATTTAAAATTTATAAATAAATTCTATAAGAATACCATTTGTTCTACGATGTATTTCTCTTCTATGCAGACTTTTCTCCAATCTCGTAATAAAGGACTGATTTTATCAGCACCACTTAAATAAATGTACCTGATATTAAGTAATTTTTTCTTACGAAATAGCCCCCATTTTCTTTTTTATTTCCATCACTATTCGTTTACATCATTAGTTATTTATTTTATTTCCTCGCCTCCCTTTCTTCTCGTTCAGTAGATATCTACTCGACGTAGATTCTACTACAGGGAACCTAAACTAATATTATTTGTCTGCTTTGATACCTAATGACTTTTCTTCGTATTGAAGCTCTTGTTTACGAATTTGAATTCCGTTTTTTGAGTCTTTACTCTTCCTTTTCTTTCAGTCTA
Source organism: Ceratothoa steindachneri (assembly GCA_963969495.1). Taxonomy (NCBI): domain Eukaryota; kingdom Metazoa; phylum Arthropoda; class Malacostraca; order Isopoda; family Cymothoidae; genus Ceratothoa; species Ceratothoa steindachneri. The sequence continues at coordinate 133,472,111 of OZ018319.1, forward strand.
TAAATAATATTACTAAATACTTTTAGAATTGAAGACAGTTCAATTAGTTCGCAGCCAATTTGCGATTGATAATTGATCCAAGGATCAAAGTCATTTTTCCTACTGTTTATTCTTGAACTCGGGTATTATTTATCTTCCGTGCTCCTCGATCTAGCAGGATCCACTCTTTATTTGAAAAGGGAAACCATATTCAAATTGCACGATCAAGGTGAGGACGGAGGCAGAAAGATGGAAATATGTATATCACATCCCCCTCATAGATTTCTTAACATTTTGGGCTGGATTATTTTGTATTTTAGAAGTTTTGCGAAATTAAAAACTCTAAGTAACTTTCTAAAATGATCTAGTATCAGATTTGTTTATTCATTAAAATATTTGCTTTTATCTTTAGCATTCTAAGAAAAAAAACCTTGTATTTTTTTAATGTTTATGTCATTTATCTGCTACTCCAAAGAATTAATCATAAATAACTCTACTAGTTACTGGTGTTCACTACGAGTTTAGCCCATTCCGTCCCTATTCCCCCGCCTTGAACAAGTAGAAAGACAATCTTCTCTCTGTCGTGATATGACCGGTGTACGCCGTTATAAGCACACAGGCCTACTGGCCGACCGAAATTAAGGCTCTACCTGGGGATGGTTCCAAGAGTGCTTTACATACACAGTTGCTAGGCCAAGGAATATTCAAACACGGGTACGAAAATATACTTTATTAGGATTAAAGATTGCATATACATATAGGGCAAAGTAAATGGCAATACAATTAAATATTCAACGGTTCACTGCTAAGATGATTAATACTATCATTTAAGTTTAAACCGATGCATAATTAAATAAGTAATGATTTTGCAATTATGCAAGTTCTAGAGCAAATAAGATCCTTGAGGTTTGACGCGGTAAAAGTGGGTGGAGCGTGACGAAACGGGGGTTAAATCCCTTTTACCTTGATGTGCGGTGAGTAGGACCAGGTAGGTAAGTTCGACCTTGAACTTGTGGGCGTTTCACGGGACGCTCAATTCAACTTTGGAAAACTGGAGTTAGGAGGTTTTCTCTTATCCTTAAGAGGCAAATGGAGGGTGCTCCGGAGATGGATTTTCCGATCCTTAAAATCCTAAGACGTGATGAGAAGGGTTAAAGCACGCCTAACTCCTTCAATGAACAACACTGAGTGACGACGAGCTCTTCCTTGGCTCTTCGACAATCATTCAATTCTTCTCTGAACGAGAATTTAGGCCATTTCCTCTCGATACACCTAACATACTGGAAGGCGGCTCCAGACACAATCTTTATGCGAATTCTGAACTGTCGAATGTATACCACAAAATTATCTAGACGTAGAGATAGATTCATCGCCCGCAGACTTTCTTAATTGCCTTGGGTCGCGATAAGGTTCTATAGCGCGAACTTGCGATACGCACTTAATGCTCTTTCCATTGTTTTATTTTTTGCAGTATATAGGGCAGACGATTCGAGAGCGGTCAACGGCGAACTGGTGAATTAAGGAGGGGAAGGATTCCTTCTCTCTCTCATTCTTTCAAACTCTCTATTTAAGAAATTTCCCTTATTATTCGCTTTAAGTTTCGGTACTGGCGGCTTATGTGAAACAGTATCAAAGGAAGTTTAAAAGTATAAATAAGCAATATCTACATAATGCCTTGTGCTCATCAAACATGGAAATCATTTTATGAAAAAAATCCAAAGAGTTTTAATTATGTACGAATTTCTTCAACGAAATCCATAGTCTATCCTTCTTATTGAATTATTTGGCCTGAGGTGATCCACTATTTATCTCTGAATAGCGATTCTGATAGTTTACTTTTAAATGAAGTTAAACAAATAGGCAATATTTACAACATGTCGTTTTCCCTGCTTTTTTAAGGTAAGTGTGTGCCAGACAGGCAGAAAGAGGAAGAGAGAGGGAGGGAGAGGAAGAGGGAGGAAGAGAGAGGGAGAGAGAGATAGAAAGAGAGTCGCGCAGATAAAGAGAATAGGAGTATATCACGGACAAAGAACATTCCATTGGAACCTTTCGGTAAACATCCGGAGCGATATTTCTAGTCAGACTGGAGCCGAGATACCATTTAGCGATATAGCGCTAAAACCATCACCGCCATGTCCTTGGAGACAGTGTCGAAATCGCTAAGGTTGGCAAACTAAAAGCTTTTAGCGGCGTCGTATATATTCCCCAGCCTGGGAATGATCAAGTTAATATTCTCAGATCATTCGGGACGCGAGCTATATCCACACCGCTTCCACGCAAGTAAGATTCACGCAGTGCTCACGCAGTATTCTTAAAGTACTCACGCAAATCTTAAGAGGACATTGAAATCATCCAAGTACGATGCACAATTCTCGAGCGACACTCCAGCACCCTAAGGGCTCGCAGGCAGAAACCATTATTCGGAACGACGAAGTCAAGGACGAAGAACTGAGTCAAGAATAACGTGCTTAGCTATGCTTCGGCGAAAAGAATACTCCCCCGAGTGACTACCCGAGGTCTCCTCCAGAAAATCTTAAGCCATTACATTTTCTTTTTTCATCGTCGAGATGCGGGACGCTCTCCGACCGCAGGGCTTACTTCGTAGTCTCCTCCCGATCTCTTTCGGGTAATTATTGTGCCTCGTACGGCTCAGACAATATCATTATTTATAAATTCATTTCAATTTTCATTTGCCCGACGATTAACATAATTCTTAAAGTGTATCTTTATTGTTAATCTCATTTGTTGTTTGTATAGTATTAAATATTATGTTGTTTCACTTGTTTGTATCCTATAACACATGAAGCCTATTGAAATAGTATCAAGGTCAGCTAATATTAGAATTTGCACTCGTCTTTATTCCCATGTACTTAAAAGATAGACACTCCCTTTATTTGTTTGTCCCCTCCTTTTCCCCATCTTGAGCGAGGGTAGCCAAGGTCAGGAAGGACTACAGGATTTTGTTTAAGGAGACAAGAAAGTGTGTATGATAAGATTATGCTCAAGAAATTGTAGAAATGAACAATTTGTTGAAATTTTGAAGGTATTGAATTTCGTTATCATGATTTTTCGCAGGAAGAAATATGAGAAGTTTGTAACTTGGTATTGCTTTACATAATTCAGGTTTAGTGATCTTAGGGGAACTTTAAGTTTGTGCAATAAAACGAAATAAGAAAGAATGAGATATTTGATATGATGACAATAAATCACATTCGGTTTATATTACTGAGTAGGAAATGAGTGAAATCTTTAAAAGTTCTATTCTGATTGGTCACATAAAGTTATAATTCAACTAAATATTTACTTTTAAGAAGTGGGTAAATTCCGTGCAAAGTTCTAAAATTTCTCAATATTTGTTTCATTAAGGGAAAATAAGAGTAATAGTGAAGTCAACCGAAGCAATTTTGAAAATGTAGGTTAAGGAAAGTTTGTTTAGAATGGAGGGGAAGGTGGGGCTGTTCAGAGCCAAGTTACAATCGATAATGGATGTTATTGAAGGGAAATGATAAAATTGTAATCAAGGGGGGAGAAGGAGGCGACAAACAAATATAGGGACTGCCTACCTTTTTATTACGTGGGTATTAAAGACGAGTGCAAATTCTAATATTGACTGACTTGGATACTATTTCAACAGGCTTCGGTTGGTTATAGGATATAAACAAGCGAAACAAAATAAACTTTAATACTATAAAAACAGCAAATGAGATTAACAAGAATCTCTACATTTTTTCTCCTAATAATATTTCTCTAATCTGTGTCCTCCCGCTGTACATGGGTGGGGCATCACCCAATTGTATCTTATATTTAGCATCTCTCTTAAGTATCTCGTTATTCCTTGAGAATAAACTGAACAAGTTCGAACGAAAGTACTTGGAATCCGCCTTTCATTTTCCTGTGACATTTTTTTTTCCCTTTAATGCTCTACTCACGCGCTACTTTGGGAGTTTCTCATATTCTTATATATATATATATATATATATATATATATATATATATATATATATATATATATATATATATATATTAATATATATATTATGGTGATGCAAAAAGGGGTCATTTTTTTATTTTTGATATTTTGTAGGGGCACCCTTTAATCTGGTTATTTATGTTCCAAAACCAAATTATACAAAAATTGAGGTGAATCGGATGAAATTTAGAGGTTGCTACCAGTCTTGAAAAAATAAAAATATTTAGTCAAGTATAGCTATTATCGTTGCATAGATGGAACTGGTTTCCACACTACCTATTGAGGTACAGTTCTCAGCGCGTTGCCTTTTTTTAAAGTGGAAGTTCCCCTGTAGGCCTATCATAACCACTAACAATAATTATTATCTTGGCACTACAATTTATTTCAATGACATAATTGTTTTTTTTGTTTTTGTCTGGTAAGGCAGATCTGTACTTCTTCACTGCCTGTAGAAGATATTGCTTTTACTCTTCATCATTTGTGAGAATCTTATTGAATTATTCCATTAACTTTATTCCTCACTCTGCTTAATCATTTATAACTTTCATATTCGAAATTATTTCATTTGCCTTCTAATATGCTTCATTAAGTCCCCAGTTTTCAGTATTGGTTTCAGGAAAACTGGTAGTTCGTTTAATGTGGTTTAGTTCAGGAGGCTTATTTAAGGCTTCTGTCATTTTATTCTTAGTATCGATAAGGACATATTGGTCAAAGAAAGCAAGAGCTATCAATTCCTCTGAAAGATACTACAAATAATTTTATAATTTTTTCAGTGCATTAGACGCTATTTTTTCTTCAACCTCTTTGTACTTAATTAAAGTTTTAAGAGCTGCAAATCGAGACGTGGAGCAAAATGTGGCGCAGGTGCCGTAAACTATGATTTCACATATATCTCAACTGCAAAACAACAGATGTCTCTTAGTCCTTTTTCTTCTGAATGTGTCAATTTGAACAATTGTTTAAACATCCAAATCTTCATAGAATAGATAATTTTGGCCATCCACTGTACTCTATGGCAAGGTCCCGGTTTTTTAAAGTTTATTTCCGAATTTGGGATTCCTCCAACAAAAATGATATCCAATTCAAGTAATTCCTTATAATCATCACGATGCTGATGTTCTTCTAGTTGTTTTTTTGCAAATTTGATTGTATTGTCTTTAATATTGGCAATTCTGGTTGATATGTTTTTGTCATCTTCGGCTGTGTGGAACGATACTTTGTTGAATTTACTCCAATTTGATTTGAAACGTTTAAATAGTTGTATATTTGGTCCGGATGATGCTGGCAATGAGCTTGAAACATCAGACTCCAAAACAATCTCTAAAATATGATGAAAACAGGCCATCCATAGCAAATCATTGTTCATTTTCTGTTCTAGTAACATACAAGCTCCATTTCTACGGCCTGTATTTGATGCTGTTGTGTCGAAACACATGCATCTTACCTAAAGAGATAAATCCCAGTCTAAAATACTTTTATGCACAGCAGCTGCAGTATTTTCACGAAGAAGCTGATCAACCCCATTTCCAGAAACTAAGATTGGAAGTCTGTCGCCACCTTCTTTTCCAATTATGTCTTCTACAAGTTTTCCATCTCAGTGAATGGAGAAAGGAACATCATGTTTTAATTCAGCTTTTAAATTTTCTGAAATTTCTTTTCTAAACTTCTGCCTTGCGCGCCTAATACTTGAATAACCTATGTTAAAGTTTTGCGGATCATGGCCTAAATTACTGATAGTAGGAATCATAATTAAAGAAACACTTCTATCGCTGACTTTAGCGACATCAAGAGATGCAAGAAAAGTATTATCCATCACTTTTGCCTTTTTTCTTGTTGAGGTCTGTCCGGATATGGATGGTTTACTGGGATCAACTATACATTCATCTTCAGTTGTAGAGCCCTGTCCAGAGCTAGTAGATGAACTACTAAGCACTACTGTGTTGCCAAAATCAACTGTTCCTCTCTTTCTTTTCTTTTCAAATTGCTTTTCCTTTTCACGCGCTATTGCTTCCTGTTGTACAAGATTTTTATCCACGTCAGCCATTCTTCCTTTTCGTCTCGTTTGTCTTTGCAAAATTAGCAATTCTTAATTTTCATCAATGTCTATCAAATTGAGCACATCAGCATGAGCTATATTCAATAAATTATCCAAATTCTGTTTCCATTCCATTTGTTTATTCAATAAATTTTGAGATTGTTTTTTCTTGTTTTCTTTGGTTTTCTTTAATTTTAACTATTCACCATACATTACTTTTAATTTTTTTATTACATGTTTTTTAAGCGATGTTGGAATACATGCTTTTTCCCAGACTTGCAAGACATCTTTGGCAGTAGATGTTAGAGCTTCATGCACGGTTTGTTTACTATTTATTTTATAATACATAAATAATGCCATTGCTTCTCATTTTGATGGAAGAACAAATGTTTTTAATTCTTCTATTGTCTGACCAATTAGCCATATACTTGCAACACTTCTAGTGTGCTAATCTAATTTAGCCATTGTTCAGTGTTTTTGAGATAAAAGAGACGCGAAATTTTAATCTCCACTGGTGATAGCCGTGATGGTACGGAAAGGGATAGGGGTGGTGAAACAGGATGTGTTTCCAATTATAGAGGCAAAATTCTTCAGTAATAAAGAATATAAATAATATACTTAAATTAGTAGTCTAGTTGTAGGGGTGCGAAAATGTATGAGAGAAATTCCTTCCAACTCGATAATATAAATGGCTAATAAACTTACCAATAATAAGACGGATTAAATCCAGTCGTGTGGCTAGAGTATTGGATATCAAATCCAGAGGTACCGCGTTCGAAAATCACAGCCCAAAACTTTTATGAAGATCTCTCAAGAAAAAAAAACGAAGATTAAGGACCAACCCAACCAGACTACTAAAGCCAAGAAAAATGGAAAAAAAAACTTCCGAAGGGCCAACTTAAAGAAAAAAAGGAAAATTCGAGGAAGAAAAGAAAATCGAGTGGCAAGCAAGACAAGAAGAAGCTCCAATAAAATGAAGTACAAGAAGAGAAAGCATGAAAAGAAAAATCAAGATGAACTAGTTGAGTGTCACCAGTTATAGGGGTTATAACTGGTGACACTCAACTACCGAACAATCTTCTGATCTTTGTTACAACTGCACCTGCTTCCCACTAGAGATTTAAGAAAAAGGTCCTGCAGTTAACTTCGGAGACCCGGGGAAGAAGAAGCCATTACTCATTGATGTAAGACAAGACTTCGTTCACTCTCTTCAATCCCTCTAAATTCGCTCCACTCATCCCGCAGACTCGGAGGCCATAGGAGGGAGAGCTACTACTCCTCGCTTAAGAAATCCAAGACTAGTTTCTCCCCAATCCTCAAATTCGCTCCGCTTTCTAGAAATGGACCTGTGTACGGGTGCGAAATGTATGAGAGAAATTCCTTCCAACTCGATAATATAAATTGCCGAAAAACCTACCAACAAAACAATGAAACGGACTGAAGCCAGTCGTGTGGCTACAGTATCGGCATTCAAATCCAGAGGTGCCGCGTTCGAAACTCAACAGTCGCCCCCCCCCCCAAAAAAAAAAACAAACTTTATGAAGATCTCTCAAGAAAGAAAACGTAAGAAAACGCTTGAAGGACTAACTCAACAAGAATTAAGAAGCACAAAGAAATCAAAAGAAAACGTTTAAAAGAACCACCGAAAAGATGAAATCAGAAGTCAATCACTTCAAGAAGAAAAACGTTTGAAGGGCCAACTTAATAGGAAATTCGAGATAGTCGACATTTTTGCATCACCTTAATAAATATATATATATATATATATATATATATATATATATATATATATACAGTGCCCCGCAAAAGTTTACAAGACACTATGAAAAACAGACGTTTATGTATTTGTAAGCACGTTAGGTAAATAAAACTTTAATTACTGACAGGATATGTATTCAAACTATAAATTAAATCATCAGGACCATACAAAAACATCAATATAGTTTTTTGTCGAAGAAATACAAGTAATTAGTTACGCAAAAGTTTACAACACATATCAAATCGTTTCTTAATATTCAGTAGCATAACCACTGTTGCTAATAACAGCTTGTCGGTGCTTATAGTAGTCTCCTAAGTACTTCTTACATGTGTTTGTGTTAATATTATTAAATTCCTCAATCATATTTTCTTCAGTTCAGACATGTTTGTTGGGTTTTTTGGGGGATTCTGAGCTTCAGTTATTTCCATAGATTTTCGATAGTGTTCAGATCTGGGGATTGACTAGGCCATTTTAGAACATTTACACCATTTGATCTTAACCAATTTTGTGTCAGTTTTGCTGTATGCTTTGCATCATAGTCTTGTTGAAAGATCCAATCATGTTTCAATTTAAGATAATGCACACTTGGACGTAAATTTTTCTTCCGTATTCTTCTAAAATGTTCTTCATTCATCCATCCTTCTATGGTTTCGATATTTCCAACACCTGCGGCACTAAAACTACCCCAGATTAGAATTGAGCCACCTCCATATTTTACTGTTGGGTAGTGTTCTTAGGTGCGTTTTCGGTACCTTTCTTTCGCCATAGCCTCGGAGCTTCATTACAGTCGAACAGTTCTATCTTTCTTTTATCCGACTAAAAAACGTTGTCCCAAAACTGCAGGTTAACCTACAAACTCTTTTGCAAAATTCAAACGATCACGAACCTGATTTCTTGTAAGAAGTGGGGTTTCCTACGAATAATCTCCCTATACGTTCGGTTATCTTGCGAGGACGGCCGGAACTGATCAGAGAAAGAGAAGAATTTTTAGACTCCCAGTGACATATTATCGTTCCAACTGAACTCAATAGAACTACTAACATATGAGATATTTTTCTATAACCATTGCCACATTTATGAAGGTCTATAATACGTTTTCGAAGATCTTGATCGCTTCGTTTCTGTTTCCCCACCGTGCGAAAGTTTACAGGACGCTGTCTGATAAAGAATGACGTGATAGCTTATAACACTCCCTAAGTTATGTGCGTAGATTAATGTAGAACATTCTAGAAATTGTAAGAAGTTTTTCCTTCTCGAACATTTATGAGTAAATGATAAAAATCGATATGTGTTGTAAACTTTTGCGGTACTAATTACTTGTATTTCTTCGACAAAAAACTATATTGATGTTTTTGTATGGTCCTGATGTTTTAATTTATTGTTTGAATACATATCCTGTCAGTAAGAAAAGTTTCATTTACCTATCGTGCTTACAAATGCATAAACGTCTGTTTTCTATGGTATGTTGTAAACTTCTGCAGGGCACTATATAAATATATATATATATATATATATATATATATATATATATATATATATATATATATATATATATATAAATAAATATTAAATATATGCGGTTAAAATGCTTCAACCGCATGATTAATTGTGCTACTGCAATAATTTTTCATATATATATATATATATATATATATATATATATATATATATATATATATATATATATATATATATATATATATATCAGGGGCAAAGGTTTGCGTAAAGCTCTGAAATTAGATAAATGCAGGCCCTTGGAGTTTCTATTGGCATATTATAATAATATAACCGTGAAAAAAGGAAGAATAAATGGCTATAAGTTTTATATTCTGCAAACAATCAGCGAAAAATAAAAAAAATACATAAATTGCTAAAACTTGCAATATCAGCAAATTATAACAGATACGTATTACATCAAGACCAATTTGATAAAGGAAGCTCAGTTACTTATCGATAGTCTCGTAGTCGTGATGAGACTATTTATTCTTCAAAACATGCGTTGCATGATGGTGCGACCTCTGAGTGGTGTGATGTTAGCCCTTTCCCAGGTGATGATTACATTCAACTGCTCATTAGAGGCTGACTCTCGACGTTTTACGGACTCTTTGAGGTCATGCCAAAGGTTTTCCAGTGGGTTCCTATACGAATACAGGTGGCCTGTCCATCAACGTGATATTGTTGTCCCAGAACTCCTCTATGATGGAAGCAGACTCGTGACATAAGACATTGTCGTGTGGGAAGATCACTTTCTAAAGATTTCTGCAGATGTCTCGAGCAAAGACTCATGTAACGTAGAAACCTATCATCACGTTGCGTACTGATACCAGATGGTTCAGAACGAGGTCGGTCTTGAATTTTCCCTGTTTCTAGGATTTTCTTAAACTCCTCTGCAACACTAAAATGTGATTCTTTGTCCCTCTAGTGACCATATAGTTACTTTTTTTAGACATTATCCTATCATTAACAGATCCTATCGATATGGAAATTGATATTAATCAAAAATATATTTTTAGGAAGAGATTTTGAGTATACCATATTGCGAACCTGATACCAGGATTTGATTAATTTCTCTAAGGTCTCCATTTTAGGTTTTTCAAGATAAGTTCTAAGGAAGATTGTTCATTTATTCAGCTTTCCACGTGTATTGAACACATTAATGTTAACCTATACCAATTTTTCCATATTAATAACTAAGCACTAAGAAAAATTCCAGGTGTCCGAACAATTTGGCCACGGCTGTATGTGAAATGTTTGTCTGCTCGAGTAAAAAATATTGCCTCGTTGTAACTAATGATTTGTAATGGTTCTGATCACGAACGACAATAAAGAGGTGCGTGTGCATGGCGTGGGCCGTTGGTGACATATAAGTGCTTTCTTTTTTGCGGTGTTTCTCTTTAGACAAATTATTTACATATATGTATTAAATAATTTGTTATCGAGAGGATCAGTTTTAGACACCTCCACATGACTGCTAAGAAATCGCCGAAAAAGGTGACCCCTAAGAAGGACGCCCAGCCAACGACGCGGTCACGCGTTTGGCTTTCAGTGAGTTCTGGCCCCAAAACCTCCCGCCGGAAATCGTGCCCTGCATGCCCTACCATTCCCCCAAGTTCTCCCTGTGCCGTTCCCTATGCCTCATAATCTGAGGACGAGGACACCCTCAGGCGTCAGGCGCTTGAATCTTCCAGCACTCGGGAGGTACCGCCCCAGCCTCGCAATAGCAAGACGAACTCTAGCCTGCTGCAACCACGTAGAGACCTAGGCCTCGAGTTAGACTTACCCCAGGCCGGATTCCAACCAGCCTTAGGCCTTCCTCAAATCATCCAGACGAGGCGAGTGGTCCCAGATTGTGATTTGATTGTCGAGCACCTCCGAGCTCGTTCAACTTTCCTTAATTCTTCTTTCAGGACTAGAGATTTGGAGGAGATTGAACTCCTTGTAATTATCCATAGACTTCCGAACAGGCTCAGGGATAGTAAGGAGGCCCAACTTAATAACCACCTGCGATTATACTACCTCGTCTCCTTTGTTAAATGGGCCTATGCCCTTGAGGATTCGCGATTACAGGCAACACAGGAGGTCGGTGTAGATATTGCCCGGTACTCTACAGCCACTCAGTCCTCACTGCCAGCTACCATAATTATGCCAACCGGCAGCGTCAATCCGGGAAACCAGGCGGACAGCGGCAGCAACAGCAAAAGCGACGACCCCGTAACCGGTCGCGCGCCCGGAGAAAGGACACTGGTTCTCGAACCCGTAAACCTTAACAATTGAAAGGGGGAAAATTGGGCTATACAAGGATTCTCTTTCATCCAACTCCTCTTCCCCACTGCCCCCAGCCCCTCTTAGGCTCTCGGTTCCGAACCCTAAGGGGTACCTCCTTTTCGCGGTTGAGGTCAGCACGGAGCCCGGAACCTCAGCCTCCGGAACCTCAGCTCGAGTCACGAGAGGACGAGGGCGACGAGGTTGGTGATGAAGATGGGCAGCAGGGCAGTAGTGTGTTCGATCCCTTGGGCCAAGGTAACAAGGGATCCCCTGCAACGTCACATTTGTGACTTCGTGCCCGGCAGTGTGTGCCAAGGTGTGCCCGATCCTTCTAATATTGCCAAGGCAGCTGCCGAGCAGGATGTTAAAGTGTTTCTCGATAAGTACAAACGTTTCGCTTCCAGTTCCCCAGACATGGATCCCGTCCTTTAGACCCTGGTAAGAGCAGGGGTCCTGGAAGTGACCTCTGAGGTGCACTGCAGTGATCACGTCCCCGTTAAACGATTCCACCCATTATAACTTTTCTCCTTTTCAGCTCTCATCCCTTGGAAAGGTCCTTCAAGAGGCTCCCAGGGGCTCCTGAGCGATTAAGATAGATCTGTGCCATGGGTTCTACTACACCCCCCTCCACCCCAATGCCCAGGGCTGGTTCGGGGTTCGTTGTGGAATCCAGGCGTACAGATTTAGGAGACTGCCTATGGGGCTTAGTGGGAGCCCCTTTATCATGCAGCAGTGTATGGCCCAAATTTTTCAGGCTATGGCCCGGGTCGAGGGCTGCGTGGCCTTTACCTACCTGGAAGACATCCTCCTCATGAGATCGCAACAACATGCGATTATTAGTGTGGGATTTGGAGTCCTCATCCCTGGCCATTAATGTCCCCAAACGTACCCTGCTGCCCACCAAGTCCCTGATTTACCTCGGAGTAGAGATTGACTTCCGCAATCGCGGAAGTGGGCCCCGAAGGTCCCCAATTCTTCCCCCTATTCGGTTAGGCTAGGTGGGCTCCGAAACTTCATCTGCGGGGCCGCATCTTTCCCTCGGGTCTGGTCACAATTGGTTTATGCTAGGTCTCGTGGATTGCCCCTGCCAAAACCGGCAGGATGTACTCAGAGGCGACGCCCTACGACTTGGGTGGATATTCCCCGACCAGGAGCCGGAGACTTTTATTTGGTAACACCACCCATGCCATGCGCGCGAAATTTGTCGCGCTCCTAATTGCGTTATATGTCCGACATGAGTCCCATTTGTTTTCTGATTCCACTGCTGCTTTAGCACTTCTATGTTAAGGTTATTTATTGCATTGTTTCCTGGGCCTTCTGCCCACAAAGTTCCTTATTTTCTTCTATTATCTGTTTATCCACAGGAGACCAGCGGGGACTTGAGTTCACTCAGAGTCGAACCCGGCAGACTTTCCGAGTCACTATTAGGGGCGCAGATTCAGATGACATCATCACTAACAACTTACTACGTCACCATCATCTATGACGTAGCCTGCAACTCAATATATGACGGACGATCGGACTGTCAGCCGCTCTTCCTTGTACACAAGAATGTCCACACTACACGACAACAACAAATTAGCACCCCTCAACACATCGTGCACACCAGACTCACAAAACAACTTAGTGAAACTCGCCAGAGACCCCTTATACACCGCACTACATGTAAGACGGTATGCGATGGCGCCGCGATACCCCGCGGCCCATGACCACCCGCAACCCATACCGTTCTTCGCCTAAGCTAAAGGCATCATGAATAACGTGTTTCCGACTAAGCAGACACGCTCTCCTTCCTGGCCACCCTCCAACCGTCGTCCAGTCACGAACACCTCGAAACCCACCCAACCACACCACGCATCGGTGTCTAGCCACCGAACTATCAACTCTTTCTATCCCCTCTTAATTTATTTCGGCACCCTTTTCCTCTACGACTGCCTGTTCTCCTGTGTTACACAGTGATCCCTCTCTTTGTCGACCGGTACTCGTTTTCTCGCCGTGCTCCTGTGAACATTTGTCTAATTTTATATAAGTGTAACTTTAAGATGATCTCATTAAAATAATAGAAATTATCAATAAATTAAGGCTCAAGTTATATTTGTCAAGGGAAAATCTCGTGAATTTTGGTAATCTATTCAGCCACGTTGATTACCTTAAACTACCTTTTGCTCATCATTCCTTTTACGCTCCCCATTTTCCATTTCTTTTATTTTTCCTGTTTAATTTGCAATTATATTTGATGTTTCTCTTTCTATTTTTATTTTATTTGTTTTTTTTAAGCCGAATTTTAATTAATGAAATCAAAACTGATGTGTTAATTGGGTGTGTTTTTTTACCATTGATTTCCACCCTCTCACTCATATCTCTCAGTGAGAACCCGGTGTTCGAATTGCAATCCGTAACCATGGTAACTAAAGCATACGACATCTGCCAGACCTTCAAGAAGAAGAAGCCATTCTCACACAACAAAAGTACAGAAAACCTTAAGAAGTCAACTATTTTATACCCTAGAATAATTTCTAACCAAATTTTATAACCATGCTATATTCGTTGTCAATATTTAATAATATTTCCGTACAATATTTTATAACCATATTTTAAAATCTATATTTTATGATCACCATGCAGTATTTGATAACCATATTTAATGGTGGAGTGATTATCTACCATTAAAAGCGGTTGATTTCGGAGGACAATTGAATTTAAGAGAGAAATAGTCCGATAAATGTTAGGAGGAATGTTTTTATTCTCCTTTTACCAAGGAGAGATGTGTTTTATTGGTTCGGATGAAAATGAATTGAAGCAAGCCTCGGGAGAAAGGGTTTATATGCCACAATAAATATGGGGTGTCTATAAATTATGTATATAGACTATCACCCTATTGCCATAACATCTATCACCAGAAAATTCTAGCTCAAGGCTTTAGGTACTTTCGGTCGTTTCTACTTGTCCGTAAATAACAACGGGCAACATATTAAGACATCCGGGAATAAGAAAGGGAAAATGGTTGACACGTCCGTAAATAAGAACGGAGCTGAATGAAACGAGAGTAAATTACAATGGAAAACAAGTTTAAAACTCCGTAAATACCAACGGAAGAGGTGCGACTTCCGTAAATAACAACGAACAACAAGTTGAGAACTCCCTAAATAAGAACGGATTAAAGATGAGACGTCTCTAAATAATAACAAAAAACAAGTTACAACATCTCTATATAACAAAGGACAACGACGCTAGGTCCGTAATTATCAGACAACAAATTCAGACGTCTCCAAATAACAATGGACAAGTTTAGATGTCCGGAAATAACAGAGGACAAGCAAAATTGAGAAGTTTGTAAAAACAACGGAAAACAGGTTGAGACTTTCGGAATTAACACTCGACATAATGGTGAGCCATCTCTGAATAACAATGGACAACGAGACTAGACTTCCTTAAATAAAAACAGACAAGTTTAGATGACCGTATATAATAATGGATAACACTGAGACGTACATAAATAAAAAATGACAAGCTGAAACCTCCGTAAAAAACAACAGATTACAAGTCGTGGCTTTCCTAAATGAGAAGGAATAACAGTGAAACACCCATAAATAACAAAAGACAACATGTTGAGACGTCCGTAAATAACTACGTACAACAAGTGAAACCTCTGAAAATGACAAAGGATAACATTTTGTGGCGACGGAAATAACAATGGACAAAAAGTTGTCACGTTCCAAAATTATATGTGATAACGATAAACATCTGTAAATTATAAAGAAATAAATGAGACGTCGTAAATAACAACGAATAACAAGTGAGACATCGGTAAATGACAAAAAAAAACAAGTTGAGATGTCCGTAACTTACGATCGACAACGAGTAGAGACGGCCTCAAAAACAACGGACAAAAAGTGGAGACGTCCGTCCGTAAATAACAACGGACAAGTTGAGACGCCATCAATAACAACGGACAACAATTGGAGCCGTGCGTAGATAACAAAGGCCAACAAGTTGAGAGGATGGAAATTAACAATGAACTTATGAGAAATGTTTTCCAGTTAAGGACTTGTTAATATTGAATAAATTCCTCATTTCATTAAATTATTATAAGACACTGTATATCGGTGCGTTCGACATTTTTTATCCCTTCGACGCAAGATATAACAGAGAAAGAATTTGCATTTTATTATCTAAACTGTGGGAGAATCTTAGAGGATGTGGGGATACAAAAGAGGATTTCAATATGATGACCGTGAGAAATTTTTGGCCATCAACAAAGCTTTTTTGGATGGAAGAGACTAACAAAATAAGATCGTGCTTAACAGTTGCGCATACTCCTCACATGTCCTAATATTCTCCTATGGCTTATCAGGGAGCAAATAGGCACGCATTTCTTCCTCCCTAAACTCACCGCATTTAAACCATCTTTCAAAGTTTTCTAAGGCTTAGATTCACATGGGGTTAAAAACAACGTGAAACATCTTCTTGTGAAACACATATCTTCACCATCTTTGGGCTATGAGACCCCAGGTTCAAAACATCCCCAGGCCTGACTTTAAATCTAAGACATCCTTTCCTTTCTCAACCAGACGATTCGACCATTACATTCGCGTCAGCTCTATTTAAAGATACCAGAAGGAGAGATGCGTGAAATTTTTGCCTCCATTGGGTACGTGAAAAGAATGACCTAAATATTATTATCTATTCGCTCAAATTTAAACTTAATATTTATGCATCACATTAGGGCAAGTGTGGAAGTTTACTTATGAGTTATAGCGATTTGATTTGAGTAGCTCATCATTTAAGGCTGCTGACCGCGTTGGGAGACTGTTGAATTTCTCATTCTAAGTTACGTAACTTGGCCAAGATTCTTGGTGAGGTAATACAACAAATATTAATGGACAAATGACATTAAATTAGAAATTTATTCAATGCAAACAAGTCCAAATTAATCCAATATTATTGAAGGTGTAGGAGATTGAGCTTTAATTTCAGATGTAATATGAGATACAAATAAGAATGAAAGCTACGAGTAGAGTAATTACAGAATAAGACCTCCGGCTAAAAGGTGCAATGCTAACTAAAATCGTGGAGAATCGAGTGTTTCCTATGGACGGAGACACAGCGAGCCGTAATCAAGGATGACTACAACTAAAGCTAGTTTGGGGGCAGCTAAGGGCGGACAATAGGGGAAATAATCTACCATGGGTGGATGTAGAGGCAAACGCGGAACTCAGTCACGTGGCCCTTTATAACTTCAGTAAACTAACAAGGTGGCCATAAATATTTATTCAGAAGTAAAACCAAGTTCACTTCGAAGAAGACAAAAGGTCGCGCCACTAGGCTACACGAGGTAGGTTACGGTCGGTTACCAGTTGCGGCCTGGAGTATCATCGAGGGAAAGAGAAAAATAAGCAAAATTCTAATCTTATAATTCAATGAGAAGAACTTATTTTCCATAAATACAAAATCTATATTTGGTAAACACAAGAATAAGAGTTATAATAACTTAGAGTCACCTTGGCCACAAATGACCCAAATCGTTATATAAAAGGGGTGAACGATTACGGAGAATTCACGTTATATTAATTAAGGGGGAAACAATAGGTTTCACTCGTAGAGTACGAGGTACACACGGAATAACCCCCCCCCGTCTTACGCCCTTTTCTACGATGCGGAGGGAGACTCGAGACTTACTCGCAGGCCTAATAAGGGCGCAAGATGAAAGAACTATTCCAAAGTACCTAATACTGGAGCATAGTGGGACACCTCGGATGAGGGTAATCCAACGCAGCACGAATCCACGGATGGGATGGTGGAGGTGGTGATAGATCCCGATGACGAGGGATTCCGAAGTTGGTACGGCCGAGGGACCGGCGTACCACACGGGGATAATCTTGAGTGACACAAAAGTAAGTGAGGGCGGGGGGGAGAGCTAAAACGAGCCCACGGTTTTCAGACTTCCTAAATGGAGAACTGTCAACGTCCAAGATGAGTAGCACTCGTAGAGCAGGTCAGCGTCAAACTGGCAGGAGATAAAGCAAGGATCCTCGCCGTACGGACTTGAACGGTTCTTCCTCCTCGGGATTGGGATTGGGATCATATAAGAGGTGAAGGTGTAGAAGAGAGATAGAAAGGTAGATATAATGTGTGGTGTGTGTGTTTATGAGATGGATATGGGTGTTAGATGATATTTGCGGGGGATTTCGTGAACATGATAATGATATGGTGAATTGTGCCAGGTTGCCTGGCAAACGCTGTCGTTTTGCATTAGATTTTATTTAATATTTCCCATATTTAATTTTCTTTTGTTGTTACTTGACAGGTTATGAAAGCGTAGCAGGGATAAAATTCTGGCTTTAGCTTCATTTAATTTTTGTGCTAGGTGTGAGATATACCCATTTGTCGTTAGGTTGTGTCCGAGGACTCTTCCTTCCGTATTATAGTGGTATCCTTTCCTTTCGACTCGAATTGTAGCTGTCTTTCTTCTATTGATTGTGATAATTCTAAATTTATTTATATTAGTTTTAATTTTATTCTTTTTTCGAAATCGTTTATGTTTTTTATTTCCCTCGCTGTTCTTTGGGCGATGTCTCTTCGGTTTTGTCTATTGCTTGTAATGATTTATGTGATGTCATCCGCTAATTGGATATACATCGCAAATTCATCCTTTGGTGGGGTTAGATCATTGGTGTATATGGTATATAAGGTTGAGGAGAGAGACCCTCCTTGTGGCACCCCTGCCCGTAGAGTGAATGCATCACCCATTTTGCCATTTAGTTGCAGAATGGCTTTTCTTCCAGTTAAATAGTGGTATAATATTCTGGTTAGGTTGGTGTTCATGTTAAAAGCACTAATTTTAGCTTGTAATCCAGGGATCCATACCTTATCAAAAGCTTTGGCAACGTCGCGGAGTACGACGTCCACTCTGATGCCCCGCGTTGTTTTGATGGCAATTTTTTCAGTTATTACAGCCAGTGCGGTTTTCGTCCCTCTCTTGCTCCTGAACCCGTGTTGTTGAGGGTTATATAGGTTGTTTGTTTCAAGGTATTTGTTTTACCTTTCGTTAAGGAGTTTTTCTAGGAGTTTTCCGATGAATTCGAGTAGTGAGATTGGGCGGTAGCTTTCGATTTGGTGTTTGGGTTTACTCAGTTTCTGCAATAAAATCATCTTTGCTGTCTTGAAGGCCTGGGGGTAATATCCAGAGTTCAGACAGGCATTGAAGATCCTTAAGATTGCCTCGTGCACGTTGTCTGGTGCATTAGTCAGGTGCGCTTTTGTTATGTCACTTAATTCTGGAGTCATTTGTTTAAAGGATTTGACTGTTATTAAGTACTCAGCCATTGTGATCGGCAGTCCCTCCTCCGAGCGGACTCGTCTCTCCTTGTCTATCTGGGCGTATGGTTCGATGTTTTCTTGCTGATTCACAATTGTTTGGGCTATTTCATCTTCGTAGTCTCTATCGAAGTCAAGTTTCTGTTCTGGTTAAATTGAGAAGATTAGTTCCCAGTGGCTTCTGAATTGATCTTAAAGCCCTGCATCTTGCTGCAGTTCCCTACCTTGAACTTTGATCTTTATTAGTTCTTTTGGTTGGGTTCCTCGCAGTCTACGAATTTAGGTCTAAATTTTTGGGGGATCCCTCTCGATATCCATTTTTCTGAGGATATTATTACATACTTGGTTTGCTTTTTCTCTTATCATTGTCCCCAGTTGTCTTCTAATAGTTTTTAGTCTATTATATTTTTCCATCGTATTACCCAGTTTCGTTATTTCTCTTGTCAATGTTTTAAATTCTTCTATTTTCCCTTTAATTTCGTCGTCCCATCTCGGTGCAGGAAGGGTTCTGCATTCTATTAAAGGTTAATATATTGCATTTGCTTCTATGATTTTTTCAGTTATCTTTTGTATTTCTGTCTCTATTATGTTTGTTTCTTGATGATTAAAGGTTCTGGTATCTATTGTACTTAAGTAATCTTTATATTCGTTCCAGTACGTTCTGCCGAGTGATTTCCTTTGCGGTATCTTAATTTGGATGGGAGAGGTGCATATGGTTGTGACCATACTAAGATGATCGGGTGGAGTTACGGACCCGGGAATAGTATGGTGATTAAGATTAGAATAGGAATTGGTGAGAACTATATCTGGGGTAGTGGAGGATCTGTGGGATAAAAACGTTGGGAAGTTTGGTCCTTCTCTTTGGACTATATTTCTTTGCACGAGTAGTTCTAGTGTTTTACCCGTGCCGTTCATGTTGGTTGTATATCGTGCTGCTCTACATCTGGCGTTGATGTCTCCTGTCAGGATTGTAGAGCTTGTTCGGCGGAAGAGTTTGATAAAGTTGGGAACGGGTAAATAAGAGCGTCTTGGGGGTTGATAAGCTCCGGCTATCACCAGATCTCCTGTATTCAATTTGATTTTTACCGCTACGTAGGATTCCTCTAGATCCTTTATTTCGGTGTAGGGAATCTCCATTTTCATCCCTATCGATACACCGTTGTATCTGGTTTGGGTATAGTTGGTAGATATGATTCTATAATTTAGTATTTTAATTGTTTCTAATTCGGCGTTGATGCCATGTTCGGTTAGTGTGACTATATCTGGATCTTCTTTTCTAATTATATTTGAGTAGATAATTCTTTTTGTTATCCAGCCGTTCACGTTTAGCGTAAATATTTTTATTTTGCGTTGATACATGAACTTGATTGGTTTAATTTCTGCTCTTTTTCTGCTTTAATTTTCTCGGTTCTCGCTAGGGAACGGGTACGGACAGATCGTTTTTTCTTGAATTGTTCGCTGGAGATGTTTTAGCATGAACCAGGGACGATTAAGATTATTCCTTGTTTTAGAGCATTGTGGACTTCTGTCTCGTCCGCATCTGCTTCGTAGTCCCATTTATGCCTTCCTTTAACCAATCCTTCTACGATTTTTTTTTGCCTGCAGGCTTTGGGCAAGGAGTTTGACTGGGGGCCCTATATTTTAATGTTTAGTTCCTGGGTATTTTGTTGCTGTTTTTGTTTTTATTTTTCCATTTGATTTCCTTCTTGTTTATCCGTTTTTAGTTCCTCCTCATTTGGTCTCATATTTATGTTATAGATTTTGTTTGAGGGAGGGTTCTCGGAAAACCACATTTTCATTAGGCCGTTCTTTTCAAGCATCATGTTTAGTTCGGTAGCATATGAACCAGGTTTTGCAATATTCACTAAGTGAGAATGCATAATGCAGAGGATGAGGTCTGGCCGCATGTTTCCCTCAATGTTCACGGTGGTGGTTTGTGAAGTGGGTACTCTTGTTGGTCCTCCTGCCGTTACGGCGGTGTATGTTGTGTTCCTTTTTCTTCTGATAGTTCGACTTTCTTTTTCATTATTAATTGCTTTTTTTGTGGGAAAGACATTGCAAGACTTCTGTGACCGTTTCCTCAGTTCAGGCACTTTTTTTTTCGGCTGCTCTGCATTCGTCCCACCGGTGGTCTTTGCTTGAGCATTCCGAGCAAGCTTTCCCGTTGAATTGGCAATCTTTGGTTGCATGCTGGTCCAAGGCGCAACATTTGAAGCAAACCTGAATAGAGATAAACGTCTCTCTTTCGATCTGATCCTGGGAGATTTTGGTATAAAAGGCAATCAGGCCATTTTCTGCCGCTTTCTTTGCCATTTCCGTTGTTCTAAATATTATCCCAAAAAACTTTTTCCACCTTTGAAATATGTGTAATCAAGTATACAAAATGGCTTCACGGCCTGTTAGATACTCTAATTTTTCCAAAAGAGGGACCACCAATTTATATATTTAGGTTTTTATTTTATAATTAAATGGATGATCCATAACGGAGCGCAAAGTTTGAATTGGACGGCACTTTTGTGTTTTTAAGTTTGAAGGAGTGCTTTGATCATGTTTGCTATCTCTCTTTACTCAGATTAATTGGTTTTTATTTGTTTTTCAAAATACTTGTGTGCAGTGCGTCATAGAGCAGTTTACATCTGAGCAGCGCGTTATCGTCGTGAAGCCATTTCAACAAAACGGAGAAAGTGCAAAGCAAACAGTTCGAGCACTCCGTACCATTGTGGGAAAAAATTACGCACCCAACGCGTCTACGGTTCGCAGACTAATCGCGAACTTCAAAAAACTGGTTCAGTTCCAATGGCCGAATTGCCAGGGTGGGATTGTTCTTGCCTGACAGAGCTTGATTGGTGGCGCTTATGCCCAAGTAGGCAATCGCCAGATGGGCTCTTAAAGTAAAAAAAATAAAATCAATAAATGAAAATCCTCGAATAATGGAAGAGCTTGTAATGCATTCACTGAAAGCGACTCTGTGGAGTGCTTGGACCATTCCTTTTTGAGATTTATGAGTGGAATGTAGTTACTATTAATGAGGAACGTTACCGATACATGATTTCGAGTCATTTATGGCCAAACCTGTAAGATATGGAGATTGAAGACATTGGGTTTCAGCAGGATTGAGCGACCTTCCACATTTCGCTCCAAACAGTTTCATTACTACACGAAAATTTCGGCAATGAGTGATATCCTTGCGTGATGACTAGGAATGGCCACCAAAGCCATTCGATATTACTCTTTGTGTTTTCTTCTAATGGCGGTATGTGAAATCATAGACTATTATCTTATCTTCAAGGTTAGAGCAGTTATTTTCCACTTTGTTTGTAAGTTCAAAATGATTCCAATGATGCAAACTGTTTCCATCGGCGAGCTAATTACCTTTATCAATCGCATTCCTGCTCTAAAACAATACCTTCCTAACAAGGGACATAAAACGGGCTATAATATATCTTGTTTTTGCAGCACTGATGGCATGATGCATAACATTTTCATATATGCAGGCAAAGATTTTCCTGTAGATGGAAACCTTGAACTTGGAGCAAGTTAAAATGTCGTTTTGCATCTCCCAACAAATTGTCACTTCAGGAGTCAACCACCTACTATACTTCATTAACTAATTTACTTCAATCTCTCTTATGAATACAGTTTCTGAATGTAGGTGTTATGATTGAAAAGCTAAAGACCTCATTAATATTCCTCGTCCTTTTACAGTAAAAGTATATAATCAAAATAAGGGAGGTGTTGATTTGATAGATTCACCATTTGCTCTCTATATAATCAAAGAAATACTACCACAAACATTTTTTCATTTCCTTGATGTCATTTAAATAACTTGATTTTTCATAGGAAGACTGAATAAGCTTCAAATAGTAGGAAAATTTGTCATTGCAAGAATTTAAAATATCAATTGCAGAATCCCTACCTTTAGAAGGCAAATCTCTATTGAATAGAAAAAGAAGCCGCCCAACTAATGGTTTTTCGGTTCCAAAAACTTTGCAAAGAAAATCCAAAGTTCTCCTGCTACTTGAACAATCCCAACTCCTCATATAAGGAGAGATGGTTGCAATCATTTCCTAATTCTAGTACCTAGGTAAAGATGTAAAAATCCTGGGTGCACATCAGTGTCAGTGTTCTTTTTTGATAAATGCAAATTACATTTATGCATAATGAAAGAAAAAGTTGTTTTATGGAATTCCATACTAAGTACATATCTATATGTTAAAACGATTTATATGTTCTAAGGAATAAGTAAACTTTAAAAAAATATTAACATTTTATTCATTCCTTATTACTGTCTTTTCAGGATTGTATTACTTCAAAAGTTTAATGCAGGTAAATATGAATGGGACGATTTTGAAACATTTAAATAGAATGTTTCATTTTAGATTTTTTAAATAACATTTATGATATAGGTTACTTATTTTAAGCTAAAAGTATATAGAAATAGTAAGTTTTGCACTTAGAATTAATTCAGCTTATAATGTGGTCGTTCGTCGGGAAATGCAGATGTGTTACCTGGAAGCGGGATCTAGTTGAAGGATGAACCTCTCCAAGATCTTTGTAGCAAATTTCAGTTCTATATTTGAGACTTTGGTTCTATTCTCACGTATGTTATATTCTAAGGATTTCTGTTTATATATATAGGTAATAATAGGCGTGTAAAAGAAGCTTTAAATGGAAAAACCACTTTAGGTCATCAAGTGGATTCTCTCAAACATCTTAACACTTCAATACCTTCATAAGACATATTAAATCTTCACTGCTTCTGTCAAACATCTTAGCAGTACATCGACTCACTTAAACATCACTACAGTATAAACTTTGCGTTCAATTTTTGAACACGCCATAGATTCTGTTATACCTCTCAGCATTTCTATGAATCAACAAACAACCTCCGACCACTCAAAAGAAACTACAAAATTTGGAGGCTCAAATGAGGAAGTCTTGAGAATTCATTGCCTTATTTCGTGTAACAGGATTCAGGGGAAGAGAAAAGATAATTATGACTGGCATCTGAATCCTTATATGGTTTGGAAAAATAGAAGAATTTTCAATTAATGGATAAATCGAAATAAAGAAGTTTTTGGTGTTGCTTGAATTCGCTGACAAAAAAAGGGAAATATTAGCTCCGGTAACAAAAACAACTCTTATTACGTTAGGTCTTTTCTCTTCAACCTATTGAAGAAGAATAAAAAATACCTGATTATCGAGTATCCCCATTCACAGTTCCACATATCAGACGTAGAGCAGGTCCCCTTTTCCCTTTAGCTTGTTGGCTGTTGTTGAAATACCTGACTCACATGCACCTTTTCTCCAAAAAGAACCGGGCCCAGATCCTCTTAGGTTTACTAAGACTACTCATTCTGCTCTCCATGTGAATTTCTTCATCCAATTAGGGTAAATCGTGAAATAGGGAAAATGGCGCTTATGGTAATTAATTAACTAATAACACTTTTAGATAAAAACTACTTTTATTCTTCTTCCCACACGTGCGTCTTCTTCACACGCAAATGCACTTTTTAAAATCCACAGGAAATGGCTTCTGGCGAACTTACCCGACCTCTGCTTGGGCTCTAAGATGCAACTTCCTGAGGTGAAGACCTGTTGCTAATGGAATTCTCTCCACTGGGAGTGGATGGGGGGGGGGGGACGAGATAATCGAATTAAGCCTGGTTTAAAAATCTTTCTGCAATTTATAAATATAATCGGTTTTCTAACAAAGTTGGGTTGGCGCGAATTAGTGCAATTTAAACTCCAACTAGAATTTGAGTTATAAAAAATCGTTATAAGAGAAAAAACTAAGTAAAACACTATCAAGTGAGAGAAAGGGGAAATTTAAAGAAAATAAACGACATGACCAAATGAATCACTTGATTGGAGAATTTTATCGGAAAAAAAGATTATTGGAAAATTTGCCTCTTCGCCTGAACCAATTTCAAAGCCGGCAATGGATCCTAAATTAATGATGGGATCCTAGATGATGAACCGGTAACATCGAAAAGAAGTGAGGAGGATGATCTGGCTGCGATATTTGAACGTAAAACCTCATAAGTATGAAAACTCGGAGGTTTGTTCGTATAGTCAAGTACCTCTTTCTTTCATATTTGTTTCTTATATTTTTAAAATAGTCCAATCATTACTTAATCAGCACTCACTATTGGCGAAATTTATAATTATTTTTATGCTTATATCTGCCTCATTTCTTTAGCTATCGCACTGGGCTGTTTATATCTTGCGAAAGAGAACTTAATAGAGTTATATTTTGTTCAGAGAACTCAAGCCAAACTATTTAAACAGAGGTTTCATATTAAAAAACCCTCGTATTTAAATCGTGCGAGTTATCCCTTCCCCAGCGGAATTTGCGGTGTTGTTTAAACTAATTCCCATCGAAAAAGAAGTTGGGTTGGTTTTCCTGCTTGATTTGTGACAGGTGTTATACGTTCGACTGACCCCTAAATGATGGAAAATCCATAAAAAATCAACAAATTTTTGCCTATAGTATATATAACCCAGAGTTTTAAACCTTTTTTATCTCACGGCACATCAAGCCAGGGAATAATATGGTCGAGGCACACCATCAGTATTTAAGAATAGATTTAATTATATAATAATAAATGCTAAAAAATGTAAATAAGTTAGGCATGCGCATCATTTATTAATTTAGTGGCCAAACATATTATAGTACGAACATGTGTAAAAATTAAAAGCCTTATCATACATACTTAAAAATATCAATGAGAAATTTGTCCTTGACGTTGCTTCATAAGTTCCCTTATCTGAGGCCGAATGGTGGATAGCATACCCGCAAAGCCCCCTTCCGGTGTCTGAGGCCGCGACCTGTTCTTTTTTTTATATATTGAGTTGGTTTCTCACATAAATGTGAGTAATTTGCTTGAAGGTGTCTTTTCAGTTTACTTGGAACCATTACTTAGTTTGCTAGTTTCTCCAGATGAAACGAATCTAAAGGACAAGTAGACTTTTTATACTGGAGCACAATTGGTTTGGAAGTAACACTGCGGGTCCTAAGTGTTTTAATTTTAGTACTAGCTTCAGCCACTTTGCTGTCATCATTTTCTAACTTGTGTTTCTTTGTAAGAGATCTTTCCATACCTCATAAGACCTGGAAACAAGAAAATATGACTCTCAATATATATTAAAAAAAATGCAGCTAAAACAAAGTAAACACTAAGTGCATTTACATGAGAATAAAAAATATTTTAAAGAAATTAACAATAAGCAGAAACTAAACGAAAAAATAAAAATTAATAGTGCAAATAATAGATCAAATACACTAAATTTTAAAAAAATATAAATAAATATAAACTGCAGTAAAGAAAAAAATCATACTGTTTCCCCTCAAAATAGAGTAAAGATCTTAAGTTATAAAAACAAAAAAATCAAGAAAAGAAAAACATTCAGTGTACAAGAAAAAGCCCTTAATTTCTAAATCCAAATACCATTAAATAAACCTATCAACTTATTTATTTAACAAAGAATAAACAACAATGAAAAACAGAAATAGTATTTGGCAAACATCAAAATTGAAGGATTAAACTTCTTAAATTTCTCAATAATTAAGAAATTTTATATCAATTGTAAACATCAGCCTTAATAGCATACCTTCCCTAAATCTCCCGTAGCACACTCGCAGTAGCTTTAAGAAATAATCTTCCAAATTTATCGCACTTAATAAGAAGTTATTGATCAAATCTAAATACCAAACTTATAAATCTTCGTATGTCTAAAGAAAAAAATATTGGATTGACATATAAAGATAGAAAACGAATTTATTGATATTAGTAAAAATATGGTAACTATAGCTGTGGTAGGAGACTGTTACCGCAGTACACTTTATTGCGTCACAAGTACGAAAATGTTATCATACATTTGTGCAGTACCGAGATTTGTTTCTAGTTCTTTCTTGCTTGAGGGAGAATCAACTTTCTTCAAATCTCTCGCGCCACAATTACAGTTACTTTGCAGCACTTCAGTGTGTCGCGTCACACTGATTGGGAATCGCTGGTATAACCTCTCATTACTCCATAAACTCAAGAATGTACAACAGAACAGAAGAACAACACTACCAGAATAAAGGAACTGTTAGGTCGCTATCTCCTCACACCTATCGTTGGCTCAATATTGTCATATCCCCTTTAGCCCTCATTCCTCTATATTGTCAACCTAAGTCATTTTTTCATTAGGCTATTTTGTAACTCATCCTGCAATCTACGACTAGTCAGAGTGATGATCATACTAGCGCAAACTCCCCTTCTTGGTGCAAGAAATCCTAGGGCAATCCATCCTTCATACTTCCCTTAACTTCCGCGTTGTCGCCTGACTTGGTATTTTACTTATATTTTCGTTGATTTTACTGTTCATAAATAAATAATCTCAACTCATGTCCCCACCTTCAGTGTTTAGTGCCAGCTTCTTATCTTCCATGTTTCCTATTTTGTCTAATATCTCTGATTCTTATTTCTATGTTATTCACATATTTTCCTCTCTCTCGATTTGAACCCGGATTACGTCACGAGGGAGTAACTTTCTAGAACCGATCACTTAGTGTCAATAATTTATTAATGTCTCTATTTTCAACCCCACCCTTGAAAGCCTAATGGCAGTTTGTGTGTGATGGCGTCTCACACAACCTTGAGAATGATGCCATTCGATGGATTTAGTAGGTGAAAGAATAGAAAATAGTAAGAGTATGAATTGGCGTTTTGGCTGGTTAAATTAGTGTCACGCTAATGAGCGTGATTTCTCTCTCGTTACACGGGTCTTTTAAAGCTAGGACTAAGATTCTACTTACGCATTGAATTAACCAATAAATTGGCTTTGAGATTAAAATGAATGCTGCTACAACTTCACACAAGCACCAAATAGTAGATGAGGACAAAGTTTCCATGGAAACATTGTATGTCTATTTTATTACAATAAACTTTTAATTCATGATTATACTCAGTAAATGGCTATGAATGCTTGAATAGTTTGGATCTACCCGGAATAATCAAAGGAATAATGGCTCTGACTCTGACTTTTTTCTCTCTATTGTGTATAAAAGTAATCGAGAGGGAAAGTTTTACCACAAAAGTTAGCCTTGTATTTCTGTCGCTCACTTACTAGCATGGTTCTAAATTCAATTAGACGCAGAAGCGATAATTTGCCAATTTTAAGAGGAGCGTTGTCCAAGGTTGGCCTTATTATAATTGTTTTTAATTTTAGGTTTGCTCTTTTATTCATATATTATACATTACCCTTATTTAAAGAAACTCCCAAACTTTTTTCGGTATTTCAAAATTGGGATGGGATCAGTGAAGTTTGCGGCCGAATGTGCAAGTACTCCATTTCCGGAGAGGACTAATAAATGGATACTTTAGAAGGAGAAATAATTTAAAGAAACTTCAGTGATTTTGCGAAAAGAAAAATTTCTGTTGGTTTTCATACAACTGAGATAGCATTTTGGGGTAGAGGGAGAGTGAAGAGTTTTGTTAAGGTAAGTGGTCTTGTGAATTGAGGAGTGCTGTGAGGGGTGCTGAAGGAGCCGTAGACTTCTGATGCCCGCTCGACTTCTCGTTGTAGCGCTTGGCATCAAGAAGGTACGCAACTCTCTCATCCAGAACGATGACACATTCGAGGGCTGAGGGAGTAGAAGAATACTAATCAATATTAAAGGATTAAAGATTAAAATCATTAGTAAGTGAACAGTTCTGAGAATCCTCAAAATTTATTTGTTAAAATTCTTTTGTTGTACACAAATTTAGACCTTAGGATGTCACTAAAAATATTGAGAAGAACTACCAAATGATTTTTGACTAAAGATGTACCCACTAATTCCTAAATTTATTGGATTCGTAAAGAATTTTTATTTCCTCTCTCATAACCATCTATCGAGAAGGTAATTTACCCTTCCCTTTTGTTTCCTCAAATATCCAAAACGATTCCAATTAGCGTTTTTAGGCAATGTTGAGAAGCTTTCCTACTTAAACCTCGTTTCATCTTAAGTTTTCGATTTAAAAACTTTCTCCTTCATTTTAGTTTAGGAGTGATCCAATATATTAGTCCATGAACTGAAGTATGCGGTGAATCTCTTCCACTACTCTTTATTTAGCAACTTGATAATTCTTTCATTTCAATGTTACATAATCTCCTTGATAAAAATGTAAGAATTGCTCAAATAACAAAAAAAAATTTAAAATTACAAATGTAAACGAGGCAAAATCAATGTTTGCGTAATTATTGTAATAGATGCATCATGTGGAAGTTGGACATTTGTTTTTATATCATAAATGCCATTCACCTTTTACTAATATTACCAAAAGTTGAATTCACTTTTTCTATTATTTGATCAAAATTTGCATTCGTCATAGGGTCAATCGTACAAAATACTGCAGTTAAATAAACAAAATATAATTAATCAGTTCTTTTCCGCTGACTACTTTAAAATTTCAATAATTTTGCTAACGTTTTGTGTAAACAACTTTTTAGAATTATGGGTAATTCCTAACTAAATTACTAAATAACCAACAATTAAATAAAAACCTTAAATATCTTCCTAGGGATGTAAAGAAAAACTGAAAGTTTTTAAAATCACTTGAAATATGATTTCAAAAATGAACATGACAAGAGTAGCCCGTGTGACTTCTATCAATCACTAGTACTTGTAATTCTATGAAACCTGATTAAAAATAAAATTTGAAAATTTAAATTAGAATATAGAAAGACCCTCATAGAATACTATTTTTTAATGTCTTCTAAGGCCATTAGCCCTGCAGTTCTCTTGCATGAAGACAGTACTTGACATGCTGGTAGCATTCAAGCAACCTCTCTAGTATCTGACATGCTATTAATATTGGAGCAACACATAAAGTACTAGAAAATACAAAACACTATTGCACATGCTAGTAACACTGGAACAGAGAGTCAAGGCGTCGAAAATACGTGACAGTACCTGAAATATTATTAACATTGATGCAAAAAATCAAGGTTCTGGTATGTTATTAAAAATGAAGAAAAAAATGAAGTGTTTAAGAATACCTGATAGTAGATGACATGCAAGTAAATCTGAAGCAACAAATTAAGTATGCAGGAAAACTTGCTAGTACAAATACAGCTGCGAAACAGTATCATTAAGTCAAGTAATCGAAATAACTAACTACTGAACATGATTATAACATTTATAGAAAAATTCAAGTACTGAAGAATACCTGATATGCTATTAAAATTTAAGTACATTTCAAGTACTCTAGAATATCTGATAATAACTGTTATGCTTATAACTTCGAGGCAACATAATAAGTGCTGGAAAATTCCTGACAATATTTGGTATGTTATTAGCATTGGTGTATTTAACCAAGTACTCAAGAATACCTGACGATGCATGATTTGCTAGTCAGATTGAAGCAATAAAACTGGACAAAATCTGACGCGCGTAACACTAGAACAACAGGGCAATGATCGAGAATACTTGAGAGTAACTGACATCCTATTAGTAGTAGAGGAGTTAGATTTTTTCATAGGTTTCTGTACACTTATTTTCGCATGTTTTCTGACCTGAAAACGACTAAACTTACTTTAATCGTGTATTTAAACAAGATAGAGCAACAAAATAGCCAATGAATTAGAGTATTCTTAATTCTATTTCTAACCTACACTTATGATATACTTGAAACAAGAAATGGCACAATAGTAAATATAAATATTGTAAAAATATCCCCAAATTCATTTACTCACACTAAAGAATATCAAGGGACCAAATTCATGAAATAAATTTGAGATTAATATGTCACAACCCTAATTAATTAAGATGTGAAGCATTACATGATGATTGATTGCATAATCATATTTACAGTCAATTGTTAAAAGTTTGCTTCTAGAAGTTGTCAAAGCGGCGTCTGTGTAACTCTACAGCTTGAAGGAGATAGTCCCTTTGCTTAACATTTATTGTTAAAACATTTGGAAAATCGATAACCATCTTGACGCCACGTTTAGTAATATCATTCCGCGCTTTAACCAATAAACACACAATGTTCCCCTGTGGTAAAAACCTGTACTACATCATCTTGAAAATCTACTCCGGTTGACCAGGATGAACTGGGCTTCATACGTGGCTTACGGTTTGTTAATTCAATCTGAGTCGCCTTAGCTAGGAAACATGGTCCATGACTTTTCATATTTTCTCCTCCTATATCAACCATATTTTCACTGGGACCTTCAGCATCAGATTTATCCCATCCCCATTATCTGGTGGCTAAGTTCACTTTTGATCAATTTGATACTTACCATAATATAACACTCAAAATTAGGAAAATAATATTAGGATATTTACAGATACTTGACAAATTTATATAAAGTTACCGGCGATAAAAGATTTTCAAAGTGGACTGCATGATGTTCATTCAGAGAAACATCACTATTCTGCCCCTCATATTATTAACAATATTAAAATTTACTATGATTTTATCACTCATGAACATCTTTAGGCATTCTCCCCTACATCATATTGCACTCCAATCAAATTTTGTCTATTTGAATAAACATATGCATTGCATCTTGCCTTCGTTCACTCATTTTCGGGAAACTTCAAATCAGGTAGTAAGGAAAGTAGACACACTCCTCTTTGTGCTATAAACTGGAGACAAATAACCCATGTATTTGAAAAGTGAACTTTCTTACACTTCATTTAAACAAAGAAAATGTGAATTGGATAAAACACTAAGATGTAAAAATCAATTGAAATGTGTCAATTCTATGTTCCTTTAAAGGAACATAGAATTGACACTTTTCAAATGATTTGTTTGAATAGAAATTTTTTATTTTTTCAATGTATCAAGCAGGAAATGTGTTCCTGAGCCAATAAAATCAACTCTAATACTTCTGGCTTTTATCATGCAATAAATTATTTGCAGTTATTAAGCTGTTTGCATTTTAAGTGGCATATAACTGAGCAGCAATTTTCTGCATATGTGTCACTCGATCTACTACTGAAAAGAGAAAATAGCACGACGTTGAATGCAAAGGTTTCCAAAGAGCAAAGAGTAAGGTATTACATGTTATGAACGGCGCCCTTATGTGTTAATACTTAATCAGCGATATAAAAGAACTGGTGAGGATAAATTATTTAAGACTACCAGTGTACCATATATAGCCCAAATAGTGGTTAATGCGTTAAAGGGCTATATCATCAAGCTCTGGCTCATTTTTCTTGTAATTCATTCATAGCAACATATGTAGCAGACGTTGACATCGTATGTAAAGGAATGTATAACATTATTTCCGTCCTTCTAAAGTTGATCAGCCAAAATCAGTTTTTTCACGTAGTACAGATTGGCTTGATGATTGGCGGTTGGTCGACTCAGTTGAATGCCTTAAGGAGGCATTCCTTTAAGAAAAGTGATTGCTAGTTCAGCCTTATCCCTGTAGTCTGCTCTTGGAAGAATATATGCTGTTAGGATGTCTTTGATTATTTCTTCACTGCTTCTTAACTTTTCCTTCAGTAATTTTCTGTTGATAGCCAGCATCTTTGGGGTTTCCTTGGACAATTCCTTCCACTATCATTCAGATGCTCAAACATAGAAATACCTGGACTTTTCATCTTCCCAAACAGCTTTTCAAATTTGCTCCTACTTTGATTTCTATGATGTGATTTCAACATGCCAGATTCAATATTATTTTGTTCATTATTTTCTCTAGGACTTTACTAGCTCCTCTGTGAACTTCACTGTTATTGAACGCAGTGTCAAAAAGAACGGCAGTAACTTTCCACGTAAGTTCTCATTTCTCCGGTAAATCCTTTGAAACCTGAGTCTGAGCTATGCCATAAGAATTGTCGTTGACAGCTACTCCCAATATCCTTCTTTCAGTGTATGAAGGTGGACCAAGTCCTAGCACAGATAAAGTTTCTAAGGTACTTCCAGGTTCACTAACATGACATCATTGAGTAACTTTCCGATTCCAAATTCTAATTAGGCATTTTGCGATTGCAGGACTTTCACACCTTTGCCAAATACTAAGTTCTCTTAAGTTTTTCAAGGTTAGGAAGGGATTTTTATTTTCAAGATATAAATTTTTGTTCATATTACTAAAAGGATAATCTATTTTCCAAGAAATAAAAGGATATATTGTCTTATCGATCATATCGACTGGCTTTTTACCTTATTTGTATTTATTATTATAGTACGTAACAAAATGATACCAGTATTTTAATTTCTTTATTTGCATTGGCATTTAAATAAATACTGATAGCGTATATAGGAGTATATATATATATATGGTACATTGAGATTTACAACGTTTGAACGGTATTTGTTCGTATGATGATTATCTAAGGTAAAGGCAAACAGTACTTCATTTTTTGAGATATTTTCATCAATTTTATGTAATTTGTATTCATGACATGTTCTATCGAAGTACTTGATGAACTTGCCTGTCGCCTCGATGATAGCGTCCACTCGACCACTGAACTAGCCATAGGCCTTCGTCAATATCTCCTGTTTTCAACTCTTGAAAGCTCTGGCACTCCTGGCTCTCAGCTTGTCCGTCGTTTTGCAGATAGATTTTTCGTTATCTAATTCCACCACGTCACACAAAATGAAGTCGAAGAGGATGCAGTCAGTGAAGCTGACAGGCCAAACTTCAGGTGGTGTATAAACGAAGAAATTCTCCGTCAACCAGGCCTGCTTCTTCTGGCTGGCGTAGCAGACCACAATTTCTTGCTGCCATACTTAATACCTTTCTGCAGCAAACTGGTCAATCAAGGACTTCAAAAACTCGCTCAGAACACAGATGTAGCATTTGGTGATCACCTTGAGGCCTTTAATGAAGAAATTGGACGCACGACGTAACTTTCACTGATGCTGACACCACAAACCATAATTGTCACTGGAAATTTCATATTTATGACTCTGAACACGTTCATGAAGGCAAAAGCGAGCCACCTGTTGCTCTGTGGTTTATCTTTTGGTATTGGCAACAGTTCTTTTCGTTGGAAAAGAACCACAGCATGTTTGGCTCCAACGGGTGTTTCAATTATTGATTAACTTATAAGTGTAATTAACTTGCTTGTCCTGTAACCCCTTAAACAGCAATTGTCCCTTCCTATTCTGAAAAAAGTAGCAAGTGTTTGTATGCACCACCAGCTTAATGAGTTTTCCTCTTTGCTCTCACCTTTTACAGTTAATTATTCTGCCAAATTTAAGCAAAAATGGTAGAAGGAGAATTTTAATTCAATGAACAAGCATCTATTAAAGCTGATCTCATCTTGCAAGAAACAGGGGTCACAATTTCGGAGAGCTCTTAAAAACATAGATATTACAATATCTTTTTTATATTAAGATGATGACATGGAAAAAAGTGTATATACGAATTAGAATTGGTGGGTTTGCAATATGCAGTAAAAGACATTTTATCATTAATTCTTAGGACTCTAACATCAAGAAAAGGAAGATAATTATCCTTTTTCCATTCAACTTTAAATTTTATGGTGGGGAGAGGTTATCAACTTTTTCAAAAGGATAAAGATTTTTATATGCTTGTTCATTGAATTAAAATTCCTCCCACCTACCATATAGATGAAAGCCTATCTAAATCTAGGGCAATATTCTACAATTATCAAAAGAGAAATCCTGTATGTAAAAAGAATTGCTTAGCTCTTCGATATTTCCCCCTTGCCCAAAGGATTAAACCCCATAATGTCTCCCACCTCCAAATTTCCCTCAACTATTAAAATTTCGTTTCGGTTAACTAAACCTGAATCACCTAATATAGATACAGGCATTTACCAGATCCCATGTAAAACTCCAAATTGCCCCTCCTTCTACGTGGAAAAGACCGGGAAGTCATTAAATAAACGTATTTATGAACATAACGTCGATAATCGTAGAGCAAGTGATGTTTCTAGTATTTTCACCCATGTGAAAAACACCAACCACATATTTGATTTCCCTAGTGCACAAATAATTTACCAATGTAACGATTTTAATAAAAGAAAAATGATCGAATCTATATTAATCAAAGAAATCCGAAACTTTAATCTGTCAGAAGGTCAACATAAATGTAGCCGCTATGTATCTGACCTCATTTTAAAAAATATTGTTAATCACCTAAAACTAACACCTCCTGATTAATGTTAGTTGCCGGTTTCTGTATATTTTAGTATTTCTATTTTCTTTCTCAATTTCTCTCAGTTAACGGCTGAAGATGGTATGGAAAACTTCATACCGAAATTAGTTCCGGTTTAATAAACTTTTCTTGTCAAAAGGTGGTTTACTCGCTATTGGTGTAAACAGTGTTCATATATATATATATATATATATATATATATATATATATATATATATATATATATATATATATATATGAACACTGGTTAGTGCAACGTGACTAAGCACTAATGAACTTGACTCGTGTGAATCGCACTTCTGCCCGGTTGCCTCAAAGGCAATCTATCTTCTCATCCTCTAAAGATCCATAAATGGGAGCCATATTCCTTCTAGAGTTGGTCTCCTTTAAATATGCGTAGCAAGGTGTGTATTGGTGGTCTGGCCGCTTAGTAATAATAACACTTACTCTTTTAATCAAATACCTACTTTTCTCACGAATACTTACATAGTTTTTCAATCATAATCACTTTTACATTTGACATTTCTCCTACATTTTGGCACAAAGTCAAGGTATTTCATTCATTAATTTTTTAGCAATAATTTAATTTTCTTATCTAATAACTCTTTTCCTCAACAAGTATCTATTCTAATCAAATATTTACTTTTAATGCCCAATACC
This sequence comes from Ceratothoa steindachneri, assembly GCA_963969495.1. Taxonomy (NCBI): domain Eukaryota; kingdom Metazoa; phylum Arthropoda; class Malacostraca; order Isopoda; family Cymothoidae; genus Ceratothoa; species Ceratothoa steindachneri. The sequence continues at coordinate 133,507,706 of OZ018319.1, forward strand.
TTCTTCTCTAATCCAGTTTCTATTGATTTAATCTATTATTTAATTTTATAATTAATTATCTTGTTGTCTCATCCATTATTTGCGAGACTAAGTCATTATCTATTTATCGAAACCATTATCTAGTTCTCTTATTCACTATCTAGTTAATTATTCATTATCTACTTCTTTTATCCATTATCTACCTCCCTATTCAATAATCTACTTACCGAGAATTTTAGGTCAATTGAGTTAACTTCCATCGTCGGTAAAAGCTCTATTTAGGATTAGTGACTACGTTACGGAAAGCGATTGATACTCTTTGGCTTTAAAGAGTTCGAATAAAGTTAAAAGCGATTGATACTTTTCAGCTTTAGAGAGTTCTAATAAAGTTAAAAGCGATTGATACTTTTCGGCTTTAGAGAGTTCTAATAAAGTTAAAAGCTATTAATACTCTTCGGCTTTAGAGAGTTCGGAAAGCGATTGATACTCTTTGGCTTTAAAGAGTTCCAATAAAGTTAAAAGCGATTGATACTTTTCGGCTTTAGAGAGTTCTAATAAAGTTAAAAGCGATTGATACTTTTCGGCTTTAGAGAGTTCTAATAAAGTTAAAAGCTATTAATACTCTTCGGCTTTAAGAACATAAGAACATAAGAAAAGAAGGAGACTGCAAAAGACCATTCATGGCCTACACTTGGCAGCTCCTGTTCCATTCAACACACAAAAGATTTCTTACCAGAGAAAAGTCATCAACATTGTCACCCTTTACAGGAGTTCGTCAGATCTAATCTACAATATACATAAAATGCATCCAGAGGATTATGTCCATTCATGCAACCGCAAAATATAATCTTCCCACTCATTAGAAAAATATATACATATGTACATAAAAAAAAGTCAGTCCCATCTAGCAGCTTCATCCATATATTTATCTAATCTCTTCTTAAAACTACCCAGAGAGGAGGCTTCTATCACATGCCTAGTGAGCCTATTCCATTCATCTACCACACGATTTGTAAACCAATTCCTCCCAATCTCCTTCCTAAACCTATACTTATCAAGCTTAAACCCATTGCTACGTGTTTTGTCATGTTCACTAAGTATAAGAACCTTACCCAGCTCCCCTTTATTATATCCTTTTACCCATTTGAAGACTTCAATCAATTCCCCTCTGACTCTTCTCCTTTCCAATGTATGTAGATTTAGTTTTCTGAGCCTTTCACCATAAGGTAAGTTCCTTAGCCCACCAATCATCTTTGTCATCCTTCTCTGCACAGACTCAAGCAAATCAATATCCTTCCTATAATATGGTGACCAAAATTGTACTGCATAGTCTAGATGAGGCCTAACTAGCGCCAGATACAGTTTTAGAATGACTTCAGCACTCTTATTGCTTACACTCCTCCTAATGAATCGTAATATCCTATTAGCTTTATTCTTAGCATTTAGACATTGCTTTCTAGGACGAAGGTCTGAACTTACCAAAATACCCAAGTCTCTCTCACAATCAGTCCTCCCTAAAATTCTGCCATTTAATTTATAACTATTCAATGGATTATTTCTACCTATACTAAGTACACTACATTTGTCTATGTTAAACTTCATTTGCCATTTCTCGGCCCAATTGGACAGAATGGTCAATTCCTCCTGCATTACAACAGCATCAGAATCAGCCCTAATGGCCCTACCTAGCTTAGTATCATCAGCAAATTTACTCAGGTCACTACTTATACCTATGTCAAGATCATTAATATAAATTAAGAATAGCAAGGGACCCAAAACAGATCCTTGAGGAACTCCACTGCTAACACACCCCCACTCAGATTTAACTCCATCTATACTAACTCTTTGCTGTCTGTCACCAAGCCATGACTGAATCCACCTAAATATACTGCCATCGATCCCGTGTGCTTTAACTTTGCTGAGAAGTCGTAAGTGTGGCACTCGATCAAAAGCCTTACTAAAGTCCAAGTATAAAATATCATAGTTTTCATCATTATCTGCTGCTTCATACACTTTACTATAAAAAGACAGCAAATTAGTCAGACAGGATTTACCCTTACTAAAGCCATGCTGTGATTCTTTTATCAACTTATGCTTATCCAAGTGATCTCTATGTAATATTCCTTGCTATAATAGATTCCATCATTTTCCCTACCACTGATGTCAAACTTACTGGTCTGTAATTAGACATATTTGTTTTATCCCCTTTCTTAAATATAGGTATCACATTGGCTTTCTTCCATGCCACTGGCACAATGCCACTCTCCAATGATTTTCTAAAGATGCATGCTAGGGGCTCACTTAACACATCCTTACATTCTTTCAAAATTCTAGGAAAGAGCTCATCAGGACCGGGTGCCTTACTACTTTTGATTTTATCAATTTCCTTTGTCACTATCTCCTTTGTGATCAAGATATCCTTTAATTTCTCTTCATCATTACCCCGAAAGATCATTGAGACCTCAGGTATATTTAGAGTATCCTCCTGTGTAAATACTGAGAGAAAAAAGTCATTTAGCATTCCAGCCATTGAGTCCCTATCACTCACTAATTCTCCATTGGAATCTATAAGTGGGCCTATTTGATCTCTAACCTTAGTTTTGTATAATTGATAAAAACTTTTAGGATCTTCCTTTGCCCTATTTGCCACTTTAATTTCATAATTTCTCCTTGCTACTCTAACTAACTTTTTAACATCTCTTGCTAGTTCATTATATCTCTGCCTTAAGTGATCCTCTCCATTTTTTATTTTCCTATAAATGCCCTTTTTAATGCCAATATAATGCTTAATTTTATCTGTCATCCATTTTGGGTCATTATTTTTAGTCCTAATCTCCTTATATGGAATGTTAATCATCTGACCTGTAATTAATTGCTCAATTATTCTTTCATACTCCTCTTCAATTGTAATCTCTTCCTCCTGGTGATTATTGTCTCCACTAACTGATATCATTGAATCTATTCCTGAATTGATTTCATTGCCTGGTTTCTGTACAACTGCCTCCAGGTAAGTCCTGAGCCCATTATAATTTGCTCTTCTAAAGTCAGGAATTTTAACATTGTTCATGCTACTATCAATACCATTCCATTTCATCTTGAATCTAATTTCACAATGGTCACTATTACCCAAATTTCCTCCAATCTCAGTATCCTTAATAACTTCTTCCCTATTTGTCAGAACTAAATCCAGTATATTATTACCTCTAGTGGGTTCGTTAATTATCTGCCTCAGAAAATTATCTTGGACAACATTCAAAAATTCCTCAGCCTCCTGATCACCCACAAGAGCTTCCCAGTCTATATTTCTGTAATTAAAATCGCCCATTATACACACATGCTTACTTCTACATGCCCGTTCAATCTCCTGCCACAGAAGATTTGAAGCTTCCTTACTAAGATTTGGTGGTCTGTATATGGTCTGTATTAGAGAGTTCCAATAAAGTTAAAAGAGATTGATACTCTTCGGCTTTAGAGAGTTCCAATAAAGTTAAAAGCGCATGGTATAAGGGAAAATGAATCGAATCTTATTGTTCGACCGAAAACAGAGTCGTGGTAAATAAGACTAATTTAAGCTGGACATCGGTCACGAGCTGTGTCCTTCAGGGTTCAGTTCTTGATCCACTGTAATCCATAATAATTAATCTTAATAATAATTTCTTATACAAATTTTCGAATTTGCAGATATTACAAAATTAGAAAATTAGTCGAAAATGCGGTAAATTTTAAAGAAGTAGCTTGCGCTTTACTATCAGACCTGTGGCCTGTTGGTTGTCTAGAAGGACTCTAATAATTGGTGCGGGTTTAAGTTTAATAAGGGTTGACAGTTAAAATCGCTATTTTTTCCCCCACTTTTAGTTGCTCTAAAAAAATTCTCTGGGTTTTAAGTAGCTTAGCGCCTTTTTTTTAGCTTAAAATAATATAATATTTTCTTTTATCGTAATTCCTTGTAAATTAATAAAAAACAGCCTTTTGGGCTATTTTTCCCGACCTAGATGGGATATATTAAGTTAACTTTGGTCTTAGCCTTTTTAGAGGTTTTCAGTACCTATTTTTGTCGGCTTAAATATTATAATGGGAATATATTTTAAAAAGAAATCCGATGAAACTTTCATAGATACAAAAAAAAGCAAACAGACATGACGGCTCTTCTCTAACTTCTATGGGCTCTAATAATTTGCTATTGTTAAATGTTTTTTTAGGGGCCACTGCCGACTTTTTCGGATTAAAGTTAGAATAAAATCTTATTTCATAAGAATTCTTTGTAAATACGAAAATCAGCCGCGCCCCCAGTTTTTTTCTAAGCTAGAGATGCTTTAATAATTCGCTCTGGTCAGAAAATAAACTTTATTTAAAACGTTAAAATTCTTATGAAATATCTCCCTTTAAATTATAATCTTGTGAAAAATATCGCTGGTATTTAGTATATTTTCCAAAGAATTAGAGTAATAAATTTAAAATAGCTTATGAATTTTAATTCAGACAAATATAGGGGGCCAAAATCCCCCAGAAATGAAAACAATGGGCAGTCACAATCAAAGCACACTTACGTCGTACAAAGATCTAGGTGAATTAATTTAGAAAGACTTTAAAGTCTCAAAACAATGTGTGGCAGAATCCGAAAAACACAGACTCCTGCTATATATATATAAACGTTTTGTATTTCAATACAAAGATATTATTTTTCCTTCCCATAAAACACTTTTCAAACCCCACCAAGATTAAACCGCTCAATTCTGGTCTCCTCATAGGCGGGAGAAGGTTTTAACAGGATGAAATTTCTTCACGGACTTAGAAATAAATCGTTAAGTGTGTCTTGAAAAACATCCTCTTACCTTAAGCCCTTTTTTCTATTTCAGAGAAGGGTGCTTTCTGAGGACTTCTAGCCTCGAAGATTACAAAAATCTAATTTTCTCACCAAATGTCTACTTTGATTATCCATTATCCATTTTTCTCACCTAACATTCACCTTTCTTATCCAACATATACTTTTCGGACCCAGTATCTACTCTCCTCATCCAATATCTACTTTTCTCACCAAATATGTACTTTTATCATCCATTATCTACTTTCATTACCCAATATCTATTTTCTCACCCAATGACCACATTGATATTCAATTAGCTACTATCCGAACCTGATCTACTTTTCTCATTTACTGTCTACTTTTCTCATCCAGTATCTACTTTTCTCACTCAATATATACTTTTCCTTCCCAATGTCTACTATGATAATTCACTATCTATTCCATTACCAAATATATAATTTTCTCAACCAACATATACTCTTTCACCCAATATCTACGTTTATTATCCATTATCTATCTTTCTCCCAAACTCCCTACATTTATCATGCAATATCTACCTTTGTCCATCTTCTCGTTGTAGTTGGACCCAAAGAACACCTGCGTTCAGTTCTGTGTCTATCGATGGGTCCCGGTGGCGAATCTCACCGAGGTTATTCTTGCACAGGGGCACGAGTTTTAATCACCGGGTAAGTTAACAGTTTGGATACATTACTCCAGTCCACGTCACGCTTTGTAGTGCGATAGAAGATAAACACTCCTAGTCACAGAGATCATTTAATAATCCACTCGATTGGTCTAGCTTCTGACTCTCTCTGTTTCGTTGTTAGCGAGAAAGACACAACTCAATTTTGTGTTCTTGTATTCATTATACCAACCATGTCTATAACAAGATCCTATGGGGAGAGAAGTACTTAGTCAATGCCTTGTATGGGTATCTTTCTTCAAGAAAGCTGCTTATCCCTTGGTCTCAAGTAGCCCAATAAGTCTTTTATGACTGTTAGTGTATCTTCCAAACATTTTCACTTCTATTAACTTCACCAATTTTTCAACTGATTTTCAAAACTTTTCAGTAAAATGTCCTCAGTGGTTTTTGTTCATTGTTAATCTAGTTGGAGTCAATTAGGGGTCTACTGGATCATGAGAAATTGGCACTTGTTTTGATATTTAACTGCCACTTGGATACTCACTTCAGAAAACAGATTTTACTCAGCTAACTCCGAGTTCACATTCAAGCCTCCCTTAACTAGGACTCAAACTCCCGGGCCTGTGCTCGGTTTTCAGGTTCTCCGACACAACCCGGAATGTTCTAAGAAGGATCTAATTAAGCGTCTGAAATTAATATAAATGAGACGAGAATTTGCGACGTAACTCACAAATTAACTTCTCGAAATTTCGGCAGATTTTTCCCCTCTCTATCTTTACCACTTTCTTTACATATTTATCCTAACAAACTTTCCTTCGGAGATGCCTTAGGTTGCTTTTCGATCTAAATTTAACTAAAAGTTCACAGTTAAAAAAATTATTCATTTTTTATATCTCGTTTGTTTAAAATATTATTTTAATTTAAATCTTTTTAATATTCTTCCCACATTTTCAGTATATCAAGCTCTATTACAACATTTACATATATATCTTCCTTCTGTTTAGCGGTTTATCTAAATGGTCCCGTTGAAAGAAAAGCTCTTAAAAGACTCAAAAAATCTGAGATTTAAACCCTTAGATAACTTTTCCTTTCGTTTCTTACCCCTCGATTGACGACGATTTTCGTTTAAATTTCATTTTTAAAATATTAACTGAAGATATTCGTGTTGCCACGCGGAAGAATTCTCGTCCTAGACGCGGACACAAAGCGGCAAAATTCGTTTTGTTTTCACTTTTCCACGCCAGAAAATAAACGGGATAGCAGTTATTTTTTTATTAACGTATTGAAAGTAAAGTTTCCTCTAAGAGAAGGATAATATTAGAACTATATGATAAAAAGTGAAGAGTAGTAAAAGAAAAAAAAGAAGAAACTGAAAAATGAGCGGGTTTATTGCTTGTTCCCATACTTCCGGTATATTTTGATACAGAACCAAGCGATTGCGCATTAATGGTGAAATTATTGATTAAAAATGTGGATTTGGAGGAATTAACGAAGCTAAATTCCTCGGAAACCAAAGAATTGACTTAAATTCTATAGAAAAATGGGCCGATTATAATTAATTGTTGTAGTCATTTTTCATTTACACCCATCATAGAACCTTAGAAATTTCGAGACAAGTGACGCAAAAAGACCCACCATTCCTAAATATAAACCCCATAAAACACTTTCTCCAACGTGTATAAAAGGAATCAAATCTAGAATTCCGAGATTTTTTATAAAAAATGGACTACGAAAAAATAACGTGTATTATCAAGTATTTAACTGAGTCCTCCTTTTTTTCCTTTTTAATATTTTGTGGCGCTTTCTTATGATTAGTCTTAATTGGCGAGACTTTCCGCGCTAGAGGCACCCTATCATGACATAGTCGCCTTTATGGTACGCACATGGGTCCCCTATGGGGATTCTTCCCGTCCAATTATAGGCAAACCCACTTTGTGGGAAACTGGCAAATGTTGAAGTGTCGAACCGGGTTGCCAACCGAAAATTAGATTGGACACACCCACAGGTTGACATCACATATGCTGCCAACCACACTCAGGTTTCGGCAACCATTATTCACTTCAATTACTCGATTATCAATTTACAGATTAATAATATGTCAACCCACCCTTTGACGTTAAAGTTATGTGATATTCGTTAGTTTAGTTTGTAAACTAACATATCCGAGTGCCGTTGGAAATTCAATTACTTATTTACTCCCATGAACTCCTTTGAATATCTAGGCATTAAAATTATAGGGGGAAGCCATCTTGCTTTTCATCACTCTTTACACTGCTAGAAATATTCTCCATTTATTAGGAGTTGATAGTTGGAATTTAAACAATCTATAATCAAAAGTACTAGAAATGAAGAGCATTTTTATACCCCCCCATTCTTATCATAACACTTCAAAATTGTCAACATCTTTGCTGCTTAAAGGATAATAATAACATTACGAGTATGAAGAAAATGGCGTAAGAGTCCTTCTCCCAAAAGATTATTATTGCATCCTTCTATCAGAAATTAGAAAATATTTTTCGCCTGTCTGCATAATTACATTTCGCGTTTTAAAAGCAAAAAAAATTGTTGAGAGATTTTTTTATAAATCTAGCCAGTCTTGTTTTCACGGATGTGTAGTTGTATGGCTATTACAACCATTATTTATTCGTCGATATGCTCCAATCATTTGTTTACCGTCTCTTGTATTTCGCTCCAAGTAGTCACTTCTTTTTGCAGCTTGGGCTTAGACCATTCTACCACTTGCTTCACCTAACTTGACCCTATCCATTCTGGTCTTTTTTCAATATTCTTTGCAAACTTATTTTGAAATAAATAAACAGTTAAATAATTAATAAAAGAAAATAAATAAAAATATTAAATAAATGAACTATCACTGAAGAAAATAAACAAGTCATCTGTATTCGGACTGTTTCCATAAAAAAATAAATAAAGCCTTATGAGAATGTGTATTCCAGCACATTTTCGGTCAAAACTGATTTGTCTTTGCTCTGCGCCATGCTATTTCATGCACGGTCTCTTCATAATGTTTTTTTTTCAGAATTATTTTCCCCCTCGAATTGCTGGACATATATTTCATCACATTGGATATCTGCCAAGTCTGTGGCTCTTATTAGTGGCGGACGTTCACTCTGCGAGATATTATGCGGCTTTATTTTGTGTTATCTTCTTGCGGTCTACTTCTAGAAGGTAGTGAATTGTCTGAAAATCCTTTCGCCAGGACCGAGAAATAGCGGAAAATATATATCGGAAGAATACCATTTATTATGATAAGAATTCCTTAAGAATAAATAAAACCATGTCAACTAACTTGGTGTGCATTATTTAAGAAGTGTGGATATTGAGTTACTGGATTCCTCCTTTTTGAGATATTCGGAGAATGAAGGACTTAAAAATTTTATTTGAAGAAAACTTTCATAAATAAATAATTTCTTTAGTTCTAGTTATAGTAAACTGTGCCACTCTGCTGTTATGTAGATATGTAGAATTCTTTTTACTAATATCCTGAAACAAAATATGTATTATTGTCTATAATATCCATTTAGTGGAAAATCAAATTTGTAGTTTAATTTAGTTTTTATAGCATAAATAAGAATATTTAAAAAAAAATCGATTTTATTAGGAAACCATTATTCAAACTATGCAGCTCTTGTCTCGTTAAAAAATTAAAATCCTGAATAAAAAGAAAATAAATGCTTATTTAGTAACAGCAAACGACAATTCCTGCAGTATGGCGAAAATAAATTTAGAGTCAGTTTAAAATTTAGTCGTTTGTTACCATGCATAAAAAAGTTCAGAGATAACTCGGGTTTGATTCAAAATGCTAAATTATGTAGACATAAATACCAGAGACAATACCTTTGCGTTTCAAATTTGAAGGTGTTGTTTGCTTTTATGCCAGATATAACATAATAAGGGTACTCAATTTTGCCCAGTATGGCCGGACTGAAGTCCGCGTCTCAATAGAGGCCTAAAATCTCACGCAATTATTTGACAAATTCTTGATATTTTTAATTTGAGGGTTTTTTACTTTAATTAGCGGGTTTTTAATGTGTTTATTGTTTCTATAACGGTCTTTAGTTTTTAACGGCTTTTAAAGTTTAGTGCTTTAAGTTGAATGGTATTTAAACTATTTAATCTATTTTTGAGTTAATGGTTCTGAAGCACTGCGGTCTATGACAGAATCACTCCTACGTTTACTCATACACGGTTTACATCTGGTATAAACCATGCCTAGTGTAGCTAAATTTGCACTTTCAAGTCTCTCATTAGTCTTCTTAGGGTACCTTAAGTTCTAAAGTCACATGGGTGTCCTGTAACTTCCAGGCTTAATGGGATTTTCTGTAGCTTACAGGCTAGTAAAATACTTGTAAATTCGAGGCTCATATAAATTATCTGTAATATCCAAGTCATTTAGAACACCCTGAAAATTCTAGGCTCATATCGATTCCATGTAATCCTTATGAATTCTCAGTACCTTCAAGGATCATATGGATTCCCAGTAACTTCGCCCTATATTCCGTATCCTAAAGAATAAAGAAAAGCTTGCATGTGTATACATAAGTTATACTGTACTTTAAACTAGCCTGTAATAGAGCAAACTGTCATGAAAAAAGAGCTTCTTACGAAAGACTCAAGTTCAAGGTCAATTTTACGATTTTAAGAGGGATCTATCAGCCTCAGGTACCTCTTTATTCCCTAAAATTTATTTGTATATATTGATATTTTTTAGCCTCTGGTATTTTGGCTAGTTTGTGTAATTAAAATTAATATTTTGTAGTCCTATGGGTGATTGGTAATATAAAATAAATTACTCTATGTTAATAAAAAAACTCATTCGCTCTTTCTTTAGATGTGTTTAAATTTCGAAGATAAACTCCTTTATTTTTTAATAAATTGGATTAAAGTTTGGTATAATGGTTTTCATTAAAATATCAATGGATGCCAACCCATTGTCAGTTCCTATATTAAAGATAGCATAATAAATATAGGGTGTTAATATGAAGGCCAATTTTATATCATATGTTCAGTTTTTGTATATTTGACTAATAAAATGTCGAAGAGCTTTTAGAAGTCTGTCTTTTCTTGATTGGAGAATGGAAATATTGCCCTATTTAAATTAGGTAGGCAAGATGGAGACTATTGTTTTTAAGCCTTATCTTGATAAGTAGTCTTGGAAACTATAGCATCGAAAGTAGGTTCAAACCCTTTAACAAAACCCATGTTTAAGTTTGCAGCAAATCAAACTCACCCGTTGCAAAGAAGAAAAGAAGAAATCAACTGAAAGCGACGAATGTCCATAGACAATAATTATAATTCGCGATGCACTGCAATGAACAGAATGCCTGCACTTATCCACAAATTTTATGAAATTAAAGAGCGCAAGGAGGCTTTATCGCTGATTGTGATGGAGTCAATGGTACTTGTTGGTATTCCAGATGGGTAAAAAATGGATCTTTTAAAACGTTAGGATCAACGTCTTGCCTCCTGGCACACTAGTCTGTTTAACAAATGTTTAAAATAGAATAAGATTCCAATGAATCCTCTTAGCAGCAACACAAATTATACAAAATAGTCAAAATAAAATGACTTGCATAAAGACGTCTGTAATTAGTGACTAGAATAGGCAGGCTTCAGAAGAAACTATATTAACTGTAATCATCGGATGGTTGTTCCATAATTAATTATTGACGGAAACAAATGAATATGAAAGACCACTCTTAATTGAATTTGGAGACTATAAGAAAAAATGAACTCGAAAAAAATGAATACTTATCCGCAAAAGATACAGAACAATACATGTAATCAATAACCCGGAGGAACAATGAAAGGAACGAATGGAATAGAACATGAAAACAGGTGTCAGATTTATCAATGTTATGAGGAGACAGATATTACACATTGCTACAATACATGACAAAAGATGGCCAATCGAAATCCTAAACTGTACTCCTTTATTAATAAAGACACCCAGAAGACTACATCGAGAAGATGGGAGGAGGAATTTCGTTTATGGGTGGTAATAACGAGGTAAACTCATGTATTGGGCAGTTTTTAACGGAAACTTCTTGGAGTTCGGGGATCGAGTAGATCTTTGCCCAACAGTGGGATAACATGTGTTTAATAAAAATAGTTATCAAAAATCAAAATAATAATGTAGGAATTACTTTATTAATGAGTGTTTCTCATGACAGATTTTATCATAGATAAAAACAAATGGATCAAGTTCTTCTATATATCAATTTATCAAATATATCCGATTTATTTTGTTTCAACTTGCCATCAACTTTGCCACCCGAGCCTATTTTTCTACAAATTGGTTCGTTTTCTCGTAGTTTTGCAGAAGTTTTGATATTAATCTCCTTCGTGTTGTTAACTCTTCTTCTTTATAAGTGAAATTATTTTTATGGGAGAAACTTTGGGGTAATTTCTTTGAACTTAGAGTTGGAAGCGATAATGGCAGATCTTTCTCCGTTCCGACTCATGGAATAATATAACATTTATTTGCCACTGTGCCACGAGTCATTCCAATGACTTATGGTTCAATTATGATTCGATTATGGGATCATGTTGGCCGAGAGGAACCCTGCTGGATTAAAGGTGGGCCACGTTGAATCTTGTATCGCCAAGGTTTACTCTATTAGACACCTCATCTGGTTTATAGGCCTCGTTTCGGACAACCTTAAAGGGTATTTGGACTCTTACTGAAATATTGTTTTAAAGTTAGATAATTCATTGGATAATGAAATTTAACAATAATAAATGTAGATAACACTGGAAAACATTTAAGGAAAACAAAATCTACTTCTGGTGAACAGTTGTTAAACCAAGACTGGCGCAAAAAGCGTGTGGGGGAGAGGAAGAAAGAAAATTTATGGGGTTAGTTATTTCAAAGAAGTAGTGGGTTGGAAGAGGTGTCATCATTTAAAGTAGGAAAAAAACATTTGATATATTTTGATCCTTAGGATTTTGAAATCTTTAATGGATACATCAGGTTTACATTGGATAGAATGTAACAGAACAGGTGAAAACTCTTTCTTTGATAGATCATTTCCGGTCCTGGGGCTAATTCCCATATGAGAACAGAATCTCACCTTCAGCGAGCGCACCGCACTTCCCATTTAATTCCCCAAATTTAATCCCAAGCAAGTAAATTTGTAGATAACGGAGCGCTTGGCTTCTGGCGGGATTCTGTCTTTACAATTAAAATAATGTCCAAGGAGATGATTATTTTTAAAATTGATCTTAAATTCGGTGATAAATGAATTTATTTAATATTGTTGTTATTTCTTTCGAGAATCTTTGATTAAAGAAACCCATATCCCGGAAAACTATATAACAGGTATCTTTGCATACAGTAGGAAGTTTTAATTTAGGATCGTAGAGGTTGTTTAAAAGTTTTGACGTATTTTTATTTACCATCGACACGTGAAAGACGTTTCCTTGGAAATAATTACACAAAAATTCAAATTAATTGTGGTAATCAGCAAACGTTGAGCAAAAGTTGTAGGCACGGAATATTAATGTTTTTATTGCACTGATTTTGAATGAAAAGTCGCAGAAGCTGAAGAAGTTTAGTCCTTGACCAATGAAAACTTTGGTTTGGAATCAAGTCGGGAAATGGGAAATGTTTATATCTAGAAAGGATAAAGAACCATTGAGCTTTTTTCACAGGTAAAATGGATATTGGGATGTATACGGTTCGCGAGTTGTAGAAATTTGTCACATGAGTCTTCGAAGTTGAAGAGGAGGTATATATATCATCAACAAAGCGGCGGTAGATAATAGGTCTGATATTTCCCAAATTTCGATTAAATAGTTGATCTTCGAAACAGGTCATAAAGATGTCGGCGAAAACAGGGCACAAGGAACTTCCCATGCTCACCCCATCTTTTTGGCAATTTGTATTGTTATTGAATGTGCAGTAATTGTCCATGACTGCTAATTTAAGTGCATCTTTTTAAAGGGAGGGAGTATTATATAAATAGTTTGGTCTAGGGGGATGTTTGTGAAGAGCGATGATACATCAAAGCTACTCATAAATGAGGGGTAATACTGCCAAAAATTTTGCAATTCTTAAACAAAGGAGAAGCTATGAAGAATTTTATAATGGTTGGAGGTGAAAAGAAATAATGAAGAAGCCAAATATTTTGCAAGGTTTTAGAAAGGGAGGATCTAAGAAGCTAAGATAGGACGTAGGGTGTCGTCGTATGACATTACATTATATCAATACCATATTATATCTATGGGGGAGGGACCGATAACTTAAAGGCGAACCGACAAAAGGGACGGAACGCCCCGAGTTTTGACGGGCGAAACAACTAGATAAGAGTGCAACGAGGTCAGGTATATTATGGGCAATGGCAAAGCTCAAGGTTATTTAAAGAGGCCTGTACAAAAATATAATTTTATTTACAAAAAATAATGAAAGAATTGATGGGCAAATTTACATCAGTAAACGAGGACGGGGGGGGGGATTTTAGTTATGCATCAGACTATGAAGTAAAAATTTAATGTATTGCAGGAGGAGACTATTCAATTGGGGGGAAATTAACTCAAATGGGTTACTGAAGGGGGACAGGGGTTGGATTACGGAGGATTCCGGGTGAGACGATGGGGTAAGGCTTCACGGATGTCTCCTGCACGTGAGGCGAGGGCGCTCAAAACTTCTGAGTGGGAACTTAAAGTGATGAAGGTTCTCCAAAAAAAGATGAGGGGCGGTAACGTCCAGGCCAGAGGAGAGTATTTGGGCCACCCGAAAACGAGGGGCTAACGAGGAACGCTTCGACAGGAGTTAATGAGAGAAGTCGGAAAAATCACTCGATAGCGATCGTTAAATGGAATTACCTTACTGGCTGGGGCTAATTCTCATACACAAATAGTTCAGTTGTCACTTTACTTTGTTGTTAGCACCTGACTTGGAACTAGGAGAATCTTCTTGAGTCCAGGCGAGACTTCTCAACTCTGTGTCTGCTCATGGGAGCGAGCACTATTTATGTCCGAGGTTCTCCCCGCGGGAGGTTAGCGGGAAAAAGCTCTACTCTCGAATGGCCTCCAATTCTCGAGTCAATTCTAACCCCTATAAAGATGAACCGTGGTGGACGCGGTTCGAGGCAACCGCTTGTGGAAGGGAGGGGAGAGTAGTCTTACTAATTTAAGCCTAACAAAATCTTCTCCAGCACATGAAAGTTCCGTGCTGGACAAGAAATTACCCGTGGGATTCCCTCACCTTGGGGGTTACTCTCTTTGTGGCATTTGAGAAGTCTGGAAAGGTTATCAAAAAATTATTCATCAATCCTTTGCAATACCATGATAAAAAGTTGCTGAATGAGGTCATTACATTTCCAAACTGACCTTGGAGGAAGCAATATGCGAACTTCCAAATTTCTTGAATATCTTAAAACCAAGCAAAGATTCAAGCAAGTATTACTCTCAGAAACGAACTTCGTCAAAAGATCCCTATCCAATGAGTGTTCTTATTTTGTTTTACAAAGTCGAGTCAGAATCCTTATTTTATACCCAATTTTTTGCAACTCTCCCTCCCTCACACTTAAACCTCTACTAAAAAAATACTTTTTTTTATTGACATGGATCAAATTCATTACTTTTCTTCTGTTACAGCCATTGTTGCGAATCAAATTAATTTTCACTGTAATAAATTGGCTAGTCAAATTAGAAGGGCAAGGAGATGAAGAAGAGGAGGCAATGATTACATTTACAGAAAAGGAGGTAGTGGGCGGCGGTGGTGGTGGTGGTGGATAGTGGTGGTAGTTGTAGTGAGTGGGTAGGGGTTATCAGCATATTTTCTAAGAGCTACTCGTATAATACTTGCACGCTTCTTGGGTGTGATATCCATAATAAATTTATAGTCTAATAATTCACAGGTTTGCATTTGAAATTTTTTCATGTTCCTTAATGGAACATAAAACCTCCTGAGCTCAAAAATGAATGTATTTTTGTTCAATCAGGTCAGATTTTCTCAGTACAGCATACACCATTTTCAGTGAGATTACTTCAATTTTCCTGAAATTTAAAAAAAAAATCTTGCTTTATCTTATAATGCATTATTATTGTTATATCATAGAAACAGGAATAAACGCATGTAAACTATTATCCTTTTAATAAAACAAAAAATTAAAGTGCATCACGCTTCAAAAACCAACAGTAGTCAGCAAGCATGTTTACGTTGCTTGAAACTTGTTAGGAGCTGATTGACCAGGGCAACATACTCTGGGCTTCTTTTAATCCCTAGAAAATTGTTAACTTGAGGTTTAAAAGCTTTTCAGGCATCTTTTTATATGCCCGTTATTGATGCTTCAAACTGCTAATCTCTCATCAAGTTCCTGATCTGAGGTCCATCAAAAATTCCCGCATGGCGCTTAGCGTCACTGATTTGTGGAAATTTTTGAAGAAGAAATTTAAAAGCTTGGCTATCTTTATTAACGGTTTTGACATATTTTTTCATCATACCAAGCTTTATATGCTGTGAAGGAAGCAGTATTTTCTTTGAAAATAATGAAATTATAGAAAAGTACTTCTACAATTCTAACGGATAACTTTTTAATTTGCACTGAAAGTAGCAAAATAACAAAGTTTTACTTATTCTATTCTATATGAATTGTTTTCCTCCGTCCAAAATATTGGACGCACTCCTTTAATGGGCAAAACTGGAATCTGATAAAAGGGACAGTTAAAAAAAGTTCTGTTTTTTAATCTAAAGCAACTTATATATTATTTCCCCTTATCGGCAGCCATATCTTTTTATTTCCTATTATCGACCTCCAATTTCTTGTTAAAGGATTTTTTTCTATGTAATTTTATTTTTTTAGAATTATTATTTTCACTCTACCTCTTGTCGAAGAAGATGCTGTGGCATTAGGTTATGTTGTGGAAACAAAATGTTCAGGCCTCCAGATTGTCAACTTTAAATGAATTATTGGTGTTTTGTAAATTAAATATTTTTTAATTTATGTTTTATTAACAAATTAATATTTAGTAAAAAAAATAGTTGCCGTAAACACCTACGGCTAAAGATGATATGGAAAGCTACGTATCGAAACTAGTCCCGTTCTAATAAACTTTATGCTCCCAACAAAGGGTTCTCTGTATATATATATATATATATATATATATATATATATATATATATATATATATATATATATTAGGTTGAGGAATAAGTTCTTGTGGTTTTTTTAATGTCGTGTTGATTTAGGTTTTGTTTGACGTGATTTGTGCACATATTAAGAAACAATAATAAATAATCAGAGCAAAATTTGCAAAGGTTAGGCTACGCCTCTTAAATGTAGACTATTAGGCTTTTGCTTAGGCTACGTCTTGAAGTTGAGTAATAAGTCATTGCAGTTTATTTAAAAGTTGTGTTAATTTAATTTTTGTTCTGTTCCCTCAAAATGGAATGTCAAGTTGAAAGAAAGGCGCATTTTCGACTGTTGTTTTTCATTTTCAATCGAGACGGGAACAATGCAAACGCAACCAAAGCTTGTCGCGATATTTGCGCTGTGCACTGAGAAAATGCTTTATCAGAAAGGACAGCGCAATGGTGGTTTTCTTGTTTCAAAAACGGTCATTTCAATCTTAATGAAGAAGAACGTTCTGGTCGCCCCATTAAGTTGGATAAAGATCAATTAAACAAACTTCTTTATCAAAATCCTCGTCAATCGACTAGAGAATTAGATGTACAATTGGTGTGTGATCAGAAAAACTGTAGTGAATCACCTTCATTTGATGGGGAAAGTTCAAAAACTAGGTGCATGGGTTCCGCACGCTTTGAGCGAAAGCAACAAACTTCAACACTCCACGATTGCCGCAGGTTTGCTTTCTGGTCACAAGGGTACTCGTGGATAAAAGGACAGATCTCTTCACCGCATTATCACTGGCGACGAAAAGGGGTGTGTTTATGTCAACATGAACCATCGAAAACAATGGCTTAGCCCCAATAAAAAAACCCTTCCGCAATTAAAGCAAGGACTTCATCCACGAAAGACGATGCTGTGTGTGTGGTGAGATTGTGAAGGCATCATTCTCTATGATCTCCTTGCAAACAACGAGATTGCCAATGCAAAACTCTACGTTCAACAAATGTATCGACTCGCCGAAGCTATTCGTGAAAAGCGACCTCATCGACGTTATGGAGTCCTTTTGCAACAAGACAATGCTCGTCCTCACCTTTCCAATATGACAAAAGACGCCATCCAAACGCTTACTTGGGAAATCCTGTCGCATCCTCCATATTCGCCAGACTTGGCTCCATCGGATTTCCAACTGTTCCGTTCGCTCTCCAACAATTTGCGCGGCGTTTCGTTCAATACTGATGTGGAATTAAGAACCTGGTTAGACGAATTTTTCGAGTCGAAATTCAGAGATTTTTATTGCAGAGGCATCGAAAAACTAGTTGAACGTTGGGAAGAAATCGTAAATAACAAAGGAGAATACATTAATGATTAAATTGCATATTGTTATCAATTAAAATGATTTTTTCTAAAATTGTTAATATTAATGAATAAATTTGATAAAACCGCAAGAACTTATTCCTAAACCCAATATATACAGATACACCCACAAAGTAAAAGTTAAACACGATTCCGAGCGCTTTCGTCTTTATTCTTAAAGTGCTTTTCAAGGAATGGACAGGAGGCTGGACATACTTTATCTTAACTAGGGAAAGGTGGAATTAGACTACCCACCTCAGAACCTCAATTAGGTACCAAATCCTGAAACAACTTTATTCGAGATTTTATGTAAGTAGTGATAATGGGGTCTAGCATGAACAAACCAGGGCTAAGATTAAAATTTGGGAACGCGTTAATGGAGATACATTCTAATATATTTCTCGAAATATAATTACTGCATTTTATAACTGGTTTGGCACTGTTCCAGTTAAGATTGTACATATGTAAAAAAAGCGCAGATTGTTCATTGTGGTTACGTACATTGGCTTGATGTTACTTAACCCGAACATCTAGTTTTCTCCCGGTTTGTCCATAATAACATTTTTGGCACTTGTTCCAGCCTATCGAATAAACAATGCCAGGTTGGGGGAGTGAATTTTTCACAGGATGCGATAAATTGTAGTCTCGTACTTAAAAATAACATTTATGTTCAGAGGCCTAAGTAAACGAGGTAATTAAATGAAAATATGGTTATAGGGTAAAACTAATAAGTTTTTGGCCGGAAACTTTGGGATATTAACATTAGTTTAATAATAAGAACGCTTGGCGGACCTATAACAATTGTCGAGAAAGTACAGAGGGTAGCACAAATTTATCCCTATTTCATATATTCTCTCGACTTGTTTGCTTAGGTATTCTGGTGGGACAATTCTAAGGGCACGCAAAAACATAGAGGAGAAAACACTTTGTTTTAATGTTATTATGGTGGTAAGAATAAAAATGTATATAAGAGTCTATAGCTGTGGGTTTTCTATATATTAAATATTTGAAACTATGGTTTGTCCGATGAATTAGAATACCTAGGAAGTGAGTGTGCGATCTTTTTCAACTTCTAAAGTAAATTTAATCGAGGGCACTAAGGTGTCAATTTTAGTAAGAAATGAATTAATATTTCAATTATTAGGCCAAAGGCAAAGGATGTCATCAACATATTACTTTCAAGCTATAGGGTTTCATTAATTTGGGGAAGTATTCTAGATTCGAAGAATTCCATGTATAGGTTTGCGAGTACAGGGACAAACAATTCCCCATTGCCATTCCAAAGGTTTGGCGATAAAATTTTCCATTAAAGGTAAATTTGAAATTGTTGATGCCAAGAGCAATGAGTTTAATGAAGGTAGAAGCGGGTATAGGGAGAGCAACTATGTCAAACCGTTCTTCAAGGAAATTCAAGATATCAGGTACGGGAACTTGAGTAGAGAGGGAACAAACATCGAAACTGACCAGGCTAAAATTATTAGGGTAGGTGAGCTCATTAAGTTTACTAATGAGGTGCATATTATTGATAATATGTGAATTGGAAATGGTCATAACCAAAGGGCTTAGTGGAGAGGTTAACCATTTTGATAAGGTATAGGAAACACACCCAACAGAGCTAATGATGGGGCGCTTTGGATTATCAGGTTTATGGGCTTTAATAACACCATAAAGGTAGGGGAGGGAAGCATTTGAAGATTTAAATTTGCTAATGAGGTCAGGGAATCCTTTAAGTAGAGTTCGAACAGTTAAGTGAAATTCTATGTTTACCTGCTCATTAGGATCCCTTCTCAGGGTCTCATAAGGTTGAGATATCCGAAAGTAAGATATTCATCTTATCTTAATATAGGGATTTGTCAATTAATACAACGGTGGCAGATTTTTCGTCGGCCTTACAAACACGAATGTTCTTATTATTACTAAGGGAACTTATCGCCTTTTGAAACTTAACAGGATAATTATTGTTCAAATGGCTTAAGCATTTATAAACATAACCTTTAGCAATGGAAATATCATTACGGGACACTCTTACTGAATTTTTCTAAATGGCAAATGCGGTGACAATTTTAACACCATTCGGGGGAGATGGGAGAGAAAATTTGAGCCCATAACCTAATGAGTTGTACGTATCAGTATCAAACTCTTGAGTCGAAAGTTAATAACATTGTTAAGGGAGCTATTTTTTGTCCACTCACTGTTGGCAATGAGACGTTGTAACTTGGTAGAGTGTCTATTTTTCTCATTTAGTCAGCTTATCCTTAACTTGTAACAAATTCCATCACATAGGGAGTTTAGCCACATGCTAGGCATGTTTTCAGAGAAGGTGCGATTGCTTACAGTAAGATCAGAGAAAGCTTGCTGAACCTAAACACTCTGCCAAGTTACAGCGTCTCATTGCAAACAGCGAATGGACAAAAAATAGCTCCCCCTAACCATGTTATTAACTTTTTGACTCAAGAGTTTGATACTGATACATACAACGGTTAGATTATCGGCTAAAATTTTCTAGATGTCCGGGTTAAGTAATATCAAACCAATGTACGTAATCACAGTGAATAACTTGCGCTTTTTCTACATATGTACAATCTTAACTATAACACTAACTGGAACAGTGCCAAACCAGTCATAAAATGCCGTAATTATATTACGAGAAATATATTAGAATGTATCTCCATTAACGTGTTCCCAAATTTCAACCATAGCCCTGGTTTGTTCATGCTAGACCCCGTTATCACTACATACATAAAATCTCAAATAAAGTTGTTCAGGATTTTGTACCCCCTAATTAAGGTTCAGAAGTGTGTAGTCTAAGCCCCCCTTTTACTATTCAAGGCAATGTATGTTCAGCCTCATGTCCATTGCTTGAAAAGGTCTTTAAGAATAAAGACGAAAGCGCTCGGAATTGTTTTTCACTTTTACTTTGTGGGTGTATCTGTATAACTTTGACTCATAGGCATTTTGTGACCTTTTTTCATATATATATATATATATATATATATATATATATATATATATATATATATATATATATATATATATATATATATATATATTCATATATATATATATATATATAAATATATATATATATATATATATATATATATATATATATATATATATATATATATATATATATATATATATATATATATATATATATATATATATATATTCTAAAGACAAAGCTGAAGGATGGTCAAGATATTAAAATGAATACGGGAATAATTATTTCATAAAGTATTCAGATAAAACGGGAGATCAAATTTGAGGCCTTAATATGGATCAAGGGATGAGATTTGATTCTTAGATAATGCTGAATAATAATAATTATTATTATTTATTTCTTATTATTCACTTAAATATTTTAAGCGAAAAGCAAGGAAAGCAGTTTACCTAGGAGGTTTTGGACATGTTTGTCAAGAAATTTGTAATCTAATTTAAAGTGAAATGTTTTAAAAGGTAAATGGTAACTAGGGCAACATTCCTGCCTCATGACAGACCGCTTGCGTCAAATTACAGCGTTTTTATATATTATTATTAACCTTTATCGTCTTTGGTAAGGTAAGGAAAAGCAAAGCGAACTGTGACAACCTTAGCAAACGATACAAAAATGTATGGAGAAGCCACGGTAACGAAACCTTTAATATTTAAAAAGCCGTAAGAGTATGTATTACCTGGCTTAAATCGAGTTCAAATATTTTAATATAAATGAATATAATATTTGTAATTTCAAATCAAACAATTCCTCAGGTCGAGACTTAAATGATTGAGCAGAACTCCAATGTGTATCAATGAATGTTATATTTGTTTCTTGATGTCTTGTGATTTATTGTTACTCCTCATGAAGGTGCAATGTGCAGGCATAGACCAAGCATCTGGATGTGTGTCACACCTCCCTCGTCCCAATGCTCGAAGTCGTCTCAAACTAGATTCAACTTTTTTGCCTTTATTCTTTCTAGACATTTTCTCTCTACTCTTATTTTGACTCTTTCTTCACACGACCCTTCCGGCCTATTCTTTTTGATTGGTGGCTAATTTTTCAGTCTAGTCGCTGACCTGCTTTCATAGACTCATCCCTGGTTGAAACTGAAGCGGCTGGAAGGGGTTCATCCCCTCCCTATTTTTTCCTGATCTGTGTCACTGGAGGTAATACATATTAACTCTTTTCGCCATTTTCTCCTACAGGTCGACCGCTTCCAGCCCAATAGCCGAAGTTTGCCATCCTGCCCCTAATGCCTGCAAGATGACATCCGGCTATATAATTTCTAAACATTTTCACTTTCTGTAGTTTCAATTTCTTTGCACATCTTTTCTTACATTCTTTCTGCCGATCCTCTCGTTTGTATTGCGCTTTTAATTCGACAAAATTCCTTTATTTGTGTAATTATTGTAGTATATAACTATTAAATGTGTGCTAATTTAAATCAGTTTTTAAGAGATATGATAAAATTAAGGATGCCAAATGAATCCCTTAAATAAAAATAAGGCAAATTCAGCCCCAATAATTCCTCATCTATCGACAGCTAAAATATTGACCTCCAACTTAATTGTGTTGCATGAATTGACCACACGAGTGAATTAACGAACTTGTTTTGACTCCTTCCATGTGGTGGAGTTGTGAGAGAAAATCCCAACGCACACGCAGATAACGAGGGAAAGTTAGAGAAACATTAAACGATACACATTAAGAAGAACTCGCAGAGGCAATGAAAGAAATACACGGATAAGAACCTATATTCCTAGGAGAAACGAAAGGAAATGGCCAAATCAAATTCCAAACTGGACACATTTATAAATAAAATGACTCGAAATATGCCCTTTCAATCCTAAAGTGGGCACTTTCATAAATAACATAATCCTTAATATGACATCAAAATCCTACACAAGGGACATTTATATATAAAATAACTCATGGGATGACCTTGAAATAGAATGAAGAAATTGGTTCAATGCAAACCGGGCAAAATCGTCCACTGAAGTGGGTATAGTGGAAATGTCTTGGGAGGCCTTTGTTTGGCAGGAAGATGAGAAAAGCTGCTGATGATGGTGATTAAAAAACATAATGAAAAATATCTAATGAGGTTTTCGAACCTTAACACACGTTTAATTTGCACTCTGTCTGTATTATAAGTCTCCCACACACACACAGCCGTCATCTCTATTGGCTTAGAAACGCAGGAAGATTGGAACTAGGCCCAATTTAACGACATATATAGTAATATCTATTAAAGTGGTGTGAAGTGTGGAGTTAATCTTGGTCAATTAATTGATTAAAATTTGATCCATCTATTGGTTAACCTTGGTTGAATTGTTAATTGTTTACTAATCTTGGTTCCGATTCTGGAGTTTAAAAGGTGAGAAATAAGTATTGCAAACCTACTTGCGAAGTGTATTTGTTCCCGGTCCAATTTTTTATTATTTTTTGTTAATTGATTTTTGAGTGACCGTGTTTATCTATTATTTTTTTCCCCCACGGAATTGAATTGTTGTCCTTCAAGGCCTGATCTCATGCCGTAAGTTAAAGTTATAGTAAAAATATATTATTCTTCTTATTGCTGTGCTAAGATTGCTGTAACTCTTGTCATAATCACAGTGAAATCTCTACCCCAAAAGCTCTCTTGCGAGTGTTTCGCCCTCTTTGTTGTTTGTGTTTTCTTTTCTTTAGCAAAAGTATTCGCACTCTCGTTCGTGCGTAAATAAATTCATAATTCCACAATATTCATTGTCGTGCCTTAATTTAATTTTTGTTGTTGTGCCCGTAGCGTAAAACTAGCATCATATCGTCGTTTAAAATTTCCAAGACTTAAGGAGAGTCAATCGGACTAAGTGGCAAATATATGATAGCCTACATCCAGGAAGAAGATAGAAGATAAAGAGCAGAAAGAGGCGACAGAGAAGAAAAGGAATGAGGTTGCACATTCATTGTTTTATCCGATGACCTACTTTCCCTTGTGGCTCCGGACCACGATAAGTTTGCCGTAGTTTCTGATTACCTTGGGGGCGCCAATACATTCCCCATTGTTTACTGCTACATTGAGTGCGCATATTTCACTAGTTGGGCTGAAGTCGTCGCAGCCTCCATCAAGTTTTGTGCGGTCCTAATTGGTCAGTAGCCCAGGGTTTCTTCCGCTCACCTGGCTCAACCCGTTACTACCTGTTCTGGCGCGAAGAAGGAACTGAAATCCCCTACACCTCTGAAACTCCCGTGTGCCACCGAATCCCAGTAAGTGATGAGCCATGACTTTACCAAAAGCCAGAGCGAATGTGAGTCTTTTCGTCCCTTGTGCTCAAAAGCCCAGAACAAAACGCGTGAAACTGTCCCAGGGAATAAAGTGATTTCCATCCTCATCAAGTACGGCCTACTATATCGCTTGTGCACCAAAGAAAACAACACTGAGTCCACCACACTATGTGTACCCTGCTCCCACGTCCCTGCAATCCTGCAAACGGCTCACGATAGCCTATTTTCTGGTCACTTTAGCCACACCAAGACTGCTCAGAGGATCTTCAAATATCTTTATTGGCCTGGCGTGACCGACATAATTCTGCCATGTTGTCGTTCTTGCAACATTTGCTAAAAGCCAGCAATAAAAGGACGAGTCAGAAGTATGCTTTTGCATAGGGGACAGCTAATCTCTGGACTCTTCTCCCAAGTACCTATTGACTTGATCAGATCGATCCACCCCCCCGTCGAGTTAAGGACATTGATACGTTTTAAAGCTGGTTGATTTCGCCACTTGATTCTCCGAGGCTGTGCCACTCAGGAAAATCGATAGCATCTCTTGCGCCGAAGCACTTATTTCCATCTGTTTCCGTGTGCGCCTACCCAAAGAAATCCTCTGAGATCGTGGTCGTCAATTCACCTCCGAATTAATGGAGTACGTTGGTAAATTATTGATGATCAAGCTTCTGTTTACCACTCATTTTTACCTGAGTGGGAATGGAATGTGAGAGAGGCTAAATGGAAGCCTCAAGGCCATTCTAAGGAAGTTATGTGCAGATCAGCCCAATGAATGGCCTGCTTCCTTCTGGTGCCCTTTTTGCCTACCGAGAAATCCCCCATTGTAAATTAGGATTCGACTCCTTTGAACTTTTATATGGTAGGAACGTCAGAGGCTCAATGAGTATCCTAAAGAAACTTTATTCCAATTAAAAATTGAACAAAATATCCAGGCTTCTTACTCGTATATACTGGATTTAAGAAAGAGGATAGAAAAGTGTGCCTAAATTGCGTCTCAGGATGCCGAAATCGATTTTGACAAGTATAAGACATACTCCGATTGCAAGTCCAAAGAAAGGAAATTTAAGCCCGGTAAAAAAGTTTGGCTTCCTCTCCCCACGGACAACAACAAATTGTTAGCCAGTGCAAGGGCCCCTACCACATACTCGAGAAGTGTCGCACCGTCGATTACCTTATTGAAACCCCTTCAGGAAGAAAGCTTTTTTATGTTAATATGCTCAAGTGGTACCACCAGGGCGCGAGCATCCACCAGGTAGTTGCAATCAACGAAGAATCGTCAATGAAATCTAGCTAGCCCCTGGATCCCTTTTGAGTAATTCAAGTCGCCTATGTGAGGCAAGAAAAAGAATATTCGTTGCATGTTTTGAGCGACTTTAATAATTCTCCGCCTGCGAAAATTAAGATATGCGACCAGCTATCATCTCTTCAATAGAATCAACTGCAAGCGCTCCTGAGTCGTTTTGATGACGTCATCACCAAGATACAGGGTTGCGCTACCCAGTCTGAGCACAATATCCAAATAAACACCATGGAGCCCACCTGTTCCAAACCCTACACCTCCGAGAAGTATTCAATAACGAAGTAGATAAACTTCTAAGGTTGCAAATCATCGAACCTGCGGAGAAGAGCTAATTTTATCCCACTGTCATGGTGAAGAAGGTGGATGGTTTTTATCGAATGTGCATCAATTTTAGGAAGCTTAATTCAGTCACCATATTCGATGCCGAATTAATCCCCACCATAGATCAGAACCTCCAACTTTTTGAGAAGGCCAAGTTCATCTCCGATTTGGATTTATTCTAGACATATTATTAGAATCCCCTGGGGGAGAAAGTAAAGAAATTTACTGCTTTCTTCCCTGATAAGGAGATTATGCAGTTTCAACAGCTCCTTTTTGGTCTGGTGACGGCTTGCAGCAATTATAACCGGATGGTGAGGAGGATTTTAAAAGTCTTATCCAACGTCACCTTCTATTTTGATAATGTTTATGTGGCCACCAAAATTGTGATCAACACTTGACCACCATTGAGGCCTTTCTCTATCGCCTCCGGGAACACAATTTGACAATTGGCTCTAGTAAATGTCACTTCGCTTTTGGCACTATCAATTACCTCGGCTTTCATATCGGGAATAATCGGTTATTGCCCCACAAGGAAAGATCCGGGATATCGTGGACATGCCTCTGCCCACTAACAAAAAGCACCTGCAATCCTTCACAGGATGTGAATCGTTCTATAGTCACTTCATTCCCAACCTCGCGACTATCTTCTCTTCTTTATATGAGCTATTAAAGAAGAAGGCCGCCGAACGCCTTGAGTGAACGCCATTTTCGACTCACAGCTTTAACCAACTCAAGGAGAAGTTGGCATTCGCTCTTTTCCTCCGCCTCCCTAACCGGGACAAACTGTTTGACATTCACACCGACGCCAATAATGATGGTATAGGATGTGTCCTCCACCAGTATGAGAATAACGTCGAAAATTTCCCTTTTGCTTCTGCAAGCACAAAATTACTCGCGCGCGAGAAAAATTTATAGGGTAATTGAGAGAGAAGGGCTCGCTATAATTTGGGGATTCCGTAAATTTAGAATGTATTTAGGAGGCAAGGAATTTCCAACACATTTACAAACATATTAGACCATGTTTATCAACCTTCCTTAGGTCAACTTTTCAATGATGACATACCAGATGGTGTAATCTTGCAACCAGACAATGCTCCATGCCACATATTTGGAATCTCAAAGGGTTGCTTTGAATAGAAAGGGTTGACGTTGATGGAATGGCCACCTCAATCTCCAGACCTCAATCGCATTGAAAATTTGTGGTTACAATTGGGCAGAGAAGTGAAGGTGCACAAATATTCCTCAAAAAGTGACTTAACGGCTAACTTCATGAAGAGGGGCAGAAAATTGAGCCAATCACCTGTGCCAACTTAGTCTCAAGTATGCAACAACGCATAAAAGCGGTTATAAAAGCAAAATGAGGACACATCCAATATTAATTATTGATAGAATATACGCAAAAATGTTTATTTGCATTATTTCATGTATGAAATAAATGAGTTTCAATCATATTCTTCACTTTTTCAAACCTGGCCCATAATTTTGGCCAATGCTGTATCTGTATTTATGTCCTTTTGCCTCGTTCGCTCGATCAATATATTATTACCCCGTCCTTTTTCACGGTTATAAAAGCAAAATGAGGACACATCCAATATTAATTATTGATAGAATATACGCAAAAATGTTTATTTGCATTATTTCATGTATGAAATAAATGAGTTTCAATCATATTCTTCACTTTTTCAAACCTGGCCCATAATTTTGGCCAATGCTGTATCTGTATTTATGTCCTTTTGCCTCGTTCGCTCGATCAATATATTATTACCCCGTCCTTTTTCACCTTCACGTCTTTCCTTCTTTGCTATTTCTCCTCTTTTTACTCTTCTTCTGTTTGTTTTATTTTTACTCTCTTTCTCTATCCTATGTTTTCCCGTCGTTCTTCTTCTACAATTATGATTTTTTCCTTTATCTTTTAATTTGATCTTGTCTCCTATTTCCACCTTTCTACCTATTACTTTTCTCTTTCCCTTTCCAACGCCTATTCTCATTCGTTTTTGTTTTCTTTAGCCTTGCATCCTAATTTTTCCCCCTACCTTAACCATAAACTTCCGCTCAGTTTACGCCTTTTTTCTCACACACCATTAATCCTTTTTCCCTTCTCATTTTACGCTTTCTCTACTCTCCTTCGACCAATTCTCAAGTTTCCCTTCTTTTCTTGACATTCTTGGTTCCTTTCGCTCTCTCTAACCTCTTATTACAAGTTTCTTTCTTCCACCATTTGCTCTGAATCATTTTGTCCCTCTCTTTCGTACTTTGTCAATACTATTTCTCTCTCTTTCTATATACTTTCCTTTCTCTCCTCCCTATCATACACTTTCATGTTTCATCGCTCTCATTTTTCCACCCTACTCTCTTTCCATATTCTCTATTCGCTCATCTATCTACTCTCTCTTCATAACTTCATTTTACTTCTATTTCTTCTTTCTTTACTCATATTCTATTCAATATTGTTTCCCCTTTATCTACACCTCTCTTGATTCTCATCTATCTGCCCTTCTCTCGTTTCTCCTTTCTTTTCCACTAAAGATCTCTCCTTCAACCACTTTTGTTTCCTTCTCTTTCTTTTATTCTAACTTCTCTCTTCTTTCCATCCTTTCTTCGCATTTCACCCATCTTATTTCCCTCTCTCGTCTCCAGTGCCATCTTTTTCCCCTTGAAATAACATAATCCTTATTTTCAATATTTTTATCAAACCATTCCTTATATTTCAATGAACATTCATCCTCTTATTTTCGATCTTTCTTCTTATCATCCCTTCAATCATATTTGCTTCCTGCGAAGATATTCCACCCCTCTTTCCCGAATCTCTCACATACCGGGTTTTGCAAAAGTTCTGTTGCACTCGAATTTTTTTAATTTTTCGAGAGGTGTAAAAGAAAAATCACGTCAAACAAGCTTAAAGTTATAATTTTATACCACGTGTGATTAAAACGTCATTTCTCTCTGTTCTGGTTTCTTGAGATGCAAGTGTAAAAGTGACGAGATCTCTGCTCTACTGCGCGCGGGCCATACCAAGATTGACATCGCCAAGCGGCTCAACGTCCGTCGGATCTTAGTCTACAGAGCCATGGAAAGTCTTAAAAATGGAGAAGACCTCAAATATCGAACTCGTTAAGGCAGACTTCAAGTTGTCCAGCGTTGGACTGTGAGAAAGGCTTTCGAAAGTTCTCCGAAGCTGAATATGACTGGCCAACGAAGAAAAGCATCTCTGTAGCCAGAGTTCAGAGCCGTTAAGGTGGAGGGTAGAAAGAGCTTGACGTCCTTCAAAATGCCTCTGCTCACCGACCCCATGCAACAACAACATAGGGAACACTATCATCACCTTCTCAATGATATGAAGAATTGTGTGAATGGAATTCTAATTTTTTTCTGATGAAAAATCCTTTACGGTCGATTTGATCATCAACAAGCAAAACGATCCCCGCGTTAAGCTTTGACCAGGACATCTACCAGATCCGCTACGTGTCCACGACCATGCACTCAGCCTCCTTCATATTGTTTAGCGTCGTGGCTTTGAATGTTAGAAGATCCCGCCGATGTGGTTCGCGGCCGATTACAGTGAGATTTTGGCCAAAAAGGTTCTGTCCTAGGTTAGAAAGATTACGAAGAAGGTGGACTACATCTTTCAGCAGGACAGTGATTCGGCTCACACGACCAAGACCACGCAAGAGTGTTTGAGGTCGAACATGAACTTCTGGTGGAAGGACTTTATCCGATGCAGTTACTTGACCTCAATTCTATAGACTACAGCGTGGGGGCGCATGTCGAGGGCAAGGCTTGCATTGTCGGCCGCAGCAATCTCAACCATCTAAAGTCCTCCCTCAACCGACAATTAGCTAGTATGTGAAAGGATTTCGTTTGCAACGTGTGCGCGGCCTTGAGGTCTCGCCTGGACTGAGTGTTCATCGCCTAGGGTGTCCACAATGATTAATATTACGATGTAAATACATATTTTTATGGTAAAATGATAAAAATGTCTCAAGCTGCATCGAAACTACCATTGTGTCTTTTGTTGTGAGCGTCGTAAAAAGTGCAATAGGACTTTTGCAATACTCGGTATTTCGCCTTCATCTCCAAATTTACCTTCCCTTGTTTACAATTCGTTCCACTTTTCTCATCTTTCATTTATTCCGACTTTATCTTCATATTTTCGACTCAATGCAAAAATTAATTTTCTTTTCGTTAATTAAATTGGAGCGTTTCCCTCTCTTATAAGAATTTCTGTTATGGCGTTTAAAGGAGAGAAATGCCTTCCATACTCCTAGGATGGGAGAGATTTCACCAAGACACAAAGCGAATCCCACTCTTCATTTTAACAATTAATTCCACTTGGCCAATTAAAATAAATGCGATGGCCCAAAAAAACACGAAAACAAATTTTATGCTTTAGAGAATGTGATGTATGGGTTTGGTAGGATGAAGTAAGTTCTTAGAAAATGGTGTCATTTGTTACTGATTTGGGAATTAATACCGAGTTTTGGTACTACTCTTGGGGCAGCCATATGGATTTCTTGATTTAGCTTTGCCGCTGCCGGTTTGTTTCTACTGTGAATGCTTGGTATTTCCAAGGCACTGACTGCAAAATAGTAGAAAGCTCTCTTCTGCTTGATTGTATGCTGGGTAAAGGTAATCAGAGTTTTCCTCAAAGGTAAAAGGAATATTGGAGCTGGATTCAATATTCATTTTTCGGGGGGAACTTGGAAAGGCTTCAAATGTCATTTCTTGATAATAAAATTTCTCTTTAAGTGACTTACAGCTCTTGTTTTACATACACAGTCCGGATATATGCATGCAGTATTTTAACATTCATTTATGATTAATTTATATATTTGAGTAGTTTGTATAATATTATATTTATTCTCTCTACTTACAGTATTTTACAAATTCTTACACAATTATAGTTATATAATTGGTTTTTAATAATAGAAAAGTGACTAATATGACATTTTCTTTTATATTGTGACAAAAAAGCGAATTACTCTTTAGGCGCCTTAAATAAACAAACCGAGTTCATATTAGAGCGCTAAATATATTTAATATGAATTAAACATAATAATATATTTCCTCACTTTACTTAATTTAATTCATTTACAATGTTTAATATATCTATATAATCTTAGAATTGTCGGATCATTGATCATAAGCAATTCAATAAGATTCTGTAGATTCCTTTAACATATTCCTTAGATAGAGGTGGACTAGATATAGAGCGTTTTGATAGGATTTAAATAGAAGTTTTGGAGATTAATTTATATTATTTTTTATTCTAATCAAAGAGATCTTATCTTACAGATGCAAAATTAAGCCATAATATTATTTGTTTCCTAAATTCATTCCCTTTATGGTTACCAAATTTCACATTTTATCTTATTTTAATGCGCTAAAACAAGTATCCTTTTTATCGTCAATTAAACTCGATTTATATTAAATATATAAAAGAAATAAGATTAAAATTATTATCTCTCTTTCGTGTCTTTTTTAAGTTCGCTTAAAGTTTTTTCAAATAAGAGAAAGAAAAATTTATTTAGTTACTTATACAAATTTAAATTTGTTTAGGAAAATGAGAGATATTTGAGATATTTAAACTCGGCTGTTTAAATTATGTAACGTTATGAAATATTTAGATTTTACGTTGCCGGTATTTGCTCGTTTAAATTTAATTAATTACATTATAGGTCAGGCATTTGATTCTTTTTCCCACGCTTACACCCTGGTCAAGTTTTCTGGCAAAGGAGGCAAAGAAAATTTCGAGTTGGACAAACGTGATTTTTTTTCCCGCAACTTTGCTTTACTGATTTGTTCGGAAGAATACTCTGCATAAACACCGAAGATGTTCTACCTGAAGAAATATATGCGCTTACAGGGTTGATTGGAAATTCTTCCAGTTCCTTGTGAGTGAGGTAGTTTCCCCACTGGACATATATTAACCATCGTTTTAATTCTACTTATTTCCAACAAGCGCTACATAAATTGGTCACCGCCAAAGTTTTAGAAGCAGTTGGCACAAGGAGGTAGTGATCCCCTGCAGGAGACCCCGTCAGGGGGCCAGAATAGGGGGGTCGATTCTCGGCCACGAACCCGAACCCAACTGCAGACTGCTGATAGGGCTAGGCTCAGCTACTCGTAGATAGGGTGAATAAGGAGAGTACGACAATTGGAAGGTAGGAGAGATAGTAGTAAGATATATAAATAGCTCTCTTACCTACAGAGCAGGATAATATTTCCTTTCCAGAGTTAACTACTAGGAGCCCCACAATAGTGGGGCATACTAGTTATAAAGATGGACTGACCCGAAGATCTTAAGGGACTGTCCCGACGACTTGTGCCGAGCGGGAGGAAAAGGACACCGCAACGAGTGGTGCAAACAATATTCACGGATCTCTCAATACCGCTAATTAAATGCGTCGAAACCACTAAATGATTCAGGATTTGGAGCAGCTACTTTTGACGGCTAGGGAGAATCACCTTGAAGAAACTCTACCTATAAGCAAAAACCCCACCGCAAATCAACGCAAACTAGAGCTTCGTCTGCAGGAAAGTGGAAGCATGGGTGGTCGTTTATTCCTGTGAGGAAATAAAAGAGGAGATAATAGTTAAACAAAGATGGAGTTTTAAATTTAAAGAACACACCCACGTTTAAAGTAGTGTGTGAGACGAAGGAGATGGCATCAAAACCCAAGAAAAAGGATTAATATCTTTCAGTAGGATGATTCCCCCTACTAATATACAAAGGGGCACATTTGTAAACATTCCGATGTGCTTTAACTGCTATGCCATTGAAGGACATACTTAGGCCAATTGCCCCCCAAAAAGACAAATTATTTGTTCAGAGTGCGCCAGAGAGGATCATGACTTTAGAAGCCGCAATAACACTAGGAAAAAGTGTTAACTGTAGAGAAAACAACCTGACGATGGCAATGCTATGCCAAAAAAGAAAAAAAGGTAATTAAAAGAAAGGAGAAAGAACAACAAGAATGAAGCTTATGGGAGGCAATACCTCTTATGCAGCATTAGCAAAGATACAGAGAAAAACTACAGCGCCACTACATAAAACTTTAGGTGGTATTTTGGGGAAAATATATATATGTGTGATCCAGGCTCATGTACAGAATGCTCTACAACCTAGTAACTACAAGAGAACACTAAACGTAATTCTAAAGGCCAATGGACTAGAAACAATAATACTGAGGAACACAATTTTTGTTGAGGTTGGTCTGACAGCTGTTTTTAACTAATTTCTCGGTGCTGAATATAAAACTGATCTCCGTTTTTGAACTTTTTCAAATATTAACAAACAATGAAATATGAAAGAAACAGGCATGATTGCAACGTTTATTTAACACTATTATGTTTTAAGAAAGTATATAGCTACTGTAATTATATAATTATAATTGTGTGCAAGTAGTTAAAGTAAAAATTACGTTTATAGCTCTTTCTAGAGTGGTCAACTTGAGGACTATCGCGTTTGATGTTTCAACAATAGTCAGCCATCATATGTACATCCCATCTACCCTGATGACGTTCTTCCATAACCTTCAAATCTTGGTGAAATCGTTCACCTTGCTCTTCGCTAACAGCACCAAGACCATCCGGAAAGCTGGCAAGATGGTGATGCAGAAAATGCAGTTTAATACTTATGTTGCAAGCAAGCGCCTTGTAGCTCTCCAGTAGATTTTGAAATTTTTTTGTATAATTACTTGCACGTGTATTTTCAAGAAAGTTTTTGACGACGTCTTTGAATGATAACCAAGCATTCTTCTCAAGTTTTGACATAGTTCTGGTGAACTGTTCATCTTTGAACCATCAAAGACACCGGCCTTGATTTTTTCAATTGACAGACCAGGAAATGTCAAGATGATGTACTTGAAACAGTCGCCATCAGTTGGCAATGCCCTTACAAACTGCTTCATTAAACCTAGTTTTATGTACAGAGATGGGAATATTATATTATTCCTGTCAACAAGTGGCTCATGTAGAATGTTGGGATCTCCAAGTTTAAGATCAGATCTTGGAGGCCAATTAGTCTCAACAAAATGCTTCCCTCGAGTTCTGCGCTCCCACATACAGAGAAAGCAGGGATACTTTGTGTACCCACGTTGCTTACCAATCAGGAAGCACACAATTTTAAGGGCAACACAGATGATCCAATTGTGTTTCTCATATTGCAATGACTTAATGACCCTTTTTATATTTCCACGTTCTTCACGAAGACAGATGGAATGCCCAATATGGACTGCACCAAATAAATTGCCATTGTGTAGAAGGACACACTTCAAGCTCCGCTTTGAGCTGTCAATAAACATTCGCCATTCAGTTGGATTGTAGATTGAAAGCCCTAATTCCTTCAGTAAACTAAGAATGTTATGGCAATACACAAAGCCCCTGTCACTTCGAAAGTACTGCAGGAATGTACTTTCTCTGGTTCGAAAGTATGATACTTTCGCTCCTTGTTCAAGTAAGTTTTTCTCATTTAGTCTTGATGCTAGGATTTCTGAAGCTATTTTTGATAGGCCTAAATCACGTGCCAAATCATTCAACTCGTGCTGATCAAATCCCCTACGAACCGAATCCTCATGAATTGAGAAATATGCATCATTGCTGTCACTGCGTTCGTCAACATCACTCAGATCTTGTAGAGGAGCTAGTTATTCGAAAACTGGTACTGGAATTTCAGCTGAATGAGGCATTGGCCTTATAGCTGACGGTAGATTAGGATATTCTATTTTACTTTTATTTTTCTGGTTAAATCCTGATGTTTTCACTAAAGAAAAGTAATAGTCTGTGTAATGCTCCTTTTGCTCTCGCCAAATCATAGGGTTACCAAATGGCAACCTTTCACGTGTTCCTTTGGTACACATCCGTAAACTCTCGACAAACTGCCCATGGCTTGTCTTGATCACTGAGTTTTACTTTAAAATATGCTAAATATGTTTGTTTGACAAATGCACTGATCTCTGCCATCTGACTTGGAATGGTGAAACTGCCAGTAATGTAGCAGAAGGAGTTAGGGTTGTTTAGGCATTTGCGACGAGAAGTTGCAGGAGCAGACATGATATCAAACAAAGAAAATATATACCTTTGTTAATAAAACCCAAAGAAGGAAAAAGTCCAAATCGGGGAAGAGCCCAAGCCAGAACACGCGAGAGCAAATACTGAGCCCGGCTCCCACTACCATAAGGAAAAATACACACAAACGAAACCAGGAAGCAGGTAAGAGACGGAAGTAAGTAAAACTTATTTCTACGGACGGATTCCAATGATGAAATGGAGCGGCAACGATATATGAATTACCCAACTACAATGGACAAGGAAACCCTAAACTTACTCAGATTAAAGTCAACTGATTATAAAAATCGTCTTTTGACCAACTGTCCTATAGACAAAACTCGGTCTTACGAACATACGTCTGTTTTGGACTTAGAAAAGGAGAGATACTGACACCTCAAGGGGCCAGTGGTCCTCTTAGAGCACTCTTTATATTCTCTTCTGTCAAATGGGTTTGTTTTCTCAAAGTGTGAAACCATTAATACTGTCTATAAGACATCAAATTGTTAATTTTTGAGGTATATTTAAGTCATATTTCTTTACACAATGTGGTACTACACTGCAATAGAACTTGGGGAATGCTGGAAACTATAGTTTCCCTTTTGCTAAATCGTACCCTCTTTGCCACCTAGATGATCACATAAGATATATTTAATTATCGATTCCGTCTACAGTTTGGATTTTTAGGGGATTGAAACTATTGACTTTCTCCAATTCTTACATACAAAGTTGTCAGAGATCAGAGAGAGAGAGAGAGAGAGAGAACGAGAGAGAGTGAGAAAGAGACAGACAGACAGAGATAGAGAAAGGAAGATACGCGCGGCCTCGCTCTTCAATAGAGAGAGAAAGAGAGAGACAACAGACTCCTGAGCGATCCTCTTCGTCTGGGTTAATGGAAGTGCGAACTAATGAGACGCCGTGAGACGCCGTTAGACGCCGCGATGACCTGAAATGCCGCCATTACAGAAGGCTTCGATAAGTGTGAGAGCCCAGAAGGTCCCATCTGAAGTCAGACAAAGTTCGTCTCACTGGCTTAAGAACCTTCTCGCCCTTGCACTAAAAGGCGAGTGTATTCTCGTCTGCCGATGCGTCTGAGCCTAGAATCCTCACCTTCAGAAGGAGGAGGGAAATTCCATTCAACCTCTATAAATCCTCCGGCACCAGAGTTGGAAAGCAGTATCCGCCGTATTGTCTGCCCCTTCAGTATTCGCCATCCTCCCTGATCCGTCAGTATCCGCAGAGTATCCGCCATGCTCCCTGCGCCGTCAGTATCCTCTGTCCGCCCCCGTCGGTATCTGCTATTCGCATCCCGTTAGATTCTGCACAATTCTTGCAGAATCCCTCAAGCTTCCGGTATTCTCGTTAATTCACATGAATCTACCTCGATCCGCTTCCCCGCTCCTCGACACAGCGTGCTCAGTCTCGACTCGTGTTACTCGAAAGCAAGATTTAAGTTCACCCCGTAATAGTCATTATCCAGAGACTATTGTTTGAACTTTGCGGCAAGGAAAGGATTAATCCCTCGAACCAAATCTTCGAGGTAACAGCAACGCACAACTCTCCTGTGAAAGTGCTCTCTCTTCTCCCTGCCTCTCTCTCAGTGTAAGCCTCATCATCGGCTTTGTTTACGTTTAAGGTCGTTCAAGCGTCCCTCGGTCAATATTTTCCCTTTGCTTGTGTGGTGACCGTCCCTCACCACGTCTCTCTATCCCCTTAGCTGCTGAAGACACGTATAAATCTAATATGTGGATTGATTTACATATTAGTAAAGTTACTTCTGTACCCGTTTTTCTGTTATCCCGGAACTTCAAGATAGTCGACTATTGGCCAACCTACTCTTAGTTGATTTGCACTCTGCTTATATTGTAAACTTCCCACTCACTTATAAAGCAGAAAAGGTGAATGTGACCATATTCTACGACATCTATCCTTGACTGGTGTAAGGTGTGTAGGGCTAACCTACGACATCTATTTTAATCTGGTGTAAGGTATACGGGGTTAACCTACGGCAAAGTCTTGCCTACTTTTTGATGTTTTGTGCATTGAATTAGAAGAAATCACTTATATTTAGTCCCCTAAATGTTTATTTCAAAACTCATTTTCATTTTTTAAATTTTAAATTCTGAGTAGTAACGTATGTATTATATTTTGATACAAACCCTATTCTTTATTATTTTTATTTTTTGTTTTTAATTAAATTTTCCTTGCATTTTTATTTTAAATGAAACCTCCAAATGTCGGGAGTGTTTATTTCGAATCTTAAATTCATCTTTCATATTTTAAATTCTGAGTATTTAACGTATGTATTATATTTTTATATAAACGGAATTCTTTATTATTTTGTACTTTTTGTTTTTAATTAAATTTTACTTGCATTTTTTTTATTGCGTACTCCAAATGTCATTAGTGTTTATTCTATCATTCCATTAACATGTACATCTCATGTTCTAAAAAGTATGCTGCACTAATTTCTCTCCACGATCTTAAAATGAATTTAAAAGTGGATAAGAGGATGTTTAGGACTTTACCACCATACAATTTGAAGTGTACGTTTTGGTTGCGTTTGTAGAGAGAGGCAGTTTTAGAGAGAGTACGACGCGAGAAAAATTCTTTTCAAGCTTTCTTTTGAGGACGAGGAAATGGCGCTTCATCGTATCCATTTAAAAATAAGATGCCATCTCGATGTCAAAAAAGAGCTTTGTTTCTAAATCCTTTGCAACAACCTCAGGCTCGTGGAAGCAGAGTGGCCTCGGCAAGGAAAAAATGATACGCAATCCCTATAACTGTTCCTGTTTAGGAATTATAGATTCATTTATGTATTTAGTTATTCATTGTGTGATTAGTTTTACTCATTAAGAAATGTTTAGTTTATTTCCAATTAAATATTAATGTTACTTCTTCGTTGAATTTATTTAACCTAAAAATTTTTAATGAAGGATCACACATGGATTTTTCCATTACTGTTGGTTGAGATACCAAAATGATGTCAGGATGGAGTTTATTAATTAAACATGGCGATCTCTAGTTGAGAATAATAACCACCAAAGTTTAATCTGTAATTCTCACTGGTCTTAATGAGAAACTAAAAAAAACAAAACTCCTTAGACTTAAGAGTAAGTGGTTGAGATTAAGATCCATACAAAATAGGTCATTCTATCGAAACTAAATGAACGCGGAAAATTTTGATTCTATACACACTTGAATCAAATTGAGTCACGTTTATGAACCAAATTTAACGAATTCGTTTGCTGGCTTCAGAAAAGGAAAAAAAAAACTGTAATATTAATGTAATCGCACATTAAAAACTTTTTATTTTGGTTGATATTCATTTTATCGAGGTATGTTTTAAAGTTAAATCTTGTTTTTTATTATAATAATTAGAAGTTTTACTTATGAATTTTCTTGATTTTTCTTGTGGTTAATGCCATTACAACTGGAAAAGGTTGATTCTACTTCAAATCGCGACGAACCACTGTTTTAACATCTAGAACAGCTACGGTGACAATCCATGCTAACCCGACAGAGTTCTCCGAGAGAGCTTTAAGTTAGGGTATCCCAAATTTTCTCTCAGTTGCGCACAAGTTGAGGCTAGTTACGGGAGTCAGTTTGGGCCGAAATCTGTATGCGTCGGCGAGGCCGGTGCAGAAATCGCACCTATTTAGTTCTGGAAAGAGAAGAAGAGTTCATCCCAGGGAGTCATTAAGTTCGTGCATTTCTAAGGCAAGATGAGGCAGCAAGAGAGATAGTAGTTTATACTCATGGTTAGAAGTCCTTGCTACGATCTAGACGAAGGGAAATTCTTTCTCTCCTATTAATTACAGCTGAGTAGGTTCGACCATTTTTGCTCCGGCAACCAGGTATCATTCAAGTTTCCCACTTAAATAAGACTTAGACGCTGGGAATGGGTGGAAAAAATACACAAAAGCTTAGAAATCAATCTGTTTTTAAATTTCTTTTTTTATTGTTTAAAGTTTTTGATATACTAAGCTGATACCCAGATTTATCTCTATTTATCCAATTTGGTGCTTACTTTGGTTATATTTAAACAATAATTTTATTCCTTCTATTCTTCCTTCATTTTCTCACACGAAGCACCGTGCCTAACTCTACTACTTAGTGCCATTAAATTTTCATCTTCCTCTCTCTTTTATTCAATACACCCCCGTCCCTGAACCCATTTCATTTGAAGTAAGCTTAGTCCGCTTCTTTTCAAGATATATAAGAAGTATTGGAAAGATGATTGCCTCAACTCCTTTTCTGCCCCAGGAAGTGAAATCTCCATAAATAAAAACAAACAAAATTATTAAATAGAGAGAGGAAAAATCTTAATTATTCCTTTGAGCTCAGATATAAATATTGACATAAAAGTTCAAAACGTCATCAACATAACCCTAAAATATTCATTTGAAAAATAGTCCCGTCATAAATATAAATTATCATAGTGCACTATTACATAGTTTCCACCAACGAACAAAGAGGCACCTAGCTCTCTCCCTTCTTCTACTCGTAATGTGACAATCATAAAAACTCGACACGATCGCGGATCAATGCTAGGTTAATTTTTTTCGCTGATTAAATGGTCTAATTTCAATGGAATTTCGAGAGTATTTTTAAAATTAAACCACATTTACTATGGTAAATATGCTATACTATTTATTAGAGGGGTGTAACTTGTACGAGTCCCATATAAATCTGGTTTCTAGTAAATGAATTGATTTGTAATTACGAAGCCAAGTTCTTCTTCTTTTCTTGGATTTGTCGGAGATAAATACCCTTTTAAGCAAGATTTAAATTTCAATCTAATCAAAATAAAAAAAATTCCAATTTCTAAAATAGTGAGTCCTGGAAAGGCCTTTTAAAAACATATATATATATATATATATATATATATATATATATATATTTGGTACAATTTTACTAAAATCAACGTGGTAATTCATGCAATAGACAATTATGTATTTAAATTTGCTTTTTACTTGAAATAATTATTTTTCATGGACAGGAAATAATTGAAACCTTTCAATTAAGAAAATAATGAGAAACCTCACCATTCTGCTGAATCTCCAAATTACTACTACTCTTTCTTCTAAATGAGAATGATATTAGTCTAATGTATTTCTGAACTAATAAAAAAGTTGATATATGTATGTTATCCAAAGCAAATCCTAAGGGATTTTAAAAGGACTGCTGTAAGTTTTTTAAACTAGTTGTAGAATTTACGAATAAATTGGATGTATGTATTTACAAAAATGTTGAACAGAGAATTAGAAAACAAGTTTATCCAGCAAAGGCTTCTTCTGGGTGAGTTGTATTTTGTCATAAAAATAAATAAATTTGGAAGCACTTTTTCTTTTGCTCTTTTTCATTATGAATCACACGAATTTCCATGTAATATATATATATATATATATATACATATATTTATATATATATATATATATAATATATATATATATATATATATATATATATATATATATATATATATATATATATATATATATATATATACCATTACAAAGGTGATGGACTTATTTGTGTTCATCTTCTGTCGTTTCTATGCGGCATCACTATTACAAATCTTTCTAAATAATTGTAAGAAAATAAAGTCCTCAGTATTTCACTCTTTTATTCAATCGTTTGGTTCATCCCATTATTGTTAATGATGTGACTGTGTCATATTGAATTAAAGGTCTACTTTTATAGTAATTGTGTGAGCAAATTCTTAATGATTTAAAATTTTGATAAATGTCTGCCATCATCAAAATATTGCCTTATCTTCGTCTTTTATCTCTAGTTCATCACCTATACAACATTCTCTGGCAGGTTAATGCAACTTTTCATTAACCTGTCTGGTGGCTTTGCCTCGAAAATGAAATCCAGGTCTCAAGTTAATTCCCAGATACGAGTGGAAAAGGGCCCCTTTCAGGTAAACCATCCAGACGTGAAGATTCCAAATCGTCTCGCTTTCATCCATTCTCATCGGATATAAGAGAACTTTAATTTCCTCTTTCCTCATATTCTGAGGATCATCACCCGATATTTGGCCAAGTTATAAGAGTTTAAGTGCCTATGAAGTCTTCACAGGCTCAACACTAAAAGATTTAAGGGAGGACGTTGGCTTGTTTCCCAAATTCTTATATATTTCTTCAGTTCAACAATTAACGGTAATTCTAACGCATTTTTATTTTAATAAATAATAGACGACAACTTACATTTCTTTCTGTATGAATGATTTATAGGAAAACTTATGGATAATGGTGAAGTAAGGGGAAGGAAAACTGTGAATTGGATAAAAGTACTTTTGTCCTAGAGTTTACTCGTAGGAGGTTGTGTCATATTTCAATTAGTTGGGGTCACGAATATATTTCCAAAATGTAAAAACGTAATGTCAATGGTAGCATACAAAGCCGCTTTAATAAAACTCTTCCCCATCTTCCAAATTTACGAAGGAGCTCTTAATATTATTCGTTATTTCGCCAGCCACACCTCACTAGAATGCCACGTTGAGTATCTTTTCATGTAAGTTGAATCTTTGTGTACCACGCAAACGTACAAACATACACGCATTAGGAAACAGGTGCGAGCCGACAGTCTGGCTGCAGTGATAACAAAGAGGGTGGAAACAGCTGTGCATACATGAAGCGGAATCGGACAGAGGTGGAGCCTGACGCACCAGCCTTGACGTAAACCCGTGAAGGATCAAATCAATCTTGTTACGGATGTCAGCTTGAAAAAGCCCTATCAGATTTACAAATTAAAATACTCTTTTGGGCAGTCCGACCTGACCTTTGCTGCCCTCCCTTGACGTGGGAGGGAGGGGGGAGGCGACAAACAAATATGGGACTGTCTCCCTTTTGAAATAAGAATTAAAGACTAGTGAAAATTATAATATTGGCCAACTTGAGTACTATTTCAAGAGGCTTCAGCTGGTTATAGGATATTAACAAGTGAAACAAAAATAAACTTTAATACTATACAAACAACAAATGATATTAACAATAATGATACACTTTAACTAGTACATTAATCATCTGGCAAATGAAAATTGAAATGAATTTACAAAGAAGGATATTATCTGAGCAGTACGAGGCACAATAATTACCCGAGAGGGAACGGGAGGAGACTACGAGTGAGCCTTGCGGTGGGAGAGTGTCACGCCTCTTTGAGGATGAAAAGAAAATGTAATAGCTTACGATTTTCTGGATGAGGCCTTGAGTATTCACTCAGGGAAGTATTCTTCTCGGAGAGTGGAGCTAAGGGCGTCATTGGCCCCTATCGTTTAGAATAATAGTTTCTGCCTGCGAGCCCTAAGGGTACCGGGTTATCGCTCGAGAATTGCACGTCTTCATTGGATGATTCCAATGGCATCTCGAAGTGCTGCGTGATGACTGTGAGAGTACTGCTTCAAACTTGATTACGTGAAAGCGGCGTAGATACAGCTTGCGTTCTATATGCTCTGAGAATACACATTTGATCATTCCCGGGTTGGGGAATATATACGACTCCACCGGAAGCTCTTTTATTTGCCAACGGAAAAGATCCCGGCTTTGTCTCAAATAGTTTTAGCGCCATATGGCTAAATAGTGACCCAGCTCCCGTCTGACTTCGATATCGCTCCAGAAGTTTACCGAAAGGTTCCGATGGAATGTTCTTCACCCATGAGATACTCCTTTTCTCTTTATCTGCGCGACTCGCTCTCTCTCTCTCTCTCTCTCTCTCTCTCTCTCTTTCTCTCTCTCTGTCTGACACCTACTTCCCCCTTAAGATGAAATGTCCGGGAGAAGTGACATCTCGAGAAATATATAAATAAAAAGTGTACAATACCTTGCGTCATAAAATGAAAGATGCCCCCAAAATATACGCGGTCCTAAATCCACACAGAATATAAAATATAAAAAAATGGCAATGGGATACATGTTAAATAAAAAAAAAGAGAATACTTAATAAATACAAAAAAAATAAATACATAGAGGCTTAAACAATGTACATAGATTGACTATTATCGAAAAGGACTAATTTATAATAATCAGGCTTATAAGTACTGAGCTTTTAGGAGGGCACATCTGCCTCGATTACAAAATAATGAGTGGCGTTTATTAATACATAATTTTAAATTGGAGTTCTTAGCGAAATAAGCTCCAACACATGAGTCTTGCATTATTGTTTTTGATGTTCCCAAGGTATGACAAAGGTTTATGGTCAGTCTCGATAACGAATTCCTTTCCTATCAAATACCTGTAAAATTTTTGAATATTCTATATGATAGCCAAGGCCTCTCGCTCAATCATTGCCTAGTTCTTTTCACGCGAAACTAAAAGGAAGCCTACGAAACTGCATTTAAACCTTTCTTGGTCGGGACCGCGGTGTACCTTTTTACCTCTTGCCTCAATTGTATCTGGTAATAGGCCTTACATAGATCTAATTCGGAAATATACGTCGCCTTCTCGAATAAATTAAGATTTTGATCAATCAAGGGAATAGTCTCGGCATCGAATAAAGGAAGATTTTGATCAATCAAGGGAGTAGTCTCCGCATCGAATACGGTAATAACGACTAGCTTTCTAAAATCAATACATATTTTGTAGGAATTATCGGGTTTCTTTATCATTACAGCCGACAAACAATAATCTGATTTGGAGGGTTCAATTATCTGTAACTTTAAATTTTTTTTAACATCGGCCCTGAAT
This sequence comes from Ceratothoa steindachneri, assembly GCA_963969495.1. Lineage (NCBI taxonomy): Eukaryota > Metazoa > Arthropoda > Malacostraca > Isopoda > Cymothoidae > Ceratothoa > Ceratothoa steindachneri. Next base: position 133,551,175 of record OZ018319.1, read on the forward strand.
TCTTCCCTTAAATGCACGGGGAAAGGGTACGGCTTAGACCTAACAGCCTCTTGATTAGTTAATTGGATATCGTGTTCGAATTGGGTACCACATCCTAGGATGACGGAGATCACGTCACTGAATTAATAAAGGGTAGCTTGGAGCTGGGTTCTCTGAAGGAATGACAATTGGTCATTTATTTTGAGGTCTGATGAAGAAGATTTCATTACATTTGGTATGAGCAAGGTTAATCGTCTTCCTGCTCTATGTATGCAATTGAGAGCACACACATTTTTTTGTGGGCCTTAGTCTATAGAGGGTGAAGGGAATCACACTCCTGCTTTTTAGTAAGATCCTCGTTGACGATGTTGCCATAATTCGAAGCATCGGGGGTTCCTTAGGGGAGCGGGCGCTTCCATGAATAACATACGACGGTCCTCTGGGCAACGCTGACGAAATGGGGTTGGAAGAAAATGGTCAGGCTTCTTTTTTATGGGCGTTCGAACAGGTTTCGGCTTAGACTAGCATATTACCTTGAAAAAGATTTCTTTGTTCTGAGAGAGGAATTTGTGCTTATTCATCTGCGCTTTATGAGGAAATGGTTCTACTTTCTTCCCTTCGGATGGATGCAATACCAGAAATTGGTCCTTCCGGATGAAATCAATCATAGCAACGTAATCCTGGGGTATTTTGGGAGGCAGCCAACCAGAAATTAAGGTGCCTTTGTAAGGTATACCCAAATTGTCTAAATGTGTGATTTGGTTGGATTCGGCACTGCCTAAACTTAATACGATAAAAATCGGGAGTAGTTTTATAGGCAGCGAGTAGCTCGGCCTTTAACGTGGAATAGTCAATTGTTGCCCTTGGATGGGAGGGAAATAAAAATATGCCTCAGGTAGGTGTTCAAAGCAACAACTTAGCTACACCTTCCGAATTTATATCCCGATGGATTATCTCGAAGATCTTCTAGAAGTGGGTGAATGACGAGGCAAAGTCTTACTCTTATTTAAACACAAGCAGCTTTACAGACGCAGGTTGTTGGATTCCGGGCCCCGAAGTGGAGGATAGGGCCTCTCTTTCGCCCTCGTCATCTCTGAATTCATGTACTCGAATTCTCTCCCTTTTTTTCTTTTTCTTCTTTCTCTTTCTCTTCTTTATTCTCTTTCTTTTCTTTCTACTCTTTCTTCTCTATCTCTTTCTTTCTCTTCTCTGTCTCTTTCTATTTTTTCTTCTCTGGCCATCTTCTCTTCTTCCTGGATGTAAGACATTAGGTTTTTCCCTGTTAATCCCAGAGATTCTCCCTGAGCTTTGAAAATTTCTAACGACGACATAATGTCTGGCTGGTTCACACACAATAAAAACGCACACAGGAGAGACTGTAGCAGTTTTGTCAAACCCGAATTTTATGTAAAATATCGCACACAAAAACAAACACGCAGAAGAACTTAATTAATTCGCACGATGTCAACTATCTGATTGTCGAATTAGCTCTCACGTTGACCCTTTTACACATGCCAAAATAAAACTGACAAATCCAATTAAATATTTACTAATCGTATATGTCAGATTTTCAAGTAATTTAATAAGAGAATTATTGTTTCTTTGATATCCTAAAACCAGCAATTTGAGAAGCCTTTTAAAAGAAACCATTTGAACGACCCTTTAAACCTGACACCATATTAATAATGAAGGTACATATATATACTAATATGTCGTAAGATCAGCTAGCCCTCCCTAGATGTAGAAGGGGAAGGAGGCAACAAACAAATATGGTACTGTCTCCCTTTTGAAGTGCGTAGCGAGTGAAAATTCTAGTATTAGCCGATTTGGATACTGGATGAGTTCTCGAGTATTAACTCGGGGTAATATTCTTCTCGGAGATGGAGCTAAGGGCGTTATTCTTGAATGAGTTCTTCGTCCTTTGTCTCCTTCGTTCCAAATAATTTTTTCTACCTGGGAGCTCTAAGGGTGAAAAGTTATCGCTCGAGAATTGCGAGTCATCTTTGGATTATTCCAATATCATCCCCAGATTCTGCGTGAGTACTGTGAGAGTACTGCCTGAGCACTTCGTGAATCTTGCTTACGTGAAAGCGACGTAGATACAGCTCGCGTTCTGAATGCTCTGAGAATACTAATTTGATCTTTCCCGGGTTGGGGAATATATACGAGTCGGTCACAAGGTCTTTTATTCACCCACGGAAGCGATCCCGGATCTGTCTCAAAGATACGGCAGTGATAGTTTTAGCGCCATATCGCTAAATGACGACCCAGCTCCACTCTGACTTCGATATCCTTCCGGAAGTATACCGAAAGGTTTCGATGGAATGTTCTTCGTCCGTGAGATACTCTTTTTCTCTTTATCTGCGCGACTCTCTTTCTCTCTCTTTCTGTCTGAAACCCTTTGATCAGCTATATATATATATATATATATATATATATATATATATATATATATATATATATATATATTTTACATGGAAATTCGTGTGATTCATAATGAAAAAGAGCAAAAGAAAAAGTGCTTCCAAATTTATTTATTTTTATGACAAAATACAACTCGCCCAGAAGAAGCCTTGGCTGGATAAACTTGTTTTCTAATTCTCTGTTCAACTTTTTTGTAAATACATCCAATTTATTCGTAAATTCTACAACTAGTTTAAAAAACTTACAGCAGTCCTTTTAAAATCCCTTAGGATTTGCTTTGGATAACATACATATATCAACTTTTTATTAGTTCAGAAATACATTAAACTAATATCATTCTCATTTAGAGGAAAGAGTAGTAGTAATTTGGAGATTCAGCAGAATGGTGAGGTTTCTCATTATTGTCTTAATTGAAAGGTTGCAATTATTTCCTGTCCATGAAAAATAATTATTTCAAGTAAAAAGCAAATTTAAATACATAATTGTCTATTGCAAGAATTACCACGTTGATTTTAGTAAAATTGTACCAAATATATATATATATATATATATATATATATATATATATATATATATATATGTTTTTAAAAGGCCTTTCCAGGACTCACTATTTTAGAAATTGGAATTTTTTTTATTTTGATTAGATTGAAATTTAAATCTTGCTTAAAAGGGTATTTATCTCCGACAAATCCAAGAAAAGAAGAAGAACTTGGCTTCGTAATTACAAATCAATCCATTTACTAGAAACCAGATTTATATGGGACTCGTACAAGTTACACCCCTCTAATAAATAGTAGAGCATATTTACCATTGTAAATGTGGTTTAATTTTAAAAATACTCTCGAAATTCCATTGAAATTAGACCATTTAATCAGCGAAAAAAATTAACCTAGCATTGATCCGCGATCGTGTCGAGTTTTTATGATTGTCACATTACGAGTAGAAGAAGGGAGAGAGCTAGGTGCCTCTTTGTTCGTTGGTGGAAACTATGTAATAGTGCACTATGATAATTTATATTTATGACGGGACTATTTTTCAAATGAATATTTTAGGGTTATGTTGATGACGTTTTGAACTTTTATGTCAATATTTATATCTGAGCTCAAAGGAATAATTAAGATTTTTCCTCTCTCTATTTAATAATTTTGTTTGTTTTTATTCATGGAGATTTCACTTCCTGAGGGAGAAAAGGACTTGAGGCAATCGTCTTACCAATACTTCTTATATATCTTGAAAAGAAGCGGACTAAGCTTACTTCAAATGAAATGGGTTCAGGGACGGGGGTGTATTGAATAAAAGAGAGAGGAAGATGAAAATTTAATGACACTAATTAGTAGAGTTAGGCCCGTTTCTTCGTGTGAGAAATTGAAGGAGGAATGGAAGGAATAAAATTATTGTTTAAATATAACCAAAGTAAGCACCAAATTGGATAAATAGAGATAAATCAGGGTATCAGCTTAGTATATCAAAAACTTTAAACAATAAAAAAAGAAATTTAAAAACAGATTGATTTCTAAGCTTTTGTGTATTTTTTTCCACCCATTCCCAGCGTCTAAATCTTATTTAAGTGGGAAACTTGAATGATACCTGGTTGCCGGAGCAACAATGGTCGAACCTACTCAGCTGTAATTAATAGGAGAGAAAGAATTTCCCTTCGTCTAGATCGTAGCAAGGACTTCTAACCATGAGTATAAACTACTATCTCTCTTGCTGCCTCATCTTGCCTTAGAAATGCACGAACTTGATGACTCCCTGGGATGAACTCTTCTTCTCTTTCCAGAACTAAAGAGGTGCGATTTCTGCACCGGCCTCGCCGACGCATACAGATTTCTGCCCAAACTGACTCCCGTAACCAGCCTCAACTTGTGCGCAACTGAGAGAAAATTTGGAATACCCTAACTTAAAGCTCTCTCGGAGAATTCTGTCGGGTTAGCATGGATTGTCACCGTAGCTGTTCTAGATGGGAGACCCTAGATAGTGGAAGCCTAGGTAAGACTCCTATCGGAGGAATCGTCAAGTGATGTTAAAACAGTGGTTCGTCCCGATTTGAAGTAGGATCAACCTTTTCCAGTTGTAATGGCATTAACCACAAGAAAAATCAAGAAAATTCATAAGTAAAACTTCTAATTATTATAATAAAATCAAGATTTAACTTTAAAACATACCTCGATAAAATGAATATCAACCAAAATAAAAAGTTTTTAATGTGCGATTACATTAATATTACAGTTTTTTTTCCTTTTCTGAAGCCAGCAAACGAATTCGTTAAATTTGGTTCATAAACCTGACTCAATTTGATTCAAGTGTGTATAGAATCAAAATTTTCCGCGTTCATTTAGTTTCGATAGAATGACCTATTTTGTATGGATCTTAATCTCAACCACTTACTCTTAAGTCTAAGGAGTTTTTTTTTTTAAGTTTGTCATTAAGACCAGTGAGAATTACATATTAAACTTTGGTGGTTATTATTCTCAACTAGAGATCGCTATGTTTAATTAATAAACTCCATCCTGACATTATTTTGGTATCTCACCCAACAGTAATGGAAAAATCCATGTGTGATCCTTCATTAAAAATTTTTAGGTTAAATAAATTCAACGAAGAAGTAACATTAATATTTAATTGGAAATAAACTAAACATTTTTTAATGAGTAAAACTAATCACACAATGAATAACTAAATACAATAAATGAATCTATAATTCCTAAACAGGAACAGTTATAGGGATTTCGTATCATTTTTTCCTTGCCGAGGCCACTCTGCTGCCACGAGCCTGAGGTTGTTGCAAAGGATTTAGAAACAAAGCTCTTTTTTGACATCGCGTGGCATCTTATTTTTAAATGGATACGATGAAGCGCCATTCCCTCGTCCTCAAAAGAAAGCTTGAAAAGAATTTTTCTCGCGTCGTACTCTCTCTAAAACTGCCTCTCTCTACAAACGCAACCAAAACGTACACTTCAAATTGTATGGTGGTAAAGTCCTAAACATCCTCTTATCCACTTTTAAATTCATTTTAAGATCGTGGAGAGAAATTAGTGCGGCATACTTTTTAGAACATGAGATGTACATGTTAATGGAATGATAGAATAAACACTAATGATATTTGGAGTACGCAATAAAAAAAAATGCAAGTAAAATTTAATTAAAAACAAAAAGTACCAATACTAAAGAAGACATTTTATATAAAAATATAATACATACGTTAAATACTCAGAATTTAAAATATGAAAGATGAATTTAAGATTCGAAATAAACACTCCCGACATTTGGAGGTTTCATTTAAAATAAAAATGCAAGGAAAATTTAATTAAAAACAAAAAATAAAAATAATAAAGAATAGGGTTTGTATCAAAATATAAAACATACGTTAAATACTCAGAATTTAAAATGAAAAAAATGAAAATGAGATTTGAAATAAACATTTAGGGGACTAAATATAAGTGATTTCTTCTAATTCAATGCACAAAACATCAAAAAGTAGGCAAGACTTTGCCGTAGGTTAACCCCGTACACCTTACACCAGATTAAAATAGATGTCGTAGGTTAGCCCTACACACCTTACACCAGTTAAGGATAGATGTCGTAGAATAGGGTCACATTCACCTTTTCTGCTTTATAAGTGAGTGGGAAGTTTACAATATAAGCAGAGTGCAAATCAACTAAGAGTAGGTTGGCCAATAGTCGACTATCTTGGAGTTCCGGGATAACAGAAAAACGGGTACAGAAGTAACTTTACTAATATGTAAATCAATCCACATATTAGATTTACACGTGTCTTCAGCAGCTAAGGGGATAGAGAGACCTGGTGAGGGACGGTCACCACACAAACAAATGGAAAATATTGACCGAGGGACGCTTGAACGACCTTAAGCGTAAACAAAGCCGATGATGAGGCTTACACTGAGGGAGAGGCAGGGAAAAGAGAGTGCACTTTCACAGGAGAGTTGTGCGTTGCTATTACCTCGAAGATTTGGTTCGAGGGATTAATCCTTTCCTTGCCGCAAAGTTCAAACAATAGTCTCTGGATAATGACTATTACGGGGTGAACTTAAATCTGGCTTTCGAGTAACACGAGTCGAGACTGAGCACGCTGTGTTCAAGGAGCGGGGAAGCGGGTCGAGTTAGATTCATGTGAATTAACGAGAATACCGGGAGCTTGAGGGATTCTGCAAGAATTGTGCAGAATCCAACGAGATGCGAATAGCAGATACCGACGGGGGCGGACAGAGGATACTGACGGCGCAGGAAGTATGGCGGATACTCTGCGGATACTGACGGATCAGGGAAGATGGCGAATACTGAAGGGGCAGACAGGACGGTGGATACTGCCTTCCAACTCTGGTGCCGGAGGATTTATAGAGGTTGAATGGAATTTCCCTCCTCCTTCTGAAGGTGAGGATTCTAGGCTCAGACGCATCGGCAGACGAGAATACACTCGCCCTTTTAGTGCCAGGGAGAGAAGGTTCTTAAGCCGGTGAGACGAACTTTGTCTGACTTCAGATGGGACCTTCTGGGCTCTCACACTTATCGCAGCCTTCTGTAATGGCGGCATTTCAGGTCATCGCGGCGTCTAACGGCGTCTCACGGCGTCTCATTAGTTCGCACTTCCATTAACCCAGACGAAGAGGATCGCTCAGGAGTCTGTTGTCTCTCTCTTTCTCTCTCTATTGAAGAGCGAGGCGGCGCGTATCTTCCTTTCTCTATCTCTGTCTGTCTGTCTCTCTCTCTCACTCTCTCTCGTTCTCTCTCTCTCTCTCTCTCTCTCTCTGATCTCTGACAACTTTGTATGTAAGAATTGGAGAAAGTCAATAGTTTCAATCCCCTAAAAATCCAAACTGTAGACGGATCGATAATTAAATATATCTTATGTGATCATCTAGGTGGCAAAGAGGGTACGATTTAGCAAAAGGGAAACTATAGTTTTCAGCATTCCCCAAGTTCTACTGCAGTGTAGTTCTACATTGTGTAAAGGAATATGACTTAAATATACCTCAAAAATTAACAATTTGATGTCTTATAGACAATTTTAATGGGTCCACACTTCGAGAAAACAAACCCATTTGACAGAAGAGAATATAAAGAGTGCTCTAAGAGGACCACTGGCCCCTTGAGGTGTCAGTATCTCTCCTTTTCTAAGTCCAAAACAGACGTATGTTCGTAAGACCGAGTTTTGTCTATAGGACAGTTGGTCAAAAGACGATTTTTATGATCCGTTGACTATGATCTGAGTAAGTTTAGGGTTTCCTTGTCCATTGTAGTTGGGTAATTCATATATCGTTGCCGCTCCATTTGATCGTTGGAATCCGTCCGTAGAAATAAGTTCTACTTACTTCCGTCTCTTACCTGGTTCCTGGTTTCGTTTGTGTGTATTTTTCCTTATGGTAGTGGGAGCCCGGCTCAGTAAGTTGTTTCGCGTGTTCTGGCTTGGGCTCTTTCCAGATTTGGACTTTTTCCTTCTTTGGGTTTTATTAACAAAGGTATATATTTCCTTTGTTTGATATCATGTCTGCTCCGGCAAATTCTGGTCGTAAATGCCTAAACAACCCTGACTCCTTCTGATATGTAGTTTTAGCGCCATATAGCTAAATTGTGACCCAGCTCCCGTCTGACTTCGATATCGCTCCAGAAGTTTACCGAAAGGTTCCGATGGAATGTTCTTCACCCATGAGATACTCCTTTTCTCTTTATCTGCGCGACTCGCTCTCTCTCTCTCTCTTTCTCTTTCTCTCTCTCTGTCTGACACCTACTTCCCCCTTAAGATGAAATGTCCGGGAGAAGTGACATCTCGAGAAATATATAAATAAAAAGTGTACAATACCTTGCGTCATAAAATGAAAGATGCCCCCAAAATATACGCGGTCCTAAATCCACACAGAATATAAAATATAAAAAAATGGCAATGGGATACATGTTAAATAAAAAAAAAGAGAATACTTAATAAATACACAAAAATGAATACATAGAGGCTTAAACAATGTACATAGATTGACTATTATCGAAAAGGACTAATATATAATAATCAGGCTTATAAGTACTTAGCTTTTAGGAGGGCACATCTGCCTCGATTACAAAATAATGAGTGGCGTTTATTAATACATAATTTTAAATTGGAGTTCTTAGCGAAATAAGCTCCAACACATGAGTCTTGCATTATTGTTTTTGATGTTCCCAAGGTATGACAAAGGTTTATGGTCAGTCTCGATAACGAATTCCTTTCCTATCAAATACCTGTAAAATTTTTGAATATTCTATATGATAGCCAAGGCCTCTCGCTCAATCATTGCCTAGTTCTTTTCACGCGAAACTAAAAGGAAGCCTACGAAACTGCATTTAAACCTTTCTTGGTCGGGACCGCGGTGTACCTTTTTACCTCTTGCCTCAATTGTATCTGGTAATAGGCCTTACATAGATCTAATTCGGAAATATACGTCGCCTTCTCGAATAAATTAAGATTTTGATCAATCAAAGGAATAGTCTCGGCATCGAATAAAGGAAGATTTTGATCAATCAAGGGAGTAGTCTCCGCATCGAATACGGTAATAACGACTAGCTTTCTAAAATCAATACATATTTTGTAGGAATTATCGGGTTTCTTTATCATTACAGCCGACAAACAATAATCTGATTTGGAGGGTTCAATTATCTGTAACTTTAAATTTTTTTTAACATCGGCCCTGAATTCTTCCCTTAAATGCACGGGGAAAGGGTACGGCTTAGACCTAACAGCCTCTTGATTAGTTAATTGGATATCGTGTTCGAATTGGGTACCACATCCTAGGATGACGGAGATCACGTCACTGAATTAATAAAGGGTAGCTTGGAGCTGGGTTCTCTGAAGGAATGACAATTGGTCATTTATTTTGAGGTCTGATGAAGAAGATTTCATTACATTTGGTATGAGCAAGGTTAATCGTCTTCCTGCTCTATGTATGCAATTGAGAGCACACACATTTTGTTGTGGGCCTTAGTCTATAGAGCGTGACATGAATCACACTCCTGCTTTTTAGTAAGATCCTCGTTGACGATGTTGCCATAATTCGAAGCATCGGGGGTTCTTAGGGGAGCGGGCGCTTCCATGAATAACATACAACGGTTTTCTGGGCAAACGCTGATGAAATGGGGTTAGAAGAAAATGGTCGGGCTTCTTTTTTATGGGCGTTCGAACAGGTTTCGGCTTAGACTGGCATATTACCTTGAAAAAGATTTCTTTGTTCTGAGAGAGGAATTTGTGCTTATTCATCTGCGCTTTGGGAGAAAATGGTTCTACTTTCTTCCCTTCAGATGGAATTAATACCAGAAATTGGTCCTTCCGGATGAAATCAATCATAGCAACGTAATCCTGGGGTATTTTGGGAGGCAGCCAACCAGAAATTAAGGTGCCTTTGTAAGGTATACCCAAATTGTCTAAATGTGTGATTGGGTTGGATTCGGCACTGCCTAAACTTAATACGATAAAAATCGGGAGTAGTTTTATAGGCAGCGAGTAGCTCGGCCTTTAACGTGGAATAATCAATTGTTGCTTTGGACGGGAGGGAAATAAAAATATGCCTCAGGTAGGTGTTCAAAGCAATAATTTAGCTACACCTTCCGAATCTATATCCCGATGGATTACCTCGAAGATTTTCTAGAAGTGGGTGAATGACGAGGCAAAGTCTTACTCTTATTTAAACACAAGCAGCTTTACAGACGCAGGTTGTTGGATTCCGGGCCCCGAAGTGGAGGATAGGGCCTCTCTTCTGCCCTCGTTATCTCTAATTCATGTACTCGAATTCTCTCCCTTTTTTCTTTTTCCTCTTTCTCTTTCTCTTCTTTATTCTCTTTCTTTTCTTTCTTCTCTTTCTTCTCTATCTCTTTCTTTCTCTTCTCTGTCTCTTTCTATTTTTTTCTTCTCTGGCCGTCTTCTCTTCTTCCTGGATGTAAGACATTAGGTTTTCCCCCGTTAAGCCCAGAGATTCTCCCTGAGCTTTAAAAATTTCTAACGACGACATAATGTCTGGCCGGTTCACACACAATAAAAACGCACACAGGAGAGACTGTAGCAGTTTTGTCGAACCCGAATTTTATGTAAAATATCACACACAAAAACAAACACGCAGAAGAACTTAATTAATTCGCACAATGTGAACTATCTGATTGTCGAATTAGCTCTCACGTTGACCCTTTTACACATGCCAAAATAAAACTGACAAATCCAATTAAATATTTACTGATCGTATATGTCAGATTTTCAAGTAATTTAATAAGAGAATTATTGTTTCTTTGATATCCTAAAACCAGCAATTTGAGAAGCCTTTTAAAAGAAACCATTTGAACGACCCTTTAAACCTGACACCATATTAATAATGAAGGTACATATATATACTAATATGTCGTAAGATCAGCTAGCCCTCCCTAGATGTAGAAGGGGAAGGAGTCAACAAACAAATATGGTACTGTCTCCCTTTTGAAGTGCGTAGAGAGTGCAAATTCTAGTATTAGCCGATTTGGATACTGGAAGAGTTCTCGAGTATTAACTCGGGGTAATATTCTTCTCGGAGAGTGGAGCTAAAGGCGTTATTCTTGAATGAGTTCTTCGTCCTTTGTCTCCCTCGTTCCGAATAATTTTTTCTACCTGGGAGCTCTAAGGGTGAAAAGTTATCGCTCGAGAATTGCGAGTCATCTTTGGATTATTCCAATATCATCCCCAGATTCTGCGTGAGTACTGTGAGAGTACTGCCTGAGCACTTCGTGAATCTTGCTTACGTGAAAGCGACGTAGATACAGCTCGCGTTCTGAATGCTCTGAGAATACTAATTTGATCTTTCCCGGGTTGGGGAATATATACGAGTCGGTCACAAGCTCTTTTATTTACCCACGGAAGCGATCCCGGATCTGTCTCAAAGATACGGCAGTGATAGTTTTAGCGCCATATCGCTAAATGACGACCCAGCTCCACTCTGACTTCGATATCCTTCCGGAAGTATACCGAAAGGTTTCGATGGAATGTTCTTCGTCCGTGAGATACTCTTTTTCTCTTTATCTGCGCGACTCTCTTTCTCTCTCTTTCTGTCTGAAACCCTTTGATCAGCCTAGCTCCTCCCCACTCTCGGATTGGAAAAGCGGAGCCACGCCCCTAAAGTTGGCTTAAAATAAATACGTCTTGCAAAACATACAACAGGAGTCAGTATTATTATTATTATTATTATTATTATTATTATTATTATAATAAGCCAACTGCCAAGAGTCAGACTGTGCCTCAATACACGGTCCTTCCGCCCTCAGTTTCACAGAGAAGGAGAGATACAAGATACACTGAGTTTATTAACAATGATACCCAGTCACAAGTACCTGAACACACAAACGAATCCGAAACTCACAAAATTTCATTTGCTCGAACTGAGGTAGCTCTAAGCTAAGCTTACAAAACCACCATTTTTCTTCCGATTACCTCCTTCCGCAAAGTTGTCTATCCAGTTACCGTAACCTAGCCGACAAGTGGATAACAAAACGTATATTTGGAGTCAGAATATGTTCTACAGTACCGCCGCCTTAGCCTCGCTTACCAATAAATGTTATCTCTCCGTTTACCTATAAACAGGTCTCACCTTTACCCCCATAACTTATCCCTCAAATTACCCCAACAGTTGTACGAGCAAAAAACAGGTGGGGACATCACAAGCGCAAGATAAAAGGATAACAGAGGCGAAGCCAAAGAGAGAAACATTAGCGAATCAATTGCCGAACTGAATAAAGTAATAAAACGAGCGAATTTTAGCATAAATATAATCGTCATAAAATGTGTGTAATTTCAAATTAAATTAATAATATAACAGAAAATATTTATGTATATTTATACATACAACAAAAAAATTCTTAGATTTGTACATATGCGTCCTGAATAAAATATATAAATATATAAAATATAAAAATGTATGTTTTGAGAGTTTCTTTATCTATTCTATTTTTAATCACAAAGATAAGGATATAATTTTTTTACTCAAATTTTATTTTTCTCCTCTACTTAAAAAAGTTGAGATAAAGAATTATCCAACCATAATTTTAAAATTAAATAAAATATTATTTACTTAGGAAGTAATCAAATATACATAAAATTCCAATGGGGCAATCGCAAAATTGGCTCAGCATCTACATATATAACAATAGGCTTATGATGTATCCGTCCGTTCGACAGTTACGCTATGACGCCATCACTTTCATGTTGCTCTTCTCTTATGTTGGGTGTTTGAAATTTAATATTCGACAGATATGGAGTGTAGTAGAATGAGGGCAAAGGGCGACCACGTGCCCTTCTGTACCCACGTGGATCCTGGGATCACCGCATGGAGCTGTGAAAGCCTGACTGATCTCGGTTAAGGATGCAGCCTACGCCGTTATCCCACACCACAGCTGTTTTTTCATAAGGACCGATTTCATCGTCTCCCATGGCCACTTCTCCGCAAACTTTCTAGCCATTCGCTCGAAGATTGAAGTCCGTTGGACATTCCAAACCAGCGTTATCACAATTCCCCCTTCCCCCGAAGGAGTCGCCGATTAATCTCCCAAATCGTCACAGCCACCTCACCAGACGCCTCAGTTTAGTAAGCAGCAATGTTAGAATTCCCACCTACTACGGCGAACAAGCTGAAGGACGCTTGCCCCCCTACCACTTAGCGGCGGTTTCAATTCGAGTCGAAGGCTAAATCGATCCGTGAACTGTGCTATAGTCAATTGGCAAGTATCCCTATCTGTGAACTCTGCCATAGTCAATCGGCAAGTATCAACATCCATGAACTCTGCCATAGTCAATCGGAAAGTATCGACATCAGTGAATTCTGCCATAGTCAATCGGCAAGTATCGGACGAGGATTCCCAACTCGGAAGACTCTACGAGTGCTACCTCATGTGAAGCAAGAGGTAACCTGACTTCTGTCGCATTAATCGTACCCCAACTTGCCAATTTTCTACAACAAGCACGTACGAAATTGTAACCGTTGCCGCCTGCAGATTGATCTTGAATCTGGCTTACCACATTGATCTAGTTATCCCTTAATTCACCCACCTGTATCTCGTGTGGAAATTTAACCCCGTCTGCGCGACCATTCCCTTTAAACCCAATATTTGTGTACATATTAATATCCTTTTGTTGTTAGTAAAGATATATTTCTGTAATTGTATTTCTTTGGCAAATCCAACGCGTAACAGCTACATGTTAATCTATGGCTAACTTGCATTCTGAAATGTTTGTTTTAAAAGGACCCCGCAAAGTTAATAATAAACCATCCCCATTGGACTCATAACAATTTCCCCTTTCACTAACGGTTTTCAACCAACTTCAGCCCAAAGCTCAAAAGTACCTACGTATATATATATATATATATATATATATATATATATATATATATATATATATATATATATATATATATATATAGAGAGAGAGAGAGAGAGAGAGAGAGAGAGAGAGAGAGAAAGAAAGAAGAGAGAGAGAGAGAGAGAGAGTCTGGCCATTCCAAGACATGGGGTGTTTAAAATTTAATTTTGTGTTAAAATTACAATATGTATTATAAATACAAAATGTACTAGAAGTACTATATGTGCTAAATATACTAAAAGTATTAAATGTGCTAAATGTAATAAAGTACAAAATTTTCTAAATAACTAAAAGTATTAAATGTGATAAAAGTACAAAATTTACTCATTATACTAAAATTACTACAAGTGACAACACTAATAAATGCGGCAGATGAACTAAATGGTATAAACATAATAAATGGTCTAAATGTGCGAAAAGTACAAAATGTACTATATGGGCCAGAATTAATAAATGTACTAAAATTACTAATGTGCTAAATGTACTAAAAGTATTAAATCTACTTAAGATTCCAAAAGTACTTACTATACTAATGTGATAACAGTACAAAATGTACTAAATGTAATAACAATAGTAAATATGCTAAAACTATTAAATATAAAATGTAATAAAAGTACTGAATGCACTATATGTTCTAAAAGTACAAAATTTACTAAATGTAATAAATATGCTAAAAGTAAAAAAATAATAAAAGTACACAATGTACTAAAACTACTAAATCTGCTTAATATAATAAATGTGCTAAAACGCAATATTTACTAAAGTAAAAAATGTACTAAACGTACTAAAATAAAAAATACTAAAACTACAAAATGTACTAAAAAGACTAACTATGCATAATGTATTAAAGTACTAAATATGATAAAACTACAAACTTTACTAAAAGTACTAAATGTGATAGAAGTATATAATTCACTAAAAGTACTACATATGCTAAAAGTAGTAAATATCGTAAATGGCATTAACGTAATAAATGTACTAAATGTGCTAAAGTAAAAAAATTACTAGATGGGCCAAAATTAATAAATGTACTAAAATACTAAATGTTCTAAAATTAAAAAAATATTAAATCTACTAAATGTATTAAATGTACTAAATTTCCTAAACTTAAAAAAATCTAATAAATGCATTAACATTACTAAAAGTAGTAAATTGAATAAAAATACTGAATGTGTTAATAATCTATCATTCGAAGACCATAAAATGAGTCTACATAGTTTGCGTTTCTAATCGAAGTCGTGCTCTCAGTCTACTGACGTTAATGAACCAGAAAGGATATGCAGGGAGTGAGATGATTAGGACTTTACTTGAGATCAATTTGAAAGAGTTTTTTGTAGTAAAAAGTTTGTTACTTTGACTGACTCCTAAAAGCTTCCTTGAGAACAAATTTTTGCCTTTTGAACCTTCTTCAGTTCACAAAGAAAGATAGGCTTTTACTCATTTTTTGAAGGATATTATAAATTACATAATGTACTCACAACAAAGAAGACTAGAAGCTTTGCGAGAAAGGATGCGCATATATAGCGAAAGAATAAGAGAAGAACAGCGAGAAGAAATGATAGCACGAGAAAGAAGACAGAGCTAAAAATGACGAGCAGAATTGAATGAAGGAGAGAGAAATATTCCTTGGAGCAAGCTAGGTAACGGCAACAAGCAAGACGAAATAATATGCAACAAGGAAAACACCAAGAGTATTGAGAAATAGATAGTTTAATGCAACAAGAAAAAAGAAATAATATGCAACAAGACCAACGCCAAGAATATTTAGAACGAGACATATTTAGTCAACAAGAAAGAAGGAATCAAATACCTGAGATTGAGAGAACACATCATCTTAAACGGCGGAAAAAGGCACGTAGATGTAAATTACTAGATATGAATGCTGAAGAAGTTTACAATTTCAGAAAAATTAGGGTGAGAAACAATCGTCTTAGGAGAAATGGACCAGCAATTGTTAATAACGTGGTTTCTGCAACTCAGCAATGGGACAATATCACGAATCAAAGGACCGAGTATGACTAAAGAGGATATTGAAGTCCCTCCGATTTTTTGTGTCTGAGACTCTTTAGTGGATGAAATTTTCAATAATACTACACAACAAGAGAAGAGAAATCGAGTGATTTTGTCTCCTAGCAATGTAGATTCTATTTTAATCAATGAAGAAGTTTTTGCAGCAACTACCTGGTAACTGCAAGATTTATTACAGTACTGACATAGTCCGTGCTGCTGACCCTGAAGAAGCTGACAGATATCCCTTGGAATTCATAAATTCATTAACACCTTCCGGGATGCCGCCTCACAAACTCCAATTCAAACTAGGATCAATAATCATTCTTCTTCGCAACATTTCAATAGAAAACGGTCTATGCAACGGCACAAGGTTAGAAGTAGTAAAATTGCAACAACATTCCATTGCAGATTCTTACATTACTGGTCCTTTGATTGTTAGGCATGCTTTAATTCCAAGGCTGAAGTTGGCTCCAAGTGACCCCAACATCACCTTTACATTAGAAAGAACCCAGTTTCCTGTAAGACTGTCGTATACAATGACTATCAAATAAAATCCAAGGTCAGACATGTAATACAGTGGGTCTGTTTCTTCGTGAGCTAGTGTTTAGTCATGGTCAGTTGTACGTCGTTTTTTTAAGAGCGCGCAGACAGACAGATGTGAAAGTTAAAGTGCTGGAATCTGACAAGCAAGGAAGGAGACGTAACGAAACTGTGATAGAGAACGTAGTATGCAGATAAATAATAAGAAAACTGTGAGCAAGAATGGAATGGCATAATAACTAAGTGTTCATTATGTAGTGAACCTATATAAAATTCATATTTTTTAAATAAATTTATCATTAAATATATATTCCATGGAATTTCCACGGGTCTGCTAGTTTAGTATAAATAACGTAGCAGTGGATAACATTATGCTATTTCTTGTTTTAATCTAGTAATTAATTAACGATGGGTGGGTATGTGCACATTGATAATGAGGTCTGGGTTTCCTAACAAACTTAAGGGAATTCCAGGAACGGAAAAGAAATCAGAAGGAACTAAATAGAAATTACCAAAAAAGTACCAGATGAAAAAAAATCCAGTAATGACACAGCGTATACGCAGTTTTCTTTTTCTAAAATATTATTTTTTCTATTTCTTTAGTATATTTCTATTTACAGATTCGGGAAGCTCTAAAACAGAAGCTTTAATTATTATTATTAAATTACTAGGAAGGGAAACGAACCGCAGGATTTTATTTAATTCGTTACATTAGTTTCGGCTGAATTTTCAACATTGTTCAAGAAAATAATTTAAAACATTTTTACATTTTTTAACTTTTAAGCACCCCTCTTCCAAATGGGTGGTCTAAGGGGGGTGCTGTATCGTACTTAGGACCGCCAAAATGGGTATGGGAGTTGGAGAAGACTTATATTGTCCCGTTTGGGGGCATGGTAGAGGAATAAAGAACGTTTGAATCACAAAAATCTAAAAAGACTGAATTAAAGAGAAGTCGGTCAATTATAATTAAGTCTACAAAACCAGACACTTTTTAGAAGACCTCACCTCGTTATTTTTGTACTACCCTAAACATATATAAATTTGCCATTCCCGGTCCTTATATTGTAAACGACATTCCTCGAATTCACTCTTTCTGCAATTTGTCCCTCCACTTTACTGCATCACGATAATATTCCCGCTTCAATTGTTTGTATTAGCCAATAAAATCTTCACACCCATTTGATTGCTAAAGGAAAAAATAAGCATTATTCCCATAGAAATAGACATTGATCACATATGATTATAAAAATCGGAAAATAAAATAACAACAAATGTAGGCACACAAAAGTAACCAAAAGACATTGTACGACGAGAAAAATAAGTGTGTCCACAATTAATGTGATTCAGTTTTATTCCAGCGCTCCGTGAAATGATTCTAAATTTCATCCTATTCAACCTATTATTATATCTTCATTTTTCTTTGTTTTAGGTTTTGACAAGAATCCAAAAGAAAAGTGAAAAACGATTCCCAGCGCTTTCGTCTTTATTCTTAAAGACCTTTTCAATGGTCTTTAAGGATAAATACGAAAGCACTCGTAATAGTTTTTCACTTTTCCTTTGTAGGTGTATCTGCATAACTTTGACTCACGTGCACTTTGTGAGCTTTTTTCTACATATGTAAATGTTTAATAACCACATGGAAAAATGTGGGCTTAATATAAATGAGCTTTATTTCTATTTGCAAATATTGACAAAATCCAGATCGTTTTATGGAAAAGAATGATCCATAAAGTTAGAAACCTACCCGACATGGATATGATATCATTCCATCATGTTGATACCATGAAGGATAAGAAAGATTACTAGGAACAATCCGGAACTTTTGGATTAGGTAAAAAAAATTATATATTAGTCAAAAAGTGCGATAGAAGATCATCAATTCTTGACAAGGTCCCTATACATAGGTTTCAAAATACCTCTGTTTTCTCTGGATATGAGCGTAAGGCAGGTGTGTTATGGCTCAGCTTGAAGTAATCCAATTTAAAATTTTGGGGGGTGAGAGTCTACTTCTTTAAGGAAGTCGAGTTGTGGTAGATATTTAGAGAAAAACGATGGTACTTTGTCTTCGATTCGACGCAAATAAACGACTTCCTTTTATTGAGTAATTCGTCAATTAGTTCTTTGAGCCCTCCACCACAATGACGTGCTAAATATCCTCCAATCCCAACAAACGCCGAAATTATCACCAGTACAGATTTGGTCAGTGAGGGTGAAAAATGGTAACATAGTGGGTTAGAAATGTCTTTGGCACTTGGTAAAACTGTCAAGAGGATCGGTTGGCTAAGATACGCTTAGGTTATGTTAGTTAACATACCTTAAATTAAGTTGAGTGATGTTAAGTCAGCTTGGGTGAGGTTTAAGGATTATGTTTGGGGTTAAGTTTCCTCGGGTTAGGTAGGCACAGATTAGCCAAGTTGGAGGTTATTTCGGATAAAGTTAGGTAATTTTAGATTAGTTTGTCTCAAGTATAACTTTAGTTAGGCTACAATCTAGCTATGTTGCATAGGATAGGTTAAGTAGATTTAGGGTGCGTAAGTGTGACTTTAATAGGTAGTTATATGAGGTGTAGTTGGATTAAGATCCTGGAAAAACACACAGAAGTCACTCACACCTCACTGGGCGCTTTTAATCCAACAACGAATCCTCGATGCGAACTTGCAGAGCTAATTGCCGCAACTCTAGAAGGGAGGTGGATGTTTGGATGAAGAGGGTGTAAATGAGGAGTACGGAGGTAGTAGTAGATTATGATGGTGAAGCATATACCTCTATTCAAACATATCAGTGTGTTCACTGAGCTCTCAGCCTAACATTCAAGGAGGGAATAACAATCATACATGTCCCTATAGGTAATACATGGGTTGGCATCATGCTAGCGAATTTTGTTCAGTACAGCGGTGACTTATACTGAGTGAGGATGGCGCCTTCCGGCAAAATGAGCGAAGTTTAACAGCGGTTCGTGATCGAGTTTTCCGTGATTTAAGGGCAAGCACCACAGTTGATTGAAGAGGAGTTGAAGACGACACTAGGGGACAGTACTCAATCCTATTCTACTGTCAAACATTGGGATGCTCTCTTCAAACAGGGCCGAGACTCGTTTGAGGATGACCATCGAAGTGATGGTCAGTCAACTGCAGTCACCAGGAAAACTTTGGCCATGGTGGAAGGCATGGTAATGGATAATCACCCCAGGTGAGACTGGGGGACCTTTATTGGAAGCACCGTCCGCTCATTGAAGGCTCAAGTCTGTTCCCAGATAGACATAAGCCCGCGTCCTGGCTCCGTTCTCACTAATAGAGAGATGCCTCTCATCTCTTTATTAGTAAGCTTGATATTTCCCACCGAAACTTTGGAATTTTAGGACATCCTAGGAACTTTCCTTCTTATTATTGAATCACTGTTAAAAAACAATTAAACCCCAGTCTCAATAATGATTTTACCTATCTCATTCACTAATGAATTTTTAATATATATATATATATATATATATATATATATGCAAAAAATCCCACAGGAAAATGAAAGGCGGAATCCAAGTACTTTAGAACTTGTTTTCATTATCAAAGCATTCCTTGGTAATGAACTGAACTAGTTCAAAAGTACTTGGAATCCGCCTTTCATTTTCCTCTGGGATTTTTGGCATTTAGTGCTCTACTCACGCGCTACTTTCTGAATTTCTCATATCCATATATATATGTGAAGTGGAGAATCTACGATACTTACACTTATATTTATTTATAATTAAAGGCGATTCTTCTGTTATTATTTTTAGTAAACTCACTAAGAACTTTGGTTGAATCTTTCTCATTGATAGAATAATTTTCAGTAAATCTATTACCCTCAGGTCTACGGTAAAACGTGTGCAGATCCTTAGAAATGTTTCCTTTTCAATCATGGGATGCGCCTCAGCGGTCGCAGTTATTTCTTTTCTAGACATTTTCATGTTGTATCTAATAAAGTTCTCCTTGTTAAATAACTTAGCAGCTACTAAGTGTTTGGTGAGAGAATACTTCTCACTCATGTTAATGCTTATCAACTCACCTACATTTTTGCTTCACTTGTCAGATATTTTGGAGGATTTTCATAGCATTCAATATTTCTTATTTTTTAAATTGCAATGTTGAAGTTTGTTAGATATTCTTTTGCTTTACATGTCTCAATCGCTGCAGACTACATTTGATTATAGATTACTTCTACCATAACAAGAACTTTTTGTAATTAAGAAGTCCCAAAATTCTCGCTGCTTTCGAAATAGTGTAACTTTTGTTTGTTATCGACTGTATTCCCTCTACGCATTTTTTGAAGGTTTCAAATTTTCATACACTGTTTATAGTGAGCATATTGAAGTGTTATATAGTAAGGGCTGGAGGAAGAATGTGCTTTTCCATATGTCTGCTTAAGATAGATAGACGCATTGATGATCTAGAAAAAAATGTTGGAATACCTAGCAAGTCTGAAAAAAATATCATCCATGTCTCGTTTTACATACTGTGTCCATGATTTTTGCTTGAACTCCCACGTTTTTTATTTTTATGACATTTGCACCATTATAAAGGGTGAAGCAGCAAAATTCCGGATGAAATATTTCATTATTTATTACCTAATCAATTTACATAGAAACAACAAAATTAATTGGAAATAGACTAGAAATTTACATTTAAATTTATTATAACATAATTTTTTTTAATTTTCTTCACGCAGGTATCCTTCGCTACCCGAAATGAATTATGATGGTAAGAAGTATCTGAAGCGTCATATGTTAAGTTAAACTTGAAAAGCAGCCTCACATTCCTAAAGTTTCTTCTGGATGGCAGAATGCTGTATGACCTTTCTCCTATTAATAGCAAGACTCTGCGGAACTTCATTAACTTCAAAAGAAAAAAGTATGTAAACATACGGAGTTTGGATGGTAAGAAGGGCTCAGTAAGGAAAAACAAAATCTCAGGACAAAAAAAAACCGGAAGGAACAAGAGATTGATATCGAACAAGAAATGGAGAAGTGCCCAGAGAGTTGCAGTCAGAGTTGTAGTTGGAAGTGAGACTGCCATGAGAAGCATGCACATGATTGGAGACAAAGTTTGCCCTAAACTATTTCACCCTGAATTTTGCTGGGTCAGCTCTTACGTGAGCATTTAATTTTTCCGTATTTCCTTAGAGGAAAATATTTAGCTATTCAAGAATACATTTTTAGACTCCATATGAAAGAAATGAGGCAAGGAGCCCCACGTGGACCCTAGGAAACTCACGTGGCTATTATACACGAGGTCAAAGGACGATAGAACGGGCCTAAAAACAACGCGAAGTGGCTACGGAACGCAGCTATATTTACTTATAGAGGTTTCCCCCCCAAAGCCTTAGGGGATTCTTTCCTCCCGCCTACCATCTGGAAGCACGCGAAAGTGAAGGAAGACAAGGAGTAACAAGAAACATAAGTACCCTAGAAGACCTTACGGCCATTCAATGAGGGTATCATTGGACTAGCTGTCGAGCGGGCACATCCCCACTCAATTGCCTTACGTCCTCCCTAAACAACCACTTTTCAAGATTTGTCTAGTCTTGTCTTAGACTGGTCAACACAATTGCTGTTGACAGCCTCCATCGGAAGTGAGTTCAGGCTACCGCAGATACTGTACGTAAAAAATTTCCCGCACAGATGGCTGTTGTAACGCTTCAGCTCAAGTTTAAAGCCGTGATTTATTGTTCTGCTCTCATTAAGGCTGAAAATATCCCCGTAGTCAACATTGTCGAACCCTCGAAGTATTTTGAAAACTTCTATGACCTGACTACGCAGTCTACGGGTTTCCAACGAGAACAGATCTAATTCTTTTAATCTATCTTCATAACTTTTATGTCTGAAAGAGGGTATCAGTTTGGTTGCCCTGGCTTGCACGCGTTCCAATCTCGCGATGTCTGGAAGACGTTCATACCCCTGCTTGGTGTTACCTTGGGAGAATCCCCTCCGTAGCCAGGAGCGATTTCACCCTGCCGTCAGCTGGTATTTAACGCCAAACTCAGCTAGCTCCAGTTAGTACAGGCTCACAATCCAGCACCAGACACGTCTCTTTTCGATTTGGCTCCGCTTTCGTCTACACGAGCGGAAAAGCAAGAAGTTCTCTTTCGAAATTCCGCCTGGGTGAATTGGCAATTTCTCAGTAAGGGCCGTTCTCGTTCACGAACATAAGTACTCTCTTGTTAATGTATTCCAAGGTAAATCTCAACCTTCTGCAATTCTCCTTCTCGAATTGCCCCCCTTCCCGTCGTCGTCCAAGCATTAACTTCTGCAAGACATAGAGGCGTGCGGATTCCCTTAATCCGGTTATCCCCTAAATATTTATTTGTATTTTGGCTCATAGCAGCCTTGCAAGACTCAATCCGAGTTTCGTCATTTAACTGCCTTAAGCTCATGAATTGGCCCTTTTGCCCGACTATCGATCCCCAACGTACTGGATATTCCAATTTAATTTTATTTGTGTAAATATTTATTTTTTTGTTGTTTTATTGAATATTATTTTTCGACTTCTCTTTTAAATAACCCAGAACAGCCTTCAGCCATAGCTAGTAATTAACGGCCAATCTGCACTTGCCTTTTGATATTTGCCTGCGTACTCGGGGAACAGTTTCCCTCTATTTATTCTCCCTCAATATCTTACCCAATCATCTGGTAACTGATCCGAGGTCAGGACTCTTGGGTGAACTTTCGCTCTGTTCCTCACTACTTGGCTAATCTAATCTTCCTCCATAGATAGATATATATTCGCTATACCTCAACATATAGTAAATTTATATCTATCTATATTATAAAAACTGGTCTCAAGTTTAGATGGGTTTTTAAAGAATCATCTTTTAAGGGGTCCATTAAAAGTTCTTTTTTGTATTTTCTATAAAGGCTGAAGTTTTTGGTGGTTTAAAGGTGCAGTAAAATAATCTTTCCACATATTTCTCTTTGTGTGTGTCTATTTTGACCGCGTACATTTTCTCGTTTCATTTTTGTTCTGAGACTGTGCATCTCAATTTTATTCCTCAACGTAATTGTGAAGGCTCATTTAGGATTGTGTGTTATTTGTTTGTTTCTTTGTGTGGGGGTTTTAATTGACAAGGCAAGGCTCTCCAATTAATTCTTTTTTTTTGTAAGTAATTTTCTTTTCGCGCGCGAGTACCACGTTGGACTAGATCGTTAACCTCGTTGCATTACTTGCTGTCGTTTTTTTTTTTGGTGCGTTAATTCTGTGTTTTGAGCGTTTTAAGCTCCAAGGCGAGTCCCTTTGCTTAACAAGTAAGGATCTCCTTTCGTATATCCAGGAAGAGGAAAGGAACGAGAGAGCAGGAAAAAAGCAAGAGTAACAACAAGGAGTAATAACAAGGAAAGAAGGTACCCTAGGAGACCTTACGGTCCATTCAGGGAGGGTACATTCAGACTAGCAATTTAGCTGGCACATGTCCGCTCAATTCTTTTGCGTCGCTAAACGGCCACTTTTCAAGACTTTGTCTAGTCTTGACTTGAACTGGTCAACAGATTTACTGTTGACAACTTCCACTGGAAGTGCGTTCCACTTACCGCAGATACTGTAAGTGAAAAGATTTCCACACAGATTGCGGTTCTAACGCTTCAGTTCAAGTTTGAAGCCATCATTGCGCGTTCTGTTCTCACCCAGTGTGAAAATATCCCGGTAGTCAACATTGTCGAACCCTCGAAGTATTTTGAAAACTTCGATGAGCTGATCACGCAGTCTACGGGTTTCCAGCGGGAACAGATCTAATTTCCATAGTCTATCCTCATAACTTTTATGTCGGATAGAGGGAATCAGCTTGGTTGCCCTGGCTTGTACGCGTTCCAACCTTGCGATATCTTTTCGAAACGAAGGACTCCAAAATTGTACGGCATAATCCAGGTGCGGCCGAACGAGGAAGTTGTACAGACAAAGTACTATCTCCTTGTTACGTTATCCAAACTGGCGCTTTATTTAGCCTAACATCCTTTGGGCTTTCTTCTCTGCCTCGATGCACTGTTTCAAGAACTAGAGGTCGCTAGTGAGAGTCACACCCAAGTCCTTCTCAGTGTCACTCGATTCAAGAGTAGTCCCTTAAGGATGTACTGAGATTTGGGGTTTCGGTGGCCGATATGCATCACTTTGCATTTGTTCACGTTAAAAGGCATTTGCCACGTGTCCGACAACTCCCCAATCTTCACAAGATCTTCATGCAAAGCGGGCAGTATTTCCATCCTTTGCAACGTTCATACCAAGCTTGGTATAGTCGGCAAATTTGGAAATCTTGGCAACCATGTCACCGTCCATGTCGTTGACGCAGATGATGAATAGTAGTGGTCCCAGGACAGAACCTTGAGGCACCCCGCTAGTAACGGGCACCCACTTAGAAGCTTGTCCATTCACCACCACCCGTTGCCGTCTGCCACTTAGCTAGTTCTCGATCCAGCCGGCTACTTTTCCGTCTATGCCCAGTGCTCGCACTTTCCGGAGAAGGCGGCGGTGTGGTACCTTATCAAAGGCTTTCTGAAAGTCTAAGTAGACCACATCCACCGCCTTGTCCCGATTGTGCTCACTGAAAACGAAGTGGAAGAATTCCACAAGATTCGTCAGGCATAACCGTTTTCTTCGGGAGCCGTGCTGGGAACTCCTCAGTAGCAGGTTTGACTCTAAATACGACATCATTTTGTCCACCATCATGCTTTCCATGAGTTTACCGACTATCGGAGTCAGTCTGATAGGTCGGTCGTTTGTAGGAGTCACCTCCGCTTCACGCCAGTCTCTAGGAACGCATTCGGTCCGGATTGACA
This sequence comes from Ceratothoa steindachneri, assembly GCA_963969495.1. Classification (NCBI taxonomy): domain Eukaryota; kingdom Metazoa; phylum Arthropoda; class Malacostraca; order Isopoda; family Cymothoidae; genus Ceratothoa; species Ceratothoa steindachneri. Next base: position 133,576,269 of record OZ018319.1, read on the forward strand.
TGTTAAAGATTGCACTCAGGTGTCATGACACTTGATCGCGCACTCCTTTTAACACTTTAGATAGAAACCCATCCAGGCCAGGTTACTTATTTGTCATTAAGGCACTGATCTTCTTTTTTTTTTTCCCTTCGGTCAAGTCCATATCCTCCAGCTTTTTCCCCGAGTAGAAATCCATTGGCTGGGGGATGAGACCACACTCTTCAGTAAACACTGAAAAGAAGTAGTCGTTGAGGAGGTTAGCATTTTCTGCATCTGAATGCTTTAATGCCCCCTCCTCATTTCTTAAAGGGCCGATCGTTCGACGGATTGGTTTACGGCTGTTCACATATCCAAAAAACTCCTTGGGATTCTCTTTACAGAGTCTCGCCACTCGGAGTTCCTCAGACCGCTTAGCCGCCCTTATGCTGGACTTCACTCTCCTGGCTAGCCTCCGGTATTTGTCAAAGTCACCCGAGATCTTCGATTGCCGGTACACAGTTCTCTCCTCCCTAAGCAGTTGGCCGAGTTCTCGATTAAACCACTTTGGTTGAACAGAAGACCGACGGCCACATTTCAGAGGGATGAAACGTGATTTAAGACTCATAAATGTAGTTTTAAAACTGTTCCACGAGTCTTCAACAACATCGCACACTTCTAGCCTCGCATCAGTCAGTCTAGCACAAAGACCTGCAAAGTCTGCTCTTTTCAAATCGAGTTTCCTCGATTTACTAGTTGCAGGCCCTGCCTTCGGGACTTTGACTACAAATCTAATTAGTCGGTGATCACTGCATTGAGCTCTACGCCAACAGAGAGGTCCCCAACGATGTCATCCTCAGATGCGAAAACCAAGTCGAGGATATTGTCTCCTCTCGTTAGCTCTTTCACCCATTGAGTCAGGAACTCGTTGTTCGCGAACTCCAGGAGTAGTGCGTTCTCGCCACAGGGTTTTCTTGTTTCCCAGTCAACTTGTGTGTTGAAATCCCCTATGACAATACACAAGAAGAACAAGAAAGATCAGAAAGAAAAGAAAAACGAGAGCGAAGAAAGAAGAGAACAACGAGAGAGTGAAGAAAGAGAAAGGAGAGAAATCCGCCAGCATGAGCTTGAATGAAGTCAAGCGAGAGTCGATACCCTCTCTAACAATTCTCTCGCGGAAATTCTTCAGTCAGCATCCATGAAACTCTCCGTTTTTAAAGAAGGGGAAGATTTCGGATCCTACTTAACTCACCACGAAAAGATCTTTGAAGTGAATAATTGGAACATAGAGGCAGAGGGTGTCGCCAAACGTCTTCCCTTACTTATTTAGCAACCCCCATGACATTTTTATTTCCATCCCGTTTAAAGCTACGATTGATTATTTCACCTTGAAATCCGAGGGAGTTTATGGCGGCGTATAACATGACCACGAACCTCGTCACGCTCGAATCCAATCTAACCAAACTTTCCGAAAGTTTGGCTACACTCTCCAAAGGCATTTTAATTTCTAGTTGGACTGATCTAAAATTGCCGATGACTATGACTCCCTAGTCTACTTTGTCCTGAAGGACCAGTTCTTGTCTTTGCTGCCTTCAGCAATTCGTTCATTCGCGAAGGATCGTAAATTCTACACCTTTAATTAATGCATCAAAAATGCTGATGTTTATGCGACGAGCTATAATTGATACCCGAAGGAAAAAACGCAACCCCAGTAAGTTCGTTAAGGTAACTGGCCCCTCAAAAATTACGAATTCCTCTTCTTCAGAACCCCGGGATATCAAACCGTTTGCGGTGAATCCCCTGGGTCATCCTTCCCCAGGAGGTCCATTGTATGTTTCTTTCACCTGCGGCGTATAAGGCTATTTACGTCCTAACTACTCCCAGAACTCCCAACTACGTAGTGTTTCTGTCAACTAGGTACACCAAGTGAGTGCCCCCCACGCGCCTGCATCGTCGCGAGCCATTCTCCCGCTTCTTTCTCTGCTCCCAATTTATCCACACATCACGTGAATTTACTTTTTTGATAAATGCTCTCCTGGAAGTCTGAAATTCGAGAACGGAGCAGTAAATGGACGCCGAGTCTCCACCCTCGTCCGTGATAGAGGATACACCTGTATAGTTGTTTCCGACGATCTACTTCCCTCAGTAGCCCCGAACCACGAATGAATTGTGGTAGTCCTCGACTACCTGGGACGTGCAAACAGCTTCCTCATAGTAAATTGCGATCTTTAAAGCCAATATTTCACCGGCTGGGCTGAAGTGGTCTCAACCCTTATATAATTATATTCCTTGCTAGTAGGACAGTGCCTCCAAGCTTCTTCGACAACCAGATACAATCGTCGTACTCATATCTAATGAATCTCCGCCGAAGATTAGAGAAGTGTGCTGAGATAGCGTACAAGAACGTAGATCTCAATCTGGAGAAGTACAAGACGTACATCGACGTCAAATCGAAGGAACGAAGATTTAAGCCCTGTGACGAAGTGTTGTTGTTGCTCCCAAACTAGAATAACAGACTACCGTCGCGCGAGCGCTAACCAGATTGTGGCGATAGATAAGGAATCACCCATGGAAACTTGTTATCGCATGGACCCCCTTAGTGTAGTATAAGTTGCCTGCCTAGAATAAGGCAAAGACTTTCCTTTACATGTCTTGCCAGATGCAAATTATTCATACTCGGCAGAATTAAAAATAAACGACCAGCTCTCCCCCCTTCAGTAGGACCAATTGCAGACCCTCCTGAAACAATTTGGTGACGTCATAACCGAGATTTCAGGTTGTGCTGCCCACTACGAGCACTACATCCTTCTGAACACCCAGGAATCTATCCGCTCCAAGCCGTATCCATTGCCCATACACCTGAAAGAGGCGTTTAATAACGAGGTTGACAAATTATTAAATTTAAAAATCATAGCACCCTCAGAATCAAATTATTGTTCCACGCTCGTCATGGCCAAAAAAGCAAAATGGATCATACCGTATGTGCATCGACTTTAGAAAATTAAATTTTGTCACCATGTTCGATGCGGAGCCAATCTCCATCATTGACCAAAATTTCTACCTTTTCGAGAAGGCAAAATTTATTACAGAACTAAATTTGTCTAAGGCCTTCTACCAAATACCATTAAGAAAAGAATGAAGAAATTCACGCAATTACAATCGAATGATGAGAAGATTTTAGACGGCTTATCTAATGTAGCCTTCTACTTCGAAAACATCTATGTGGCTACCCGAGACTGGAATCAGCACTTGACCCCCTTCCAAGCCCTTTTACATAGACTCAGGGAGCATAATCGGACCATTGGCCCTAGCAAGTGCCACTTCGCTTTCAATACAATAGATTATTTAAGTTTCCATATTGGGAATGACCGGCTTGCTTCCAAGGAAGAGAAAATTTGGGCTATTGTGGAAATGCCCTTGCCCGCGAATAAGAAAAAAATTACGGTCTTTCTATCGGCCTCTTTCTGTGGCATCTATTTCCGCTCCCTTTGCAAATTATTGAAAAAGAAGGCTCCCGAGCGCCTCTAGTGCACACCACTGTCAATCAATAGTTCACCCAACTTAGGGGAAAATCAGCGTCGGCGCCTATCCTCCACCTTCAAAATCCCGATAAGCCGTTTGGCATTCGAACTGACGCTAGCAATGATGAAATATGCTGAGTCCTAATCCAGTACAGGAAAAACGGCGAGAGCTTTCCCATCGCGTATGCTAGTCAAAAATTAATGCATTGCGAAAAGAATTACGCCGTGATTGAGCGAAATACCATCGCAATTGTTTGGGGAATGCAAAAATTTTAAATTTCCGGGTAGGTTAGGAATTTGTCATAGAGACCGATCATAAACCTCTATCTTTCCTACGTAACGCGAAAAATAATAATGGACGATTAATGCGTTGGAGTCTGTTCCTCCAGGAATTTCAGTTCAGAATTTTGTATATAAGGGGCACTGATATTTATATTGCAGATAGTTTGAGCAGGAACCAATTGGATTCCCCTCCAAACTAATCCTGGGCTATTTAATTTTTTTGTTCTAATTTTAGGATTGATTTTATTTTGGATTGTAAATATGCACAGATAATAATGTATTATGGAAACGTGTATCTCTTTTGTGTGTGTATTTTTAATTTATTTGTCTTTATTTTAATTATGATTGTATAACTTTAGGATGCTATTAACCCGTGGCAGGTGAGCCTCCATTTAAACATATCAATGATAATTTTGGCTATTGTCAATTAGTTTTTTTGGCCTTGGTTTAATAATCTGTATATTTTCACTCTTAGTCCTCCTATTTTGTATTTTGAAGACTTAGCTCCATGTATCTTTCAACTTTGTTCATTATTGTCGCGAAACTATTAGCTGCAACCCTCTTATAATTATTCGATGTCACTTCTTCATTGGAAGTTCCATCTCGGGAGAGAGGAGATGTTAGAGAGAAAAAAATAGAGAACCACGCGGTCGGGGAGAATCTTTAATCTGCGAGGGTCTAGAAGCGCATCCTGCGATAAGAGGCAGCGATGGACACCCCGTGAGAGCTGAAAGGTTGCAACAGAAGCATCACAGACTGTGTGAACCGCACTAACGTTCGCTTCTTCGGGCGAGACGTCTGATAAACTGGAACCCCCCTTCCAACGCCCGGGACAAGCCGCTTCCGGTGAGCCCGTATAAATTACCAGACGCTGGACTTATGAATTTAGTATCAACCTACCCTGAACTCAAAGCGTAACTCTCGATTGGCTCCGCATCCCAAGAGCCCGAAGGCAAGATTTCTCTTGAGATTAAATGATAGCGACAAGAGATAATTGTTCTGAATTCGGTTCCGTTCCCGTATCGGCAAGATACTGCCTCGACCCATATTCTCGAGGTTAACCGTAGTGATTGTAATTCATATTTGCATTCCTTCCCTCTCTCACTAAGCTTACCACTAAATAGGCTTCGCGAACGACTCAATCGCAATTCAAGTCTCCCGTTCTGTGGACAGCTTGTTAGTTTGTCGTTATTCGTAGCCGCATCCGAGCGTCTCTTTAAACCATTCCCGTATACATCTAATGCGATTGGGTACTGATATGAAACCTATGTTATTAATTTGTATATATCGGTTGTATAGTAGTAAAGTTTCTTTTGTTTATTCAGTTTTAATATCTCAAAATCTCCAAGATAGTTAAATATTTGGGCCAACGTTAAAATCGCACTCTTACGTATTTTTGTCATTACTCACGCACATAGTGGTTTAATCCGCTCACACTTTTTCTGCTCCTCTCGGACCAAAAAATCCGAGCAAAGGTCGGAATCTGACCTGACCTACGACACTTCGTTTCTTTAGTACCACTATAAATTAAAACTTCAGATGTACTTTTTTTGGTTACTAATACCAGGCTGAGTTTTTTTAATTTCTGGTGTTAGGCAGCCTCCTTATATAATGGCCCATATTTCTTGAAGAGATAGTTGCTCAATATTATGTTGTTGCCTGTTGATGAACCACTCCTACTATCATACCAATACTATAGCGTATGCCTCCGGATCTGTCACCACATTTTTTATGAGAACATTTAGCGCGCATACTTTGACTACAAGCCATTACAACATGTGCCTCTGGTCACATTGTTCAAGCACTTTTCAAATTCTTTTAGAATATATATTACGCTCTTTGGCATTGACACAACAAAGCTGCACTGCTCTCACAAAGTTAAAGCATTCTGCTCTGTTCTCCCGAACATATATTAAACTAATGTGATCCACTCTTTCTTAGGACGAATGAGTGTGCTGTTCTTAATTATTTTAAAGAATATATCCTTGTTTCATGGAATGACACGCCAAGGTTTCAAACCCCAACATCCTAAATAATCCACCTTTCAGAGAAAGCCCAGTACTAGATGCACTATTCTTAGGTACCTATGGATATCTCAAGTAGCATACTCAATTTTATTGGTAAAATTTTTATTTTCTCTCGTAGATAGATAAATTAAATAGCTAGAAGCTATATATATGTGCCCGAGATCTATATGCTCTTTTACATATCTGTATCTTTAGATTTGGGAGAGAAATAGAATCATTTGGACAAGAGAATCACATTTCTCCAGCATTTGTATGAATTTGCTAGATCCTCGGGCATTCAGCATATATTTACATATCCTTTGAATCAAAAGAGAAAATCGCCAGCTATGCTATGGCTCAATTTCTGTGTGTAATCATTAGTGGCGCCGTCGTTTTACGAACTCTCATTGCGCGAACAATAATGAGCCTCAACAAACTTCAGTTCGACATGTTTCAACTTAACACCAGGAAGATCACGGAAACATGTACTGCAAGTGATATTTTTGTCTCAATGGTACAGGTGCCTCAATACATGACTGAGAAACCCAAACATTGACTGTGGCTGTGTGACCTCTCCTTTTCAGTACGGAATATTGGATCTTCAATGAGCGAATTTCGCTGGGCATTTTCTCACCTACGAACGAACCTCTTTTTAAATTGTTAGTGGAGAAAAAGACCTCCACAACTCAAAAGGTTCCCACTTTATAATACCGTGGGGCAAGTGACCAACAAAGATGGCAAAATATACCCAAATTTATATATATATATATATATGGTCTATGTTTTTTACATTTTATGGGCGCGCATAATTGGCACGTTCATGTCAATCCTGCATCTTTTCATTTTATATAAGAATTTTAAGCTGGCAATTTCCTTTCTCTCGAGGGTGTCTATGAGGCAAACCATACTGACTCTGGTCAACACTGAGTCAACGGCCATCCTGATTTTAGTGTTACAGGAGACGAGTCAAACAGTTCCTCTTGCCGTTGGAAACTAACCGAACAAATATATTCTCTCTTTTACTCTATTTCTCTCTCGTAGTGTTAAGTTGTTGTGGGTCTGACTTGTGGTTTTTGTAATCTTTATCCATTACCGAGAACAACAGTTTGAGAGCAATTCAAATAAACAGTCATTAAAACTCCTGTAAATAATTTAATCAGGGTGATGGACTGGCTACCTTAATTTACTGATATGAAACCACTGGAAAACCTCTGGCCTGGGCTGAAAGAGGTCGTAAGATGTCGTCAGCCAGCCACCAGTGAACAACCAGCTTGAGCTATTCATGACCGTGGAGTGGATCAGTAGTACACCCCTCAAGAGTCGCGCCCTCGTGAAGAACAGGCCTCGACATACTACGGCGCTTCCTGTATCAGTTTAGTGTTGCTGACATTTTTACAAAGTTTTATTTGCTATCTATTTTATATTGCCGATGCTACATGTTTTGTCAAATTTTGTATTTAATTAATGCCCGTTGATTGTTTGGTGCATATGTAACTAATTATTATTTATTACTACTTATTTCCATTATATTCATATTGTTAGGCAAATAGAAAATTTACGACTTTTTATTTCATAATTTCTTAAATTTCCGAGCTGTTCGAAAGATTTTGGCTTCTAAAGACTTAACTTGGCAACAGGTATCTATATAGATAATCGCCAAATACTAGTCAACAAATTATCAAAATTTACATGTCTTTGAGAATACTAGTCTACTTTCCGTTAAAATTTCACAAAATATCGTTTATATTTTCCTCTAGTTTACGCCTAAGTGTGTGTACACTTAAACTGACACATGGATTGTAGTTTAGTAATGATTGTATTGCTAATTTATCAGAATGGCGATAGTAGTGACGGTTGATAAATCTTTCAAAAAGTATCTAGCTTGATGTTAGAGTAAAAGATGGACATTTCAAGGCATTAGAAGCAAAGTGTGATTTCACGTATAGTATAGCTTAACATGCTTACCGCGTCTGTAAATCACCGAAGAAAACTGTTCACACTCAAGGTTAATTTTGGGTTTATTCCCACCCTCGAAGTTTGTGGGCTCTTTGTTATAAATCTCTCTATTTTTATAAAATACCACTTTCACTAAATAATGCGGGAAAATTTCTAATTAGGATGTTATGACGAAAAATAGATTGGCAGCTATCTTGGGAGAGACATTGCGAATTGGAATCACATTATAGTGTATTGTATATTATTGTAAATTGATTTTTTTTTTCTGAATTAAAATATGATCTGGACATTTCATATTAATCAGTTTTATTTTCGTTTGAGTCAAGTCTTTAGAACATTTTTATTTATTCTACCTTGGTTTTTCAATCCTGACCTCTGATGTTAATCTCTCGCTAAGATTTTCTCCCTCCCTAATTGCTTAGGCGGTATTTTAATCCTTTTGTCAACCTTTAGTCTTTTGAATTTACCTGATTTAATGATCTTAGTTTGTATTTATCTTCCTTTTTTCTGTCACTCTTCGCTCCTCCTAATGTTTCCATTTCATATTATTCATATTAATTGATTTTGTTGATTGTTTTTTTGCTTTTTGTGGGCGTTCCCACTCCCCAGTATTATCCTCATATATTAAAATTTTCAATACTTTTGTTATTCCTTGATAAAGAACTCGAAATAAAGTTCGAAAGTACTTGTAATCCTCGTATTAATTTTCCCTTTGGGCTTTGTTGCATTTATTGCTTACTCACCCGATACTTTGTGAGTTTTCCATATATATATATATATATATATATATGTTTACGATTGCGTTTTAATGTAGACAATGTTTTTTCTTGGTCAAATTTCCCAAAATAAATTTGGAGAGGAGGGCGGTTGTTAGGCTAGTGCAATCGCATCATATTGTATTATATATAATTTTTAAGATAATTTCGTAATGGGGGATTCTTCACCGTGCCCCCACTTATATATAGCTTTTAACTATTTAGTTTATCTATCCAAGAGAGAAAATAAAAATTTACCAATAAAAGTGAATATGCTACTTGAGATATCCTCATGTAACTAAGAACAGTGCATCTAGTACTGGGCTTTCTCTAAAAGGTGGATTATTTAAGTTGTCGGGGTTTGTAACTTGGCGTGTCATTCCATGAAACAAGGATATATTCTTTAAAATAATTAAGAACAGAACACTCATTCGTCCTAAGAAAGAGTGGATCACATTAGTTTAATATATGTTCGGGAGAACAGGGCAGAATGCTTTAACTTTCTGAGAGCACTGCATCTATGTTGTGTCATTGCCAAAGAGCGCAATATACCATTTTTATATTTTAAGGGTAAATTTGATGAAAGGTACAAATGAATTAAGTTTGTTCAAAAAAAGAAAAATATTTTCAGAATTGGGCCACAAGCAAAGAGTATCTTCAATAAAGCGAAACCAGATTATAGGAAAATCTACAATAGAGGGGAGGAAAACCGTTTCGAAAAATTCCAAATATAAGTTAGATAAAACGGAGGATAAACAATTACCCATATAGTTAATAGTTCCTATCTAATATAAAAACTTAATACCATCCCTTACCTTTCAGACTTCTCCTTTGTTAACTTTGACGTTTGCTCCCTTTTCATTAAAGTTTCGCTTGATGATCTATTTCAGTTTCTTAAAGATAAATTGCGTAAAGTTCAATTACCTAGACCCCCTAATTTACTCTTAGCACTTATCTCCCTCTATACCAAAGACTGTGCATTTACTTTCCATGGTAAATTCTTTCGCCTCAAAATTTGGTTTAGCTATAGGAAATTGTTTATCCCCCGTTTTATCTAACTTATATATGGAATTTTTCGAAACAGTTTACCTCCCCTCTATTGTAGATTTTCCTATAATCTGGTTTCGCTATATTGATGATATCCTTGTTTGTAGCCCAATTCTGAAAATATTCTTCTTTTTTTGAACAAACTTAATTCATTTGTACCTTCCATCAAATTTACCATTGAAATAGAACAGAATGGAAGTATTCCTTTCCTTGATTTATTAATACACCGCACGCTTTCTGCTTTCAAATTATCTGTCTATCTGAAACCAACTAATACTTCTTCTTATATTCGCTTTTACTCCTCTAACCATATTCTAGTCAAAAGATCAATTTTTATTGCAATATTTCTCTGTGCACTTCGTGTGGTTAGTCCTGAATTCATTGAGTCTGAAGTTTCCAAAATTTTTGACATCGGCCAAAAACTTTGTTATTCTTTTCATTTTCTTGATAAATGGCTTCTGTTAGCTAAAAAGTCATTTTATCGTTTTGAACCTCACGCGCCTTTTAATGACAAGAATACACTTCTACTTCCTTTTAGTCCAACATTTGCTTCTCTTCCTACTATTTAATAATCTCTAGGCATTTGTGTAGTATTTAACTATAATAATACTATCTCTAAACTATTAGTCAAGAACGCCTCCTTTCCCTATTAGTAATGTATATTGCGTAAAATGTATCGATTGCTCTAAATATTAATTTGGCCAATCAGGTAAATGTATAAAAAAACGAATTTCTCAGCATAAATATAATGTCCGTAGCGGGGAAGAAAGCAGCTAATTTTATGTTCATATGTCATATCTTAATCACAATATTAATTGCAATTCTACTAAAATCATCTGTCATAATAACGAAACAATTTCACCAAATATCATTGAATCGACCTTTATCAGTAAATTCCGAAATTTAAATTTAAGTCCTGGCTTATATAAACTTGATAGTTATTTTTAAAATTATATCCACAATGCACTGTCGAAACTTTTAATTTGAGACTAAATATTTATATTAATCTTAATAAACTATTTAATTTTTTTTGTGCATCTATATAGCCTTATGTTTATGTCTGTGTATTTATTTTCGTTTGAGTCAAGTCTTTAGAACATTTGTACTTATTCTACCTTAGTTTTTCAATCCTGACCTCTGCTGTTAATCTCTCGCTAAGATTTTCTCCCTCCCTAATTGCTTAGGCGGTATTTTAATCCTCTTGTCAACCTTTAATCTTTTGAATTTACCTGATTTAATGATCTTAGTTTGTATTTATCTTTCATTTTTTTCTGTCACTCTTCACTCCTAATGTTTCCATTTCATATTAATTTATTTTGTTGACTGTTTTTTTTGCTTTTTTTTGTGGGCATTTCCTCTCCTCTGTATCATCTTTATATATATTACAATTTTCAATACTTTTGTTGTTCCTTGATAAAGAACTCGAAATAAAGTTCGAAAGTACTTGTAATCCTTGTATTTAAATCCCTGTGGGCTTTGTTGAATATATATATATATATATATATATATATATATATATATATATATATATATATATATATATATATATATCCAACACACCACAAGAAAGAGATAACGGAATAATTTTTTTTCAGAAAGTTATTTCCTACTTCGAAAAAATCAGAGCTGGAGTGGGATTCGAACCGTGCACACTGAGGCAGCGAGTAACCGCTTTGATCTTATTAAACCGCCCCTTACACCGAAGCGGTTGGTCCGTGTCTCAGTGTGCCCGGTTCGAATCTCACTGAAGCTCAGAATTTTTCGAAGTAGGAAATAAATATTTCTGAAGAAAAATTATACCGTTTTCTCTTTCTTGCGGTGTGTCTGTTGGATATATTTCATCATTCTCTCGCGCTCATGAGATATATACATCATATATATATATATAAATTATCCAAAAATTCTAGGCTGGGCATAATCCCAAAATTAACTACCTTGGATAACACTACTCCCATGTAAGATCTCAAAAATGCAAATATATCATTAAAAGACAGAAATGGACCGTAGTTGATATCTCGCGTCAAATTGCCAAAAACCTGAACCTCAATGTATTTCTTCAGACTCGTTCACGTCGCTTCAGATTCATTAGGCTTTTTTGTACGCCCCGTTGGAGAGAAACCAGTCATAAGTAAAAAACAATAAAGTGGGTAGGTTGCCGTTTCCTCCAGAGCTTGTCCTGTGGAGTGAAGAAAAGTGTGAAAGCGTTTTGCTCAGCGATGAAAGCAAATTTAGTTTTATCACATCTTATGAGAAGTACCATTTGAGGTGTCTCACCAATGAAAGATTGAACCACAAATGCGCCCAAATGGCGGTAAAATTTTGAGACGGCAGCTTTATAGTGAAGGCCATGTCTTCTAGTACTGGAGTCTTTCCGCGCGTCCTTTCGCGCGGCAAAATCCCTGAGGTTTACAAGAATCTGCTTCAGGAACATATAATTCTCTTCAATTATTGGTATTAATTACATAAACCTGTTTTCCTTCATAACAATGCTACGCGCCACACAGCAAAGACGATGACGGAGTTCAGCCTGCGCAAAGCACTGATTTAGAGTCAACAGAAAACCTATGTAAGATAGTCGGCGAGAAAGTTTTGGCTCGGAAGCCAAAGAATATTGAAGATGTTTGACAAATATTCGAAGAGGAATGAAATAAAATCACACCCGAACCAATGCGACAAATTTTAGAAGTCCTGTACCCGAAGATGCACTCAAGTCATACTTCTTATTACTTTTTTATCAACTACTTTCCTCATAACTCTTTTACCTTCTGTTATATAAAAGGAATTTAAACACTAGTGGAGTAAAATATCAACGAATATTATGCTTAATTGTTATGTAAATTAGACTAGTATTATCAAGAAATTGTAGATTTTGTATTTTCTCTCTATCCTATACATACGCGCGCTTGAGGCCACTAGCCATTTCTCGCTTAGACTTCGCACAGCACAAACAGCACTTAATCTTCCTCTGACTGTGGCTTATATCAGTTATATCGCGCTTCTTCCTCATGCCAGGTGAAGGAGGATTTTTAATATACAAAGAAAGCAATATTTCAATTACCAAAGGAATTTTCACGTTCTAGCGAATCATACAAATTACTTCTAAACATTTCCACTGTTCTTAACTTTATCCCTCCCTTACCGTTGCATTTGCTCCTGATTTTCAATAAAATAGTATTAATAATATCAATATATCACATATCAAGTATACTGCCCTTGATATACCTTTTTAACAACCAAGGAAACATTTTTGCTTGGAAATATTTAGTTTTCCAAATAACTTCTGAAATTTTGTTGTCTTACTTAAAGGTTGAGAGGCCCAATATATTCTTATTAGCCACATATTGCCTAATAATGTATTTAATAATTAAAGAGAGTAATCAACCTTAATTGAAGCAATTAATATACTCTAATTCAGAGCTCTATTAGTCTATTTCATTCTTGTACCTAATTTACCACAGCAGATCTAATAATTACCCATAAAGTGGCCTAATTAAAGGGAGAGACGATAAAGGGCTTTGTTCAGGTTTAGGCTGAAATAGAAGATTTAGAGTGAAATATATTGCCTTGGAAAGCAACACTTTATATTTATTATTTTTAAAAACAAAACACATAGAAAGATTTAGTAAAACGTCGAAAATTAATTCAGAGAGGAACAGTTGTCAGAAATAGAGGTAGGCGGATCTTATGGGTTGCAAAAGTTAGAATATAATTTCAACGGGTTTTGCTGATTATTATGATATGGGAATATTTTTTCAAGAATGTCATATGCCTGGATGACGAAGTATTTTAAATCGCCTATTGCTTTAATATCCTCTGCCAGGTGATATATCGGCCAAGTTGTCACAAAATCAATCTAACTCTTCGAAATGGGTACCAAATCCGATTGAGGGAATGTCTGAGACAACAGGCAAATGTAAATCGACAGCAAAAAAACAAGAGCTTACGAATGTAGACATTCATCTTTAATTGTGGGCCCTTTCGGACCGCAGCCATTTTAAGATTGGCGGAGCAAGGAGTTCTCATCTGAAGGCATAAACCCGGAGCTCGCAGCAGTGGCCCCAATGTTATCGGAGTCGTAACGGTGTGATGGCGTGGCGAAAAGTACGGCCTATTTTTCTCCACTCGGTACGAAAACGAGGGCACAAGATATTCATCCCAGTGTACGTAATTCTAGCCGGCAACTAGCAAAACTGAGATACTTAGGAAATATTATAGCTTATTCTTTTCAATGTTGGTAGTCTTCAGACTGCTCTCATTAGCACTACTTCACGATAACAGGGAACTTCGTTTTCAAGAACAAACATTTCTCACTATTTAAAAACTAATAAGAAAACTTTATTGTTTCGCTGAATCCAAAACGACGCCATTGCCCTGTTACTGCAGAAGGTTGGTTTAAGTCTCTAGAGCTTTGTAATTCCACCACAAGGGTAAAATGCTAACAAATATAATATAAGTGAATGATTTGGGGTAATTATCTTTCATAAGGCAAGATTTCTTTTTGTCAAAATATGTTTGAATCTTTTTAAATTCTAGAAATGGTGCTTTCCAAAGAAAAGCGTGCAACCATTGTTGTTTTACCCTAAATTGTCCTGAAATGTAAGGAGGCAATTGATATGGGTATTGCATCAACAAGCACGATATTGCACATCCTTACTGAGTTAAAAAAAAGACTGGTTAAACTTAAATGAGGAATGCTTCAGGTCAGCCAAAGGCTTCAAATAAACGCCTGATAGCCTCTCGGTCAGGGAACAAAAATCAAGGATCGGGTTGCCTCCAGTGCCAATCCTGCCGACGATTGGAAGAAGCAGTTGTGAACGTTTTAGCCCGCAAAGTGAATCATAAAATTTTCGGCAGAGGTTTCAATAGAGAAGAAGCCTCATCTCACCAATAAGTACTTTACAGAACGTCTCCAGTTTTTTAGAAAATATAAAAAAGTGTACCTTTGAAGACTACAGCAAATGATATTATCTGATAAATCTCGCTTCCGCTTGTTTAAAGCTTCTGGAAGATCCTTCGTTAGGAGGAGAAAAGGGGAACAGTTGTGCGAGTACTTTGTCTTGTCCAAGGTAAAGCATTAGGCAAATCTCCATTTTTGGTGCTGCTTTTCATATAAGGAAAGTTCAGCATTAACACTTATGCCCAAGAATCCTCAATGAACTCAAATTGGCACTAAAACTTGCTCAATCAACACTTTTTCCAACATTTCAGGACCAAGTTGGGGATGATTACTGTATTTTTTTGGCATAATGGAGTAGCTTGTCACATAGCAAAAGCAATAACAAGGATAAAAAATGCTATCGAACTTTAGGAACCTTGCACCGGGAACTCGCTAGATCTGAAACAAATGTATAATTTAGAGTACATAATTAAACTTTGAGTTGTTAAACAGAAGCCATACAATTGTGAGCAGTTGCAGGTGTTTATTGAACAAAATGGATCAATATCGATCAAGTTATCATAAAAAATGTGGTCTTCAGCATGCCAAGATGGAATTGAAACAGTCCTCAAGAACAATGGGCACCATCGCAAATATTGACTGCTACCATCAATTGAATGTATTAATTACTTAAATGGGTTTAAGCTCTAATTTATGGCGGTATATTTCAGCTTCAAATTATGATACAAATATACTAAAACAAAATGTAACTTTTGATTTGTTTTTGTCGTGGTACACCACTCTTTACCATCACTACTCCTATATTAATCTCCTACTGCAACGCGAACTGTTTAAGGATGGTTCGCAGGGATTAACGATCGATCAAGTGTTCAAACTCTAGGCGTTAGGTTTCGAATCCTTAAAAAATCAGGTAGAGTGCAAAAATGGTTCGCGAGATTTACTTGAATAGGGCGAGAGTAATCGTTCAAGGTTAGTTAAAGGTGAAACAACAAAAATAAAAATTCTATTTACAAATATCAAAATAAGAATAAAAATTGTCAAACTGGAATTATTTAAAATGAAATAGCCTCTTGATAATTGTAATAATAGTGGATTCTCAAATAAAATTAATTAATTAGCGTAACTATGCTCAGATCAAACGGGGGTACTTGACAATACTAATAATTGAGGGAGTTTCAATCTGACGGATCGGGGACTTCGAGGAAGGTCCTGCTTGGGAGGAGACGAGTGGGGCACGATCCGATGAGGCAAGTGGGGCACGCTTTGGATGAGGCACGTATGGCACAATCCGAACCAACCTTCGAGGAATAGCGATGAAGATAGTCAATCTTCAAGGATGACGTTCGACGGGGAAATGTGAGATTATTCGTAATTCCACTGGAAGAGGAACCTTCTTTTCCTCAAAGGTAATCGATGGCGATTTTCTTCGGATAAATTAAACGAATGGAGATTGTCGCGCCACTTCAAAGGATGCCGTTCACAGAAGCTTTTGATTTACCTGGGTAGAATCACGGGGAACAAAGTCTTGCTGTCTGATGAACGCTCATGGTGCTTGCGAACCATAACTATAGGAGAGCACTAATCGAAGGCTTGATGATATTTAATGTTAAAAGATTGTCCACTTCTTCGTTAAATGCTTTCCTAAGGTGAATGGGAAAAGGGTAGGGCTTCGATCGAACATGCTCAAATTGATTGGAGCAACCAGGGGTCTCGGAGATGACATCTTCGAATCCCCGTAGCAACGGCTGCAGCTGACTCTTTCGAAAATGAGGTGATAACCTGGGAGAGACATCGAACACGGGGAATTGTCGTAGAATTGCTCCTAGTCTGGTCCAATAATTATTCTAGTCCTTGATCTGGAGACACCGCTTTCGTTTAAGTCGATGGTATTGACCCTATGACTCAATCTACGATCATATATATATATATATATATATATATATATATATATATATATATATAAGTAGGATTTAATTCCTACTGAACGTGCGAAAGCTGGTTAGAGGCGGGTTGTGCCGTAGCCAGGATTCTCACTATAAAAGTCCCACTTGTTACCGGGGTAGGTTTGTGATTGTTGAATTCTAAGAGTGCACAATACAGGTTGAATAAATTAGCCGAAGGGATTCTTAATTAAAGTCTTGCCAAAGGTACGTCAAAAAAGAGGATCCACAAATAAACACACGTGCAAAAATAAACTTTACTTTACACAAATATAATAATTAGCAATAGTTAAACGGGCAAAATTTAGGATTAAATATTAAACACTGACGTTAAGCGTCTAGATTTATAATGACTCAATGGGAGTATCAATGACTGTTAATTAAATAGGTAATTTAATAATACGGGGACACTGGGTTTACAGATTATGATTAATTGTGATGGATTGGAGAGACGACTACTCAGGTCCAGGCGGGGTGGTTCGGGTAGCGTTAACACGAGTTCTCGGGAAGAGGGCTTCTTCTTTCGTCAGTCTTTCTGTCGCCAGTTGGGGGAAGGGGGGGGGGGTTAGATGAGACAAAGGTCAACCCAAACGACAAATTTCTTTCGTTCCCACGATTGTCTGGTGGCATGCGAGTATATACGTTCCATACCCTCACAGGGATGATGATTCCGGAGGACCAGGTAAAGATGGAATAGGATAATCACCATCTTGATCCATGCATACTATTTGCACGACATTGAGAGGGTCAGAGGGATACACCGCTTCCAAAGGGGACTCTTCATCGAGGGCCACAATATTGTTGAGACACGCACGGCGGTGATATTTCTTTCACATATTGATGTGGAAAACCTTATCTCTGGAGGGGGTTAGAATCAGGTAATCCACTGCTCCTTTTACCTCTAAAACGGAAAAAAGGCCCTTCCAATGGCTCAGCAATTTGTTACTCTCCGTGGGAAGTAGTAACAGCACATCCTTGCTTGGTTAAAAACTTCTTTCCTTCACTTTTAAATCGAAATAAGTTCGATACTTTTGCCAATTTACTTCAGCATTTTGCTACGCGATGTAGGCACATATCTTTAGGAGCTTTCGGAAGTTCAGGAGGTAGGAAGAGGAGGATTGGATTTCGTTATCCAGACGGAAATTGGTTAAAATCTCATTCGAAGGGGGCAAATCCTAGGGACTTATGGGGGATTTCATGACACGCAAACAGTGCCACGGTTCAATAGCTGTGCCATTCTCGGGGCTTATCTATATAAGGTTTTCTGAGGATTGATTTCAAGGCACCATTTAACTTTTCGCAAACTCCGTTTGCGGTTGGGTGGTAAGTGGTAGTAGACATATTTTTTACCATGAGAAGCTTGCCCACATATTCCATAAACGCGGAGGTAAATTGCCTTCCTCGACCTTACAATACCTCTTACAGAATTCCTACCCGAGATAGAATGGAAATGAGGGCTTTGGCGCAAGAAACGCTATCAATGCGCTTAAGAGAAAGTCTACCAAAGTGAGGACATAACTGTATTGTTCACTAGACGGGGTATGAATTGGGCCAATAAGGTCAATGGCCGCAGGAGAAAAAGGTTCTGAGATGATCGGGCTTTTCTGAAGTGTAGGCTGGCTTGACGCGCCCTCTTGCTGATGTCCTTTGGCAGGCATCGCATAATTTGCAGTAATCGGCAATTTCTCTGGCCACACCTGGCCAATGAAAAATACTTAAAAACGTTTTGAGCGGTTTTATTATGACTAAAGTTACCGGACAATAAACTATCGTGAGAAATCTGGAGGATATGAGAGCGGGGAACACACAAGAAGTATGATTCAGGTTCGGTTCCGCCGGAACATTTACGATATTAAAGCTTATCCTTGACAAGCTATGAAATGCTTTAAACACTACGGGAAGACTTGCTCATGAGTCATGGCTTTCTTCCAAAACGAGAGGAGAGTTGCGCTCCCCTTCTCGGCGCGGGCAAAATCCTCGTTCCGGAGGGCCTCCACCTCCAGATCGACGTGACTTTCCAAAGGAACAGGTTCCCGGGAAACCTTGGCAGTCTGGGCACGGGGTACTACGGGTTGTGCTACCGGGTTACTTATAACTTGGGAGTTCTGACAATCAGTACAGAGCAAAACTTGATTGGGGCTGGTACTACTTTAACCCAACTAGTCAAATACTCACATTCGATGTGGCATTTTATGATCGGGAAATTAATAACTGCTTGGGAAGTTCGTCCGTATCAAGCGGGAATCGGAGGAACAAACACCTTTGTCTGCTTCCAGGTTTTCAAATGACGGAACACCTTAATGGGTTTCCAAAAACGTTTTTTTTCTTATTAAAACTAAATAAGCCATACTAAACCTTATTGGGACTTGGCTTTGTTTAACCTTATTTCAACTTCACTAACAATATTAAACTTTATTAAACGTTATTGAATTCGAATAATGCGTTTATCTTTTATTAAACCTGATTTAGTATTATGAAAACTTTAAAAGAAAATTTAATCTCTCATTATTTAAAAATAAATTAACCTGAGCTTTACCTATCATAGTATAAACTTAACCTCTCCTTACCAAGTCCTCATTTATCTTTGTTCTTAAATATATAATAGCCCCGATAAGGAATATGAAGAACCTTATCTATCCTAATTTATAACCCAGCAGTACCTGGATTAAATGAATTTAGCCTAACCAGTCTCTAAACTTTCTTAAGCTAACCTTAACCTTCTGTAGCCTAACCTAAATTAACTTCTCTGTAATAAAAGGCATCTTTCCACTCGGCTTTAACGCTACCCATATGAAATTAAAGAATAAACAATCATTTTAATAAAATATCTCAATGTGAGTACCTGAAATAGGAAAGATAATGTCCACAGAGAGCCATTAAATTCGTTTTCGCGATCTCTTACGCTGAGCACAGTTGACCAAAAGACAACGCCACGACCCACTAAATTTAAAAGTCTCCAGTGCATTTAGGTCCAATAAATTCTTCTTATTTTGTACCTGCTTTTGCAAAAGTTTTGGTCCTCATTTTTATTTTTTAAGAGGTTCACATTGTGAAAGAAAAACTTCGTCAAACAATCTTAAAGTTACATATACTTTTCTAGCACACGGCATCAAAGTCTTTTCTACGTCTGTGTGAAGGCGTGTCAAAAAGCACCGAGATCTTTGCTCTCCTACGTGTGGGCCACAAAAAGTTCGACATCGCCAAGCAGCTGAATGTCAGCCTGGTGACCGTCCACAGAGTCGTAGAGAGAGTCAATAATGCAAAGGACATCAAAGATCGATATCGTTCAGGCAGACGACAAGTTTTCACACAATTGGCTGTGAGAAAGGCCTTCGAAAGTCCTTCAAAGCTCAAAATAACTGCGCTCACAAAGAAGAACATCTCGCTGGCCACGGTGTTCAGACCCATCAAGAAGGTAGGCAGCAGGAGCTTGAAGTGCGTAGAAAGGTCTCTGATCGTCGACCGTATGCGAGAACAAACTTGGGAGCGCGATCGTCACCTTTCAACGAGTTAAAGAGTCATGGTAACCGAATTCGCGTTACTACTGATGAAAACACATTCACGGTCGATCCGGTCGTCAACAAGAATGCGTGATAAACTTCGTCGAGAATATCTCCGAGGTCCGTTACCTGTCCAAGTTCAAGTCGCCTGCCTCCGTGATGATGCTTGGCATCGTGGTTTCAAATGGCGAGAAGATGCCGCCGGTGTATTTCGCGGCAGGTTATAGGCTCACCGCAGTCGATTATAGGGACAGCAAAGCCTCAGAAGTTTTTGCCCAGGATAAGAAAGATCAGGGAAAATGCGAACTACGTCTTTCCCCAGGACGGTACCACAGCCCATAACGCCGAGACCCTGCAAGATTGGTTGTGGTCGAACATGAACTTCTGGTTGATTGACCTTTGGGCGCATTTCAAGGGCAAGGCCAGCAATGTCCGGCACAGCAACGTCGACGAGCTGAAGTCGTACGTCAAGGGCGTATCGGCCAGCATGAGGACGAACTTCGTTTGCAACGTCGGCGCGGCCTTCATGTCTAGTCTGGAGCTCGTGGTCGCCGCATAGGGCGGCCACATTGATTAATCGATTAATATTACAAGTTAAGAAATATTTTCATGTTAAAATGATAAAAACGTGTCTAGCTGCATCAAAACTATCATTGTGTCGTTTGTTGAGAGCGTCATAACAAATGTACAAGGACTTGGGAATACCAGGTACTATATTTTAAGCTTGGGAAATTTTAAATCTGATAAAGCTCAACGATATAACACTAAGCTGATTTGGGGCATCTTCTCTGTAGAAAGGATTATTTAATGTTAATTCGCTTAAAATTTTATCTATATGTCAGTGAATTCATTAGACATTATAATTTATTTTGTGTAGTTTAGAATATTAAAATTAAAGGTTCAGGTTCCTAAACCGCCCTTCATATTTTTAAAGGCTGAGGCGTATTTTGTTGGATATTAGAACCCAGGCTTAGCAGTTCTTATAAAATTTCTCCTTTATATGTGACAAAAGGCTATGAAATATCATGCTAATCTCACTAATACAAATGTAGTAACTTAACTATTATTTTTGTTATGTAACGAGCACTGTTTAGTGGCAACTGGTGAGATGGCAAAGCTTTTAGTGATAGTTAGTGGAAAATTGCAAGCAAAGTTCCTGTTAGATGTGTACAACAATGAAGTCCACGTGACACTCGGAGATACGAACAAGATATCTCGAAGAGAGACAGTTGAATCTAGCTTTAAGTAACTCGCCAAAATTTTACACGATAGGATGATCGTCGACATAGTTGGACGCTACATCTGAAAAACGCGTGCTAAATAAATATATAATCAGACGAATATATGTAAGTCACATAAAACATACACAGCCCCATGAACACTTATCTAGCACACTCTTCCTTGTTTTGCTTCTAACACAAAGTTGCATTTGAACAAAAAGATCGTCCACGTATTTGGACGAAGGAAATAAATACCTAGAATAGGTCAAATGTAAGTCCTATACACCTATACACAGGCTCTTTTGAACACCCAACCACCCCCACCACACTCTTCTCATCCCTCCTGTACAGGCAGGAAGCTTTGTAAATTTAATAAGTTGAAACGGAAAGTTAATATTTCTAAGCCATTGAGAGGCCTGATTAACAGCTCAGAAACTTGAAGGAGTTATAGGGGTTCCGTAGGACAGGGGTCGAGTGGTAAGAGGGACGATAGTCTATAGGGAATAAGAGAAGGGTCAGAGGTGTTCTCTGAGCTAATGAGATCTCATCTTTCGCTGTCATAACTTTTTAAGGCAACTTTCCAACTTTGGGTTGTGGTAATCCACACTAATTTGGCGTCTCATCTTCGATTCAGCCATCATTTAAAGCCGACATCTACGCAGTAGACGACCACAAAACGAGGAAAAGATGCACACGAACCATATTTAAAGGTGAGGGGTGGAACTACCATTTGGTTAAGTATACCACATAGGGTTGTATAGTTACTTAGGGCTGTTTAGTGCACGTCAAATAATAGTGGTAACTTTTAGGTACATACACAGCACCATTTGCTAGATATTACCACTTTGAGTAGTAAGAACAGGTAAATAACTATAAGGGTCGATTTGAAAGACGTTACCATCCAGTATTGTTGACTGTCGTCTATATACATACTATGTGGTCTACATGAGAGTCATTACCACTCACATAAATAAATACCGGGTAATTATTAGGATCCAGTTTGCAAAGGTTATCATTCATATAGCTAAGTACATTGCCTTAATCATTGGGTCCATAGGACACTGTCAAACCGTACGCACCCTCCCATGATTCTCTCAATGGGATCCGTAGTCCATATGGCAGCCGCCAAAGCTCAGTCCTCTCGAATAGTGTATCCCTCTGCTGAGTCTCACAACTAATGTGGCTTAACATCGCTCAAGGATTGAAAAAGGATTAGCTCCTACTTCACACTTCCCTTTCACATCCAAACCTCAAGGATGTTTAAGGTCGTACTACAAATTGTACCTACTTATGGAGGTATTTAGCGTTCCCTTCCTGTCACACTACTTATTCCTCTTTGTCATATGTATGCACATGGTCCTCCTCTGTAAGGGCCTGCCAGCAATTGCGATTTAGATTTTTCTGTGGATGTCATTATCAGGGCGTGGGTCCTCATTTACGATTGAAAGAAAAGGATGATATATGAACGATTAAGTTTGAACTTAAGTTTTTCCAGTGATGGCCAGCTATATTCATTCTAATCTAGATTTCTACGATTCTTGCCATTGACGGATAGGAATCACAAGAATGGAACGCCATTTGGCCCTTTTCTCTTTTGATCTGAATTTCTTAAGGTAGAATAAACGGAAACACCCAAGCAAGCAGACGTACATATTATATTAAGAATTTGTTGGTTAGAAAAGAAGTTTGCTCTTAGAAATATGAATACAATTCCTTCATTGATGTGGCAGCCTTAGGAGGAGAGGAGTGGTGCCAAAACCATCAGCACCCCGATGCGACAAATAAGCCTAAAATCTCCCAGGAGATGCCTCTCCCAAACCCCAAATGCGATGGTGTGATTGACGACATTTTTCCAAATTTGAGGAACTATATGCATGTACAAGCATATTATCATATGCGCAAAGCAAGTGGTGGCATCTCCCGGGTCTACAAGAAGCCTATTTACAAAGTGTACAACAAAAAGATCAACCAAATTTTAAATGATTCGAAATCAAAAAGTATTCATGATCTTTTTTATTCTTAAGAACTTTTAAATCTGACAAAATAGGACCCACAGGGCAACTTGAATGCTAAATCACATTAACGAAGCCCCTTGCAAAAGAGAACTGACCCTAACATATGTATAGCTGAGTGCTCAATTGGAGCAATTGACAGTTCTCACGAAGCAATTGGAAAAGCACATCAAAGATATCTTTTTATATACCTAGAGCTGGCGCAGCACGCCCCTAGTGTATAGTCACCAAACGGCATAAGTGTACCTCAGTGGTGTCAGCCGGTCGAAGGCGTACCCCTTGCGCGGACTTTGGATCGGGTTTCCAGCGTCTTCCTTTTGTCCCTTCTTCCCAACCCATTACTAACTCCCCACTCCCTGGAAAATTGAGACATAAAATATAAAATATTTAAATTCGGTCCAACAAAGTGTCGATGGCGGAATTTATCCTAAGACTAAGTTTTCCAGGGCTTGGGGTAAATAGTGAATTGGTTTCCCCTTCACCCGTCTCCTTTTGATAGTGTTTCTTTCTCCTTTCCCTTGTCTATCTCTTAATTAAAGGGCAATTGACTATTCGTATTCACAAGATGGATGAATTCTAACAAACAGGATCAGTCTGAATTACTACATCCTGAAAGGCAATCTTCTATAGGCAAAATTCTGATAGGCAATCTCCTAAATAGGCAGTCTCCGACTAAATCTATCCAACATTTGGAACATTTTTAGAAGTAAAAAATGGGATGTTTTAGTCTATATTTAAATAAAGGTAGTTCAGGTCTTTACAAATGAAGAAATCATTGGTAATGGGTAAAGAAAAAACAACAGAAATAAATGTATGTACTCGACTAAATGGGATGTACCAGTAAAAATAATATAATATGGACCTCCAGAATCATCTCGAGACTAATATTACCCGCTGAATTCGATCGATATGTCAAAGAATAGCTTATCCCGAATTAGGCTCGATTTATGGGACAATCTTGTGATTGGTAATGAGGCATTATTTTTTTTATGGAGTCAAAAGTGAAGAAACATATTCTTGCATCAATGAATACCAACCAAGAATTCACCCTGGTCTTCGCAATTTGCGAGGAGGAATCTTTTTTGACTAAGATAACTTGGCTAAGATAACTTCAATGTAGGTCTTTATCTGATGTATATTAACGAACAAATAAATCTAAAATAATGAAGCAAATATCATTATAATTTCAATAAATTTTGGTGGAATCAAGATGGTGCTCCACCACATCGGAAGATTCAGTTGAGAAAATGATTGACTGAAATGTCAATCATTGCTCAATAAAAATCAATAATTACTAAAAATAATTGTTCAACTCTGTTTGAAGAGAAATGGACGGCGTGTAGAGAGAACCGATCCTTAGGAATATTTTTTTTATGTGCAATGTAATTTGTTTACTATTAGACAGGCCCGATGCTTCAGTACTCCTCTTTACAGGAGGAGATTGCGCTTCGTAAGCGGAAAATTTGTTTATGACCTACGGCCTATCCTTTTCTTGCAACTAGCTTTTGGTCTAAGGAATTTAAAAGGTTTCCAGTACATACCTACTTATAATTTATTCTTGACTTATGATTTTGATATCCATAATTATTTCATATGCCTAAATTCCTGAAAAAACTTTCAGCTGAATTCTTTTCATATAAAGGGTGTTCCATTAACTTGGACCGATTTTAAATGTGAGTTAAGTTTAAGTGTCTAATGTTTTTATTATTTTTCTTTCAGATTTAACTACTACAGTCTTTGGAAATTTCGACCACGGAAAGATTAACAAGGTAACAACGTGTCAAAGTTATCGAAGCCTATTTTTAAAATGGACGTTCAAACAGAAACGCATTTCGGGCACTTCGCGATTTTTTTGGTCAACATAATCGACCAACCGAGAGTGCAATTGGGAACATTTTTCGTAAATTCACATAACTGGGGTCGGTGGCAGATATGAAAACAACATTGCGTGCTCGTTTACGTCGTTCAGCTGAAAAAACTGCTGCAGTGCGTGGGATTGTATCGAAGATCCACACACCTCTATTCGTCATCGCACGCAGGAATTGGACCTCTCCATAACAAAGTTACATCGAATTTCGACAAAAGATTTGTCTCTACACGCTTACAAAATTCAATTGACACAAGAACTGAAGACTGCTGACCATTTGAATCGGCTTGTGTTTGCATGAGCAAACACAAGCCGATGATGATTTTTCGCAAAAATCATCTTTGGTTTATTCGTTAATAAGCAGAATTGTCGCATTCGGGCTGATGAAAATCCCAGGAAGATTGTTGAAAAGCTACTGCATCCACAAAAGTTCACTTTTTGGTGTGCATTTTTTTGCTAACGGAATCATTGGGCCGTATGTATTCGAAAATGATGCCGGGAATTCTGTTACGGTGACCGGTCGAGCGATACCGTGCAATGATAACCAACTTTTTATGGCCTCAATTGAATTCTATGGATGTCAAAGATTTGTGGTTTAAACAGCACGGCACCACATGCCACACAGCCAATGCAACAATGGCTTTATTGAATGAGAAATTCCCAGGTCGCATCATCTCTCGAAACAGCGAGGTCAATTAGCCACCACGATCGTGTGACTTGACGCCTTTAGATTTCTTCCTTTGGGGTCATTTCAAAAGTAAGGTCTATACCAACCAGCCAACAAAAATTCAACAGCTGAAGGATGAGATAATGAGGCATATTGGTGAGATCGATGAGCAACTATGCAGAGACGTCATCAAAGATTTTGACCATCGAGTGGAGGTGTGTGCCGCCGAAGCCTTGGCAGACATTTAAGCGATATTATTTTGCACTCATAATTGCCATGACTCACATAACATGATCCAATAGTGAAATCAATAATTTTTTATGAATAACACTGTTTTATTTACTGTTAACTTCGATCTGTCTTAATGGAACACCTTTATCATATCAACAATCCTAATCTTTTTTTTTTTGTTCATCTAAATTTTCCTTTATATACCAAAATATCCCACCTCCCCCAAATCACCATTCCCTAATTTTAACTCATTTTATGGACTTCACCATTTATATTTTTTTTTATTTTTAGATTCATCGAGAAAATAATAGTAAAAGGTGCGAAAAATGTTAACTTTTTGAAAATACCAGGACAGAAGCTTCAAATATGCGAAAAACCATCCCTAAGGGCAATTATTTTTAAATACAGAAATAATAATCCTCATAGCTCTTTTTTCCGATCTAAATTTGATCTAAATTTTGCTTTACAGATTTTTGGAGAGGAGAACTATTTTCTCCTGCTAAAGATTAAAATTGAAAATCTATTTTAGAAACAACTTCGATAAATCATTCGAATATACGAATAAAATAAACAGCCATTATATTAATTTTGATCAATTTTATTAACTTTAACATTTGTAATTCATTTTGTTTTAAAAAAATTTCCCCAAATTGATAATGTCAATTCTTGGCTGAGGCAACAATTATGTAAGAAGAGATAAAAAAAGCGAGATTCTAATAGAGGAGTGAGAGGCGGGAAAATACCCGCCTCTCCTTCACTTCTTATCGTTCGCCGAACCTCCTCTACCATCCTCGAGTTGTGCCACGGTCATCCACAGACTGAATCCCATCACCTCCCCTCCGATATAATGGAGTAAAGGGGGAAGCTCTTAAACAGACTAAATAGATATTAACTGAAATGTAGTGGTTATATTGGGTGTAGGAGTATTGTAAAGAAGTTTGACGATGATTTGAATATTGGGCTAAATTTTCTTGATTAAATTATCCAAGGAATACTATTTAATCTTTAACGCCGAAATGCACCTTTTCGTTAACCTGAATTTATAGGATTAGTATTGTTTTATTTATGTACAGAGAGACAAGTGCTGCATCCACCAAAGATAAATAGAGGGTTTATCTCGTGTACCAACTAATCATTTCTTCGGTTTTAACAATGAAAATCTATTTTAGAAACAACTTCGATAAATCATTCGAATATACGAATAAAATAAACAGCCATTATATTAATTTTGATAAATTTTATTAATTTTAACATTTGTAATTCATTTTGTTTAATTTAGCGTAATTAATATGTTAGGATTCGTTAGGTGTTTTAAAGTGTTTGCCCGAATGTAATGGGGTGTATAAGTTGAAAAGTAGGCTAATGGGAATATTTATAAACGGTCAGGAACTTGTATGGAGAATGAGAATTGAGAAACGAGAAATTAAAAAAGAAAGAAAATGAAATAAGTGTGCATAGCTACCGATGACATCATCTATCCCAGAAAGTAAAGTATTTTGAAAAATTATTATAGGAATCATCTCCATTTTTATTAGACTCAAACAATAAATCCACACTTTTACATAAATCCATTTTATTGTGGTTTAGCTTTTTAAACGAGAGAGAAATTTATTCCCCTCTTCTTTTAAGAGAAACATCTGATTTCAAAGATATATGAATAGTCGTTGCCAAAACAGGTGGTAAATGCAATTGTATGGTTCCTGAGATTTATTGCTTCCGATTATTTAGCTGCAACATTCATATGCTTCTTGGTTTTATGACCGCACCCAGCATAAAATATAAAAACAAACGACTTCCTCGAATGCGTTCCGGCTGGAATTCAAATTTTGGAGCGGATCCTGAGAGAACACGACTCGTAATTCTGGGCTCGATACATATCGAGGGTTTGTCGCAATTTGGGGTGCTTTCAGTTGTCGACTGGTCGTTATCTCCTTGTGGGTCACCCGCACATTTCTGATCGGGTTATTAACTCTGGGTTTTATTGTAATTGATGTTTTTTTTCCTTCTACTCCCACTTCTGGCGGCCGTAAACAAGGGAAAAAATCACCGAAGTTTCAAAAATGACTATTTATAGGTTAATTAAAAAAAAACGACAACAAATCAACCCCTTCTCCCACCCCAATAAAAATATCAAGATATCTAAATCTAGTCCAATCAAAAGCACCCTCACCTAACAAAACCTGTCCCAACCTTACCATTTATCTCACCCTAACAAACTTTGTCTGAACTAAGCTAACCTTAAGCTTAAGTCCCGTTCGATGGCCGGCACTAATCAAACTTAACCTCAACCTTACCGCCCCTAACCGATTACAACGCCGTACTTCGACGAAGATGGTGGCGGATTTGGTGGCCAAAGATGCGGGGAAGTCGATCTTGACAGTAAGGGTGAGGGGCCCCGGGGATGTGGACATGATGGGAACTATAAAGGTGTAGGTCCCTTATGCAGGAAACGTGATGGAGTGGTGTTTTCTCAGGAAGTGTCAGAAAGACATTGTTTAAACGGTGTTTCACGGCAGTCGAGTGTCGAGGGTGAAATATGGCTGCGGCTGGGCACAAAATGAAGAAATAGATAAAGTTAGATTTAAAAGGATGTACGCAAAAAGGATGAAAGAAGGCGAGAAAAGAACGAGTGGAAGATCATCATAAAAATCACGACCGGGTGAGGATCATGCCCCAAGGCAAATCCCTAATACGATCAGACACGAATTTTTTCGAATTTAAGTAAAAGCATTTTTCAAAAGAAAAATTATTCTGTTTATCTTCTCTTTCATTCCTGTATGCTAATTTATTTTGATCATTTTCTTGAATTCAAGGAGAGATACTCACTCTATGTATATTGACGGCGCGTTAACTCTATTTCTTTTTTTTATTTGATTTCCCATTTATTTTTTCTCTTTGTTATTCCTTCCGATTGACCTTGGAAAGCATGTCATAAAAGCCTTTCTATTAACGAGAATTTTTGTTCTCGGAGTCGACTAAAGGGTTTCTTTAATTGGAATAAAGCGGTTGCTCACTTTCTCGTAGTTTTTAGTTCGATTCTGACACGGGCACAGATTTTTCCCAATTATGGAAAATAAAAATTTCCGAAGAAATATTATTCAGTTTATCTTCTCGTTATTTGATGTATGCTTGTGCCCTGGAGAGGCTACTCCAGTGCGAGAGTAGAATCAGCGCCCTCGGACGATACCGTCTTTACATGAAGCAACTGTAACAGGGAACTTACGATCCAAGGATCCCGCTGTACAGCTACAACCGTTGTATCAGTTCTACCACAAACTGACTTCCATGGCGCACTCTCCATTGTCTCCCGAGACAGAAAGATGCCAACACTCTATAATATGATATAGTATTTGTAAGTTGAAATAAAACGATAAAAAGAAGGGGAAAACTAATGAATTTATTCATAGAAATATAACAAAAATTCTTGTATACTTTGCATACATCGACAAAACAAGTTAAAAACAAATAAGAAAACCAAAACCTTGATTAAATCATGTCTAGGAGACCAGTCTACGGCCAACTCGTTGTAGTCAGTTAACTACAGTCAGGTGGCAAACTAGCCGTCCTTACGTAAATTTAAATAACCTATTATATTTAGAAGGAAAACTCTAAAGATATAAATGGAACAGCTTCGCCTCTCCTCCTTAAAGGAGGAGCTAGCGCTTCGTGTGAAAACCTGCGGCCTGTAGACTACGGCTTATCCGGCTCTGGCAACGGAGAGTTGATTTTAAAAAGTTGCAAGGTTTCTAGTACTTATCATATATAAAGGAAAGTTAGCGAACCGAAACGAAACGAAACGAAACTCTTGGTCTAACTTGTTGCACATCGAAGCTAATTTACTAGACATAAGGGCAAGAGTAAAAATTATCCGAATTCTTTTGAAAAACAGAAGTAAAAATCATCGCAACTTTTTTCTTTTAAATTTGCTCAAATAATTTTATTTTATTTTACTCGTTTTTAGGGCACAGTAACTATTTCCTCCTATTAAGGTTTATAGTGGAAAATCAATTTTAAAACGAGATTCGATAAAACCTTCAAATATACAAAAAAAACAACAAAAAAAAAACAGCCATGCCTAAATTTTAATCATTTTTTAAAATTTGAACATTTGTATTCAATTGCTTAAAAAATTTACAAAACATTCAATAATCATATATATTTTATCTGAACTTCACCATTTGTAATTTTTTTTTGTTTCGTTTTTAAATGAAAACATTTGATAATCATATTTATATTTTTCGGATCTTCACAATTTACCAAAATTCAAATTAACCAAAATTCAAAAATTAAGCAAAAATTCCCAAATCAATTTATCTTAAAAGATAAATTAATGTCAAGACTTTCGGCCATGACTGTATCCAAATCCTATAATTTGCTCTTGGTCAATTTGTACATACAATTATTTTATTAAACGAAAAATTCTAGGGTTAAAATCTAGTGCAATAGATAAATAGAGAAAATGGCTAAGGATTAAGGTAACCAACCCAGTTTTAAACTTCAAGCCTTCAACATTTAACAGTATCCTGCGAATTAGAGTCACGCCACGAAAACTACCCCCCCATCCCTGCCAGCCCAGCTTATGCACAATTAAGCAAACGGTCATCCATTTATTCTGGTCGAAGGTCCTTCATAGTGTGGACGTGTGCAATGTGTTGTGGTATCTCGTCCAGTTACGTTTCATCCATAGGGAGAGTGGCATAAGTGTGTTCCCTCACAAAGCAGTTCCATGCCACTTTATCGCACAATATTATCCAATTACTCCTCGCTCAGCCATTTTATTCTCATTCACAAAACAACTCCTTCTTCGAATCATTCTTATCCACTGAGACTTTTATATTCTCTTCTATTTCACTATTTTTCTCTTTCTATGTCCTTACCTCCTCAAAACAATTTCAGTCACAAACTCATTCGCACCCTTATTTACACTATAAGCATCTTTTAAACATTTCTCCATTACTCTATCTACCTTTAAACCTATTTACACTGTTCTTAATTGGGATTTTATTTTCTCCCTATATACCATAGTCTTACTCCCATATACTAGGGTTGACCCAACCATACTCTTATGCAAATCCCGGCCCATTCCACACTCCATCCCTTATTATTTTATTCCACTCTAATCGCCCCAGACTCTTTCCCGCGTCAAGATCTGTTTCATCTCACTCCCTAAAATTTACAATACATCCTAGGTACTTAAATCTATGCACTTTTTTAAGAGTGACATCAACATCTTGATATACCACCCAATACCAAACTTACACCGAAATTCCAGTAACTTCCTCTTTGATGTATACACTTTTTTAACCCTCCAGATACCAACATAGGAACCCATCCCTCTTAATTCTTCATGAATTTTACACATGCGTAATTCTCTCACTACTCTATACATAAAGATATTGAACAACCATGACGACATTGCACAAATATTTTTTATACCCCTACCTATGTTAAGCCACTCACTTTGGCTATTTTCACCTTAGCGCACGCCTTACTTCCAGCATAAATAATCTTCACACTATACAATAAATTACTATCACTTCATAAATCAATACCACTTTTTATAATGCTTCTTTATGAACTCGATCATAACCTTTCTCTAGTCCCATGAACCCTCAACCCACCATACACTTTTAACAATCCTATTAACTTTTGATCAACGAGTTTTTTCAGGACAAATACTTGAGCCCCACCCTTCGCATACCCGTCTCTAAATCCCCATGGTTCATTTCTTATCTGACTGACAATACGTCATATTAGAGTTTTCCATACATCTTACCTATAACACTCAACAAACGGATCGTCCTGTAGTTGTTGCATTCAAATTTTTCCGGTTTGCGTATATACTACCTCATTATAAGTGCATTCTCCCACCCTTCAACCAATATTATAATTCAAATGTCTTATAATAATGACACTAGATCCATTTCAAAACATAAATATTCGAAATTTAACCATATCATTGACTATATTATCGACTCCAACTTCCGTCCCATATTTCACACCTCTCAGAGCAATTAAATCGATTTGAATGCTAATCTCTTCTTCAGTATACCTAGATAAAACACCTAATGTGTGCCCACAGACACTTATATTTACATTTGGATCAACTTACATACCCACATTACACAACTCACCGAACTTTTATTGCTATTTGTTTTGGGTTTCCTTAGTGATCAAAAGTACCCTGCAATTCTTGTCCTTGTTTACAGATATTTTTTTTTCCACAAGTTCTCATTTCGACCCAGAATAGTCTTCGTTGCCATTGGCTTCATCATTCGTCTTTTGTACAAATGCTTTACTTGCTTACTTCCTATTCTGTTCAATCAGTAATTTCCCTTTCTTCTTCATCTTTATGTATACATTCATGGTCATCTTCTTGCCAATCTCAAATGCACTATTAAGATTTGCATGGTGACCTTCCTTTGATTTTCACTAAACGCTTCCCACGTTCAGTCCATAATTACACAACTAATCCTTTTGCTTTCTCTTCCTAGTTATTGTACACATAGACACAGAAACTTTATACTACCTACTACTACTACTTTTATAATTTCTTTTCATATTTGGTTTACTTCCATGCTTGCATTTCATTGCTCTCTTGTACTTTCAAACATTGAAAGATACTCTACCCTTTTTTTTTATTCAATAACATTTCTCTTCTGATTATTCCTTCATCACAACTTCACATCCCTCCATCGACCAATTTAAGCTTACACAGCCCATTAATGTGATCAGATAACCTCATATCATACTTCTTACACCTTTCACAGCAAATACATCTCGAAACACATATTTCCTTACTTGTTACAAGCACTTATGCTCTTAAGTTTTTCCCATCTTCTTTTCCTAACAAATGTGCCATTCATTCATATATCCCACAGCCATCAACCGATACACAGTCCCACTTATATTCACTACTCGTCCTAAGTCGTTCTAGAACTCTCTTTTTCAACTTAACTTCTATCATTACAAGGTCCATACAATACAACCACGCGCAGTTTCAACTTTCAACTCTCAATTTCACACACATTTCTCTCTAACTAATACCTTTTGATTGTATCGTGCTGCACCCACTATAATCCTTCAACCCACATCTACATTTGTTTGCACTCCAGTCACTCCATTACACAAACACTCTTCATTCCATTTTAATGCTAGTGTCACATAAAACAAGCGTCTGCATTCTCGCTTTTTTTAACACATTGACTACCACTTTCCTCTTCCCCACACATTGGCGCGGATTAATCGGCTTGACCCCACAAGGTCAGCGACATACCCGCCCATTACCGTCATTTTAGTATCTTGCTACTAAGTTAAAGTCTTCTGGGAGTGAACTCTAAAGACACAGGACCCTCTATCCTAGTTATTGGGCTCCTGAGACAGCTGCTACACGACGGTGTGAGTATTATTCCAGCCAGACATAAAGTCTAACCAAAGAAAAGTCTCGCGCTTTGTTTCAATCTTTTATTCTTTTTTTGACGGTCGAAAGCGAAATACGGAAAAGCCGAGCGGGAAACTGATTCTATCGAAATTGGATTCAACCACAATTCTGCTTTAATTTTACTTCCGACCCCCCAGAATGCAGAATTGGTCAAATAATCAACAATATTACATGAAGAAATAACCCAACCTAAAATTTGGTGATTTTAAAATGTAGTCTATGTACGAGTATATCGCATCTGTACTCTTTTGTTTTTGTTTATTTTCACGAAACTTTTAATTATGTATCAGGGCATAACGATTCATTTTAATAATATAAAAAAAAGGTAAATCCACTAGTTATATTAGTGTTTATCCATGTGCTCTGTATCGAAGATACAGATAAATAACGGCGCTTCTTCAATCTTAGGTATGGCTGAAACTAGAATAGTAACCCCTCCCAAAATTCTAAGGTACGATTAGGGTCGCTATGAACCTCTTTATAAAGGATTAAAAAATCGATTTTACACCCAACACAAGTCATCACGCAAAACTGACAAATTCCAAACAGAGATAAATGGAAGAAAGAGTTACAAAACTTCTTGGTTGGAAATGTCTACAATGTGACGTCACTATAATATTTTTTGCCAAAATAGTTCAGCAATTTGACGACCTCATAATTGAGCAAAGAAAAATATGAACATTCAATTTGTAATTAGGATAATAATAACAGTAACCACTCATTATATTCTATATTTATGGTTATATGCATATATGCAGGCCATCTCTGCATAAAACAATGGTTAGAGTCATTGTTACTATCTCCGTTTTTAATAATGACAATGATAATGGTTGCTATCCTCGCTTTAAACATTGTTCAGAATTATGACTACCTTCTCACGAATATAATCGTAATTTTAAATGTTCAGACGGTTAAATGAAGTAATTTCTTCTTTAAAATTAATATTAATACGGCCCCTTTCAAAAGATTTCAGACACTTTTTCCAAAATGTTAGGAAATTAGATATATGAATGGTCGTAAATGGTTTATTCTATATAAATATGAATATAAAAGTGAAATAAAAATAATGACGAATAAATAGCAATATTTATTGTGAAAGAATAGAGTCAAGGAGCTCCAAATGGATCCCAGAAACCCAAGTGGCTCTCAAACATGAAATCAAAGTACGAGAGAATGGGCCTAAGAATCAAGCGAAGAGGCTTTCGGAACGCAGCTGTGTTTACTCATGGAGGTTTGCCCCCAAGCCTTGAGGCAATCTTGCCTCCCGACTACCACCTTGAATCATGCGAGAGCAAGGGTGGACATCTGTTATCGCAAATTCATGGGTGAAAGACTTGCATCCCCTAGCCTCGTGTTTACCTTGAGAGAATCCTATCCGTGGCCGTAGACGATTTCACCCCATCGTCAGCCCGGACAAGTTAGTACCGGCCCTCCATCACGCACGAAACACGTCACTTCTCGATTTGGCTCCGTTTTCGTCTACAAGAGCGCAAAGGCAAAAAACTCTCCGTCGGAACTCTGCCCCAGTCAATTTTTAGACGAAGGAAATAGGGAAAATAATGACACTACAGACAAAAATTAGGAGTCCTATCTTTGGCCACGCAAACGAATGCGGCGTGCCACAACCTGGCCTTGGGCATCTGGTTAGAATTTCTCTTACTCACTGCCTGCGTTTGAATCTTCACAATCAGATTTGACCTCTCCATGCTTCATTACACAAAATTCAAAGGAAATAGATTATTTTGAACACTTTATCAACGATGATGTGATTAATATAATTGTCACACAATCAAATGCACATTATAAATCTTTGAGGCGAAGACGTTCATACAAACCGAATAGCCGCCTTTTCACCTTCAAATAAACGGACGCCGACGAAATTCGCTTGTTTTTAAGTATTTGGCTTCTCATGAATCACAGTAAAAAACTGGTCAACTAATGAACTTCATGAACAGAAGATATTTGGAAACTTATGTCAAGAGATCGCTCTCTGCAAATATTGAGGATTTTACATTTTAGCGATAATATAATTGAAAGAGCTAGCAAGATAGAAAAAATCAAACCTCTCTTGGATCTCATTAGACAGAAATTTAAATCAACGCTGATTCCTTTCAAAGGCCTTTACATTGATGAAAGTCTACCTTCGTAGAGGAAGAGTCCATTACAGACAATTCCATACAAATAAAAAATATAAATTGTAAGACTGGTTACGAGATAGATTTGATCATTTATACTGGACCCAGTACAGAAATTACTATCGACAAAGAAGTAGGTGTGACGGGTTCAGTTGTGATGACACTGCTTGAATCCTATTTGAATAAGGCCCATATTCTTTTTGTTGACTATTGGTACACAAGCCTTGATCTATTTGCGAATTTACTAGAAAAAAGGACTTGGGCTTGTGGAACAGTTCATTCCAATAGAAAGAACATGCCTAAATTAAAAAAAAATGAAGAAGAGGGAGTGTGAGGGAATGCCCTTAAAGAACCCCCGAGAGAGGTAGCCCCTTGGAAATACCCTTCCATTCTTTCAAGACCACGTGACCTAGAGTGAGAATTTTAGAAAGTCGAGGAAGAATCCGTCACTGGCTTAATCACCCCCCTTTCCCTGTGATAACACCGTGCACGGCCATATTAATCCTACCCCCATATCGCGAGGCGAGTTTGATCATGTAGAATGACGCGTTATCATGAATTGTTTTTGCTTAGACTAGCGCCAAGAATCCCTTAAGGGCCGCAATGCACTGAGTCGTCTATCAGAGCAGTCACTCGGCTATTTAACCCGAAGCTCATCATCTCTCAAGAAGATTGAAAGCCTGCCATCCAATCTGTCTGGACTGCCGTCTGTTACCTGTGACCCTCCGTAGCTCGTTGTCGTACGTCGTCGATGAAATCGTCAGCATATCTACCTTCCTTAAGGATTTTTCCCTGTTTAGAGGAAAGCTATAGAGCCTCCTACTTCCCGGAGAGTTTTGCGGCCATCTCATCTTTACCACCCATTCCTGTTGATCAGGAGAATCGTATCGAGTTGAGATTACGTCTCTCTGGAGCAGAGAAAATTTCTTTCTTCATCACGAAGTAATCCAACTCCATCTTCGAGTCTTCCTAGTCAGGACTCCCCGAAGTATCTTCTTGAAGACCTGCGCCGTTGTTTTCCACCCTCCATCCAATTCGCTCGCGCTTGAAAATAAAGCGATCGTGTATGGTCATCTCCAGTGTCGAGGAATAGGCCGAGGGGTGGTTGTAGTTTCCCCCCACTCTTATATTTATATATATATATATATATATATATATATATATATATATATATATATATATATATATATATATATATATATCCTATTATCCAGAATGCAGAAGGGTCGTCGTACTACTCCTTATACTTCGTTCAGACCGTGCCTTGAATTGGTTTATTGAGTCAGAGTGCTTAGAGGTTGGCTACGGAGGGATTGGAATAAACTTGCCTGGAAGCGACCCAAAGGAAATTAGATGCACAACAATATGAAAATAAAGTTTTAATGAACACTAAAGAGGAAGATATATATATATATATATATATATATATATATATATATATATATATATATATAAGGTGCTTTCAAAGATAAATTAATAAGTGAATCTCGGATATCTCACTTGGCTTGTAGATAACTATTCACTATGTAAATCCCTATACACTTGTAATGTTGGTAAGCTTCGCGGTGAAGTTGGGAATGTGAAAGAGAAGGGTTACCTTGAAACCTAATGTTTGGGTGGCGCTGGTGAGTAAAGGTGGTGAGATAAGGGGTGGGATGATAAGGGAAGGTTGTCCAGAGACTGACTTGATCCTACAATTCCGTCACGATTCTGCTGGAAGAATGCGGCGACACGAGCTTTTTGTTAAAGAGGGCCCCCACGCTCGTAAACTCCGAGGATCTGAGGTGCCTTTTTGAGGTGGGAGGGAGGAAGAAGTTACCTATCGACGCGTAGGGTCACAGAGAAAAATCGAGATGTAGTTTTCTCGCTTAAGGAGCCAGAGTGAGGCCGTTTGTAGCTACTGCTCTGAAAACGTGAGTACGAGCCTGGGTCCGAGCTGATTTTAAGACCAACGGGTTAAGGAGCCTCCTTAAGTGGGACTGATCTTCTCTCTGAAGACTTGGTCTTTCGATGATTTACCTCTACACCGAGAAAGATGGCAATTCCTGCCCTGCCAGACGCTGTGCAAGCTCTACTACCGAGGGTTAAAAGAATTCATCTTTTATACTCGAGACTCGAGAGATGTTTACATGGCGCTGGAAGTATATTAAATATCAAGCGCCCTCCTTCGGGTGACAGAGGCTTGATTATCTCCTCCATTTCGTCCTTTGCAAACTTCCGGGAACAACTGGAAGCCAAGATGGGCTCCCATCTATCGATACCCACTCGAGGAAGTAACGTGGTGGTTAGCTAAAATGGTCGGCGAGTTCTTCCGGTGGGAGACCATCAGATATCGGGCCGGAAGGGAAAGGTTTTATAACCTGCCCACCAGGAAGGAAGGTGGAGAAATGTGGGTACATTATTCTGAACTGAAACGAGGGATAATGTCATAAGTTATAACCTACTTGCAGTTACAATCTATAGCCAAAATGAGATCCCAGAAAACCTACATACGCGAAACACACAAAAATGAACATAATGAAATGGCACTATTTCGCGATAAGGTCTTAGAAATTATCGTTATAACTAAATATACATAAAAAATAGAACATACATATATACAAAAGAAAAAAATAATAATGGCTGGACAATTCCGGTTAATCGCCACAACTATGGCCTTCGTCTATCGGATTGCGTGCTAAATTATCAGCAATGACGTTATCCGTTCCTTTTACGTAAGATACATTGTATTTGTATTCTGATAAAAAAAGGGACCAGCCGTTCTGACTTTTACGATTTTTCCAGTAAGCTAGTGGCCTATGGTCCGTTTCGACAGTAAAGGTCTACCAATCAAGTACTTCCTTAATTTTTAAATGCTATAAATGATTGCTAATGCTTCGAGTTCTATAGTAGTGTATGCTCTTTCGCAAACCAACATTTTCCGGCTTGCGTATGCCACTGGAAATGGGGTTCCTTCTTCCTCATATTGTAATAAAACCCACCCAATGCCGAGATTAAAGGCATCAGTTCGGATGCCAAACTTTTTGGGGGGATTCGGCAAACAGAGGATAGGAGCGGAGACCAAATTTTTCTTTAGCTCTTTGAAACTCGCAATCACGGCGGGATTCCATAGGATTGGGTCTGGTGCGGCCTTTTTGAGAAGGTCATTGACGGGTGAGGCTATGGAAGCGAATTGGGGGATGATCCGTCGATAAAAGAAGACGGTGCCAAGAAACGAACGAAGCTGTTTCTTGGTTTGAGAGAGTGGCATGCCTTCTATTGCCTTAACCTTGTCTTCTTGTGGGGCTAATTGTCCCTCATCTACTTTGAACCCTAAGTAAGAGAGAGTACTATGAGCAAAGTGGCACTTGGACGGCTTGATTATCAATCCGTAAATCCTAAGCCGGTTAGGAGTTTGTTGTTGTCCGCGGGGAGTAAAAGCAGAACTTCATCGCCTGGTTTCAATTTTCCGGCCTTATATTTAATATCAAAATATGTTCGATACTTCTCTAGATTTATCTCGGAATTTTGCACGGCAACCTCCGAGCATTTTTCTAGCCTGTCACGCAAGTCCAAAACATACTAGTAGGAGGTCTTTAGTTCCTCATCCAATCGGAAGTTCATGAGGAGCTCCTTAAGAATGCTCAGTGGACCTCGGACATTGCAGCCATATGGAAGTTCGAATGTGGAGAATCCCAAAGTTCTTTGATGAATCTCCCTACATGCAAATAAAGCTACTGGTATGTACCGGTGCCATTCCTGGGGCTGGTCGTAGCATTTCAAGGTAGCGTTTAGCTTCTCGTGCATACCGTTTGAAGAAGGGTGAAAGGGCGTGGTGAAAATATGCCTAATTTCGAGCAACTTACTCACATGCTACATCAATTCGGACGTATATTCGCTGCCCCCGTCAGAGAAAACCTCTTTAGGGATCCCTACCCGTGAAAAAATAGGGATTAATGCCTCGGCACACGATGTAGCGGCTGGTCCAGAAAACCACCCGCCACAAGGTCCACTCACACACTCGTAAGACGTCTGTCAGATCGGAAGGAGACAAAATACACAGATACCCATTTTTTTCTTTAAAATAACATAACAATGTAAATATATTTAGAAAAACGTACAACAAAAAATATACACGAATAGGTGCTTCCACTTCAACCTTCTTCAATATGCGCAACACAAAATGTATACAGGTTAATATAGGCGCAACACCATAAATATAAACAATTACCAAACAATTGGTTTGCGAAATCACCAATGTTTTTCTCCACCTCTCTCTCTCCAACACTCCCGGCCACCACAAAACCCCAAATTGAGCCCGCTCAGTTAGTTTACTGGTTACTTAAGGTTGCTCCGTGGCGTTTTGCACGTTATGGGACAGTTTACTCGCTCTTCCTGAGCGTGGGGCAGGGAAGAAAGTCCCCTCGAGCGGTCTGTCTATCTCTCTCAAGGGGGACCAAGGGGACAGTTGGCTGTGGCCCTCACTTGTGCCCCACACCAATGGCTTAGTGCGCAACTTCTTCCCTTTTCCTTACTCACGGACAAGAGCTGCGGGACCAAAGGAGCTAAAAAAAGGAAACATAATTACTCCTCTGTTGCTGTTTTCAAGGTGTTACGTTTCCATCCTCCCTCCCTTAATCACTCATACCGTACCTGGCTTTACATCCAGCTGAACTTCCTTCATGCATTCACTATTGGCCGTTTCCAATTGCTCATCAACCTGTATTTATATATTTCGCCTGTGGGGGAAGGAAGAAACGTCAGACCTCAGCAAAAGACGGGGGACCTACACTGCTTCCAGGCAGCTCTGTCCTCCCTCCTTCACCAAAACCTGAAACAAAAGGCGGGCGTTAGATTGGGCACTGGTGAGCTGAGGCAAACAAAAATGGACTACCACAACGAGATGCTATCAATATTTTAAAAGACAATTGCTTCGGGAAGCTGGAGGGCTCTTTCGACGAGGGTGAGAACGTATGAGTGTCCCTCGTTTGAAGGAAAATGTAACAGTCCAATAAGATCGATGGCAACCTTGAAAACTGGTTATGCTATAACTGGAGTCTTCTGAAGGGGGGCCGGTTGTACTCGTTCTTTGGCGGTGACCTTTTGACATATATCACAGGTCCTGCAAAACTCAGCGATTTCCTTGGCTGCACCAGGCCCCCCCAAATACTTAAATACGCCTTGCGAGGTCTTATTATGGCTGAAATGAAATGTCCTGCAAACACACCTTCGTGTGCTATTTGTAAAAACTTCTCGACGTAGGCCCTAGGCACGCAAAGAGCCTTGAACGTAAAGCTGACTGGATCTGGGAAAGTACGAAATAGCAAAGCATCTTATATCACATACCTCACTTTTCGGTCTCCACGAACCGATTCTGTCTCTCCTCGTCTGGCCTTTTCCCATAAGGGTTGGAGGGAAAGGCAGTCCTTTGGGGCACTGATGAATTGGGCGTTATTCAGTCCCTCGTAATCGGGGGTGTATGGGGGCTTGAGAGACGCGGTGGGGCAGGCGTCTCTATCAGTCTGAGCCCGGGTGACGACAGCTTGCGACAGTAAAATAGCAGTATTTTAAATGACAACGGACCACCAGGAATTTATTAGCTCTTCCCAAGATATCGTGTACGACAGCGAATTTCTTATGTTGTGGGTCCCCAGGGTAAGCAGTTTGTCCGATACCACTATACACGTACACCTTGTATCTCTCACCAGAGTGAATACTCTACATCCATTAATGGATCCGGACTCTAATTTAAGCCCACCAGAAGAATTGTTAATAGAAAAAAAGTTCACCTGGTGCTCCTGAGAGGTCGACGAAGATGGCAGAGGCACAGGCGCGGTAGGCTCTTCGGCAGCGAGAGTTGCGGAGACTTGGTGGACCTATTGTCCAAGGGCATAGCGAAATCGGGAGTTTTGTGGACACTGAGATTTGTGGTGACCAGGGGTTCTGCAAGAGAAGCATACAATGAGGTTACTCCCGTAGGGGTTACTCGACGGAGCATTAAAAACTGGGGGTTTTACCTCTTCTTGCTGCTTATGGTGGTTACCTTTGGGTTTAAAGGGGACTGGGACCTTTACTAAATGAAGGGGTTTTCTCGGTTGTGATTGTCCTTGGTTATAAGGGGACGGAGGACTACTCTTCTTTTGCTCCTTAGGATAGAACTGATGATTTGTGGCGTAGAGATGCGCTTCTTCGAAGCAGTCGTTAAAGGAAGAGAAACGCCTATCTTGCACAAATGCACGGATTTCTGTAGGAAAGGTGTGCATTAGCTGGTCCTTTAAAGAAAAATCTAGCAGTGAGTCGTAGTCGCCACCGACTTTACCGAGGCCAACCAAAATTGGAAGTTTTTCTTCAGGATGAACCCGAACTGTCGATACGTCTGTCCTGGCTGGATCCTAGCCGATCGAAATTTTTGTCTGTAGCACTCGGAGTTTAAACTAATCGCGGATAAGAGTTCTGCTTTAAGAGATGAATAATCTATTGTAGCTTCTGTTGGGAGGGCAATAAAGATTTCTCTTAGACAATAATTGAGCAACGGGAGCAGGCCGCCTACTCATTCAGACTCAATGTCTCACCCATTGACTTCGAAGATCTTTTCAAAATGGGTTAAGTAAGTGCAAAAATCCTCTTGATCACCATAAGGGGGAGGCTTTTATGCAGGGCCTGAGGTTGATGACTTCTGGACCCGACGGAACTGACTTCTACTTGATCTCTACTTAACTCACGCCCGTGTTGACGAATTTTCTCCCTCTCTTCTCTCTCTCTCTCTCTCTCTCTCTCTCTCTCTCTCTCTCTTCTATTTATTGTTGTCTTCGCCTCTCTTCTATTTCTTCTTGTTTTCGCCTCTATACTTCTTGTCTTCGTTGTTCTTCTCTTTTTTCCTCACGTTCATTCCTTTGTTCGTTGTGAACGTATTCGATCAATTCCTTGCCCGAAACGCCCGAAACTTTTCTCTGATTATGGAACATCTCAAATGAGGAGGAAGACATCTTGAATACGCTGTCGGATCCGCTGATTCACGAAAGAGCTTTACGACTTAACCCCAGATTATACGACAGTGACAAATAATATACACAATAATAATAAAAAATAAAGAAAATACAAGTAGTTACTATGCTGGGTGGGTGCTGCGAGCAAAGGTTATCGACGATGACCTAACCCTTTTTATATTGTATACCAACAATACAAAAAAAAACAAAATTGAAAGGACACGGGGTTAATTCTTATTTCACCAACAAAATTTAAAATGTCTTATTATTTGTTTTATCTAACTTTGGGCGCTTGGCAATTAGAAAAGGGGAATTTCAAAATTGGCGGGTTCGAAACAAACCACACACCTGACACCAGAATTTAAATATGATATTATAAATATATATATATATATATATATATATACTATATGTCGAGAAATAGGCCGAGGGGTGGTTGGAGTTTTCCCCCACTCTTATATATATATATATATATATATATATATATATATATATATATATATCCTATTATCCCGAATGCGGAGGAGTCGTCGAACTACTCATTATACTTCGTTCGGCCCGTGTCCTGAATGGGTTTATTGACTCAGAGTGCTTAGAGGTTGGCTACGGAGGGATTGGAAATGAACTTTTCCAGCAAACCACCCAAAGGAAGTTAGATACACAATATGAAAATAAAGTTTTAATGAACACTAAAAACGAATATATATATATATATATATATATATATATATATATATATATATATATATATATATATATATATATAAATGTAAGGTGCTTTGAGAGATAAATTAATAAGTGAATCTCGGATCTACAATCTCACTTGGCTTGTAGATAACTATTCACTATGTAAATCCCTATACACTTGTAATGTTGGTAAGCTTCGCGGTGAAGTTGGGGAATGTGAAAAGGAAGGGTTACCTTG
The DNA here is from genome assembly GCA_963969495.1 of Ceratothoa steindachneri. Classification (NCBI taxonomy): domain Eukaryota; kingdom Metazoa; phylum Arthropoda; class Malacostraca; order Isopoda; family Cymothoidae; genus Ceratothoa; species Ceratothoa steindachneri. The sequence continues at coordinate 133,619,591 of OZ018319.1, forward strand.
GAACCTAATGTTCAGGTGGCGCTGGTAACTGAAGGTGGTGAGATAAGGGGTGGAGACGATGAGGTAGGTTTTCCACGGACCGACCTGATCCCCAAATTACGTCACGATTCTGCTGGAAGAAGGCGGTGACGGGAGCTTCTTGTTAAAGAGGGCCCCACGCTCGTGAACGCCGAGGAATCTTGGGTGCTTCTGTAAGGGGGAGATGGCGGCAAAGCGACCTATCGATGCGTAGGGTCACAGAGAAAAGCCGAGAGGTAGTTTTCTCGCTTAGGAAACCAGAGTGAGGCCGTTTGTTGCTTCGCCTCTTAAAACGTGAGTACGAGCATGGGTCCGCGCTGATTTGCAGATCAACGGGTTAAGGAGCCTCCCTAACTGGGACCAATCTCCCCTCTGAAGACTTGGTGCTTCGAGGATTTACCACTAAATCAAGATATATGGAAATTACTGCCCCACTAGACGATGTGCAATCTCTACTACCGAGGGTTAAAAGAATTCATCTTTTATACTCGAAACTCGGGAGAGGTTCACATTGCGCCGGAAGTATATTTGATATCAAACGCCCTTCTTCGGATGATTAGAACTTTATTTTCTCTCCATTTCGTCCTTTGCCAACTTCCGGGAACCACTGGAAGCCAAGATGGGCTCCCATCTATCGATAACCAGTCGAGGAAGGAACGTGGGGGTTAGCTAAAATTGTCGGCGAGTTCTTCCGGAGGGAGACCATCAGATATCGGGTGGGAAGGAAAAGGTTTGATAACCGGCTCGCCCGAAAGGAAGGGGGAAAATGTGGGTGCATTATGCTATTCTTCTACACCCAGACTACCACGGTAATCTTCACTTAATTCACTTGACTACCATAAGTAATTTGTTCCCTCTTCTGTATACATATATAAACTGCCCCCTTTTTTCCTATATATTATAATTATATTTTGGGGTATTGTCTTTATATATCCTTTAAACTCCAACTTGTCAAGCCATTAATCTAAACTCGGTCAACCGTAATTCTCACTCTTTATTAATCCTCCAGACATATCTCTAGCGGCCTGTGGTCAGCTGTCTGATGGTCCTTGTATAAGACTGAGCGCCGAGCTAGTCTACATAGGTATACCTCGACAGTGTGGTTAAATCGATGCAATGCAACAATATATTATGCGTAAAATTGTGTGATAGACGAAATCTACAGTTGCTTACAAGCGTGCATGATGACCAAATGTGTTCCAGCGTGAAATGGGATAGAGATGATAACATTCTTTTGAAACCTAAGTCTGTTGATTGAGTACAACAAAAAATGCGAATGGTTGATAAGAGTGATATGTTGATAAGTGGTATAGAGTTTGTACGTAAAACTATTAGATGATATAAGAAGTTTTTCTTCCATCTTGTTGACTTATCTATTCTAAACGCTTATTATATATACAAGGAGAAAACCAACGAGAGAAAAAAAACGGTTTGGGATTTTTCAAAGTGTGATTGCACAAATGGTAGATAAATATAAAAAAAGATCGAATTTCTGATATTAGACATATTGGTAATCGACCATCGCGTCTTATTAATGTTGGTATTCATTTTATGAATCCTCTTCCTTCAAGAAGTACTTGTAATGTATGCGCCAAAACAACAAAAACTGAGAAAAAATATCAACGAAGAAATTATATCTGTGGTGAATGAGAAGTACTATTATATGTACACTTTTGTTTTAAAAAGTACCATGCAGGAAAAGATTTCTATCTTAATGTACATAATTGTTTCAATTGTAAATAAATACAGTTTTAATACATATTTTTTAATCCTCGCTATAGATTGCATTTTAAATCTTCACTTAGCTAATGGAAATATACAAAAATATGTACTTAAAACTAAAATAATGTAAGTTACTGATAGAATAGAGAAAGGAAGTAAATGTGAGGAAGGCCAGTAAACCACATATTCTTCTCTCAACCAATCATAATATTTTAGTGTGCTTCCACGCATTCGAAAGTCTGCCTTTATTTTTAATATTTTTAAAAGCATTAAATTTCCGTTAAGATAAAATGCTTGATAAATTTGATTAGAATATATGTTTGAAAGAATGCAAAGAGATATTAAAATTCAACAATATTATCAATATGACGGAATAGTCTTATAATCAGCATGCTGATTACCACTGAAACGAACGAGGCGGCTAGTCTTTGGCCTTTGATCTATGCTATCAGTGCCTACATTTGAATCTTTCTCTTCATTTATTACGAAATATTCCAAAGAAATAGATTATTTATGAACATTTTATCGACGAAAATTTGATAAATATAATTGTCACAAAACAAATTCCTATTATAATGTTTTAAAGCAAAGAAATTCATACAAAGAGAATGAATGATGCCGTTCCACCTTAAAAAAACCGGATGCGTACAAAATTGAGTTGCTTTTGAGTACTCCATTGGAGTAAAAACGTTTGTGTTGTGCAATTAATTGTAAGAGTGAAACATAACGTTCCAATAGAAAGAACATGCCTAAATTGTTAAAAATGAAGAAGGGATGCAATGCAACAATGTATTATGCGTAAAATGGTGTGATAAACGAAATGTAAGGCTGCTTACAAATACTTCTTTAATCTACGTTATAGAAAGCCTTTTAGATCTTAAATAATTGAAGTGAAAGATACAAATTATGCCTATTTAGAAATAAAACTAAAATTATGTAAGTAACTCATAAAATAAACAAATAAAGTAAATTGCGGTGAGGTCAGTAAATCCCACGACATTCCTTTCTCAGTTGTTAATTTTTGCGCGCTGTCCACGCATTCGAATGTGTGCCTTGATATTTTAATATTTTTCCAAAACAGTAAATTTAACTATAAAAGGCTTTATATTAATTAGTCATTAAAATTTTATTTGGAAAAATGAAAAGAGTCGGTTAAATTTTATAATATTATTATGACGGAATATTTCGTATTTTTCACGGATGTGAAGGAATAAATTAACGAACTTTCAAAGTGCCCTAGTATACGAAATGAGCCCATTTTCCCAATGAAAAACATATTTTTATAATCACTACAGTGTAAAAAAATAACTAGGCGGATAAAAAACAGAGTAAATAGTTATATTCTAAAAAATGAATATCTGCCGCACACATCACGCCCATTGGAATTATGCTGGCAGCAGGCAAAGGGTTAAATATTAGTTTTGTACTACTCCTTTAAATAACCCAGGACAGCATTCAGCCATAGCTAAGCAATTAACAACCAATCTGCACTCACTTTATGTTATTTGCCCGCGTACTCAGGGGATCGGTTTCCTTCTCCCTTCCTTCATTAGCTTAACCCTATCATCTGGTAACAGAGCCGATGAGAGATAAACTGAGAGTCCTTTCGCCCTATTCTACACCACTTGGCTAATCAAATCCCCTCCATAAATACTTATATATATATATATATATATATATATATATATATATATATATATATATATATATATATATATATATATCAGCTATACCTCCACATATAGTAAATATATATTTATCTATATTCTAAAAACTGGTATCAGGTTTAACAGGGTTTTAAAGGGTCATCTTTTAAGTGGGTTTAAAAGTTCATTTTTGTTTTTTCTATAAGGCTGAACGTTCTGGTTGTTTAAAGATGAAGTAAACTAAACTTTCCATATATTTTTCTTTTGTCGGTGTGTCCATTTTGACCACATTAGTTTTCTTGGGTCATTTTTGTCGTGAGACTGCACGTTTAAATTTTATCCCTCATCGAAATCGTCGCCTTTTTACACGTGAAGTCTCATTTAGGATTGTGTGTATTTTTTGTGTTCGTGTTGGTTTTAAGTGACAAGGCAAGGCTATCGTATTAATTATTTCTTTTGTGTAAGGCATTTTCTTTTCGTTCGTGCATACCACGATAGATCAAGTCGTCAACCTCGTCGCATTGTTTGCTGTTAATTTGATTTCTTTTTTTTTGGGGGGGGGGATAATTCTGTTATCACAAGGCTCTCCTATCATATATCCAGGAAGAGGAAAGGAACGGAAGTGCAGAAAAAATAGCCATAGAACAAGAAGTACAAGAGAGAGCAGAAATAGGAGAACAACAAGAGAGTGAAGAAATGATAGAATACGCCAGCATTAGCTTGAATTAAGTCAAGCGAGGGTCGCGACCCTCTATAGCAATTCTCGCGCTTAAATTTTCCCGTCAGCATCGGTGAAGTTCCCCGTTTTTAAAGAAGGCAAATAATTCGAATCATACATAACTCAATTCGAAAAGATTGTTTAAGTGAATAATTGGGACATCAAAGCAGACTGTGTCGCCAAGCTCCTCCCCTTACTTAGTTTGCAACTCGTGGAAATATTTATTTTCCTCCCATCTTAAGCCACGATTGATTATTCCACCTTGAAATCCGAGCTTCTAGCAGCGTATAATATGACTCCTGATTTTCATCGTTCCAAGTTTTGTCACGCCCGAATCCAGACCAACTAAACTTTCCGTCAATTTGACTACACCCTTCAAAAGCATTTTAACTCCTGGTTGGACTTCTCTAAAATTGCCCCTTACTATGACTCCCTAGTTGACTTTATCCTGAAAAACCAGTTCACGGCTTCGCTTGCTTCAGAAATTTATTCATTCGTGAAGGATGGTAGATGCTACACCTTCAAAGAATGCGTCGAAGAGGCCAATGTATACTCGGCGAGCCATAATTGTTACCCGAAGGAAACTCTGAAGACTCCCTTATTGTCCCTCAAGGCAAAAAGTGACAACCAGGATTTCCTCCACGCAACCCCAGTAAGTTGGTTAGTGTGATTTGCCCCTCAAAACCCAGAAATTTCTCCTCGTCAGAACCTTGGGATATTAAACCATTTGCATCAAATTTCCCTGTGTCATTCCCCCTCAGGAGGCCCATTGTATGCTTCCCCTGTGGCGTAGAAGGCCATTTACTACCGATCTGCTCCCAGAACTCCCAACTCCGTAGTACTTCTCTCAACCAGGTACACTAAGTGAGTGCTACCCCCGCACCACCATCGTCACGAGCTGATTGCCCTGCTTCTCTCTCGGCCCCCAATTCCTCCGGACATCACGTCAATTTCCTTTTCGATAAGAGGTCTCCTAGAAGTCTGAACTTTGAGAACGGAGCAGTAAATGGGTGCCAAGACTTAACCCTCGTCCGAGATACAGGATGCACCTGTCTAGTGGTTTCCGACGAGCTGCTTCTCCCAGTAGCCTCGAACCACGAAAGAGTAGCGGTAGTCCATGACTATCTGGGACGCGGAAACCACTTTACCATACTAAATTGCCATCTGAAATGCCAATATTTCACCGGCTGGGCTGAAGTGGTGTCAGCCCCTATAAAATTTGGTTCCATGCAAGTAGGGCAATACCCTCGTATATTTTGCCACTCGCTTTCCCGAAGCAGTTCCATTAAACAAGATAGATAGCGTCACATGCGCGGAAGCCCTCATTTCTATCTTCTCTCTGGTTGGAATACGAAAGGAGGTGTTATCCGACCGAAACCGTCAGTTTAGCTCCAAGCTGATGGAATATTTAGGAAAGTTTTAATGGTAAAACCTATTTTTACTACCCCAAACCACCTTGCCGCAAACGGTATCTGTGAGAGATTAAATAGAACTCTGAAGTCCATTTTGAATAAGCTGTGCGTGAAGCGACCTCGAGAGTGGCATCAATACTTTCCAATGGCATTATTTGCCTACAGAGAAATCCCTCATCGTACCCTGGGATTTGCCCCATTTAAGTTTTTGTACGGGCGAAATGTTCGTGGTCCAAAGAGCATCTTAAAGGAACAGTTTTCCAAACGTGATCACGACAACGAGATGCAACCTTCGTACTCGTATCTAATGGATCTCTGCCAAAGATTAAAGAAGTGCGCTGAGATAGCGTACCGGAATGCAGACCGTAATCTGAAGAAGTACTAGACATACCTCGATATCAAATCGAAAGAACGAAGATTTAAGTCCGGTCACGAAGTGTTGTTGTTACTTCCAACCAAGAATAACAAACTTCTCAGTCTATAGAATGGACCCTTTCCGCTCCTTGAGAGCTGTGGCCCTGTTGAGTACTTAATTAAAACACCATCAGTAGAAAAACGCTTCCATACTAATATACTAAATAAGTACCATCACCGAGCCTGTGTTAATAACATAGTTGCCCTTGATGAGAGCCAGCTATGGAAGCCAACTACCCCGCAAATCCACTGAATGGAGTACACGTCATTTGTGTGGAGTACGACAAAGATTATGCGCTGCCCACCTTGCCCGGCTCCGCTGAGTTATCACCCCCTTCCCTAGACTTTGATGCGCGGTCGACACCGGATGAGAAGAGTCAGCTACAGCAGCTGCTGAGTAAGTTATTTTAATGCGATCTCTGAAGTACCGTGATGTGCCACGCAGTTTGAGCACGACATCGCTCTAACGACCCAAGAACCAGTCCGTTCCAAGCCGTACCCTATCCCAATTCACTTAAAACAATCATTCAACCCCGATGTTAATAAGTTGCTTAGTTTAAATATTATTGAGCCCGCTAATTATAACTAATGTCTCCTCATAGTAATGGTAAAAAAATCAGACGGTTCATATCCTATGTGTGTTGACTTTCGTAAACTCAACTCAGTCATGGTATTTGACGACAAACCTATCCCCTTAATCGATCAGAATCTCTACCTTTTTGAAGAGGCCAAATTTATTACAGAATTAGGCCCTTGTAAAACCTATTACCAAATTCGCTGAAAGAAAATGTAAGGAAATATACGGCTTTTCCCGCCAACAAAGGCTTGATGCAGTTCCGCTGGCTTCTTTTTTTGCCTGGTTACGGCTTGTAGTAACTACAACCATATGATGCGCAGGTTTTGGATGGGCTGTCGAGCGTAATGTTCTACTTCGACAATATCTAGCTCGTCACACGAGATTAGGAACAGCGCCTGGTTGCCCTTCAAGCCGTGTTATTTAGGCTGCGTGAGCACGGCCTCACGATCGACCATAGCAAATGCCATTTTGCATATGTTACCATCTCTGGTACTTGAGTGAGAGTCTGGTTGCTCTTACGTTTTTTGATGATCACCTAGCCATTGAGATGAAGAGGGAGATGTTGAATGCTTTGCAGGAGGAAGAGGGCCCTGAGGATCCTCCTCGACCCGCAACGGACGAGCTAACATCTACTGCACTTGCAGAGAAAACTGCCGCAAGTTTTGTGACGTCTGCCACGCCATCCTTCTTTGAGATCCTTGGGTTGTATGCAAGTTTCCTGGCACTTGACCCAACGGAGTGGCCCGAAAATCAAGGATACTCCCTCGCCGCTTCTTGCGTGAAGGAACTGCACACTGTGAACGACTTCGCTATGTCTACGGTGGTAAAACACCTAATATAATAATAACGACTTCGCTGAGCGGGGCATCGCCCTGATGTTAGACTTCCATCTGGCTCTCACAAAGGACGAAGAGTAGAGGCAGTTTCTCTTCCAAGTAGTGGAGAAACACCGGAGGAATTACCCTGACACCAGCAAGTCCACAGTGACTTCAAACTAGGCTTCAATGAGTGGGAGATGGGCACCCATGAGACAAACCCCCTTCCGAGGGGATAATACTCGAGGAGAGGGGTGACCTAGAATTAGTGCTGTGAAATGAAATGTGTTTACAACTATGTTTATTGCATCAAATAAGGTCACTTTTAAATTGATAGTGTTAAACAGTTTTCTAAATCACCTACGACGTCATAAAGAAAATGTCCATTTTCTTACAAAAAATAAGAAACTTCAAACTCGTTGAGCTACTCCTAAATATTAATATTCTTAAAAGTAACTTTGCATACATGTTTTTGGAGCAAATAGAACATATTAATTGCCTGTCCTTGGTAAAATATAAAAAAAACAAAATTACCATCAAATAAGGGTCACCCTAATACCCATCTATCGTTATTTAATAATTAATGGAAAAAGTTGAAGAGTATCACGACCATCAACACCGAAAATTTGTGATAAGAGCTCGAAAAGGAAGTGGGAAAGTTAGAGGAAGGGAAAATAAGCGTCTGTCACATGGCTGGTTGACTATATTAACTTAATATTTTTCTTCCCGTGATTTTATATGAGCATGTGTAGGTGTGTATGAACGTTCAGGAAAATTACGAATATGAGCGAGAATTGTATTTTACATATATTTCTTCATTAGCTGGAATAAAAACCGTAAGAAAGATATGAATTTCATTGAATTTGTCTACTAGATACAGAAAATATTGGACTCACGAAAATTGCCTTTACAACCGCTATCAAATGTATCAAATGAAATAATCATGGGAGGAGCTTGAATCACCTTCCACTTGATTAATAGCCATGATTATCTGGAGTACTAATTAAAAATACAAGAATAGTAATCGTTCTAAATTTAGATGTTAATTTTCAAACACCTAAGCCCCTGAGTTATTTTTGTAGATACTTCAACGTTGCAAGGAAAATTGGTTACTTAAACTTATTCTCTTTTAAGTCTAATGTAAACCAATATATTAAATTGTTCATTTTAGAATACGATTGAAAGAGGACGTCCTTAAAATTCGAGAAGGAGAGGAAGTTCCTTGACAGTTTGATGTTGCCATCGTCGCTCTCGATCGATCGGTGGGATCGAACAGTCGACTGTGAACTTCCCGAAATCCCAAACGGTGACATTTAAACGACATGAATAGATAAAAACCAAGTGATTTTCCTCCTTTTCCTCTTCCTTTATTCCTTTTAAGTCGGCGCTTGTATGGGCTGAAAGAGAGAAGTGGAAAAAAGAAAGATCTAAATCAATAGAAGATTACGTCTCCCTCCGGCCCAAATGAGCATAGGGAGGCCTGTTCTATAGAGGATGGAAGGGTCTTGGGGAGATGCGGTCTCCCTTTTTATTTTTACTTTCCCTAACTTCACCCTTTCATTACCAAACTCCTTTTCACACATTGGTGGAGATGCCATCTTTGTTGCGTTTCTATATTTAGGAAAATAATAATGTTAACTTCCGGAGGTAACCTCGCGTTGGTTGCATTGAAATAAAAAAATAGCCGGTTCAGTTTTGCGGGCCTGGATTTCTTTACTGACGGCGAAGTTTCCTCACGCTCGAGTCCTTGCGAAGCGTGCGCGGGTTCTCTCCTTGCCTGCTTGGGGGCTGCTACTCTGCCACCGGTCAGTGTAATGGCGAATGGGATTGCGTGAACATAATCGACGAGAAGGAATTTAATTATTAATTACCTTAGCGGTTGTAACAAGGTAAACTGCAATGCTCGCAGTGGTGGCATGCGGTTAGTATAGCAGTGAGTATTCACTTTTACACTACAAGTGGCTGTATCTAATAAGAACTGTATTAATCGGTCTATAGGAGAAAGTCAATTGCTTGTCGTAGGTGAAGAGCATCCCACATAAATGCTCGATGTAGTGTAATGGTGGCTATTCATTGCTGTACTAACCAAATACCTTTGCGGTTAGTCACTCATCACTTCGAGAATGCTCACTTATCCTTTGCTCTCTCAACCATCATCAAAATTGCACACTCACCCGCGAGATTATCCAATCATCTACGCGCTCATTCGCTGAGTCTTTAAGTTAACTCGGTGACCTTCATTTTTTGTCCAATTACCATCATTATTACTTAATTACTTTCGAAATACTAGATTTACCTTGAAATACTCAACCAGCCTCGAGGCAAAATTTTTATCACGTTTACTTGTTTCAATTTTATGAAAATCTAACGATATAAAATCCTAGTGTAGGCAAATAATTTATTTCCAGAAATTTTTAACTGATATTTACTTTACTTAATTAAAAGGACTTATAAGAAATAATATATATATGTACAGTGCATGTTCCCAAATGCGTTGTGACTGGGATTTTATCTTATCAATTCGGAGTGGATTGCCACTATACAACATCCAACAATTGTCCGCCATTAAGTTTTCGTTCCAAAATCCCTGATAGCATTTGTTCTTTATCCGAATACCTTAATGGCTCTTTCTCCTTTACTCGTCATTTATGTTATCGAAATAATATGGAACGAATTCCAGATGGGAATTCAGGAATGCATTTGCAAACATATACGACATTTAATTTCTGAGTCAGCATCGAGAAACTTATCAGCTCGATTTTAATATGCAGCCGATTTGTGATTTATGCCCAAGAAAGTTTGCACATATCAGTTTGAAATCTAACCAAGCTTTCTTTTCCAGGGATTGATGACCTTTTAAAATTTCATCTCCTTCAAATCTTCCTTTATTTTTGGACCAACCAAAATATTCTCTCCTTTAATTTTGGTGGACTAAATTCGGAAATTTCTTAAAAAGATATTGAAACCTGCCTCAATTTAGTTTATGTATTTGTTGAAATAAATTATTCAGTAAACCAAATTTAGTGCGAATAGATGGCGGTAGAAGGGTCTGTTTAGATTAGCTAAAGGGACGGACTTGATATTGCTTTTTTCTTGGGCATCTATAGACTTTAGTGACATCCACGTTTGGCGCAATGTTTCGCAGGGACACGACAGTCCCTAGGGCAAAGTAAAACCAAGCCTAAGAGTGAGATTGGATTGGTTTTAGAAACAAGGACGATAGTTTCAGACTTTATTCTCCCACTTTTTGATTTTCATTAGGTGTTATACAGTGTGACTACAAAAATTATTACAGTTCACGAATGAAAATAAAGCATTCGAAAAAAAAAGATTTAAAGTTTTATTATATTTTAAATGTCTTCATAATGACGTCCCTGGACAATCAGGTCTCTTTGCCTGAATAATTTTTCCTTAACACATGCCAAGAAAAAAAAAATCCATAGATGATAATTGCAGAGATGTTGCAGCCTAATGAAACTGTGAGCGAAGAGAAATTGAATCTTTGTTCAAAAAAACTTGTTCAACATTTTAGTGATTGTCTATTTGCGTGGGCTGAAGCCATTTATAAATTCAGTTTTCTGTTTCACAAAGAGTGTTCACATTTTTACATATTTTATGACGTTATTAAAGTCATCACTTTGTGTCTGGATTCTGAAAAAATTAATGACCATAAACCCTTTTGCTACTCAAACCACACCAAACAGTAATATTTGTTGAATGCAGAGATTCTCCAAGTGTAGATTTGGCTTGTTTTGTGACTATTGCCGGTAATTCTCTCTGCGGATGAACCCAGTGAAATAGACACGGCATTCATCATTGAATATTATGCCAATTAATCTTATCTGATTTGTTCAATTCGCTGATCTGCGCTTTTTTCAAGGTCTAAAATAATTATCTGATTTTAGGCCAGTTTTTCACACCGAATCCGAAAATTAAGCTCATTTTAACTAATTAGATCATGTTTTTCAGATATAAGCACATGCCAAAAATTCCTATATTCCGATATATTTGTAGTCAAATGTACACACAATAGTAAATTTTGAACTGATTTATACAAGAAAGCTTACAGAATGTTCTAACTAATATCAAGAAGTGTACGACATACAAAAAAGCTAGTCATGGATGAATGGTCTCTTCAGGAACTTCCAATTGTTTCTAGCAAACACCAAATCCTTTTACAGGCACTAGCAGTAGTCATCCAGAAAGTTGATATCCCAATGCCCTTGGTAGCGTTCCTCCACCGCACAGATATCTTATTGAAAGCGCTCACCATGTCCCTCACTGTAGCCACCACAATTCTCTAGAAAATAGTCCAGGTGGGACCGAAAGAAGTCCATTTTTACTGACATGCACGCCCCAAGTTTGCGGAAATTCTCCATTAACTCATCAACCGCCTTCGCATATCAAGGACTTCTGTGGTTACCAAGGAAGTTTGAAGTGAGTGACTTAAGGGACAATCAGGCATAGCGTTTAGCAGGATTCAGTGCTTCATGAAAACTGGTATCCTTGATGAGCTTCCTTATTTTAGGATCATCAAATATACCGGCCTTCAGTTTTTTCATGCTGACTCGTGGAAACTACTGAGGTGGGAAAGCAAATCCTGTAACTTCCCTGCCCATATGCCTTGACCAAGTTTTTCATCAAACCGAGTTTGATGTGCAGGGTTGGAAGCAATATCTTGTGCGTTCAACCAGAGCGTGGACAGAACTTTGAGTGAACCGGGTTTTAATCCTTGACTTGACGGTCAGTCTTGGCTCACATACTGCTCGTCGTCAGCTCGACTGTGCCACAGGCACATAGAGCATGGATACTTTGTGTACCTACCTTAAAGGCCTAGGATGTGTCAAACAACTTTATAATCTACAAAGATCAGCCCTTTGTGTTACTGATGGTCCATGCTATTGTAGGTTTCTTTCATTGCAGCTGAATGTCCAACAAGGTTTGATGAAAACCTATCGACGTAATTAAGAAGAACTGCCTTGAGACTTCTGTTAGATTAGTCATTTAAAAGTCTCTATTCTGTAGTATTTACTTCATGCTCGTTAAGTTGAGAAGGTCCGCAATGTTATTACATTAGAAAAATAAAGAGGCTTCATCAAACGTGAAAAATTTCCTATATTCTTTCTCGCGGTCTCGATACCAATAGAATGTTGTCCCTGCTGCCAGAATACACTTCTCTCGAAAACGTGAACCCAATAGCTGAGTATATATTTTGGAAAGGTTCAGGTTTTGTGTCAGGTCATTGAGTTCGACTTGCGTAAATGGCAACAGTTGGTTGCCCTCTTCTGGCTTATATACATCAAACTTAGGTGTATCGGTAGCGACACTAGCCTCGGAATCAGAGCTAGAACCCAATGTAAAATCAAGCTCAGGAACAGAAAGATCGGGGCCACGTGAGACTGGTTTTATAATAGAAGGTACATTGAGGTATTCAAAATTGTGCTTGTTCTTGCGATTGATGGCTTTCAAAGTTTCCATGCAGAAGTAGCTCTTAGGGACGTGATCTTTGCTTTCCCTCCACACCATTGGGACACAAAAATGAATACTTTTACTTTTCTTATTACTCCAATCCCGTAATTTTTCCACACATGTTTTACAGCAAATTTGGGAAGCAAATGGATTATCCTATCCCATAGTTTCACTCAAAGGAAGAATGATATGCCTTTTCCACAAAATCCCTCATTTTTGCTTGACAGTCTGGAAGAGAGACATGTCCACAGATGTAACAAAACCTATTCGAATGATTCTTACGCGTACGATCCATTGTAATGCAAAGCTAGACCTGAAAATATGGATAAAATAGGTTAGGTATGGTTACTGATTACTAGATGTGACAAAAAAGAACTAATAAATGGTTGCATGATAACGCTATTTTGGAATATACAGTACTGGAAAAATTATTAGGATTTTGGCCATTTTTGATATTTCTATATAGAGAGGTCAAATATACTGAATTTATTTATTGAAAGATGATTTATTTCCTATTATTTATACAAAGCTAGTATTTCAGTAGTCAAGGGTTTCTAGTGACATCTGGCAATAAGCAGCCATCGTTATGTTACAATATTCAATTCTATCATGCTGTCAAATTGCTGCAGCCTAACTTTCCTTCATTTATAATCCAGTACAGGTCAGTGTAGGGTGTCTGTTTGTGTTACAATGCCTTTGTAACCACTCGGTGTTGTATAAATTACAAATTCATGTAGTAAATTATATTTAAAGTGTAAGTAACCTGTTTTTTCAATTCCAGGTCGAGATGGGTAAAAAAGGTGATATTAGACAAGCAAAAATGTATTTGACTAAAACCGAATTTAGAAATTGCAAAGTAACTAATTGTTTCAACTCAGACAATTAGAGCAATTAAGAAAAATATTGGAAAATAACAAGGATGTGTTGCCAAAATAGGTTGGGAACTGTGGACGTAAGCGAGTAACAACCCCTAGGTTTGGTATAAAAATCAAAAGAATGTCTTCAACAATCGGAGAGCATCTAGTAGTAAGATTTTTCGAGAATTTATGGAGGAGAACATCACTGTACATCCTAGAACAATTAACAACAGGCTTTTAAAAGTGGATTATACGCATAGCATGCAAGGAAAAAACCTAGGCTTACCACGACGATGGTGGAGGCGCGCTATACATATTACATGGGCTAAAAATCATATTACATGGACTTCTGAGCAATGTAATCAGGTAAGACCATCTATAATAGTCGAATAGGGTCTTTATGTATGTATTGTGTGATTGATAAATATAACATTTATTGATAAAATAACATGTTATTACTGATTTAAATCATCAAATTACCTTAATTAAGAATTATTTAAAGATGACTTTTAATTTCTGATTGCCATAGACTGCAACAGTCACTTATTCTAGATTTCCTATTAGTCAAATATGTTTTTCAATTTTACAGGTGTTTTCTGACGAATCCACAATAGCAGTGCTCGATGATCGGGTGCAAAGCATGAGAAGGAAGCCTGGTAAGGAATTTCTACCACAAAAGATTATGGTGTACGGTTCGATTCATATCCATGGAACTAGTTGGCTGAAGATAATTGAAGGGATTATGAAACAAGAGAGGCACACTTAGGTACTGAAAGGCCATCTGCTACCACAAGTAATGGAATGGTATAAATATAGGCCTTGGTCTTTCAAAATGACTCGGATCCATGTCATACAGCAAAATCGGTAAAGAAGTGATGGGACAAAAATGGTGTTAACGTGTTACCATGGCCAGGAAAGTCACCTGGCCTGAACCCTATCAAGAGTATATGGATTCTGTTGAAAGATGAAATGCATCAATTCCAAATTACAACGCCAAAACAGCCTTTTGAACGGCTGATAGAAGTTTGGTTCCATTCGGATAACATCAAGGAGCTTTACAAAACACTAATTCTTTGCATGCTTCGGCGTGTACAAGCCCTTAATGCTGCTAAAAGGGGCCAAACTGACTACTGAAATACTAATTCTGCATAAAGAATAGAAAATTAATCATCTGTCAATAAAGAAATTCAGTTTATTTGTTCTTAATATATAGAAATACCAAAAATTGCAAAAGTCCATTAAATTATCCCATTACTCAACGTTATAATATAAATTGAGCATATCCTAGAAACCAAACCTGACTAAAGAAAAATAATTATATTCTTAAATTCAGCCAAAATGATTCTAAATGAGTCTATAAAAAAGATTGAAACGCAAGTCAGTGAATTATTGTTTCAATGTTTTCATAAAACATCAACCGAAGAGGGTAGTCTTGTTTACTAATCTGTTGCAAACACATAATTTTGAATGACCTTATTCTTAAATCCAACATGATTATTTTCCAAATGTCTTTCAGTTTCATTCCCGTCGTATCTGTTAGTCGTCTCACAGATTTCTTGTATGTTTTGAGCTTATTTGCGACTGAATAATTGTTTTCAGCGGTTTGTACACCTTTGCTGCGCCCACAGTTGCCTTTTTGCATGTTCTTGCTTGATCCGTGATTTTTCTCATTTGTAAAAATATTGCGAATCAGTTTGGTATCCATAGTCTTTTTCATGAGCGATTTGCTGAAAGACCGTTGAGTGGCAACTACCTAGCCATGTTTGCTCATATATTCTGCGATGGAAACGCGTTGCATATCTAACAAATAACCCATAATTGTGGTAGAAAAATCTGCCATTTTATTGTAAGTACAAATTGCCTATCCAGGATATCTAAAAAATTACATAAACTTCAAAACATTTTCTCTCGAATGTTTTTTGTTTCCTTTATAAATCTGTTACAGGTCATTAAAAAACAAGAAAGTTTTTTTGTGCTCACTCTATATATGCAAGAAGCCTTCGGACTACACGTGGAATAACATTATTATGATCGCTCAATTATTTTACTTTTGCCGTTTCTTTGTTAGGCAAATATATATATAATCCCTAACATTTTCATATATTTTATATTCATTCATGTCCCGCAGATCCTCCTATATTATGTTAGAGTGTTTTTATTCAATATATTTTCGTGCATATTACGATGTCTCATCTGATATTCGTGCAAATCATTTCATATCATTTCATATCTTTTTATTTTCCTTCGAGTCAGCCGCCATCTTTAGAGGTTCACTTTTCTTATGCTAAAATGAATAAAAAATAATTACAAATTCATAATTAACTGATAAATTGATTATTCATGATGGCAATGTTTTCTAGGTTTTGACTCAACCTCAAATTTCAAGATTCTTCACATATTAATCTTGAGTTTCGTAAGTAGTTTCCTCCTTAGAATACTCGGGTTAGACACGGTTTTCACTTCTTAATTTTAGCAACAATAATAATGATAATACAAACATTAGTGATAATGATGACAAATATGTTGATAATAATAATACTTTTGGGGTCAATTCCTTTTTACGCCCATGGATAAATTTGCCTTACTCTTCAATAGAAGCAGATTCGAAGAGTTGCGTACCATGTGAACCCATCTCATACTGCCTCGGTCTTTTTTAGCACAGCAAAGTTACCAATGGCTGGCAAGGGTGAATGAAGGGTGTGATTGCTACCTTGAATGTATGGTTGACATTGGCCCCCTTCCGAAGATCCAGCTCGTTTCACAACCTCCTCTGGAAATCCAGTGTGGGAAATCCACTTCATTTGAAGGATAGGAGGATTCAGGGTGGTGAAACTGGGACCATCTCCTTGCTCACTCAGGATCGGAAAAGGCGCCCCAAAAGGACCTCGATTTAGACCTTCGCTCGAATTGCTTCCTCAAAGCGACGGCAAGAAACAAAGATCAAGTCTACAAATCTCTCGACCTATTAAAATGTAATCAAACGTAATGATGGAAAATTAAGTGTAATTAAATGTAAAAAAAGGAAAGTAGATGCATGAATCGTAATAAAATATTATCAAACATAATCAAGTGTGATCAAGGTAACAAAAATAATCAAATCTAATCAAACGTAATATAGCGTGAATAAACGTAATTTGAAGAAATAAAACGTTGTAAGGAAATAGAAGTCAAAGAGTCCAAAGAAGCGGAGGAATAAAGAAATAATTGGAATATCCGTCAGCTGACCCGCAGGTGCAGTTAATTAAGTTGAGCGCGCTAAAAGCTTTAATCCCCCCGTGAAAACGCCAATCTCCTCATTTTGGAGGCTGCTCGACGAATCTGCCGGTCACAGCGTTAGAGGTAATTAAGACATGGGTCGGCTGACTAAATCTAATCCCTCTAGGCGCCAGAAGTCTTCTGCCAAACGTCTGTGCCTTCCAGCGATTGAGCATCAAAAATGGCCATCATATAAATACCCTGGGTTTTCTAGTCTCTGGTGATATTGAGAACCCGTCGCCTTCGGTTCAGATCGTTGTGTCTGTTTCCTCAAGTTCCTCGGTATTCGGTTATACCTCGAGATCGGATCTCACCAGACAAACCCATCCCGTTTGTGAAGACTTAGTCTATTCAGAGCAAATCTCGAATCGTTCTCGTCCCTAAAGGATTTGCTGGGATTCCTCTTGTCTCATCTGGATCCCCCTCCTCAACGATCTCCAGTTTTCCTTGTGAGACTTCGTGCCAAGCCGCTGCAGATTCTGAATTTGAAGGTTGTACTTCTCTGGAGCAGAGGTGACATCATCCTTATTCAAGAAGGATCCTGATTTTGTCTTTTGCTTCCGCCCCTACAGTCTCGTCACCATCTGGATATTCGTCCAGGGGCCACGTCCAATGGCTTTCTCCAATCCTTGCGCCGACCCGCTGAAGGATATTCACTCGAGGGCCACGTCCGCTGGCCTTCTCCCTCCCTCAATTTGACCTCATTAAAGGTAAAATGACCATTTGCTTTAATCTCACGAAAATCGACCCACTTTCCGACATTTAAATATTCCATCTGTAAAACTGATTTGTAATATTCCATTTAAAAGCTGATTAACGAGTAATTAACGTTCCCCGATTGCCCATTAATCAGTATTCTGTGAGAGTTGTCATTTATTCACCTTACCTATATTTCCGGTATATATATATCTATCTATATATATATATATATATATATATATATATATATATATATATATTTATATATATTTTCTTGTATGAAAAAATATCGTAGTGTCAAAACTTTTGAACTTTTGCCCAGGACTGTATTAATGAATGAACCAATCTTTGATTGGATTGGAAGTCTAGTCGGTTTGGACGTGACTTAAGGTGGCCTTGAAGCCCTCAGTAGACTTTTGACATTTTACCTAATGAGACGCGTTGGTTAGGAAATGGGTACCATACTGGGTAGGATGGGGCAGGAATTACCTCCATACTTTCCATGGCCACTCTGGAGGATAATCCTTTTTTCTCATGAAGATAAACCAAAACCGATTGAAGTAGAAGTTGCTTTGGACGTGGAAGATGGCTTATTCGCACACCTGTCCAGAGAGAGAGAGAGAGAGAGAGAGAGAGAGAGAGAGAGAGAGAGAGGAAATCGACGAGGGAATTAAATCATGATAAGGCTTAAATGGAGGAAGAGTCTAGCTATCCATTGATATCTAACATTCGAAACTTATTCGGACATTTCTTACGCAAAAATAATCGGCCATTCCACTTGGCACCTAATAATGCCGTTTATTAGGTAATCTTTCAACTTTGCACTTAATCTGGCCCTTTGAGTTGGCACTGGATAATTACTGTGCTCTGACCTGCCACTGTATTTGGCACTATCAATTGTCAGAACTCCAACGGAGTTAAATTTCACGGTTGGACTACCCCCGCTTTCCGTTCTCTCTCAATAATTGACAAATCAATTAGATTAATATCTCTGAGAATCCGTTAATCCCGATAAAAATTAATAAAGACATTCTAAAATATCCATAATCTTTTTCTGCCACACAGTTCATAAAACACCCACACCCGTTAGTATATATAGCATTTTTCACTTCTTCACCTTTTCACCTTTTTCACCCATCATACCCTAACAGATGCTTTCGTTAGTTTCATGTTATAAATAAAAATTATTTTTACTTTTACTATCCAAAGATTACAACACTGTGTTTTAAACATTCTCTTCAACTAGCTCTTTCCATTTTATATTTTTTCTCTAGCTCCTTTTATCTCTTTTCCAAAATATCTCTTCTTATATGCATGACCCTTTATTTTTCATCTTGTTGCTGAGTCTACACCGGGTTTTGACCTTTAAATAAATCAGAATATTATTGTGAGAGTTCAATAAGTATATAAGAGGGCCTTTTGACTAAATATACTTTCAATATGACACTTTAACTATTTTTCAATTTAGAGCAAGTGGCATAACCTCAACTACTGAAGGATTGTAATAAAAGAAGTGCAACAGGAATGAGTGATTAGAATAAAGAATTGAAAGTAAAGACTGCAAAGGAGATACTTCACTCCTTCCCACGAAACCTTGATTCCCCGAATATAAATTTGTTGAGTAATTTGGATTAGTGTTTCGTTATGTAATTAAATAAATTTATTCATGCTTATTTCGATGTTTGCGTTTGTATGTAGTTACTGCTATTTATGCTTATTTTGATGATAGCTTCTGTATCTGTTTCCTTCTCTCACGGTTTGTTAATTTTGCTCTGTGTTTGCTATTATGAGTGTTTACTTGTATATAGCTTTAAATAGTGTCAATCCTAAGCATTTCTATGTCTTTTGCAAATCTCAAAAGTGAGACGAGCTACTAATTTATTTTCGTCAAATAAATAGTTATCTGCATTGATTTGAGTTTATATTAAGTCAACTCTCATTCATATCAGTTGAAATGGAACTATAATAATAAAGTTCTTGTGACATTTGGCAAGAAAGAGAGTAAACTTCACTCATTGTGATGATGAGGATAAGTCCAGAAATGGATAACTGACATTTCTATAAAAAAGAGATCAAATAATATTTACACGTTGTAAGTTAGACAGTTCATGTGGTACCTAGACACTATTTTTGTATTATTTTACCTTTATACAGTAGTGCAGGAAGTAATACACATATATATAAACCTAGTGCAGCCAATTTGAGATTATTTAAACATTTATAAGAAGCGCTGTATATGTCTTATACAGACGAACTTAATTTCTTGACAATCTAATACAAATCCTAATATTAGATTATTAAAAATCTCATATTTAAACTTGACTCAAAGTTCTTAATTTCAAGTCCACTTGAATCTAATTTAAAACTCCTTGTTTTAAACTCATTTCAAAGAGATTCATTGCAAGTCATTATTTACAATATTTTATTTGCAAATACTAATTTACAAATCCTTATCCTTTTTGAAACATTGCCTGACTAACAGCTGTTGTCCTTTGACTTCCATTGGGGTTCTTGGACGTAACTGTTCTCGGTGGAGTGGTGCCTCATAGTGATAATCGAGGTGTAGGACCTTTGTCTAAGGGCATACTTCAGCTTAGCCAGCTGTTTCAAGGGAGGTGATATCCTCTTCTACATCCTCATCCTTTATAAAATCAAAATATGTAATCAGATTCACCAGAAAGGAAATATTCACTGTCATATGGATAGGGAAAATTCAGTACCGCACAGCGAAAAAAGGAGTGCTCTCATTAGAATAAAATTCAGTACGATCGATGAGAAGACATCGGTACCATTAGAGCTAAATTTTAAGTGCCAATGGATGCTGCGAGGGTTGACCGACCAGTGCCATCAAATGGTAAATATTAATTGCTAACAAAGGCAAACAGTAAGTCTACACTGAGAGGTAATTCATTGGCACCATTATATGATCATGAGGCATTAGAAATAAATAAAAAGTCCCAGTTAAAGCTGTCGCTCCTGATGTTGGCACTAAAAGGTAACATGGATATCAGGAGGAAAACCTAATCTCCCCCAATTTGGTACCATCCAAGCAGAAATAGGTGCCATTTATTCTTTCTGGGATTATTGTGTCCAAGGTTTAATTTTACTGATTCATTGAATCATTAACCAATGAGAGCATATCCGCTTTAGTATTTGTGAAGTGAGGTTGGTAAAGAGAGTGGTAACATATTTCTCGAGTGCTCGAGAAAGTGGGGGTTTTTGCTTTTCAACTGTAAACAGGGAGGCTTCGTATCGAAAACATCAGGAAAAGGCTTGTAAGATTTGACCTCTAATAAGCTTCGTGTAACCAACGATGGTAACTTGCAAGATGGGAAGAAAGTAAGGTCAACCACTGGAAAAATACAAATGGAAAACCTGGAAAAGAAAAGAATCGATAAAACGAACACATGGATAAATATCATGAGGGAAAATTGCGAAAATAAGTAACTGATTAACTGATGTGCGTGTGAACTGTGTTGTAAATTTATCTGAGAGGGATCAGCGGTTGGTTTGTGAGAAAAGTGGGGGAAGAGAGAGAGACTGTAACTTGTGCCCAATGGGCAGTCAGTTCCCTGAAGAAGCAGGACTAGGCAGTGAGCAGCTGGTTTGAGGTACTTTAATGTTGTGTAGAGGATCGCTCTTCCAAGCGCTGCAACGAAGAGAGTCCCCCGTAAAGCAGAGGGGAGGAGGAGGAAGAAATGAGATAGAGAAAGAAATGGAGTAACAAAAAAATATAGCAATGAGGAATGGAAAAAAGAAAAAGAAATTCTGATAAAAGAAAGAAAATAAGAAAGAACTAAAGAAGAAAGATGGAAAGAAAGAAAACAAAAAACAAAGAAAACGTGGGAAAAAGGATCAAATAAAAGAGAGAGAGAGAAAGAAAGAAAAAAGGAAGAAGAAAGAGAGTAATATTTTGATTGTGTTCATAACTGATTTAAGCATCATTATAATTAATGCCTAAATTATCAAATGAAGGACGTCTCTCTCATTTGACCCCACTAATGGAGTCCTCAAACGAGAAGGGATGGCCAGCGAGCAAAGAGTAAAGAGAGTGAGCAGAGTAAATTTACTCATCAAAGTTAATATTTGTCCCCCCCAAATAGAAAAGTATATGAATGTTTCTGTAATATTTCTCAATTTTAATTTTAAAAAAGTAATAAAATCCCTTGTTTGTAGATGGAAATCTCTTATATCTTTGTCACTTTTTTACTTTTAGCCATGTTCAACCAACACCATATTAGAGAATTTTTCTTGATGAGGTAATTTTTTTAGGGTTTTTGGACCTGGTTTTGGAACTTGTTTGAAATCTTTACTTTGAAGGTTTTTGAAAGACTCGCATTCCTTAAAGATTTGGGGTGCAGTTAAGAGCCTGTCTTATCTCCCCCTAAATATGATGGAAACGCTTCCCACATGACATTTTAAATTTTGATGCTTCTATACTAATCATATTTTAGCTTATTATCGATATTTCAATTATATTTTGGTAGTTTGTCTGTAATATGTGAGGTATATATAGTAACATTTTAGTAACTTGAAAATAATGTGACAACAAACTGTCAGCAATATTTTAGTAACTTGAAAATAATGTGACAACAAACTGTCAGCAATATTTCAGTAATATGTCTGTAATGTGATTTAGTAGTAATAGCTAAATAATTTGTCAGTAATGCCTTCAATATGGGCGAAAATTGGGGTCTCGCTTGTTTAATTGGGTTCATTTAATTATTAAATAAAAAGATTAAATGACGAAGAGAAGCTAGTGTCCCGTACCCATTCTTCAGAGATTATGATAAGACTATTACAGTATTCGGGTGGTTGGTTTGTATTTTTCTCGTTTAGGTTCGGTTACTATTCGTATCCATGGTGCTGTAGAGAACTGACTCGCTTGCTATATTTGCTCCTTAAAACAAGCCAAACCAAACCTAATTTAAATTTACCTATTCAATTTTTATTCTACTTTCATATTTCATGTTTGTGGACCTCTATTTTACAAATGGGCACAAAATAAGACCCTTATTCTTTAAGGGGATAATATATTTCTTCTTGAGTTACTTATCACGTTGTTTCGTTCAAAATTCGCTTTTTCTGGTTTTGTATATCATTTTATAGCACGTTTTCTGCACTTTTTTTGGTATATTACTTTTTTATCAACATGACTAGAACATAGTGAAAATTAAGATAATGCAAAATTGTATACATTCGTGGAAACCTTTTTAGTTTTAGATATTTAAAGTTCATTTGTGAAAAATAAATACACCATTGAATTTTATATCATTTTGTTGGAAATTTTATGCACTTTTTCATAGTATATATTTTGTTTTAGCAACATGACTAGAATATAGGGAAAATTATGATAATGCAAAATTGTATACATTCATGGAAAATTTCGGTAGATTTTTAAAGTGAATTTCGAAACAAAACACCAAACTACACCATGCAATTTTAATAACTGCTAAAAAAAAAAAACGGCGCCGGTGAACTGGTTTAAATTTTTAGCATCATTCGAATATAGATTGAACTAAATTCCAGGGCATTTAGAACACCCAAACTCTTTACCTAACACCCTCTTTTCCAATTAAGAACAAAGCCTATAGTTAACCATGTCCGAAAAATATATGTTTCAGTCCACCAGTAAAACAGATTTTGATGGAACTAAAGAAAACTCATTTTAACTGATAACTAAATCATATTTGCATATATTGAGTTTGAAAGAGGGGGTTCTAAAAGGCCCTCCTGTATCTCAAAAATGCGCCGTAGGTTATTATCATTTTGGAAGGAATAAAAGGACTTTAAATAAGCTTTAATTTCCTATATGATAATCTAACATAGTAAAAAGTTGAAAAAATGAATGTGATATCCCCTTAAATGGACAAAAGCAAGACACGTATTGTTCAAAATATGTAAGAAAAATCGCAATTTTACAAAAGCTCTACTTCGCGCAGAGGATGCAATGCCCCTCTTTCGACACTATCCGTGACTTCAAGCTTGTACACAAGTTTGACGTGTGATAGTGTCGTTGCAATTAAGTGAATTACAAACAGTTTTATCTGACTGTTTTAAATCCGATTTTAAATTCTTCCTATCCCTCCTTGTTCCCATGTCCTTCAAGTCTCATTCACGTTTTCTGTTTCGAAGGATTAATGAGCGGCGAGTGAACAAACTCGGACCCACGGCTGTCTCCCTCCTCGGTGTTACTGTGGCAGGGTCGTTGCCACAAACACGCTCCGCCGTCCTACAACGATCCCAATGGGGGGAGTATAACCAGTGGGACGACTAAATGCGTTTTCATGGCAGCACCCAGCGAGGTAGACCAGGACATAGTCACCCATCCGAAGACTAACCAAATACAGTGCAGATTTGGCTGAGGGTTGCACCCTAGAATATGGGCTCCCATATGATGGAAAACTTTACCTATGCAATTGAAATCCAAGACGGTGAAAGTTTAAAGCTTTGAATTTGGATTCGATCCCGGGTAGAACGGACCTAAAACAATAAATCAGCCTATGTAGGGTAGTGTATTCGCTTGTTCGCGCTGCATCGAGTTTGACGGATGGGCGCAGGCAACTCCGTTTAAGATCATATCCAATTGCAGCACTATTGTTTTCATCTCAATTCCTTCGCACACAGGACAAATCCCTCTTTCATCCTGCAACTCGCCGAAAGAATTTCCATTACCAGGTTTTCGTAAGGAGGAATAAGTGGCTATTCATTGACCCTCTGGATCCTCTGAGCTTGTAACGATTGTTATTCTGATTTTTATCTAAATTTCATTATTGCAACTTGAGATCCCATCCAAGATTGAAAGATCACGGATAATCTAATTTCAACAATCCAAACAAAACTCCCAGGGAAAAAGAAAAAGAAGAAAACTCACCCAATTCTGACATAATATCAATTTCCTGGTACCTCAGACCGTACTGGTCGTGGGTCATCTTGATAGTTCATGGATACATTTGGCGAACCTCTCCGCTCTTGAATCCCAGCTGGGGGTTAATGATGAGCCAATGTGGGGCCAGGCGAAAGGAAGATACCTAGGGCCAGTCCTGCATCGAATCGGTGACCTAAAAAGACAATGCAAATGATTCAAAAAGTAATGATATTTACTCCATGGCCATAGGTTCAGGGTACATTCTTCCAGGATACATAGGAATTCTGCAGAACCACTGATATTTACTCCAGGGCACATTCTCTCAAGATATATAAAAATTATGCAGAACTCTCTGATATTTACACCAGAGCCATAGGTTGAGGTTAAATTATCTCAGGATACATAGGAATTATTCAGAACTCACTGATATTTACTAAAAAATATTGTTAGAGTAATATATTCTACATCCGAGTATTTTTATATGGGAAAAAACTTTACGCGAGCTTTTGTTAATAAGGTTGAAGCCGTTATTATAGGCGTTCGCTCGGTTTTCTAAATCCATTAGTGTCGTTGGGTGACCCCACACCTGACACCAGTTTAATATAATATAGATATTACTATATGTCCTAAGTCGATGTTAAAACCCAACCTTTTCCAAATTCTTCAGCCCGAGGGAGAGAGGCCTATGAACGGATTAGTCCGTTATGAACGTGTGTAAAATTATAAATACAAATCAGAGTGCAATTAAGTTTTAGAGTGTAGTTAGGTTTCAGAGTGCAATTTAGGTTCTAGGGTAATAGTGATGGGGTACAAAAATATACTTTACTACTGTGCAGATAATATATTTACAAAATTAAAAGGGTTTTAATTAAGGTATATAAAGATAAGAGACGTACACTGGTCTCGGCTTCAAAGAGCTACTTGGCGGGGTCAACCGATGTACACACAAACGGACAATGACAGATGGGACGCTCAAATGACCCACAGCGAACGCGAAGCCAAATGAAGGAGGATAAAAAGTGGAGGAGTGAAATGGCTCAGGAGAGTTGCGCCTTGCAGTTACCTCGAAGATTTGATCCGAGGGAGTAGTCAATAATAGCCTATTGACCACGACTATTAAGCGAGATGAACTCAGAACTTGCCTTCGGTTTAGAATACCGAATCAAGAATTTGACGCATCGCGTTCGGATAACGGGTACCAATGAATATGGGGTTGATCCTCGCAAATTCTAGAAGAATACACGGAGCTTGACGGGTTCTACAAAGGTTTACGCGAAACTAACGGAGGTTAGAGGATGTGAGATTTTCGCGGACACTCGGGACACAGGCGGTTACTTACTGCTGTCCAAGTCCGGTGTCGGACGTTTTATAAGGGTGAGAGAGTGGTTTTTCCCCACGCCCGAAGGGAGAGAATTACAGTGGACAGATGCTTCGCCGGGCGGGGTGGACTTTGCCCAATTCCCGATGTCACAGGATAATCCCCGACGGGACCCTTCGTGCTCTTAAGCACATGTCAGTTTTATGCAAAGTCGGGCATTCAGCCTGTCACGACCTCCACGCTTTTGCCCCTCGTTAGCGTGGATTAAAAAGAGTCGCGCAGGTATCTCTTCTCTCTCTCTTTCCTTGAAAGAGATAAGCGCGCGCGTCTTCTCCCTCTTTCTCTCTCTCTCTCTCTGACAATTAGAAATTCGTATTCTATATTAGTGGAAGCTTTCAGTATTATAAAGACCAATGAATTGATCGAGAAAATCAATTAAAGATTCCTCCTTCTAAATTCATAGGTTTTATTTCTAGATTTCCGAATAAATAATGATGTCTCTGAACGCTTGCCAAGGGTAAGAAGATCTTAATTCGCATATTAATGATGACTTGTCATTGGCTCTTTTGACATTCTCTCAGGAGACATCTGAAGGATTCAGAACTTACTGATATGTTCTCAAGAGGCATAGGTTCGACGAGCATTTTTGTTTCCCTGTTTTCTTGTAGATATCTATAACCTAAATTTATCGTTTTGCATAATTTATTTGATTACGAGGTGAGGTAAGGAATTAATCATCAATGGTGAGAAGAAAGATTTGATATAATATGAATTAATGTTTCTTAACCATCCAGTGTTCATTAAAGAACTTGAGCTTGCCCAGGGGATTTGCGTGCTCTTGCTCCTTAGGCTTTCCAAATACACTTATTTGCTTTTATACTTTATATTAATGGAAGTTGCCATGTGGATTTGGGAAGCTTTAGTTTTATTTTTTTTGACAGAAGTTTAATTTGTTTCGATGGAGCCGCGTTTCCGGAGGCAATCGTAACGTTCTCTAAATTTATATCTGGGAACCTCAAATTTAGAATGGTATAAAGGGGTCTCTTCGTATTTGTAGCTAATATGAAAATTTATAGGACATGGCACGTTTTAGAATAGTTAGAGCTTTATAAAACTGCTCAGCTTGTATTTCCTGAAAACTATTATACTTGAGGTAAGCGTGTGGTACATGGAGATGTTTACAAGCACGGTCCAACCTGTTGTTTATCTGGAGCTTTTAAAAACTGATAACTGCTTTTAGTTCATTACCAAATTTTTAAGACCTTTCCTGGTGTTTCAAGTAAATATTTACAGGATCTGACTATTTTAAGGTTCAATTAAATTTTACTTGATCTCTCAAGCTTGGATTTCGGGTGGACGTTTTTAAAAGCGGATGAGTTTTATGTTCAAGTAGACACTTAAAGAAAATTTCTGGCTTGTATTTTGTTTAAACCATTACAAGAACAATTTGGTTTGTATTTCATATGTATAATACAAGATATATCTATCCTTATAGTTCATTTAGACCTTTTATAAGCCACTTCGAGCTTGTAGTTTAAGTAGACCTTTATACAACCTCCTTCAAAACCGAATGCGTCTTAACCATTAGGATACCTTTGATTTTTTTAAGTTGGATAGAATTACCACTGCCAGTGTTTCCTGGTACAAGAGAACTAGTGGTAAATTGTCCGTTAGCAAATTTGGGACGGGAAAGAGCATAACCCTTTTAAAAATTAAGTTTCCATTGTCATAGATTTTGCGAATCGGTAGTAAAAACAAAACCCAAAATTAGTGGATGAGCCGCAAAAGATTGGAGATGTCCAAAGATGTTAAATATGTATTATAGCCAATAATAATTTTAATCGTTCTTCCCTTATAGTTTGCTTTAGACAATTTATTATGTTACTACACAAAAATACAGGCGGTTACATAAAATTACAACATAAAAATGCAAGAGGTTTATTTTTAGTTGCGGGCGACTAAGGTTAACCCGAGAAATATTTTGTTTTGGTAATAACATCATAACTATTCGGCCGATTCCAATGAAATTTTGTTAGCCTTCTGTTGTTTAACATTTTTCTTCGATTGATATAATTGTCAAAGTTCTCACAAGGTTGGCTGGGATTTATTTTGCAATAAGTCCATAAATATTTGGCCGATTCTAATGAAATTTGAAAACATTAGGTTGTTTTACATTCTCTTTCGAATGTTATAATTACCAAGGTCCTCCCAAGGATATTTGGGTAAAAAATCAGAATATGTGAGCGCACGCGACTTTTGGTCAGCAGATCTTGTTTCTATCCATTGCTCTATTTTAACTTGAGAATTTTTCGGGATCTTTTTTTTCGTTTTCTAAAAAGAAAATTGCATGTAAAAATAGACCAAGAACACATTTCAAGATATGGTTATAAGCCTGGCCAAAATTGTTGTCTAGTTTATCCTAATAGTATGTTAAGGTTAAAAAAAATATATATGATTATCTAATGTTTGGCAATTTGTTTAAAAATGAAAAGAATTACAAATGGTGAGTTTCAGAAAAAATTTAAAATTTAGGCAGGACTTTTTTTCGTATATTCGAAGGTTTTATCGAAGTGATTTCTAAAATATATTTTAAGGGAAATAGCCACTAGCCCCTAAAATCAAATGAAGCTAAATAAAGTTATTTTGAGTAAATTTAGATGGGGAGAAAAGAGTTATGAGGATTCTTTTTCTCTATTTCAAAAGAATTCCGCTAAAAAGTATTTTTTATGTTTAGGCGTAGAAAATAGGCATCGATGTGCAAAAGATAGAAGAAATGTAAATCCTTAAAAGATATGTACTGTAAGACTTTAAATTTTTTTAGACCAAAGACGCGTTGCCAGAGCCAGATAGGCCGTAGGCCACGGACCGAAGGTCTGCATGCGAAGCCCAAGCTGCTGCTCTTTTAAGGAGTAGCAAAGCCGCTCCTCTTCATTAATAATAATAAAAAAAATCTCGTTCAGCATTCGGGATGTGATATTTGCGAAGAAATGAAATGAGAAGCATATCTAGTGACGTGCGACTCGAAATCTCACTATGACGGTCCATCGGTCCCCGTTTTGCATTTTTATTGTTTTTGTAATAACATAATAACAACTCGGCCAATTCTAACGAAATTTGAAATGCTTACGTTGTTTTCCATTTTCCTTTGAATGACATGATTGCCAATGTCCTCCTTTGGTTAGCCTAGGAATAACTTATTTTGGCAATAACATCGTAACTTTTCGGCAGATTCTAACGAAATTTGAAATCCTTATATAAACCCTTATATAGTTTTACCTTCTCTTTCGAATGATATAATTGCCAGGGTCTTCTCAAGTTTAACCCGGGACCTTTTTTGTTTTGGCAATAATATCATAACTATTCCGCCGATCCTAACAAAATATGATACCCTTATGTTATTTTACATTTCCCTTCGAATGATATAATTGCCAAGGTCCTCGTAAGGTTACTCGGGGAATAATTGAAAATTTTGAAGGACGTAAGGTTATAAATAAGAACAAGTGAGAGCATGCGCCCTTTGTTCAGCAGAACTTGTTCATTGTTAATTTTACTTGAACCTGCTAATTCTAAAGTCGGCGCTACATAAAATGACTAACTACAAACACAGTATAGATATAACTCAATGATATCATTCTAATTTATTTACTAAATTTGGAAAACCACTGAGACTAACTTTTTTACAGTTTTCTAAACTATATTAGGCGATGTTGAAAATATGCCGAAGGATCAAAGCCCAATAGAGCTGTTACACATCTCTCTTTCATTGTACAATGTAGGAATCTTTCCTTAAGTGAGTGGCATGAAGTGAAGTGGCCTTGGGCTAGGTTGGCCTTAGTAACTGAGCATGTTCTGTGGCGTTGTGATAGGTTAATAAACGTTTTTCAGCCACGAATGACAAGAAGCAGGTAAGGCAGGTTAGAGTTGACAATTAAATCCCAACAACAAGAAAAGAGGGTTGAATTTGGATGGGGCAGCGTTATAGTATAGGGCATCATAGTTCCAATCTTTTGAGTTTGTTTACTATTCATTTACTTGGCAAAGTGAACGATGCGGTATGCAAGACAAGAATCTCGTTCAAAATCATATGATCCTCTCTCTCTGAACAGTGGGAGTACGTGAGTGTCTTTAATGAAGGAAAATTCTCCGTGCCACATAGCAAACGAGGAAGCATTTCTTGGATGTGGAAAATATCGGCGTTGTGAACGGGCTTCCGCAGAGACATGATTTAAACCTCATAAAAATACTATGGAAGATACTCGGTGAGAAGGTTGTGACTTGAAAATACCCGGATGTTGAAGTTCCCTGGCAAAGATTGGAAGAAAAATGCAATCAAATCACATCTGAACTAATCAACATATATTTTAAGTTTCGTACTCGAAAAAGCCCTTATTAATCTTTATTTTAATTGGGTATTATATAATTGTGTTGTTATCTACTTATGACTGCAATTCTACTCATTTTTCTCTAGTAATGGATGCATCCTTTTTGCAATTCTACATTACTTTCCTCTTAACTTTTTTATCCGATGTTCTCTGCAATGACATTAACACATTATCAAAGGCAGATTTAATATAATATTCTATGAAATTTCTATGAAAATTTAACAAGTATTTCTAAGAAAATCTAGGCTTGTATTGTGTTCTCTAGTTTTGGACGGTACTATATAGATAATTGTTTTCATATGAAATTAGTTCATATAGAAAGAAATTGTGAATTGGTCAATATGATTAAAAAACCTCAAGAATAAATTTATTTGATAGCTATTGGGATAGCAAATTTTTTACCATGGATACGCTCTTGCATTTTTTACTTCTCAGGGGCAATTAAGATGGAAGGCATTTTTAATAGAAAAATTAGGTAAGAAAAATATGATATGAAATTTATCATAAATTTTACTTATACAGGATTTTACCACTTCTTTGCATTGTTTCCGCCGTGGCTTTTCACAGTGGAAAATAAAAATGCCAGGAATTACTACAAATACAATTTTTTATTTTATTATGATAATAAATGTATCACACAATCAATGAACTTGTTGAGGACTTCGCTTCCTTCATTTTGACGTAGCAGGTAATCCAAAGGGGAGAGTCAAAAGCGTAACTAAAGATGACGTTGAACTGAAATTTACAAAGAAAGTAATAACAGGAAATACAAAATAAACAGCAACCAAAAAACCCCCCTGGTGATCACCATCTAGGTACTTTGGAAAATAGATCTATTGCTACATGGGAGGATCCAATTCAATCCTGAATGTTACAAGGAGTCACATTTTGGGAATATCCGGCTAAGCAACTACACAACCTTCGTTTATTTAACCACTTTGAACACCAAACCCTACCGATGCACCTATGAGCGGAGATACCTTCTTTAGGTTTGCCCCTATAGATTAAAATAAAAATAATCATAATATTTTTAATAATAGTATTAATAATGACATATATTAATAGTATTAGTATTAATATAATAAGATCCTATCTCTGGTAGCGTTGGGTGGGATCCTCTTTCTCATTAGAGAGTCAGTATAAACCATTAGAAGCAGACATACGTGTTGTCTTTTGGGCGTGAATTCTCTCCTCTTAGGTATAATATTTTAAAAACGTTTCTGAATTGAATCTAAATTAATTTGAGCTCTTTATGAGAATAGGGTAAGTGCTTAACTTCCATATTTTTTAGCGGTATATACTTGTACTCTTAAATACCTTGCGTTGCAAGAAACATTTTGTCCTTTGCACGTAAAGTCAAATCAGGCGAATCCTTTTCAGGCTGTATTTTACAGCCTCCTTTCAAAATCATAAACCTATTAATCTTTAACATCCTATTCTCAAATATAAACGTGATCTAGCATCCTCTTTCTCAAGTAAATGCCCCCAAACGAGATAATTTAGGCCTAAACTTGTTTCAAAGCATCACTGGGAAGGCATTCATTCAACTTTTCCCAAACACTCAATCTGAACCCTTGTATTAAGCAATGTCGTGGTATGACATTATATCAATACCATATTATATCTATGTACAAAAATATAATTTTATTTACATAAAAATGAGAGAATTGATGGGCAAAATTGCATCAGAGAATTACTGGGCAAAATTACATCAGAGAATTAATGGGCAAAATTACATCGGTAAACGAAGGAAGGGGGGGAGAGATTGTAGTTATGCATCAGACTATGAAGTTAAAATTTAATGTATTACGGGAAGAGACTATTCAAATGGGGTGGGATTAACTCAAATGGGTTACTAAGGGGGGGGAGGGGTTGGCTTACGGAGGATTCCGGGTGAGACGTCGGGGTAAGGCTTCACGGATGTCTTCAGCAGGTGAGACGAGGGCACTCATAGCTTCTGAGCGGGAACTTAAAGTGATGATGGTTCTTCAAAAAGGGAGAGGGGCGGTAACGTCCGGTCCAGGGGAGAGTATTTCGGCTACCCGAAAACGAGGGGTGGACGAGGAGGGCTTGGACAGGAGTTGATGAGTGAAGTCGGAAAAATCGCTTGGTTGCGATCATTAAATTGAATTACCTCACTTGCTAGGGCTAATTCCAATACACAAATAGTTCAGCCGTCACTTTGCTTTGTTGTTAGCACTTGACTTGGAACAAGGGGAATT
Source organism: Ceratothoa steindachneri (assembly GCA_963969495.1). Lineage (NCBI taxonomy): Eukaryota > Metazoa > Arthropoda > Malacostraca > Isopoda > Cymothoidae > Ceratothoa > Ceratothoa steindachneri. Next base: position 133,651,983 of record OZ018319.1, read on the forward strand.
TTCTTGGGTCCGGGCGAGACTTCTCAACTCTGTGTCTGCATAATGAAGGACGAGCACTATATATGTCTGAGGCTCTCCCCGCGGTGGGTGGGGTAGTGGGAAACAGCTCTACTCTCGAATGGCCTTGAATCTTCTTGCCGAGGCTATCGTAACCCGTGTAAAGGTGGACCGTGGTGGACGTGGTTCGAGGCTACCGCTTGTGGAAGTGAGGGGGTAGGCTTACCAATTTAAGCCTAACAGAACCTTCTCCAGCGCATGGAACTTCCGTGCTGGAAAAAAAATTCCACGTGGGAGGATCGGGAGTCTCCTAAGGCGACGGAGGAGGATCAGGGGCGGGCCAGATTTAGGGCACTTGGTGAGACTGAGAGTTTGCGAATCGTCAGTTTTGAGGAAAGTTCGTGCGGTAATGGCATAGAACTCCACAGGTGTAGCAGACGATCGGGTTCTTTTAGTACGGCACAACCGTGGGAGAAGAAACTAGGGGCTTAACGTCTTGGTGTTCTGATGGATGGAAGTTTCTTGGCTTCAGGAAATAGGAACTTTGGTAAATCTTGGAACTAATTTTGGGGGTGTCTTAGGTCCATAAAATTTAGTTTTGGGGGGCGATTGGGGAGCCTTTTTATCTCCTTAGGGTATAAATTGTGACTACCCGCGTAGACATTGGCCTCTTCCAAGAATTCCTTGAAAGTGGCGCAACGTTTATCCTTAATGAAGGCGCGAATTTCGGGAGCCACCGCAGCTAAAAGCTGATCCCTAAGGAAGAAGTTTAGAAGGGACTCGTAGATCTGGGGAATCTTGCACGCATCCAGCCAACACTGAAGGTTTCTTTGAAGGATGTACCCGTGTTGTCGAAATGTTTGGCCAGGGCGGATCCTTTCCTGGCGGAATCGGGAGTGGTAGAATTCGCTATTCATATAAACAACGGCTAGCAATTCGGACTTTAACGTGGAATAGTCCAAAGTTGCTTCTGGGGGAAGGGATACGCAGATATCCCTCAACTTGGCATTTAGGAGGAGGATTAAGCGAGTGACGCAATCATTTTCGAGATCCCATCTATTAATCTGAAAGATTCTCTCAAAATGGGTAAAAAGTGACCCAAAGTCCTCTTCAACATTAAAAGCGGGAAGATGGACTGAAGGAGTTTGGGGAATTTCATTCCAGCTCATGCTGCCTAATTTGGTCACGTTCTTCCATCTCCATTTTGTTCTTCTCCATCTCCATTTTGTTTTTTCCATCTCCATTTTGTTCAGTTTGTTCTCCATCTCCGTTTTCAGTTTGTTCTCCTCCATCTCCATTTTCAGTTTGTTCTTCTCCATTTTTCTTAGTTCTTCTTCCCTTCGCTCTGCCCGCTCTTTCCTCTCTTCTTCATGTACGTAATTTAGCAGGTCTTTGCCCGAAAGATCTAACATTTCACCCTGACTCTTGAATTTTTCGAAGGATGACTTTGTTACGCAGTTAACTGAAGGAACACTGATACGCGAACGAGCTAGTACACTACCCACGCGAAACGAATACTTGAATATTCGTGAAGGTCTTAATCACAAAAAAATAAGATACAGGTACCTACCTCTGCTGTTCCTAAGCGGAAAAAATTTAAATGGTCCTACCGGAATTAGAACACCAAAGACCTTAACTCTTTTGGATTAATAACCAGAAGAGTCTCCAAAATTCAAACACAATTAAAAAAAAATAATTACCTGGGGTCTAACACTAAATATAAATAGATTACGTGCCACTGCTCTTCAATTAACTCCAACTTGCCTTCTGCCAGTACAATACAAAAATTAAAATAAAAAGGGTAGACGTGAATAACAAGGAAACTTCTAATGTCGGAATTAAAATGACACGGGTTCGTAAAAACCCCAAACACACTTGACACCAAAATTATATAATATGTATATTAATAAATATATATGTCGTGGTATAACATTATATTATATGAATACCATATTATATCTATGGGAGAGGGACCAATAACTTAAAAGCGAACCGACAAAGGGACGAAACAATACGAGTTTCGACGGACGGAATAGTGAGATAAGAGTGCAACGAGGTCAGGTAAAATAAGGGCAATGGCAAAGCTCAAGGTTATTTAAAGAGGAATACACAAAAATATAATTTTATTTATATAAAAATGAGAGAATTGATGGGCAAAAATACATCAGAGAATTACTGGGCAAAATTACATCAGAGAATTAATGGGCCAAATTACATCGGTAAACGAGGGGGGGGGGGGTGATTATAGTTATGCATCAGATTATGAAGTTAAAATTTAATGTATTACAGAAGGAGACCATTCAAATGGGGAAGAGGATTAACTAAAATGGGTTACTGAAGGACGGGAGGGGTTGGCTTACGGAGGATTCGGTAAGGCTTCACGGATGTCTTCTGCAGGTGAGGCAAGGGCGCTCAGAGCTTCTGGGCGGGAACTTAAAGTTATGATGGTTCTCCAAAAAGGAAGGGGGGGGTGGTAACTTTCGGTCCAGGATGGGAGTATTTCGGCCACCCGAAAACGAGGGGCGGACGAGGAAGGCTTCGACAGGAGTTAATGAGTGAAGTCGGAAAAATCGCTCGGTTGCGATCGTTAATGGAATTACCTCACTGGCTGGGGCTAATTCCAATACACAAATAGTTCAGCCGTCACTTTGCTTTGTTGTTAGCACTTGGTTTGGAACTAGGGGAATTTTCTTGGGTCCGGGCAAGACTTCTCAACTCTGTGTCTGCATTATGAAGGACGAGCACTATATATGTCCGAGGCTCTCCCTGCGGGGGGGGGAGTGGGAAACAGCTCTACTCTCGAATGGCCTTGAATCTTCTTGCCAAGGCGATTCTAACCTGTGTAAAGGTGGACCGTGGTGGACGCTTTTCGACGCTACCGCTTGTGGAAGGCGGGCGGGGTTGGCTTACCAATTTAAACCTAACAGAGCCTTCTCCAGCGCATGGAACTTCCGTGCTGGAAAAGAAATTCCACGTGGGATTACCCTACAAGCACTAAAGACTAGCCACACTTATTTAAGGCTAGGGTGATACGAATAAATTACGAAACTTAATCGTTTAATTCTATCTTCTATTGACTTTTGCTACTCTGTTTCTACAGTGATTCACTCTTTTGTTACTTATTTTTTCGATCATCAAAGGCAGTCATCCTCAAAACTTGCTCCTATTTTCAAATTCTTTCTTTTCAAAAGTAGAGAGAAACAAGTTGGGAAAGTTTAAATACAGTCGAATTGAATTGATTTTCAATATTCTGTTTCTTCAGCGATTTAATCGTTGGTTACTTTTTTTTCGCTCACCTGACGCGGTAATCCTCAACTTGTTCCTTTTTCAAGTTCTTCCCTTTCCAATCTGGCAAGGTAGGAATGTGAAAATCGTAGTCCTTGAAATTCTTTCGTTGGATTTCCACACTTTCTCTTCAACTATTGACAGCATAAGGTAAATATTTAGCGTTAATATCAATATCCTCATCTTTAACATGAGCATATAGATCATCATTTACATGAATAAAATTTAAACACATCCTTATCGACATCATCATAATTACCACATTAAGAATTTAAAACAAGATTACCATCAACATAATTACCAGCGTTATCATTAAATTCAGCATACCATCAAATTTTCATTAGAATTAACTTTAACATCAGCATTCGCACAACATACAACATTATTATTTATAAATGGAACTTTCCCACAATGCTGAACAATATCTGCGCTTGTTTCTACATTGCTATTTCATCGGAACTAACATCAACAATAGAATCGCTATCAGCATTTACATCCCCAATAGGATGAATATTAACATCATCATCAACATCAATATTAAAATCTGGTTCAACATCAAAAATATTCCCATTAGAACTGATCGGCGAGCGACACATGGACCAACATCAATTCAAACCAAATGCGAAAGACTAAAATCAAGATTTTAAATAGTTTCGATTTTCTGATATTCCAATCTCAGTAAAATCTAACCCCGAGTCTCCCCGGGGGATCATCCTACAACTTTGTCGAAATACGTGGGTGAAAAAATATTAAAACCTAGAACGGTGAATTGTTAAGTTCGGAAGTTACTGGACAGACGTAAGAGGAGTTCTTAAGAGACGAATTATGGCATTGAATATGAACTGAAAGAGGATCCTGTGATCCCTTTGCTAACTAACTTTCCTAGGATCATTTCTCTGTAACAGAGGTTATAATTTGGAGCTCATAGTGATTTTAAATCTTGATTTGGAGTTTGAATAGGCACCGAATTATTTTTTATACTAATATTTGGATAAAAATCAAAAGTGCTCCTGGTAAACTGAAATAAAGGTGAAAAAATGTTTAGGCGCGATTAAAAAATAAATATTGAATTTATTCTTCAAACTTTATGTTTCCCATGAAATTACTCATTAAAGTTGGTCAATAAAATCACTTCTGCTTTTGACGAAGAATAGAACTTGTGTTAATTCTCTTTTGGGAAGGGTGAAAGGTTTTACTAATATATACATATATATTCTAGTAGCTTTGTTTTTTAGAAGATATAAAGCTTCGGGTATTATTTACAATATTAAAGAAAACTTGGTAAGCTCTCTAAAAAAAAATTAGAAATAGTGCAGAAATTTGAAATACATATGGTAAGGTTTTAATATTTTCATGATCCTTTGTGTTGGTTCTGTAATATTATTTACTTGTAACATAAAAAGCATTTTGTAGTTTCTAAAAAAAAAATTAGGAAAATTTTGCATTACAACCTAAAGATATTTTCCCAAAGTGATAGTTTTCTACCAACACGATATATATCACACTGAAAAAAAGAGGAAAGAGATTGCTAAAAGTTATCAAAATGTCTGAATATGGTAAATTAACATAGGAAATAAAGATATATATTGATATTCGTGTATTATGAAAAAGCCGGTTAATGCTATGCCCAAACAAGAGGTTGAGCTTCCATTACATGTTTCAGATCCTTACAAGTAATTACACCACTAAGCTAGATTTGGAGAACCTTTCATTAATTTAGTGATGCGTTAAGGCCACTTGATCCTTCATGAAGGCTATATCAACAAGTCATCAGTATCTGATTATCTAGCCCTTATTCACCCTTTCTCCTTCAGTCTCTTTGTTTAAATTTTATTAAAAACAAACAGAATGAAAAAAATAAATCATGTATTTGAAAACTCCCTCTTATCCAAACTTCACAACTAAAGAACTGAATTAACGAAGGGGACAGATTACAGAGTTTTAAGTGATGCCTGTTTGTTATTTTTAAAATTCTTTCTTTATTTTTCCTATTAAGAAACCAGGATTTTTTATTTTGGTGAGAATTATTATCTTAATATATTTTATTTTGATCGAAAGAAAACAAAAAAACAAGAAAAATCCACAGTATAACAGATGAGGGAGACAAAGACTCATCTCACAGTATCAAATGCATACTCAATGGAACTTATTACTTGCATATTCTACGGCACGTAATGAATACAGAGTAACCAAGAATTTTCTCAGATACCCTCAATATATTACTTGCGAAGAAATATATATAAAAGATATAGTTCCTCGAGAATCCACCTTCCTCCACGAGATGGGTGAAACCTAAATCAAGAAAAGCAAAGAAGGAAAGGAGACAGACTCAGGGAGTTAAAACATAAAAAAATGCTAGAAAAATCACGTAAATGCAATATAGAATCAATAAAAACAAGTAACAGAGATTGGACGGACTCTTCATTAAGTTAATTAGAAACAACAAAGAGAGAATACGAATAACAGAGAGAATGTCAGCGATTGTTAGTTCTCTCGCAAAATACAGAGAAGTTGTTCAGAACGACTAGGGAGAATAAAGACGTATGACATATAGAAAAAATACGAACAATGGTTTGGATTACACGTTAATCACTAGGTCCAAATAATGGAATATTGCATTCTTTGTTTTATCTCTTCCTGATTGGAGGGAAAAGGTATTCCAAGATCAGCTTGTTCTCTCTTACGAATTTCTCTTTTAAATCATTGTTTCATCTTCTCCTTTCCCTCTACTTCACCCCACCGTACCTTTTCTCTCGAGGTCACAAAACACAGTGAAACCTGGGAGATAAAAACGTTAGGGAGCGGAATGGGGTCGCTTGGAGCATTCTTTTCTCGCCTTCCTGGATGGAAGGGAGGGAAAAGAACTAATGATGCTTTATTTATATTCCACAAAAAACAACAACTAAACAATCAATGCAGAACAACCAAAACTGAATTTAGAGTAAAATACACAATTCTTAAATATTTGTAAATTAAAAAAAAAATTAGTGTTTCCTAAAAAATCTCAGAAACGAAAAGACGAGTAATAAAATGTATTTATCGATCACTATTTTGACTCTTTCTAAAATCATCCACGTACCACACGTTCAACAATCTTACCATAGGTTCAGCATACCACTACTATCTATTTTCAAGATTTTAACCCTTGTTAACAATTTAATGTCTTCACCCCAAGATCTGGCGTGAAGGTAAAGAGACGTTCGAATTTATTCCTTGTACAACTCAATCTTTAGTCAACAGAATACGTATTTCCTGGGTTGAATTTATAAAGACTTTCGTAGTTTACGGCCGAGTACGTATGCACGTCTGATTCGTACATGAGTAACTCCGTTCCACTTTTATCTAAAAATACTTTACTTTAATTCTTTAACCAGGGAGGATTCGTATTATTATTATATATCTATTGCTATTTGCAGCGCTCGAGGATCTAATTAAACAACTCGGACAAAAATATACTTTTAATTACATAAAAAATGAAATATTAAAACTTTCAATATACTAATGCTATAATAAGAGGATCTAATAAAAATTAATACTAACGATGAGTAATATGCGATGGTTAACTCAAAAATCACTTTCGCACGGAATAGTAACTAACAAACCTGAATAAGCTTTGGATTCCTTTTACCTTTAACTAAGAGGGAGTTGGCAGTGGGATGACCTTGAACGAGAACCTCCTCAATTAGTTTGTTAGAGGGGAGATGGACTGGAGCCTTCCTTGCGAACGTGAGAATGGTTGAGAAAACAGCTGATGCTTCTCAATGGGTGAAAGAGAAGCGTGGCGAGTATATTCTGGAAAAACAGCTGATGCTTATCCCGAGGAGGTGGTGACGTGAGGCGAGACTTCTTGACTTGAAGATGTAAGTGAGGGAATCTTGGATGAACGGAAGTTATTCTGATCCCTGTGTTATAAATTCGGGCTTCTCGATGATGAGACTTGACCAAGAGGTGAATCTTTTCTCGAGTGGAAATTCACGTTGGTATTTCTCCATGTTGAGGGATATCTCTGGACGAGAATAGTATGAGAGTGGATTTTGATACCACGAGTCTACTCTTCTAAGCGACCAAAGGTACAGCCCTAGGAGGGAAAATCCCGCTCGGTTCCAGCTGTCTTCTTGATTCCCGGTTTGACTCCCGGACTCTTCTTCTTCTTTCGATTGCTACGCAGATTCTCCTTTTCATTTCTCAAGATCAAACTATATATATGTCGATTATTCCCTGGGAGGGGGGAAGGAGAAGAGCCGATGGAGTTTAGGATGGCCCTTCAGGTTTCTCTGGGGAAGGTGAAATTTCGTCTATTTGGCGAAAATAGACATAAACAATCGGAAGGGACAGTGCCCCTGTTCCTGGATTTTCTGTCGACGAAGGCTTCGGCAGCAAGATTTCCATTCTAAAGGCTCTCACACCCTTCTATGTTTATATTAACCGAATACGAAATCGGCGGACTGAAATCCTTCTTTGCGATCGACGATCGAAGGGTCTTTGGGGCAGTGAGGTAAAGGAGAAGGAGAGGGAAGTCTTGTCCCATGTGGAGCGTAACAGTTGACGCTGTATAAACAAACTAGCGTCTGTTTGTCCTCATGATATTTATTCTTCCACAAAGAAAATTTTAATCTCTTTCATAAACATCATTTTTTAAGTCGCAAAATGAATAAAAAAAGGGTGAAACTTCGAGTTATTATTTCAAATTGTGTTGAGTTTAAAGGGAAGAGAACAAAAAATAGAGGGTTTATGCTTCAGCCATCAATAGGAGTTTATAAGCTTGCAAAACAAAATGCACTTGATAGATAGATAGATTCAATAGGGTGAAAAAAATCAGATTCATGGATAGATACACATTTCGAAAATAGCCTTAATATTAAATAGGGAGATCAGAGTACTGTTATGTTATCTACAGGCCCCAACACAACCAGGCAGTTCTGCAGCTATATGACTCCAACACATCTTCACTTCGTTACAGACTCTATTCTCAAAACTTTCCCTCAGAGATACTCACGTTGGTTCACTTCTTACTTTTGATAATGCAAAAAAAGAAACCTGTTACTCTGGTGAAGTGGCTACGGTGGCAAGAACCCATCTTATCGCTACTTAGAAGTTCATAAATAGGTCCCTTGAGGAGGCACTTGGAGGCCTATTTATGAGGTGCCTAGTGTGATAAGCATTAACTAGTGTTGAGAGGCCTGAAATATCACACACATTACACACATTCATTCATTCTATCCTGTCCAACCTCATCGCTTTCATACAATGAATAATTCTTGCGTTCTGGGGGCACTCGGGATTTACATCATCTGAAGATTTTCACATTCCATAACCTCACCACTTGTGTTAGAAAGCTTCTTACACAACTCTTATCCCCTTCTTTAAGATAAGAATAATAACACAGGCCTGCGTTTGAAAAGAAATCCTGTTCCTGCGGTTTTCTTTAGTGATTCCTAACGAAATTGTTCTCCTAAATTGAAATATGACATTCATTTTGCCCAATCAGGTCTGGTTTTTGAGATACAGCGCACTACTTTTTTTAGAAAAGGGCCATTTTTGAAAAAATCCCTTATTTATATAAAAGTTATTTAATAAATTATAATTACTTGTAATAAAAAAAATACCGACTCAATTCGACTTTCTTTTAATTAATTTTAAACTTACAGACTACTTATGAGCTTACCCAGGAGTGCAAAGAAACTATTTTCCAAGAAAAGAAGTCCTTGATGACTTCCGCTTGTGAAGCGATGTTTGTTTCGTCGCGTTCAAGACACCAGCAATAGTCAGCTAACATGTTGATGTCCCAGCGTCCTTGATATCTTGTCTTCATCGTCTTTATGTCTTGGTGAAATCTTTCTCCTTGTTACTCGCTATAATCTCCACAGTTTGCCGGAAAATAGTCAAGATGTGACTGGATAAAATGCATTTTTATCGACATGCGAGCTCCCATTTTTTTTAAGCTTTTCATAAGCTCATTTACATGTGAGATATATTCTGAGCTTCTTTTATTTCCCAGAAAACCGTCGATTACTTTACTAAACGCTCGCCATGCTTCTTGTTCACTGGCTTCCATATTGGTGTAAAAATGCTTGTCCTTTAACAGAGTTCTAATTTGGGAACCATCAAATATGCCTGTATGGAACTTGGCATCACTGATCTGTGTGAATTTTTGCAGTAGATACTTAAAAGCTTGGCCTTCTTTATTCAGTGCTTTGACAAAGTTCTTCATCAGGCCAAGCTTTATATGAAGAGGAGGCAGTAAAACATTTTTGGGAGGGACTAGAGGTTGAGCTACCACATTGTGGCAGCCAATTTGGAATGCCTCTCGAGATGGCCAGTCTTTTTGCTTATAGTGAAGACTATCCGCCCGGCTATCCCATAAGCATATATAGCATGGATATTTTGTGTAGCCTCCTTGCATCCCAAGAAGAAGGCACACAACCTGAAAGAAAACATATTGATGCATATTGATGTACATGGTTTCTAAGAACTTCTATTTTTTGCATAGGCAATTTTCACTAAGTTTATTAGGGGTAGGGAGAAACTAATATGTGTATAATATCCTTCTGTCATTGGTATTTAGAAACAAACATTCCTTAAAATATTTAACAAGTTCAATAAAGTAAAATATATCTTACTTTGAGATCACCACATATTAACCAGTTCTGGTTAGAGTACTTGATTGTATTAATCAATACTTTCATATTTTCGTAGCTTTCTGTTAACTGAACTGAATGGCCAATAGGTACAGATGCCATTTTATTGCCAATATTTAAGAGTACTGCCTTCAAACTTCTGCTAGAAGAATCAATAAAGAGCCTCCATTCACTTGGTTGGTAAGGAACGCCAAGTGCTTTAATTAAACCTTTTACATCATTGCAATACACCAAAGAGCTGCAAGAATCAACTGCAAAGAACTTTCGAAACTCTTCGTCTCTATTTTTGAACCCAAAGTATGTAGTTTCTTGAGAGAGGAGGTTGCTCTCACTAAGACGGGATGCAAGAAGTTGTGCGTTCTCTTTAGAAAGACCAAGATCTCTAGTCAAGTCATTTAATTGACCTTGAGTGAGTGGTCTTGGCAAAGTCATTGTAAACGTAGGCTGATATGTCACTGAAGTGTCAGTGTCATCCACTTCTATATCTTTTATATTGTCTTGTAGCTCAGTATTTTTAGGTGGAGAAGGAACTGGAACTCCTGGACCATGTGGTTGTGGTTTAATGGCAGAAGGAACATCAGGATAGACTACAGTGCGTTTGTTCTTCTTATTGACACCTGAAAAAAAGTTTCGCATACTTAATTTACATACTTTTAATTCACTCGACTCTCGTTTCCACATTTTTATACACATTTTTCATACCAGTTAAATTTACAATTTTTAAATACAATCAATTTTTATATACAATTTAACCACAATTTTTCTACCAGTATAATACACTATTTTTATACACAATTACAATTTTAATAGGCTACCAAAAGATTTGTATAAACATTTCTAGATTTGTCAAGGACTATATTGTTAAAGTAATTATCTCACCTTTAAGATTTGTCATTCAAAAATAGCCGTCTGTAATGTGGTCCTTGCCTTCTCTCCAAACCATAGGTACACCAAATGACAAACAGTTCGCTTTGCCCTCACTCCAGCGTCTTAAGGCTATGACACAGGTTTTGCAGCACATATGTGGAGCAAAGTTTTTGTCTTGATCACCTAGCTTTATTCCAAAATATGCATTGTGAAGGAACTTTACTAACGGCGTTATAGTGCATTGCTGGTCACTAAAAGTTACCTTTCCACAAACAAAACAAAATCTATCAGGACTGTTTTTACACTTTCTATTCATTTTTATGAAATATAAGGAGTTTTGCTAATGTATTTGCCTGCAAAAAAATTCACAAAGATAAATAAAGTTTTAGAAATACACTTTAAACACTGTTCATAGATGAGAAAAGTCATGGATTAAAAAACCAACACTTAGTTGGAGAGTGAGCAAGCAACACACAACCACTCGCGCTCGCGGTCAGCTAGAGACTGAGCTCTCTAACGCCATCTAGGGAGCTTGGTCTGTATCTTACAAACTAGACCTGATTGAGCAATATGAATGCTTGATTTGAATTTAGGAGACAAATTACATTAAGTATCACCTATGAAACCCTCAGGAACATTTTTGACGCAGACCAGTGTAATCATTCGCGACTTTCACCTCACCTTATCACTACTCATCGTGTTGGAGTTGGATGAGAAAATGGCATCGCAGAAAGTCGTCCTCTGCTGCAAGAGCTCCTGAGATTATTACAAATAGGGATGTATTAAGTAAAGAATAAGGCGACAACTAACGGGGACATCAACAGCAGGATAATTTAGAAAGTGGTTAAGGAAGAGGTGAAGATATGGATAAATAACTGGAGCGCCCAATTTGGGAGACTATTAGTTGCATTTGGGGCAGGGAGGCGTAGTACGCAACTCTCCTGAAGAAACAAATAAAATGTAAACATTGCGTTAATATACGAGAGGAAATATATTTAACTCCCGAGGGCACTTTAAACGCACAGAAGAAGAAGATGCGGGAAAGTAGAGCCAGATAAAGAGGAAGAAAGTGGAGAAGTTGAAGGAAAAGAAGGAAAAAGAGAGAAAAAGACCCACGGGAAAAGGCAAAGTATGAGCCTCTGTCTAGAATGAGAACTGGGTATTTTTTTATATTCAAATTGAAACTACGTAGGAGGGAGGTGTAGGAAATAATGGGCAGGAAGTATGTTTATCCAACTAGTGCAGACAGAAAGTGTAGAAGTAATGTGTAAGAAGAAAATGAAGGAAGAAATTGCAAACGGAAGAAGAACCGAAGTAGTGGCTAGATTCTAACTACTGAGTCAACGTTACTGAGATCAGTGGAGAGAAGGCCTGGGACAGTTGTCAATCCCTGAACGAAAAAGACTCCGTTCATACCAGGCTCATGAAACTCCAGGTTCGCCATCTCCCCGCATCATACTCACCTCCTGTTCAATTTCCGGACGAAAGTATATTATTTAATTCCATCATGGTTGAATCATTTGTGATGATGAGCCGAGCTCAACCAACCTAACCTAACCTTACCTAATCTACCCTGATCTAATCGAATTTAACCTAAGTTAGTCAAACGCAACCTAACTCAACCTAATCTATCTCCGTCCTAATTTTTATGGCAAAGAATCAAGGTTGCAAGTTAACGCATACCTTTAGGACACGCAAAGATTTGAGGGGTTTCGCCCCCCCCCATACTAAAGACTAGTCGTTCAAACATCCTTCCCCCTTTAGTTTTGGCTATTCACTCTTTAATGCACGCTCTTTTACATAACCCAACCTCATGGAACGTTCTTTTTGGTGTGGACGCTAGAGTGAATGTGCTGGTAAACGGCTATGGTTTAGGGTATTGAAAATTTTACCTGTAAAATTTCCTAGTTCTGTGGGAGGAAAGAGATGCTCCGGTGCTCCATTATTTTATAGTAATAAATTCCTTTCCTTTAAAATTGACACATTTTTATTCATATTTTATATAAAAGAAGGGACTTTAAAGGACAAGTATATTTTAATAAAACTAACTTATTTTATTATATTTTTTTAGGAATACAAATAATAGAACTTTCATTTATTATCGATCAAGGTACCTACAAATAAAACTAAACTATTGTATTATCTATTAAGGTGTATATTATATAGAAATAAGAGGGAAGGTCCCTCCAATGAGCTGCGTCGTTTTGTGATAAGATGATAAATGGTTATTACATTGATGGTTTCCCATGGTTCAAATCACTTAAAAGTGCCTTTGAATGGCTAAATGAGGCTTCTGCCACTAGATAGAGCCACTCAGCGCCAAATCCAATGGCAGATTTGAAATCTCCAAGGTGAATAACCCTATGTCCCATGGTCATATGGGTCACTTAATGGCTCTAAATGGGTACAATTGAACTTTACTCCTTTTGAAATATAAATAAGGTTTGTGACACTAGATGGCGCCACCTAACGCCAAATTCGATCACAAATTTGAAATTTCCAGGGTGAATAACCCTATGTTCCATGGTAATATAGGTCATTTCATGGCTCTAAATGGGTACAATTGAACTTTACTCCTCTTGAAAAAAAAGAGACACCTAGGTAAAAATACATTCTCTGTGTATTATTTATTGGTAGTCATGAAATCTTTACCTACCATTCATTCAGTGGATTTAAAACGTTTGAGTACAAATATTAGTTATAAATCTGACTAGGAGAGCAACAAGGGACTACAATTTCATATAACTAACTATACAAACTCAGAGATCGCCTCCCGTCCCCTCCACCCCATAGACTGGATGTATCACAAAACCTACAAACACCATACCCAAATTTAACCAGGTTTAAGGAAAAAGTGGAGCCCTTTGATATTTCAGCCGTGTTCTATAAGTTTGAATGTGCTGGTTGCATTCGTAACTACATGAGACAAACTAGGAAGCAATTGAAAACAAGACTCTAAGAACACCAGCTGGGAGTTAGGAGAAACGATTCTCTCTCCGCGACTGCACAACATTGCACAAGAGAAGAACACGAGATGAACTGGAATGAGGCGAGAGTCGTTTACAAACAAGCAACGAAGAGAGGAAGAGATTTTTGGGCCGTGGCACTCTGGCCACGATGCCAACAATAAATATATATCGAATTATCAGATTGTTACAATGCCCTCAGATAAATATTACGAGTATTATTATATTTCATTATTATGGACGAGAGTATTCTCATTTATTTGCTATAGTCATTTCGATAATTTCTGCCTTTGTATAAACAACTAGGCCTAATAGGTTTAATCACACTAAGCCTCTCACTGTTCCCCATCACCCTCTTCAATACTTGTTGGGAACCCGTATTCATTTTTTTCTGCTTCCAAGCATCATATATGCTGCTAGATATACTTTCATTTTTTCACATTTCAAACGCAAGATATTTCCTCCTGTACCGTCTTTTATTCACAATTATTTAATTATCTTATTTAACAATGAGTTGTACTTTTTTACCTCGGTTTACTTCCGAAAAATTCATCTTACTTTTCTAAAACATTTTGCTATTCATCATTGACTATTCACTATTACTCCCCAAATTAAGAAGAGAATAGTGATCGAATTTATTCATCAAAAGTGGCCTATTCTCCGTTTCTTTTTTTTCTAAAATACAAACTATTCCGCGAATTAATTGGCCTATCCAATTCTCCGACAACATCCATTTGCATTTACAAATATAATTCTTTCTATTCTACTATTCATAAATTACCTGCAATTGCAAGTGTCGAGCCATTTGCATCTTGATCACGGGAACGAATACATTCGCTTGCAATTAGTTTTTGTTGAGGCAACGACAAACCGACGATTCATGAATGTTTCCAGGCCGGGTACAAAGGAGGCAGAAACTTTTATTCAGAGTTAAGTAAAGAACACAAATAGGACTAGAATACTAAAGGAGTGCAGTGGCTATATATTTAAAGGGAAGTGATTCCATTTCTCTATTAATTAAATAGAGCGCAATCGGTTCAATTTCGTCTTGCATGAAGGGTTTTCTCCGTTAAAATGTATTCTTAAGTTTTCTCTGCTAGTTGGATAATTTTCCCATTTCTAATATAAGAAACATAATTTTCTTATGTAGTAATAATAATACTAATCCTTATCATGCTTTCTAATAGTTAGGAAGTTGTAATTTAAAATTATTCCCATGTATTATTCGAAATCCGAAAGTTCTCAGCGTCCAGGTGCATCTAGTTCGATTACCTATTATATCAGGTTGGAACGAAAGTAATATCGAATTTTCTAGAATAAAGTTTTAGACAGCATTTATTAAAAGAGATCCTCTTGTTTCAGTCTTTGGTATGCTGCAATGTGTAATTTATACCTTTTCCTTTCTTATTATAAAAATATTGTTCATAATTGTTTCCGGTATTCGCCCCTATATACTCCCATCTAAACATCACATTAGATAATATTTGTTCTATGAGATTCAAAAAGGTGTCATTGCAAGTACAGTGGCAAAATCCATTCAGAGCTTTAATAGAGATGATACAGTGTATGTAAGAATTTGCAGGAGATGATATTCCGTTAACGAAGTAGGGATTTTAGTCTAAACGAAGGACCGATAGAAGGTCGTCTAAATGCACTTGATTTAGAATATTTGGAAGCTGTTGTCACAACAGATTCTGTTATATATTCTAGGAAACTCGCAAAACAATTGAAGGTAACAAATACGACTGTCTTCGCCAACTGAAAATGATTTGAAGGATTCTAAAGGGATTCCATTTTTCGGCTGGTTTGTTACTGGTGATGAGAAGAGGATCTTTCATCATAACGTTAAACGCCGCCGTTCGTGAATCAGTCGAAAAAAACAGAATTTCTTAACAATAGAGAGGAAGACTTCATCCAAAAAGGTTCATGTTCAGTCTATGGAATTGTACATTACGAACTGTTGGACAATCATAAACCAATCGATGGTAATCTCGTCGTTTGAAAGCCACTTTGAGCCAAACATGACCTTCCCCAGTCAACCGAATGGGTGTAATTCTCCATTACGATAATACTCGTCCTCACACAGCTCGAATAACCAAAGATCTCTTGAAAAAGTTCGGCTGTTAACTATTCTTTCATTTTCCTTATTTTCCTGACCTTGTTCCTTTAGATTATCACTTGCTAAGTGGATTACAGAACCATTTGAATGGTTTTAGGTTCAGATCATGAGAAGAGGTAGAAAACGATTTGGATTCATATTTGACATCAAAACCTAAAGTATTCTAAAGCGTGACATTTATAAGTTTGTTGACAGATGGAAAGATGTTCTAGGATACAATGGAGTTTGTGTTAATGATTAATTATTCCCACAGTCATAATTTTTTATATAAACCCTAAAATCAGACATTACTTTCTTCCCAACCTCATAATTTTCTTATATAATTTATTATTATTATTATTATCATCTTCTTTATCACGAACTCTATAATTTAAGAAGGGGATTTTTTTTTAGTATTTGAATAATTATTTCATCTTAGTTTGGTTATGACTTATGTTTTTTATTAAATTTATTTCCAATAATTCTTTTATAATATAAAAAAACAAAATGGTGAAGTTCAGAAATAAATATAAGTATCGAAATTTGTGAATTTTTTAAAACCGAAAGAATTAAATATGGTGAAGTTCAGAAAATTTATTTTTTATATATCTTCTATTTTCTATAACTCTATATTTTATGTTAATTTATTAATTATATTATTAATTATGATTAATCAGCATGTAGTATATATAATTTAAACGCCTTCTTGTTCCGTTGAACGTCTTTCTCTGTGAGGACCTAGATTTTAACGAGGAACCCGAACAAGGGGTTGCTACAGTATAGGGCGCCTATCTTATGACTGAGCATACCAAATGTCCTTTAATCTCCATCAAGAAGGGTCTTAGCTGGTGTCAAAAGGAAGTAAGCTTGCGTAAGCCGCCAGAGAATCTTAATTCTGGTCGGGCACAAAAGGGAGTGGTGAATTTTCAAAAGAAAGAGGACACAATTAAGGCAATAGCCACAATAGACCTGGGGTATAAAGGAATTCATTAAGGAATCTGCTCCACCCTAAATGCTAGGGGCTAGAAGGTAAGTATAAATATTCTTTGATGTTTTTCCTCTTGTGTTTTTTCTGGCGTTCCCTTTGGAAGCTAGGGAACACACACACACTGACGAAGGCAGAGCTCTCCATATTCCTTAGCTAGTTATTTGTATATTTCCTTATTTATCTATCTATCCTCATCTTCCGGTTTATTCGCGCTTCCTTCTTTTTCAACGTCCATTGGCGCAGTTCTTCCTAAAGGATAAAATTTGAGTTCACAAAAATTAACGATGAGGGACTTTGTTTACTCTCAGTGACTTTCTTTTTTATCTCTCAATGTCTTTCCTCCGTATCTTTTTCTTTCTTTGTTATGCCACAATGACTTTACTTGCTATCTAACCATCACATTTCTTTCCCTTTGTTCTTTATTTTTCCACTTTTATTATTTATTTTAATGTTTTTTCCACTTTTTTTCTCTATTTCAATGACTTTCTTTTTCCCCTCTATCCGTTTCTAAAGAAGTATTTTCTCGTTAATTTCAGGAGGCGAATCATCCTCTAATTGCTTTTGAGTTGACTTTGATGTTTATGCAGATGTAGGCGTGAAGAGAGATATTCTCTCTCAATTTCAGATTTATATATTGGTATAAAAGTATACATAAATATTTTAAGAATTAGAAGAATGAAACTTCTATAAAAATCATATGGTTTAGAAACGGACGGGAGTAAAAAAGGAGATAATAGTGAGGTAAGTATTTATAGGCACCAGGAAGTCGAGTGGCAGAAACTCTCCTGTTCCTATTACTAACATTAGACACCAAAGTATACCGTTAAAGCAGCGAGAATTCTATTTGTATTATTGATACGCGTCGAATATACTTTGAATGAAAATGAGTTAGCACGATTGAGTCTATTTTAAATCGACACCAACGCTAACGCAAAACTGCCCACATGTAAAACAGAGCAGTAAATAGAGAATAGTTGCGCTCTTGCCTGTCCCTTAGCCTCTTCTAACCCGTATTTTCAATTCTCCTAACTTCCTCGATTTTTATATAGGGCCATTTTATAAAACTACTGGCCGAGATTAGTCCGTTGATTTTTGTTTTTTTTATTTTTGCTACCTTCAAAAGTTGGTAAGTTCCTACTAAGAATTAGCAGAGAAGTAAATAGAAAAAAAACAACAAAACAACATATGACTAACTTTAGGAATTTGAGGTCCGGATATTCTCCTGATCCGTGTCTATGCGATTAACACCTACATGAAATTGATATGTAAGGAGACGTGATTAAATGATCGACATCCCTACTCACGCAGGCCTCGCATTGAGTTGGATACTGCTAAGCGCAGCAAATCTTAATTGCATTTAGTTACCTTTTTTGAAACGCGGTTTTTAGTCGCGTGCGAGTCTAGTCGCGAGTGAGTCTAACTCTCACTATGGCGGTCGGTCCACGTATTCTTTTTGTTTTTGTTTTTGTAATAACATTGTAACTATTCGGCTGATTCTAACAAAATTTGAAAGTCTTATGTTGTTTTACATTTTCTTTCTAATGATATCATTGCCAAAATCCTCCCACGGTTAACTCAGGAAAATTTTGTTTTGGCAATAACATCAGAACTATCAGGCCCATTCTAATGAAATCTGAAACCCTTACGTTCTTTTACATTCTTTTTTGAATGATATCATTGACAAGGTCCTCCCAAGTTAGGCCCGGTATTATTTTTGAAACCCTTATGTTGTTTTACATTCTCTTTGGAATGATAGAATTATTTAAGTCCTCCCAAGGTTAGTCCAGGAATTATTGAAGGTTTTGAAGGTCGCAAGGTCATAAATCAGAATAAGTGAGAGCACGCAACATTTTGCTCAGCAGACCTTGTTTCTCTTCAAGAGCGACCCTCAGGCACCTGCTACCGAGTTCAAGATTATCTCTTTGAAGTATGGTATTTCAACTCTATAATGGATTCTCCCTGGTTTGTAGACTAATGCCGGAGAAAAAAAGGCATTAGGTCCCTTTCTAAAAAAATTAAATGGGACAGATTTTTGTAAAAAAAATATTACAACATTGCTATCGTCATCATTAATTTTCAGCAGTACTCTCCAGTCTCCACGAACTCCAGGGAAAATGCATAGAAGTTAAGTCGCATCGTGTGTGGTTAGTTAATGGATGGGAGTAACTGATTTCAGTCGTATGTACTCGGGATGGCCTCCTGTAGCCACATGTTTAACCTTACCTTCTCACTGAGATTTTTTGTTTATCAGACGGTAAGTACCTGCGGTAGAAATTTCCTCCCAAAATCCCCTGCAACGAGGCCTTAAATAACAAGTTAAAATTTGTGGTACAACTGGGATTAAAAATTCACAATTTTTACCATTGAGAAGGGCTTAAAAAATCAAAGTGCAAATCCATGCTATACTGGGCTAAAAAGCGTCGACAATTTTATTAATCTTAAGGGCACAATGAGCCAGTCCTTGTTGGTCGGGGGGTGCCGGACAGTATTCGTTGTTTTTGGCCCCAACCAGCGATCAGGTAGAAAAATTCGTCGTCTTGGGGGAAGGGGAACACGTTCCTAGTCAGGGGAAAGGGGATACAAGCTGTCATTTGCACGATTCCTTAAAACCAAGAAGTCTGTGCCGGTGTATGTATGGAAGACAGCAGAGGAAAGTTAACGCTGTTGTGTTTTTTTATGTGATTACGTGTGTAAGATCTATCTCACTCACCCCCCGCGGGAATCAGCACATTGCACTCACCAATTGGTATTCAGAACTCTATTTAAGGCTGCTATTGGCCCACCCTCTCGCTTTAGATTGTAGCCGCCAACTCGATGCTAGAAGCCCAACGCCTCATCTACTAGGATAATCAGTGGTAAAAACCACAACATAATAAAATGCTTGCCCTATCAGAAAGGATTCAATATTGGTAAAGATTAGTTCGAAATCACATACCAAAAATGAGTAAAGCTAATTTGTCTTTTACTGGTGTTACTTAATGCCAATCGATTGTTCAATAATAAAGGAACTTTGTTATATCCCTTAATGAATTCATTGAATAATTCCACTCTAAGAAGATTTGCTGATCGTAGAATCTTAATAAACCGCATTGATGCTTACAATGTTGATCCCACTTAAGATAATCAAGTCTCTATTAGAATTATAATACCTGGAAATGGCAAGGAATTATCTTAATTAATAATAAAACCTCGTCATTATCGGTAGATAAGAGCCTCGTGACCCAGAGTACATTTAATTATAGCCATCATTTATGCTTTATATCTCTAAGGATCCTATTGATTTGAAATATGAAGCCTGTTTCTGACAGGGGATAAATACCTTTAGTGTTAAATTTCGAGGTTTTGAGCAGCGCTATTTATACTACACTTCTAGGCTTAAGATCTAGATATTTCTTAACAATGATATGAGATACAAGTCTTAATCACGGCAAAGAGTAACTTTAGTGTTCAAATAGTTCTCATCGATTTGTAGCTTTAAATAGGGCTAATCATACTCACGGTATAGGCAATTTAGTAGCCTTTAATCAGCAGCCTTAACGCCAATCTGGATTTAATTCTCCATACACAATCCAAGATTGATTCACATACTACTAGCGAGTTTCTATAACAATCAGCTTGATGTTGCTCAAGAGGCCGACATTAAGCCATTGCCATTTCTTTTGTGGATAACTACAGCAACCTCGCTACATCTCTTTGAGGAGATAAAATCAAGTACAAAGGTTATAAATCACGAATACATAACTCAGTATGTATCATTTTTAAAGCATAAGAGCTTTAATGAAATAAGATTTTCTTTCCATTTTAATGCATTGGAAATCGAAACCTGGATTTAAGCCCTTTTCATTCAACCTAAGGAATAAATTTCAGCTTCTGGTGAAATTGAACTCAGCCATCCATTTATGCAAGTCACGCCTACCCCTCTTACATCAGATAACTAAAATTCTCAGTAGAGAGAAAAGCGACTTAAGGGTTTGTTAGAGAAATATTGAAAATAGGCTGAATTTCTTCATAAAAGAGTAACAAACAAAAGCCTTTCTTCCGCGAAAATCTCTTGGAAGAAAAAACAGCTTTTCGAGAGTATTTTCCTTTAATAAAATATCCTTGCTTCTCTTTAGTTCGCGCAGCTTAACTTAATCCTTCTCTTATTGGTATTTTTTTCTCATTATGGTTATTATTTTTATCTTCAGAATATTTATTATTATTTTCCTGGTGTTAGGCAGCACTTTGGGGACCACAAATGATTAAGAACGCCTTTTTGCGTGAGGTTGTTCGCTTTTTGAAACAAGATTAATACTAGTATTCACAGGTAGTGTAAATGATAAAAAAGACATGGTTCTAACATCAATACATAATTCAGCTTCATGTTCGTGATCTAAATATTATGCTAACCACTCCCTCTCTGGTAGAAAGTACAATTATATTTCTACTAGTCGCAGACTCTGATACTCGTAAGTAAAGTTATAAGATATGATTCTTACCTGATGAAAGATTGTCTCATATTTTGAAATTAGTTGTGAAAATTTAGAGTTGCTACGTAAACGTATATTTGGTCTTTGAGAGAAGAAGTGGCATGTATTCCAGAGCCATTTATAAGGTTATTCCTTTGCCGTTGCTAAGGATAGAAGAAACCAAGAAGAATAACATAGCTCTAATTCAAGACAATTATCTATGCACAAGTCGTGAGAGATTGGCACTTTGAGCTACATCTGGCTTTATGTGTTTTGTTTTGGCCCTCGATGACTTTATTTCTCACCAGGGAATTACAATTAAAGGGGTGTTCAGGAACATGGGCTGCTATAAATCTCTCGCTCTAGCAAAGTCAACCTGATTGGGACTCGAATAAGGCTGCTAGCAACAATGATTTAGTTAGGCCCTTCTAAGAACCATTTTTCAGGGGAACATGTGAGAAAGCCAATGATGGTTGGGGTTAAGCACGTTTAAAGAAGTCGAAAAAAGATTATTTCGCTCCCTTTTACGTAAAACCTGATGGTCAAGACATGTCTTGGCCTCTACATAATCTATGCAAGCCATTTTGTGGAAAATTTACGACAATGAGCAAAGGAAATTGAAAGAATATATAATTTGCTGTCATATTGACCAGGCGCCCAAAGGAAAATCATGTAGATAACCTTTAAGTTGCCTAGTCTAGACTTCCGTTTTTAATAGAAAAAATAAGAATAAAGTTATATAAGAACCAGTGGGTCGCCAACCTGCCTTTATCAAGTCTGATTCCTGACTGGATAATGAAATAGATATAAAGGTCAGTATAACAATCGTTGGTAAGCTTGAATTCAATAGGGACCGGTCCTTTTGGGGGTGAGGTGCAAGGAAGTATTATGTTTTCGCACCAAACATCGTTCAGGTAGAAACTTCGTTACCTCGGCGAGGATGGACTTGTTCCGTGTCAGAGGTAGGTGGATATAGATACCCATCGACAGGATATCTTGGAAAAGAGTTACATAATAATGCATTGAATAAGCAATCCTTAAAGTGCCACATTCAAATGAAATAACTTCCAGTTTTTAAAGGTCTTCTTTCAATTGAGGAAAATATGGCAGAATTAGTGGCACATAAATATGAAATAGTTTCATAAGTTGTTAGATTATGTTCAAACTGAGGATCACTGCTGTTAAAACTGAATCACTTATTAATGGATTTTGGCCTTTCCAAAGAATCTTCAGAACCACTAGTTTCAAATTTAAAAATAAAACAATTACTTGAAAAACCTATGAAAATAACATTTTATTATAAGAGAGAATATGATCTTAAGGTTGTATTACTCTACAGTGGAAATTTATATGGATCGATTCCCATTGGTCATTCAGTTCCAGTAGGGAAGGAAAATAGGAAGAGATTGAAGGGAAAGTCCTCAATGTTCTCAATATGGTGACCATGACTGCATGATCTCTGTGGATATTAAAATTATTAACATTTTACTTGGTCAAAAAGGAAATACATTAAGTATCGCTGTTTTTTGTGACTCTGGGATAGTTCAGCTAAGGACAAACATTGGATTCCGAGGAAATGGCTAGCAAGTACAAAAATTGTTGGAGACAAAATGTTATTATCTCGCCTTTAATACAGGGATCGGCAATAATTTTAAGCATCGGCCACATTTAAGCTTATGTAAAGCTTTGCGTATCGCACTTAAAACAGATGCAGATTTCGAATACATATAAGTTCATTGAAATAAGGTACATTTGTGCGCATATACATAGTCATAGATATAGCTACACAACAGTAATTATTTTGTAAATTGCCCCCCTTTTAAACTGTTTCTAGACTTTAACCTGGATTCAGAACCAGAATTTACAATTCTATACCATATGATCATAACCGAGGGCTCAGGTGTTTCCTGTCAAAGCACCAATCACACTCAACGTAGCTCAACTTCCATGAGTGAAAGAAAGCGTGCAGATAAGTATAATGATAATTATTATTTAGAAATTTTGTTATTTTGTACGAATAAAATTTTATCTACGAATGAAATAGATGTGAAAATAACTGATTTAGGAGTCTAGCGCTTACCTTAAAAAAATAATGAAATGAGATTTTGGCAGAATGTTCAATATTCTATTTTCAATATTTTTCGAAATCTGTAATAAACGCAGGCTATACATAAAAAGCTTTCGTGGGTCACATGCTGCACACGGGCCGAAGTTTGCCAACCTCTACTTTAGTAGATAAAGAAAAATATAAGTTTTGTCCCATCCATATTAAACTAGGTATAATGAAGAAGGATATAAACGCTCTATATGTGCAGAAGTAAGTCCTTAACTATATTGACAAATTACCAAGTGGCACTTAAAAAACAGAAAAAGCTGGCGTTATTGATATGCCGCAAATTAGAACTTTGATAAAACATTGACATTTCACTGCCTCTAGGAATGATATTGAGAAAGCTGCAGAAATTGATTCTTTTATGGGACAAAACTTCCGAAAATTACAATGAAATCGTCGAAACAATGCTTATATATATTTTTAATACTTATTGTGCAACATCAGCATAAAACTTATTTTTCTCACAAACATTCTTGATAAATTGTTTGAAAATATAGTCATGTGAGTTATGGACAGCATGGAAGAGCGATAGCAAAGAAGAGGAAGGTGTATAGCTCATACGATTTCATGACTAATACTGTAGTATTTAAAGATAATGTAGAAGTGTAGATTACTGTATAAATTTTACAAGCAAAAGTAATTTCTTTACAATTAATCAATGTAATTTATTAATTTAGGTTGATTTTTCGTTATTTGCTTGATATATTTTTAAATAGAGTATAATGTCGTTTATATAATCAATAAACTTGTTTTTTTTGTATAGTTGTTGGCATTTACCATCGTTTTGGCGATTTATCGAAAATAAGAAGTCTGATATAGAGCAAAATAATGACGTGATATAAAATATCCAATTTCTCTTCCCTGGAAGTAAATCGCAATATTTTCCATGTGGGCTGTGGTAAGCTTGTATATTATTTATCTGGGAAAATGATGGAATAGCATTTGAAAAAGAACCTCTAGAACGTTATTCTCTGTTGACCTGGTTTGCAACTTAAGAAGATCTATAGGGTGCAATATCACTTACTAGTTTTTTATCAGCAAGGTAATGATGCTTTTAATGTCCCAAGAATGGATAACGTGGCGCTGCCTAAAACCTCTTCTGGTTTTCTTGACATTCTCACGGTAATATATGGAAGCACTAAGTCGGAGGGCAGTTCAAAGATTCATGATATTCATAAAATATTTGTGCAATTTAACAATTGAGATTATAAATATATTTTCATCGGTCAGCCTCTATATTTCAATTAAACATGACCTTAGAGCCAACTCTTTATGTTTGTATTGCACAAGGAATTTCGGACTGCCTTGAATCGTTGATTAACCAGTGACTTTAGGACCACACCCTAGGTTTTTATTTCTCGTTCTGTTGAATGATAGGAATAAAAAGTAAAGATGGCCAAGGAGTTTTGAAGGAAATTAGGGAGAGTTGATCGGATATGGGAAGGATGGATAGGTTTATGACGAACAATTGATTTGAATTCACGGGCAATGTTTCAATTGCTTATTCAGAATAAATTGGTATAATGAGATGTTTAGAGTGTCATACATCTTTAAATAAGGGTGAAGTTGAAAAAAAATAATTAAAATGCATTTGGACATTAAATGTGAGTATTGTAGACGGAAAATTCAATTGTTAGGTAGATATGAGTCAGGAAGTCTTGCTTGTTTACAAAAAGACTAATCACTATAGTATGGGAGATATTCCCATTGCATTTCCTTCTAAAAAATGGTCCACAATTGAGGCACGCGAATTCACATCGCCGTTATTTAAAGAGGTCTGTAAGGACGGGCAACCTAATTACTACACTTACTAAGTAGTTGACTCAGTACCAGTGCGTAGCAATTACATTGGAAATGTAAGAAAAACTACAGGGTGCAATATCACCTACCTGCTTTTTGTCAGCAAGATATTGAAGCCATTGATGTCTTAGGAAGTATTTAGACAGAGACATTGGGAACAGGTCGTCTCCAACCTCTGGTCAAACCTACAGTCACCTTCTTTCAGCACTGGGACCGGGAGAAAATTCAGATGCCGCAATACTTTGTCACAAAAGGAATACATGTCTTTACCGAAGGTTACAATCTAAACAATGGTGTGGTTACACGGCTGGGACACAGCGCTAAGAGACGCCTGTGAGTAATCAGCCCTCAACACAGGAATCGTCCTCAGCGAACAGGCCTTGGAAGGCCCCAAAGGTTGGCATCAGTTCCAACAACCTCCCTAGCGATATAGATCATGTAATGTCCCCGTGGGTGCACGAGACGGAAGCAAAAATGCAAGAAGAAAACACCCAGTCGCGCAAAATTCAAGAAGACGTTGCTAAAGACCTCGACTGACGACAGCGCCTCTATGTGCCGCGAGTACGATGCAAGCAAGGGCAGTAAGACTGCCATAGGTCATGCATCTCGTCTGAATTCACCTCCCTTTACTTGCATACCTTTCTATCTCTTCAAGATCCATCACTCACCATCACTTCAAACCAAATCTCCATATCATCGTCAGGTTTGTCTGTCTTCTTTCGGCCCACTGTATAGCGGGGTCATCTCCTCTATTCTCTTTCTCCAGGATCATCATCTTCTTCGGATTCCGACCAAAGCCTTACGACCCCGTCCCAACCAGTCCCCTGCCTTCTCCACTGTTAATTCAGTCTATTTCAGAGGTCATCGATCTCGACTTAGAGGACCACCACACTCTAGGGATTAGGACCCATAACTCAGGAGATCCTTCGGCTAACCTACCACTAGATATCACGGTAACCGTTCGGGATAAAATTGTACGGCAAGCGAACGACTTCAAATTCGACGGCACGCAAAATCACTTTGCTTTGAGAAGGTAGCTAGTGCCTTGGGTACCTTGCAGCTTACATCGCCGAGACCTACCCGAGAGTTCCTCAACCTATTTTTGTTCTCCCACAGCTGGGCCTAGCCGTTTCGACAGTGATTAACATGCCTCAATCATCTCCTTCTGTTTCTTTACAGCCCGGGTCTCCATCACCTCCCCCATCTGCGAAAAACGATGTCCTGCGGTACATCATGAGCAAACCACCGGATATCAAAGCCAAAGTAGAAGCCTAGGACAACGCCGACAACTACCTGGCCGTTCCAAAATAAACCACGGAATGTATCTTTTGGCTCCAAAAAAAAGCGTGCTGACCCAACCGCTCGACTGGACGTCGTTTCCCTTGCAACATCTCAAAAGTCCCGGTTACATGCCACCTTCTCTGCTCTGTGCAGAATGATTGTGTGAAGATCTATCTGAAGCGCGGATACAGGAACTGGTGTCCGTGCTCTCTCGCCGCGAGGGGGCTCGCCCTCTAACTACTGGAACAAAACATAGTGAAAGAAGGTAAGCCCATTTCGTTTGCACACAGGATCTTCGTTTTCAAAATCAAATGGATCTACTAGCCTGGTCTACGACATGACTCCTGCAGCTGATGCCTAGGCCCTTTCTCGTTCAAATTTACTTCGATTGACAAGGTTCCCACCTGCATTGGACCATCCAACCGCGCAAGCAAGTTGGACTTAAAAGAAGGGTTCTATCACATCCCCATTACTGAGCGGGCCGACAACACTTTGGATTCTCCATCCTTGAAATCAGCTTCAAGTTCAAGAGGTTTCTCATGCGATTATCTGACTGCCCTTATCACATGCAAATGGCCTTGTCCAGCTGTATGAACGAATTGAACCACCAAGCGGACTGCATCGCCTACACGTACCTCGACGAGGCTCTCTCCTTCTGGGCCCCGTTCGGGCCCTGCGACGATGCCTCAAAATGGTGTACGCGAGCTCTATAAGGCTCAATCTACACAAGCTCAGCCTGCCTGAATCCCTTCATCAGCCTCACCTACCTGGGCATATGAATTAACTTAGGAAACAAAAAGATCACCCCCACCCGCGACTTGCAATTGAGACCTCCAATGCCCTCAGCTACGTGGTGAATTACCCTGTGCCTAAAAAGGGCTGGCTTAGGCTCACGGGCCTAAACTTTATAGTTCCTGTAATCCGCCTTCCTTTCCTCTGGATCCACCTATGGCTCCAGCAGAGTAGTAATTACGACCCCGTAGTGTTCCGGAACTATATCCCATTTCTTATCACAAGTGGTTTAGGTGGTTCCTCCCTACAACTTCAGAACTCCTGGTATACTTAAACACCTGTCCCTTAGGAATCGGCGTCGTAGTCCCAGGGGCATTCCTCGCCCTCCCGAACACGAATCTTGGCCTGTACATTTTTGAACTGGAGTCTGGTCTTTCTCCTATCACTCTGATTGTTTCATTCCACCAGGCTTTTCTCAGATTACATGCCCACCATTTCGAACACCATGATTGGCAAGGCTCTACAGGAGCATCTACGATGTCTCTCTTTCTCTACGAGGCACTTCCTTACGGCGCCTTTCAGGTCATTTTCTTGTAACTTCGCCTTCGCCCGATCAAAAAACAACGTCGCGGATATAGTTCCCCAACGTTCGAACCTTATTTTGTTTAGCGATAAGGCGTCTTTCTGATGACTATATATAGACGCACCGCACCGGAACACCTCAGAGTCGTTTAGGCCATGCCATCCCTTCTCTGCCTTTCCTTCGTCCTTCAGGATAGACCAGTGCTCAGCTCTAGAAACAACCAGCGTTTTGTGCCTCAATACCATTCATTGTTAAGCCCATGTACTCACGGGGAAACCACTTGTTACACTAAGTTTGTTAAGTCCTTGTTCCTAATGATACTACTTTATAACATAAACCAATAAAAGCAAAGGTCTTCCATCCTGCGCCGGGACATTTCAGAGAAGTTTGAGGCCTTACGCTTCCGTCCTCCTCAAGGATTGAGCAGACCTCAATTCTATGATCAACCAGTGTTTTGTGTCTCAATACCATTCCTTGATAACCCCCCGTTGTCATGGACAAATCCCTTGTTACCCTAACTTTGTTAAGTCCTTATTTCCAAGGACACCACCTTATCACATGAACCAATAAAAGGAAGGGTCCTCCATCACACGCAGAGACCCATCAAAGCAGTTTAAGGTACTGCCCTTCCGTTCTCTTTCAGGATTGACCAGTGTTCAGTTATAGGATCAATCAGCGTTTTGTATTTCAATAGCATTCCTTGTTAAGCCCCTTTCGTCAGGAGCAAACCCCTTTTACCTTTCTTTTTAAGTCTTCATTCCCAAGGAAACCACCTTACAACATGAACCAAAAAAGGAAGGGTCCTATATCCCGCTTCAGGACACCTCAAAACAGTTTGAGGCCTAGGCTCCCTTTTATGTCCTTCCGTACTCCTCCAGGATTGTCAAGGTTACAGTTCGTGGATCAACCAGTGTTTTGTGCCTCAATATTATTCCTTGTTAGGCCCTTTTAGTCATGGGAAAGCCCCTTTTTACCATACCTATTTTCAATTTTCATTCCCAAGGACAGCACCATATAACATGAACTAATACAATGAAGGGTCTTCCATCCCCATCTTGGCCATAATAGAGCAAATGTTCTCTTAACTACCTTTCTTCATTTTTCGACGTAATTACTTTTGACATTGTTGCACTTCTCCAGTCTCTTCTTCCTTCATAAACACTATGACCTTCTCCTTGGTCTCTTCGTCTCAGTTGCTTCTTTGTGTGCGTAATAATGGGAAAGTCTGAGGGTAACAGATCGGGGCAATAAAGGGGATGGGGAAAAACTTTGAAGCCGCAGGACACCAATTTGTCCATGGCTACCATGCTCTTGTATGCAGCTGCATTGTCCTGCAAGAGAAGAACACCTTTGATCACTTTCCCTCGCTGTTTCTAAAGGAGATCCTCCCGAAGCTTCCCCAGTAGGTGTGCATAGTATGGTGCGTTAATGGCGCAGCCATGATCCAAGAAGTATACGAGGAGTATCTCTTAAGGGCCCTAGAACACTGTCACCATGACCTACTAGGATGAATTCATGACCTTGAATTTTCGTGGAGTTGTAGAGAAGGAATGTTTCCCTTGCCTAGATTCGGCTTTGGTTTCCAGATCGAAGTGAAGAACCCAAGTTTCATCCTGGGTTACGACTCAGGCCATGAATCGCTTCAGATCCGCTTTCATGAGGGTCAACTTCTCAACGGTAGTCATTACCTGGTTCTTCTCCTGCTCAGGAGTCAGCAACCTTGGAAAGGTTAAGGTGATCGTGCAAGAAGGTAACAATGGATCCATTAATTATTTCCAGTTGCGAAACAATGTATCGCACTGAGGTTAGGCGATTATCCATTATCATTTTCTCCACTATGGCCACAGTTTCCCTGGTGATTGCAGTTGACGGACCACCAATTCGAGGGTCATCTTCACGCGAGTCTCAGCCCTGCTTGAAGAGAGCAGCCAAACATTTGACAGTGGAATAAGATAAAGCATCATCCCCTAATGTTGTCTTCAACTCCTTCCCAATCAACTGTGGTGATTTCCGCTGAATCACGGAAAACATTATTACAGCCCGCTGTTCAATCTCATTCATTTTGCCGGAAGGCGCCATCCTCACTCAGGAAGAGTCACCGTTGAACTAAAAAAAATGCGATGACATGATGCCAGCCCCAGGATTATCTCTTAGAACATGTACGAACGTGATCCAGCTGCGAAGGGCTCCTGTCTCCTTCCTTGTATGTTAGGCCGAGAACTCATTGAACACCTTGGTATGCAGGCCATAAGTTTAGTCATCCGTAAATGGGGGAGGGGCATTCAAATTAATACACTAATGTGTAATATCGATTGAGTTTCATATGTAGTCGTGGATCGGGATAAACAAGATAAAATATACTCATATCACTTTATGATTCTCAGGTGATTTGATACCCTTAAGTATATTGAACGTTGTGATGTGCATATGATTATTTGTGAGCTTGTGATAAATTCCGAATATGAAGAATCTGCATCAGGGAATGCAGATGAGAATGAAAATATGCTAGACATTTATATAATTACATTTCTACAAATTAAGATTCAAGAAGGGCTAAGAAGTGTATCCTCGTGATAAGGCAGATATTTGAAGCCAAACTTACTCCGTTATGTCTGAAATGAAGCATGCGTATGTGCGGTGACAGAATCATCCTTTACTTTATTAATTAAACGGCCTCTTCTTTTTCCACTATTCATCTGGACACTTCTCCTTTACATATCGAATAATTAGAGAGCTTTTTTTCTCGGATAGGACGAGACAAGGTGGCAAGGCAGTACCTATCCAAATGGGGAATATGCCTTTTCAGGATTTGAATAAGAAGAGAAATTCCTCTACATATAGTAATCGAATGTACACTTCTGTGTCGGGCATATAAGTAATGTGTACGCGCGTGTATATTTTATATATATTTTTAAATTTAACTTTGGTGTTGTCAATTTAGTGGTAGGTTTTAATCTCATTTAATGGTGTTTTTAATGTTTTGATAGGGTTACGAAGAAGTGAAACTTTAAATGCATCTTAGGTTCAAATGAGAATAAAATCAAACACACTTTAAATACTAGGTTTGATTTGGTAACCAGCTTTGAGAGTTGAGAATTAAGTAAAGAATGTTTCAGACGATAGAAAAGAAAATGGGCCTGAAAATATTAGTGTTGCAGTCATTTTTTCTCGATCTTAACGAACACGCTCACTCATAGAAAACACTTGAGGGCTCTAGAAAACTTCCATTGTTTGCTTTCAAGTGGATAAGTTGGGGCACATCTTCCTCTTAGACAGGATGGTCATCATGTTACTTTCCATCGCTGACGATAATGAACATGCTATGCAAAGAGGGTTTGACTTCCTGATCGTTGTAATGTAGGAATTTCCTGTAATTTCGTATTTTGTTGCAACCTGAAGGCAGACTAGACGTTTTGATGATGGATAGAAACCCTGTGAGTAGGGAGCGTAGGGCAAGATTTGAATAAACTACCTGTTCCTGTTCTCCTCTATGTTAGTGTTCAAAAGAGCCACCCAACTCTTTTGCATCGTTGGATGACTTTTCGTTATGCTGAGACATTTTTAGATTTTTTGCATCGGAACTAACTGGTAGTGCCACTCGATTATAAGTTACCTCTGTACATTAAATCCTACTCGTTTTCTGAACTGAATTTAGAGCAAATTGAATTCGTGACCTTCACTTGAGGCTAAGAGCACATCTCTAGTAAGAAATTTGTTAGAACAATTTTAGAAATATCATTTGTTGTTTTTAAGATCTTAGAAGGGAAAATAGTTCTTTGAGTCTTATTTGTAAATACATAACTAATTTAATCATTTTTACTCGCAGCTGACTCTATATCTCACTATATCAGTTATTCGGTCCCAGTATTTATTTGTTTTGTATTTGTAATAACATTGTAACTATTCTAAGAAAATTTTAAACCCTTATGTTGTTTTACCATTCTCTTTTGAATGATATAATTGACAAAGTTCTCCCAAGGTTAGCCCCGGAATTATTTTGTTTTGGCAATAATGTCATAATTATTCGGTCGATTCCGAAGATATTTGAAACCCTCATGTTGTTTTACATTCACTTTCGTATGAGATAATTGCCAAAGTCCTCCCAAGATAAGCCCGGGAATTATGTTGTTTTGGTAATAACATCATAACTATTCCCCCGATTCTAACGAAATTTGAAACCCTTACGTTGTTATACATTCTATTTCGAATGATATAATCGCAAGGTCCTTCCAAGAATAGCCCTGGAATTTTATGGTTTAGGCAACTACATCATAACTATTCGGTCTATTCTAAAGATATTTGAAACCCTTATATTGTTTTATACAATATAGCCCGGGAATTATTTTACTTTGGCAATAACATCAAACCTATTCGGCCATTTTAATAAAATTTGAAACCCCTATATTGTTTTATATTTTCTTTCGAATAATATAATTACCAACTTCCTATCAAGTTTAGCCCTGGAATTATTTTGTTTTGGCAATAACATCATAACTATTCAGTGATTCGAACGAAATTTGAAACCCCTCTGATGTTTTACGTACACTTTCGAATGATAGAATCGCCAAAGGCTCCCAAAGTTAGTCCGGGAATTATTAATAGTTTTGCAGGTCTTAAGCTCCTAAATCAGAATAAGTGAGAGCATGCGACATTTGGGTCAGCAAACCTTGATTATGTAGCGAGAGAGCTTTTATTTTCTTTGCATTTTCCGGCCTGAAAATTTTTCATTATTGACGATTTGGGAGTGTATGAGAGTGAAAGATGCTGACGCTGAAGTTATGGTATAAGATATTTTGCTCTCACTAGTTATACAGGTTATTAATACTATTTATGTTGGGGATGACCTCAGGCGAGTAAAATTAATTTACATACCTTAATACTCGTTATTTTTCCATTTGGACTACCTAGCTAACCCTGACGTTTATCCCGTGGATGAGGTTCTCGTCTCTAACATCATATTTTTTTAATAGTTGTGTGGGGTCTCGTGGCACCCTTAAAATAGTATAGTACTCTTCTTCTTTTTTTTTATTTATTCGCGAAACTAAGCATATGTCTAATGGTTATTAATGGGAAGGTAGATATATTCATCTGAGACATATAAAGATTTATCTAAATTGCAGATGCAGATATAATTTATAAACCTGAATTCAAAAATGTTTTTCTTAATAATGTTTTTCTAATTGATATTGTATCAATATTTATGAAAATATATCCGGAACTTAAATTCAATAAAATGTTTATTTGATCTTGGTGAATTTATCTACCATATCAATAGGACTCAGAATAAAAAAACGACGCCTTATTTAGGCATATATTTAGTTCGTCTGTTTTAACCTTTATTCGATCTTCCACGCTTCCAGTCTAAGAATCTACTCCTTACTGTATAAGGTATTATTAAAGACAAATGCACTTGGTATCAAGATTTTGTTATCCTACCAGTCAAAGATAATTATTTACTGTCACGTGTTCTTATTATTCATTTTCATATACATATATAATCTACTTTATTTCCTCTAATTACTTGTTCTAGATAACTTCATGTAAGAGAAATGTGTCCACCTTTGTGCAGTGCAGAAATGACGTGCAAACCAATTTCCTTCGACCATCGAAGCAAGGATTTGGTCACAAAATTTTATCAATTTTGATTTTGAAGCAAATGGGAGGTGTAAAATAACCATTTCAATGCGGAACGAAGTATTATTTATCTAAAACTTTACAATTTTGAATATTAATTACGGTTCCATGACGAGAATTCCCTTCCTTGTTAATTTTTCGCTTTTGTTCTCTTAATCGTATTTCTTTACTTTAAGATTTAACAAACCAATGAGTAAATAAAAAAGTTTTTAATGATCGTTAGGAGTCATTATTTATTAAAGTTCCAAAAGGTTAATGAGGTACATGCTAACAAGGCCTCAAGTTTTAGAACCTCATTTGAAGGGGAAAGGATTGAAAGTCGGGGCCATTCATAAGGCAATAGTCTAATTATAAAGGAGATGTGGTCTTAATAAAAGACAAAATATAAAATAGTACGAGAATACAATGTTAAGCTTCTATCGCAACAGAATAAAGGCAGACTTGGATTATGAAAAAATCACATGGGGTTAAAAGGTTACATTTATTTCATACACTCGAAGGATAATAATACACCTGTGCTTTCATAAAATTGAAAGGAGAAATAATTACTAATGGACGAGATGGCCATTTTGCTTGCAGCTAAAGGGTCATAAGAGATATTATAGGGGAAGAGAGACACTAATTTGTCTTAAGCGAGTGCCTTAAGAGTCTTTACTGGGCTTGAAATCGGCCAACTTATTGGTTGATGAATTATTGTAACTTATGATGTTATGAAATCACAGGCATATAACTCTTTTTTACGCATATCAAAATGCCAACATCAAGACTGGCGCTCATTGCCCTCGTAACGTTTAAATCCTGTAAGATGTGACATGGGCAGCTGCAGTAGAGACTTTGAAGCTTTCACCAGCAGAAAGAGACACAACAGCTGTTCTGACAAGGTATGTACGCTGGATTATATAAAAATGTTTTCAGCCCATCTGGAGAGTGCCTACTTGGACATAAGTCGCCCTACTCGACACAGTCTACTACTATGCTATATTAAAAAAAACAAATAACAGCGAAGGAATAGCAATATGTAAATAATAAATAGCAACGATAAGAATGGACAAAGTCTAAAAAAAAGCTAAAAGGCAAGAAGGAAGCACGCTTATCGTTGAAGGTAGGCCCGCCTCCCCCCAGCGGAGGAACATGTGACCTAAAAAAAAGTCATATAAATTGGAGTTGGCCAGCCTCCTCCAAAAAGTCGGATAGTCCACAGGTCTGTGTGCAGGAACCCGTCCCGAGTACAAAGGACAAGCAGTAGCAATCCCTCCTGTCCCGCTACCGGGACAGGTAACATGCACAAAGATCAACCAGACTAGCACATTCAACAAGAATGTGCTGAACAGTCTGGGGGACAACACAGTCGTCACAATTAAACGCAGGTGAGCGCTCCATCAAATGGCAGTGCTTACCGAGAGTGTATCCAATTCAGAAACGAGAGAAAGCAAACTGAAGCCGTTGCGGTATTGGGAACAGTCGCGGGGTAATGGCTCTTAACTTTAAGTTCCACTCGTCTGTCTCCCACCTTTGCCAAGCCGCCCGGAGGGCAGCTCGCATTCCTATCATGTAGTAGCCGTGAGGAAGAGTGAAACGCTGTTCTGGTCGCTCAGCCCTCGAAGACTCTTTGGCTCCTTTATCAGTGTGCTCATTCCCCGCAATTCTTACATGTCCAGGAACCCAGCAGAATATAATCTCGACATCCACCCGAATCACCAAAACCGTGGCGTCACAGATATCGCGAGCCAGGGGAAGCGGAGATTAAAAATGCCCCGAGAACACTTAGGGCGCTTTGTGAGTCGCTATAAATCACAATCCGGTTATTTCCCGTACCGAGCTGTGGATTGCAGCCAGCTCGGCCGTAAAAACAGACGCAGCGATTGGCACAGCCCCGCTGACTTCAAACAGAGGGGAAACGACTTAGAAAACGATCCCCTCTTGGGAGTTGGAGCCATCCGTATATACTGGTACGGTTTCAGTGTGAAGCGAAGTGTGCTCCAATAAAGGCCGAACGCAATATTTCCGGCGCTGTCGAAGCTTTGGGAGCAGAGGCCTGGCGACAAATAGTCAAATGGGGTACTCTCAATGGTGGCATCCTGAGTAGAACCAGGAGTGATACCGATCCGAGAGCTATCCCGAGCTCTTTAAGGTGTTTTCTAACCAAAAACTCGAAGACCTAGGGTATGATTGGCGTCTTTCGGCGGTATAGGCACAGTTGAGATTAGCTGTGGATGCAATGGGAGCTGTTGGTGACTGAGAGAGGCGCTGGACTCGAGCTTACAGGTGAATAATGCACTATTCACAGCACATAGCGAGTGGTATCTCTGCAGCATCGACAAGAAGTCTCCCAATGGGGGACGTGCGGAAGGCAGCTATTGCCAGGCGAACGCCGGTGTGGTGGATCGAGTCGACCTTTTGCAATACACGGTCGGATGCGGATGCATAAAACTAGCATCCGTAATCGAGCTTCGAACGAACAAAAGATGGGTAAAAAAGTAAGGCATCAGCTCTATCACCACCCCAGGCGCTGAACGTTACGGAGTGAAAATATCAATGGCACGTGTACAAGAGATACTAAGGCTGCGAATATGAGACTCCTAGGTGATGCTTCGGTCAAATACAAGATCAAGGAAACGGTGCAAGTCCACTCCTTCCAAGCGAACGACATTTAGAAACAAGTCTGGGTTACGGTGGAGCTGGGGATGGCGGCAACGATGCACCACTTTAGACTTGGCCAAAGAAAACAAAACCCTGTGAGCTCCGCCCTGGCGAGAGACCCGGTTCAATGCCCGTTGGAATCGACGCTCCATATCTGCAGGCTGGAATTCATCCAATAAATGCACGACAAGGCGATAGAAGACCTGAGCAAGATAATCCTGGATTTGGTGTCGGAATCGCCACTATGAAGCTGGCAAAGATGGCAAAGTAAAACAGTTTACCCAAGGCAAAGAAGCTTTTAAATATGCTAAAGCAGCTTTTTGACCTAGGAACGATCTAGTTCTTCTCAAATGTAAGAAACTTCAGGCCAGAACAGTTGCACAAAAGAGAGAACTAGAGTTGACTTGCTAAATATCCATGCAAAGTGATACGTATCATAAAGACCAAGTTCTGACAAACATTATTGTTCTGTGAGTGTGTCTCCAGTGAAGGTGACGCCTTGCCGCTCCACATCTTTTACTCGGGTCTTGGGCTAAATTCAATGGGCTATCTAGAGCTGCTGGAGAGTCTGCTAAAACCCTGGATTGAGAGGTATAGTGCTGGAAGGCCATACCTTCGAAAAGACTAAGAAGTGCTTGCCCCCAAATTTCGCAGACTCACTAGTCCCAATTTCTCTCCTTATTGTTTCCCTGATTTACGGTTAAGAATGACACTAACTTCTCAGCATGCAAGACTACGGTAGAGCTTTTGGCCAAAATCATAAAAATGTTCAAGTTCTATCGAGGGAAAAGGTAATGAGTGCATGCGCCAGGTTACCGAGACGTCTTAAGGGAGTGGTTGAAGAAGAGAACTGTTAATTTGAATAAACTGTAATCTCCCAGCCATAATCTAGTTTATATATTTTATTTTTTGAATTACATTAACTTTTGGCTGATATATTGGGGATGGGGCGGCATTTTATGCAAACCGTAAAATGTAGCCTTTAACACCATATTTATATATATGTATATATGCGTATATTCTCATATTTTGACTCCATTAAATATTTATATATTTCGTGATCTCCAAACCTCTTCAAATTAATAAAATTTAATGATTAGTATATAAATTGTGTTTGCATTTGCATCGAATGCATGTAATTAAAATGTAAGATTAGAAATCGTCATTATGTCTTTTTCACAATATACACTGAAGGATTACTCTTTGTGTTTGAGCTCAGAGACGACATTTTCAACACTGTTTAACTAATTGAATGATATTTTCTAAATTTTCTTACAGCAGAGTGAGATTGGGGTCACTCAATATACAGAGGACCACAAACACACTCCTTAAATTCAAATACATATTATAGCATAAGTTCCACAAATATTCTTACAATTTTGGTACCTACAGTTGCATAAGCTAATAAAGTCTTCCACTTCATTTGCAGATTCTACTTGATCCGTTAGATAGCAGTGTAATCCAAGATGGCATTCACTCCACAACATCGTAGCTAGTGTGTGTTGGAATTTTCCAAAACAAACAGTGATACAAATGTGCAGCGTGCTTTCAAACGCATTTTCCATGGCAATCCACCTACTAACAAGTCAATTTTGAAGTGGTACAGTGATTTCAGTGAGAAACTATGTATCTGTAATCCTAGAAAGGGACATTAAGGCCGCCTATCAGTGTCGGAGGAAGTTGTCAATAGGGTCAGAGAAACTTTTCTTCGCAGCCCCAAGAGGTTGACGCGCAGATGTAACCGAGCGTTACGATTCCCACAAAGCAAAGTAAGCAAGATATTACGCAAACGCTTGAGGTTTGCCCCTTACAAGCTGCGACTGGTCCAAAAATTGTTAATGGAAAATGATCCTGATCTGCTGTCAAAGATCATTTTCAGTGATAAAGCAACCTTCTTCTTAAGTGAAAAGGTCAATACGGACAATGTGAGAATATGGGGGAGACTATGGTTCAACGTAACTCTCCAAAACATAATGTGTTTTGTGCAGTAACAGAGCGGTCTGTGTACAGACCGTTTTTCTTTGAAGGACAATCCATTACTGGGCAAACCTACCCGAAAATGTTAACCAACTGGTTGATTCCAAAACTAGCTGCTGAAGGTAGTGCTACATTTTTCAGCAGGACGGAGCACCGCAGCAGTGGTCTCTCTCTGCCCGCACATTTCTTAACGCGAACCTACCAAACAGATAGATTGACCGTGCTGGACTACATGACCAGGTGTTTTGCAAATGGCCCCCTCATATCACCAGACCTAACTGTTTGTGACATTTATCTTTTGGGACATTTCAATGACAATGTTTATGTACTTCCATTATCCGCGACCACAGATAAACTGCAGGAACGCATCCCTGAAGTTCCACATGCGATTGCGTGAGATATAGTGCAAAGAATCTAGACCGAGCTTGATTATCGCCTTGATGTTTGCAGAGCAACAGGAGAAACACACACGAGTGTCTATGATATCAACCAATACCACATGAAACGTTATTAGTTTATGCAACTGAAAGCACCAAAATTGTAAGAATATTCATTTAACATTTGCTATAATATATATTTGAAATTAAAGAGCGTTTTTGTAGTCACCCTAATAGACCTCTTTACCTCGCACTTGTTACCTATATTCTGCGCTTCATTAACTCTTGACTTTAAATAGATATTTGAACTTTTATAAAAAAAAATGCATTTCACAAAATTTAATCAATTCTGCATAAAATGCTGCGATAATTAGTTTTATTCTGTAAACCTAACTAAATTTAGTTTAAAGGTGAACAATTCCTAACGGAAAATGAGTGTAAAAAGATAAATTAGAAAGTGAAACAGTATTGTTTTCATAAATAAAACGACCTCTCAGAAATTTGTTAATCTGGAATGGCTTTATATTAATTCGCTCTAAATTGACTACTTTTCAGCAATAGTTCCTGTTGTAAAATGGTTATAAATTATTACAAATCGTAAGCGTATTTATCTAATGATTTTGGCCATTAACAACCTGTATTAATAGGAAACTGAGTTGGTCGACTATAAATATGAAAGTTTAAGAGTAGAAAAAAGATATTCAACTTCTCATTTAGATTAATTAGTTTCCTTGGTAGAAGATGAGAAGAAGTTAATCTAAATATCTCCCGTCTTCCAAATTAGCTCCCCAAAAGATCAGAATTACTGAATCTTTTTCACCTAAAATTGTTCAAATTTACAACAGTATCAAATTATAGGACAATTTCTGGCTAGTTAGGTTGTTAATATAAAGCAAGGTCAACGGTTTTATCGCCCTCTAGATATCTAAATATTTTATCAGAATTTGTTGAAAACTTTCGTCATGAATATTTTGAATATATTAATAGATTCGTGGTTTATTATATTCCACTGCTATTAACGTCGTGTGATTCTTATCTTTCTTATGAAACTTTCGAATATTAGAAAGAATGAAGCTAACTTCATGACTCTTGGTTCTGGACATTCAAATGACTTAGACAGGTACAAATGATCCATTTTCTGTAAAAGGTAGATGATATAAATATGCCTCAAATCGAGAAGTTTGAAATTTCGATACTTTAAATTGCTTTTCGGAGAAAGAATTCGTAGCATCTAATATTATCGTCCATTTTCTCTCTTCGGATAGCTTACTGAGGAGATATTAAACCCCATTCGACCCTTCAAGACACTTTTGGGGAGAAATACAGAATTAAATTGAGGTTGAGAATGTATTGATGAAGAATAGTCAATAATCGATGAGAAAAGGCATTAAATTTATATGATTAATTAGTGAAGATTATTACGTATTAGTGCGACGGGTATTTGATCTCATTTTCGACTAATTCCAAATATTTCAACAACTCCACACTCCCATTCACCTAAAAGGAATAAATTTAGCTTAGGGGATTTTATGGGTGTTGGGGAATGTGAGAGGTAACTATGCGTGATCATTAAATGCATTATGGTATAAAAAACAAGAGATAGCAACTAGTTGATGTAAATGATTACCCAAATCCATTTCCAAATGTGGGGAAAAGGGAATGGTGATAAATAAATGAAATATATAAAAATATCTTTTTCCTACATGACGAATAAGTTAGAGGGTAATGATGTAAAGGTAATTTCGAATGGTTCTAGGTTAACTGCCCAACTGACAAAGGCCCGAGGGTCAACTGCCCGATAAGAACAATTGCCTGAAGGATAAATGCCCGATAGGAACAACTGCGTGATAGAAGATTGCCCGATGTTTTTATAAATATATAAAATATTTAGATATTTTTTGCTATCATTGAAGAACAAAAGTATCCTAGTATAATTTCAGTGAAATAGCCGTTTTCCTCTTATCACATATTGAAAATTACACCCATTTTTTTGAAGTGTGAAAGAAATAGAGAAAGAGTGTGTGTGTCTGTGTGTGTATATATCAGAGTCAGTCAACAAAAACAAAATGTCAGGACAGGTATGTTAATGGATGAACTTTTGTGCATATAAATGTTTTCAGACTTAATGTGAACTGGGAGGAGCCAAAAGTTCATATTAAATGTAATGATGCTATAGAGGAAATATTGAAGAATCTGCATTGATTCAAATATCGAACGAAAAGAAAATGAATTTAAGTCCGGGTTTATTTCTTTTTAATCTAGCGACCCTGTGTTTAATGCAAATGGATATGGTCAAAGGTATTAATATATTAGATGTTCAATCAGAAGATATAAGCAAGTTATACACCCTCCGCATTCCATACCGGGAGCCTTGCACGTCATGGCCATTCCAGATGAATAGCAAAAAAAATGTAAAGATGAAATTTTTTTACCTTGCAATAGTGGACCCAGTGATAACGTATAATTTTGTTTTTTACTCAGAAAAATATGCAACTCTTGCAATCCTCCAGTGATTGTTTTTTTTTATGGTATATTGAAAGTAGTGGTATAATTATTTTACCAACTCTACTCTATTCACTGTTTAATCTCTAATGGAAAGATTCCTTATGTCTTTGAATTATTGCCAAATAAATATCAAGCTAACTATGAAGAACTTGTCTGACAACTTCGAGCTATTAACTCTAGGCTCAACCCAGCTATTATTCTGATCGATTATATTTATGAACAAGCTGCCAAGAATGCAATTACAGAAATTTTCCAAATGCAATTATCAAAGGGCTATTTCTTTATCCCTCTCATGCATTTTAAAGGAAGATGCATTCAGAAGGATTACAATCAAGATATCACAGCGATGCTGAATTTGCTCTAAGTATTCAAATGATCCCAGCCTTCGCCTTTTGGCTTGCAGACAGATCGTAGAAGCATTTGAGCAATTACAAAAAAACTTGTGTCATGAAGCAGTCCAATCATTGATTACTTTGAAGATGTTTATATCGGTAGAATACGACGGCGTAACAGAGGCAACCCACTCTTTCCTTTTCTATGTGGGACATGTATGACCGCGTATGAAATGATTTGTCACCAACAATTAATTCCTTGGCGAGATGATATAACCATTTACAGGCGAATATAACTTCAAGTCATCCGAATATCTGGCGTTTTCTTCAGGTATTGAAGACGGAAAAGCACTTCACGACAACATCATCAATCAAATGCTGGCAAGACAAGAGCATTCACCCATTAAGAAAAAAAGATATAAAAATTTAACAAAAAGAATTGTAAATATTGTGCATGATTATCAAAATCGTGAAGCGATGGATTTTTTAAAAGGAATAGCTCAAAAATTAATGTTTTAGTTTTTTTTAACTATTTTCCAAATTACATGATTTTTCGTGGTATTGATAAAGTATCTGTAAATAATGTTAAAAATTTAAGTGTACTCTATTTTTTTTAGAAAATTTAATTTATTTTATGATATTTGTTAAAATTTTACTTGTTTCCACAAATAAAACATTTATATTTGGTACTTTTATTTTAGCTTTTGAAAGAATTTTGGGGGATTATCGTATGCTATGGCACTAGTGGTAGGTCAAAATGTCGAAAGAACAAAAAGTCTGATCCATTTGTCTCTCTTCTTAAAAATTTAATATTGAGTGAAATCTTATATATATATATATATATATATATATATATATATATATATATATATATATATATATAAGATTTCACTCATTATATATATACGTTTCTTCTGGGAGCAATAAGCTTCATTTTAAATGATGTCTAAATTACTGTAAACACGAAGAATCCAGGTAAAAAGTCACAGGAAAAAAAGTTAATGATAATTAACTTGTCAATCAAGTCAAAAAGTCAGATAATAAATAAGTCACATTGACGCATAGCTATGTACAGTAAACACACACATACGTATGAATAATGAGTTAGAGAGAGAAAATTATAGTCTGAACGTAGATTTGTAATAAAATGTTAATTTTGTGTTTGATTTTAGGATCATGTAGAGAATCTCTCCTCTCCCTAGGGAAAATAAAATACAATACCCACAACATTTCTAATACAAAAATAGCAGCCTGCTCAGGGGTGTGAAAATATTACAGGTAGGCCTATATATCTGATTTAAGAATACACATGACTGCACAAGTTGATAATCCTAAAACTAAAATTCGTAGCGAGAAATGAAGCCCCTCTCTTAAAAAAATAGCTATTCTAAAGATAACTTTAATCCGGATCAGATGCAAATGACCAGCAGATCGAATGATATTAAAATATATCTTAATATTCTTCATATATATACAAAAATAGGGCATTTTTTCGTCGGTCTGTTATCCCTATCGGTCATTTATCCGTTCGGCAATTGTCCTTATCATGCAGTTTTCCATCGGGCCCTTGTCAGTCGGGCACTTGGCCGTCGGACTTTTGTTAGTCGGGCAGTTGTCCGGATAGCTATACCATTAAGAACATAAAAAAGATTAGGACATTAGTTACTTATAAAAATAATTGCCAAAGTCAAGTCTAGATCTCTTATATATATATATATATATATATATATATATATATATATATATATATATATATATATATATATAAATATGTGTGTGTGTGTGTGTGTGTGTGTAAAGCAGGTTGGGCAATATATTTTCATCGTAGCATGTTTTGTTAAAAGCGACGGCTAATTTCGCATTTGTGTCTCTCTTTTCACATCTTTCAATTTTAT
Organism: Ceratothoa steindachneri; assembly: GCA_963969495.1. Taxonomy (NCBI): domain Eukaryota; kingdom Metazoa; phylum Arthropoda; class Malacostraca; order Isopoda; family Cymothoidae; genus Ceratothoa; species Ceratothoa steindachneri. The sequence goes on from OZ018319.1 coordinate 133,695,139, forward strand.
GTATATTTATTTGCCTTTACGTCTAGGTTGATGCAGTAGATAAGTTCTCCGAAATTCATTAAAACTCAGATTTTAAGGTTAATGTGAGAATGGGAGAAGAATCCTTTAGGAAAACACCATATTTCTCTGACGCGTTTCGATACCTCCGTATCATCTTCTGAGTTAAAATATAAATACGAATAAAAAGTGAAGAGCATTGGTTTATATAGCAATCAATGGATGAACACCCTTATATCCAAACAAATACAGACTTCAGCAAGTTTAAACGTAATGACAAACTTGTGAGCATGTTATTCAAGATCGAAATAGGGTAGGTTAAGGAAGAAAGGTCAATTTCGCGGTCACGTCCAAAGAGGTGATGGGCCTTCAAAAGGAAGAAGGATAGGTTAAGCATCCCTCATATTTCTGCTCCTATTTCTCCTGCTTGTAAGTAAGTGAATATAAAAAATAAGATTCCGCAGGTATCGCAACAAATCTCTATGGTAACTAACCATCGAATTCCCTCAACCGAAGTACAAACCTGTATTACATCCAACATCATCGCCATCAGACATAGACATCACTAACCTTTATCAAAGAGGAACCTACATTCATATAACTGAGGCAACAACTCAACTTAACCGTACGCTCAACATTTAGATCGCGCAACTCCCAATCTCAATCACATCAATTTCAGTAAGAGGCACAACTTCAACCATTTTTATGTTACAAACACAGATATGATCGCAGCCCCTCTCTAGCTGACGTGCTAGATCTGTAAATTGTGTGCGCACTTCATCTCTCATCAATTTCTCGTACTTCATTCATTAGCACTCAATAGTGCTACGGCAACAAGCCACGTAATTCATTCAGCATTCACATAGTTCTTTGGCTACATGCCAGTAACACATTAGTACTCATACAGTTTTACCTACATTAACATGCCTCTCAACTAAAATAAATCACATGTGAAATGGCCACAAGCTTTGCAAGTCACTCACCCAGCGAACGAACTAGGACAGGAGTCGGCAAACCACGGCACGCGAGGCCTCTATCCTTGGCTTATGAAAAGACTTTTCCTCTCTTTTAAGCATGGAGATGATCACATTAATATATATATATATATATATATATATATATATATATATATATATATATATATATATATATATATAAGAGAAAATAAGAATTGGACGCGAATGAGCAAATGAGACAAGAAACCGGAGTTTTTTTAAAGGCAAGAGAGAGGGACATTAGAAGAATCCAGAATCAAAGGGAGCAGAGGGCGGCATACTGAAGGCGATCCTTTACCGAGAAGACAGAAATAACGCCAGGGGAAAAATGTTTTGAATTCCTGGCCGGGACACGAACCTGGGTCTGCTGATTGCTGGTCAGATGCTTTACCGCTAAGCTACCAGGCACAGTAACTATATTTCGCCCTAAGCGTTACCCCATCAAACCCAGTATCTCCCTAAGCTAGGCCCGGCACAGCTAGGCTATTCTATTTTAGGCTAGGCTATCCTATATTTGGCTAGGCTTGGCTATATTAGGCTAAAACAGGGTAGGTTATACTATGCTATGCTTGGCCATGATATGCTATGCTATACTATATAAGTTTAGACTAAGCTTTTTTTAGGCTACACTTGGCTATGCTATGTTAGACAATACTACGCTATGCTAGGCTGGGTGTTTTCTACTATGCTATGCTAAAGTATGTGGATATACCAGGCTCCTTCATGGTTACTTCGGGAATTATTTTAAAGTTTGAAGGTCGTAAGGTCATATATCAGAATAAGTGAGGGCACGCGACTTTTTGGTGAGCAGATCTTGTTTACACAATAAATATTCACTCATTATAATTCCTGACCACAGTCATAGCATCACTTTAGGAAGCATGAATTTCTGCCATTCGTGTTAATCTTGTGTTCTATCCACCGAGGAAAGACTTTTATCTTACCTAAAGTTCACCTAATCTTCTCCCCAAGCAGTCCTGGGTAGAAGGAAACACAACTCACATCACGTCAGGAAAGACGTCCTCATTCCGTCTGCATTCAAATTCACTTCTCCCACCGCACACTGATTTATACTTACCGACTCAAGACGATTTTCCTTACCAAACATTAAGTGCAAAATAAAGTTATTCTATTAAATTGTTCATAAATCCAAATACGAATTTATTTGGTGAAGACCCTCATAAACGAACTCGAATCCCAAATTCGGATTCATTGGCAAAAAAAGAAATATTTGTTCCTAGGAACTGTTGACCCCCGCCCTCATCAAAGAGTACAATCTTCTCTTACTACAACCCCCTTAATCTTCTCTCTCTTATATATATATATATATATATATATATATATATATATATATATATATATATATATATATATATATATATATATATATATATATATATATATATTTATATATATAGGTTAAGGACAAATCCCCAAATGAGACATGTAAAACTTCTCATTTAATTAAATACAACATTTGGAGTACCTTACCGATCTTCTGGTCTATAAGATAAATTTAGAACAAGTTTAAAAATACGAAAATTATAATGCACACAAGGATTAGAAATAAATTATTTAGTTAATTGAAATTTTGACAAATCGTTTGAAAACTATTGAAACTTTAGATATGGATCAATTATGGATACTTTAAATATGGATAAATATAACACTAGTTGATGAATTATTGGTTGACACAGATATTAGTCACTTAATGAAGTAGAAATAGTAATAAATTATTGAATTAATTGAAAATGTGAAAAAAATCATTTGAAAACTGTTGACACTAAATATAGATCCTTTAAATATAGATAAATATAAAATACTAATTGGAGCAATTGATTGGTACACACAAAAAATTAATTAGTCACCTTTAGTGGACGGAAAAAGCGGAAAGACTGAGGAAAGATTATATAAGGAACCAATTAAAGATTGTTAGGTTGTGAAAAAACTTTGAGACATTTATGAAATGAGAAGGAAAAAAGCAGTTCAATCAGAATTTAAACTGGGATTTAGTTGTTATATAAATAATGATTCGACAATGCGGAGGGAAGTGGAGTCCTTTGCATGTCCTATAATTTGAAAGTTTATATATTTATATATATATTCACTTGACTTTTATTGAGTTCCCGTTTATGCTAACATGTTATCAAGGCAAAGAGAAGTCTTAGAGATGGCTTACAAAATTTCTTCACATTTGTCTTATAGATGAAATAAAATTAATCAAAATATCGCTAAGGAGAGATGCTCTAATACTAACGGGAAATTAAAGTGCATGGAAGTGGAATTCCAATACGCTTTAATTGTTTAATCTTGGGAAGCCACAAAAATGTGTCGTATCTTCAGTACAAAGTAATTCTGCGATCTTTCCAATTGGTGTAAACGTTATGTACTATTGTTGTAAAATGCATTCCGTCGTTGTTGTTGATGTTGCGATTAAGGATTCAGCGCCTTTATTCTAGGAATGATCGAATTCAAAGTAAAGGTCATGAATCGAGTAAAGCTTTGCAAAAGGAAGTTCTATTGTGCTGCCTTCCATCACGTATTCATTTCAACTTCCCAAAGCTCAATGTCCATCACTATAGTTATTCACTAATAAGTCTGACTAGTAATCGCTTTTTAGTTCCAACTCCGTAAAAAGAATTGCTTTCAAAGTTTTATATATCAATTTAGAAAATAACCTAAAGGAAATATTTAGGGCGATGAAAATAAAGTTTATATATAATGTGTTAGGATATACATAAAATTTGAATTTTTTCCCTCATGGGTTCCAAGCAATGCTCATTGTGTGGATTGTCAGCGATTTAGATTTATTTTCTTAAAGGTTTTCGTCCATCAATTTGAAAAGCTTTTGAGGCGAACTCGTTCCGCTTTCCGCTTTTCCGAGGCAGAATTATTTTTCGTTTAACTTCCCTTTTTTTCTGATCTCTCAGCTCATCCATTTGTTCTACAGGCTAATTTTTTTCACATTTATTTTTAGTTATAATTGATTTACTTGTTAACCGAATTAAATATTCAGTGATATCTGTTCATATAAGTTGCGATTTGCATGAGTCATATATATTTCTAGGAGGCCTGAGCAAAAGCTAATGTCAAAAGTTCCGTCGTTCTATATTCAGGCCACTCATGAATTGAAATGTAATTTGTGGCGAATGTAGGTCCTCTAATTTCGATGAATAACATAATTTTCATTAATTTAAACTTCTCTTCAGTTTTCTACTAGAGAAGGGTTCAAACTCATTTGTTTAAAGTTGAAGTTTTGATAGACTTTAGATTTTATATTCACAAACGCACTATGACTCTTGGACGGATGATTATATAGAAAGTGGAGGTGAAATATTTATTGAGTTAGATTAAGTTTAAAAAGGGGCATATAGTACATTTATAGTACATTTATAAGTAGAATGCTTGGTTTACAAAGCCCATTCGGAGAATTTCTTAATTATAAATTTTTAAAAAATATCGCTATATTATTATATGCATCCATACAAGCTATGTATTTAGGATTCAAGGAAAATTTGAAATCCCTCAAAGTTTATCTAAAATTTATAATGCCCTACAAACTCGTATATTCAACAAATTTTCTTTGTTTTTAAATTTTATTAAAGTACAGACCAAATTATTACTCCAAAATATTATTTTCTCTTAAATATTTCATGTCATTTCGTAATTATCTTTACGCGCCACCTCTTATGCACCGGGGTTGAGCTTCTTCCACACCAAGTCAATTAATCTATTAAACGAACCCATGAGTCCCACAAAGAAGAATTTCCTTGTAATTTACCTTGTAAAGTGGCTCTCCTGTAGTGTGTATTTATTACAAATATTATTTGTTCTAGTCATTTACTAATCCATACGTGCTATTGGTATAGTGATGGGCAAGTTAAATTCATTTCTATATTTATTACTAAATAATTAATACTATGCAGAGGAGCTGAAATTTTCACTATATTTATCTTTCCTTTACGACAAAACCAATGAATTTTCGAAAGTTTCAGAAATAGAAAGAAAAAGGTCAAGAAAAGAACTCTTTTAAAAAAAGAATGAATAAAAACAAAGAAACAATTTGAATAAGATAATCAACCTTTGAGCAAGATATGACAAGGCGTAGTAATATTTTAATTATTAATAGAATTTTTCGAAAGAAATTACGTAATGTGAAGGAGTATAACATAAGTGGGAGAAGGAAATCTAGAATTTGGGGGAGCACCTTATTAATTATAATCCTTTTGAACATAATCCACTCAAGAAAAATTGTTTTCCTTCTAACTTTTGGTCGAACATATGGTAGTCATCAGCCGAACAAATGAATTACTTCTCAGCACGAACCATCATCAGAATCGCATTTTGCTCTTGTCTCCATCTAAATTATGCATCAAATTTATGTAAGCAACTTCTGACCCTTATGTTTACTATTTACAGGAACGAAATCATATACTAATCTATTAGAAAAACACGCAAAAATGCGAAGACCTCATGCGAGCAACTTATGCACCAATTTCCTTACAATTTATCTGATTTTCTCAGAGAAACTTTCGTTCTTCGGCCCTCAAATGGGAATTTCCTTCATTTGTCAATAGCGCAAGCGCACAACAAATAATGTTTTTGTTCAAAAAGACCATAAACTTTAAAGACTTCCATGCTGCTTCTATAGAAACAATAAGGTCTCTCGATTGGAACGGAAACATTTGATAGAAATCTCTAGACGAAATGACGTAATCTCCAGTTTGTATTTTATAAAGTAAAAAATCTTCATTTCTTTAATTTTTATATAAAATAGCAGCGTTTGATAAAAGACGTAAGCAAATTGCTGATGGAGGAAGAGGATGCAATAAAGTCAGTCAAATAATGATAAAAGATGAGCAGTAATTAAAAAAAGCCCGATAATTCTAAGTGTCTGGTAGGAGCTTTGCAACTTACTCCCTTGGAAAGTGGCGAAAAAAAGGTCAGAAACTAAGATTTTGAGAAGGTAGATTACAGGTTCTCTCTCCAATCACGAAGACCCCTGGAAAAGTATGTAAAAAAATAATAAAATTTCGAAACGGCCTAAAATAAATCAGTTTATTATATTATTTTATAAAATTATTTAAATCAAAGTATGAAGTTTAGAAAAGATAATCCTGAACAATATCTTGTTTTTAGTAAATTTAGTTTCTTTACCAATTTACACATCTTAATTATGAGAGATGACTGATTTTGAAGTAGTGAAAATATTTTTTTTAAAAAGCCATATCACTTGTATTATTTTATTGCATTCGTTATGGGTTGTTAGACCATAGAACAATCTCTAAATCTCACAGAAATCTATGGGAAATCTGATATAGCTAATTGAGGACTCGCGTCACTGATTGTATAGGTATGTTTCTGCCATTGATGCGACCACAACTGCCCCTGTACACAAAGAAGATCAGTTTTGCTTGATCTATCATGGGGTAATGTTTGCTGCTTTGATACCTAATTGCATTACTTTGCCATGATAAGAAATAGCATTTTGATATTTCTGGTGTTGGAAATATTAAAATTGTAATTATTTTGGTATTTCTATTTTTAGACTAGCTGTCCTTGGATGTTTACTCACCTTTGATATCTATACTATATTATGGCTTTTCAGTTTATAAATTTAGATAGTTAAGACTACTACAATACAACGACCATAGGCAGACAAAAGACAAAACTTCATCCGGTCTTTAGTGTTTCGATGCCTATGATGCAAATTTTTGATATATATATATGTATATATATATATAAATATATATATATATATATATATATATATATATATATATATATATATATATATATATATATATATTAATATATATATATGCTTTATCAAGACAAACGCTTAGGACCTCGTATATCAAATTGAAGTTGCCCATCACCATTGGATCAGTGGTTATTTGATTGCCGACGTATTATGTTATTCGTAATTCCTTTCATTTGGGAAAAACAAACCAAACACCGCAATGACTTACTTATGCATTATCGACAATTCTTAGTCTAATAAGAGTAAATATAAAAGTAATGATGTTGTGTATCCGAGCCTTACATCATCAATGCCTCTCTTACTACAGTGGGAAACCTTACAAATTACCACTTTTTATTCTTTAAACATGATATAAGACTGATAATTCATCTAAACTTAGTAAGCTTGGAAGTTAGTGATATGATATTAGGCAAAACAGTGATGAATTCTTTTGCATACGAGGGGCGGTCAATAAGTTTTGTAATTCGAAAATAGGGAAAAGTGTTTTATTATTTTTCAATAAAACTACCCTCGACTTCAATTCACTTGCACCACTTGTCCCTGAGGCTTTGAATTCCCGATTGCTGTTCAATCCACTCATGGACGGCAAGCTGGACATCTTTATCGTCCCAAAACTGGCGTCCACGCAGTGCAACCTTGAGCTGGTGGAATAAAAAGTAGTCGTTAGGGGCCAGATCTGGACTGTAGGGAAAATGGTTGAGCTCCTCGAACCACACTCGCGCATGGCAGCTTGTGCAACTCTGGCCTTGTGAACTTTGACGACGTTAAAGTCGATCATGGGGCAAAATTGTCGAGGATGATGTTGATAACACTTCCATGTGATATTCCTGGACGGGGGTCATCTTCAAGTGACTCACGACCATGGCAGAACTCCCGATTCCAGCGAGCAATGGTCGCATAGGAAGGGGCTGTGTTGATGTACACTGCAACCATGCGTACATGGATCTCTTTTGCATTCTTGCCTTCCTTAGTTAAAAGTTTGATCACTGCGCGGTGCTTAACCTTCTCCATTGTTGAAAAATTTGTGACTGGCGATCTGCGATCAGCTACTGCTTCTTAAATAAACGAGGCAGGAGCGTGCGGCTGCAAGTCCTGACTTGTCATAACTTGTCCTAACACCCCCACAAACAGCCATCTCCCCTCCTCTGTTTTGCCCTACCGATTCGCAAAACTTATTGTAGGCCCCTCGTAAGTGCGATTTAAATGCATGTGTCTTAGGACTGAAGTATTTAATTGATTCATTTAGGTTGTAATAAGAGTTTGTTTAAGAGAAATGTTATGAAAGCTTAAAGGATAGTTTGACACTTGAATGGAGCAGACTCAACAAATCCCTCACAATTTCCCAAGTACATAAATTAGATAAATGAATCAAATATTTAAACATTACGAAGAAGAAAAATAGAGGTTTAGGTATCTCGTCTCATTGAATGTAATTTGCTAGTCATGTTGCAAGAATTCTACAAACATGTAAAGATAGTAACATTTACTTCAATTTTTAAAGTTTTGGAATGAAATATGCTGTTTTACTGCTTTTGGGGGGAAATGGACATTGTGCACATTCCGACTGAATGGTGTTTATTTATTGACAGCTGTAATTCTTATCAATGTAAAAGAAAAGCAATCAATTCCTGCACGACACTCAGTGCACAAAAGGGAGCATTATTTTGAAGATGATCATTTACTCAAGGCAGCTTAGTTGCTTGCATTGGATATAACCTCTTGCTTTGTATGGATGCATAGCCTCGCTTAATTTGCCTCCTGTAGAAAATATGAGGCGAGATATAGCTGATGTAAACGCATATTCCGAGTTTATCTGTCTATTGGATAGTAGAGCAGAGAAGAAACACTAGCAGAGAAGAGAGTAGCTTGTGAGTAGTGAATTAACTCCTGAGTAATGTTAGTAGCAATGCTAATGATCTTGTTCAAAAAGTGAAGATATTGTTATAATCACTTCAAATATATGTTAAGCTTGTTAAACATTTTTTCGATAAATTAAGTTCAGGAAGGGAAGCCCTTAAACATGTCCGTACGTTAACTAATTTTGCTTAGGCCAAAGTCTCAAAGATAGTATCTTCATTAGGCTACAAATGAGACAAATTATGACATTGAAAAGATTTAGAAAGCAAAATGTCATTTGTGTAAATAATGCACGTTAAGCATTAGATATAATATTATAATGATTCCTGAGAAAAAGCCATTCGGAGAATTGAATCAGCTTGTTTAACATTTTATTTTACTTTATATACAACTTGTCTAAATGATGAACAACAATTTGGATGCGTGTGCTGAAGAGCGTGGTGAATGGTTTTCTCGAGACATTCAATCTAAGAAGAAGAGATATCAGTGAAAATGAAATGATGCTATACTATGATACTAGGTATGAAGTTTCATTCAGTGTGGCCATTTATTTTTACCGTTATTAATTATTGCCCGATTTCATTACCAGAAAGTCTAGTAAAGTAATTTGTTGTACCCTCATGATTTTTGCTTTCATTGCAAGATAATAGTTTGTTGTTATTTATTTTATTTGAAATATGCGATATATAAATCTGTAATCTTATGATTAAATTTTGTAAACTCTTTTAGATTGTAAAATATTGTATATTTAATTTTGTAGGACTTTTAATTCCTCTTTGCTTCATCTAATGCATAATTCATTTGGTGTCTTCAGCTTAAATTGGCCTTCGAGCAATATGGCATTACAGCTATGTTACTCAGTGAAAGTTTACCCATTTCTCCAAAACCATAGCCATTTAATTTAAAACATTCATTTATAAAAGAAGAGAAATAAAAAAAAAATATATATATGCTAATCATAATACTTATAGCAAAAACGCCCAGAAGACAGATAGAGATACTAAAATACATGAAAGGATTGCTTACAGAGTAAGAATGGCTGATCCTAATAGTAGATGATTCCTATTTAGGGGGAAGATAATGGTTCGGGTGGCCTGGTTGACCGGAACTTCTATTAAAAGAGATTGAAATTTAAGATTGAATCAATTAAAACCGTCTCACCTGCTTGTTACTTGAGCCACTCTTTTGGGATATGGTGAAATTCTTTATTTTTCCATTTCACAAAATGATTACTGGAAATCATGTTTAAATAAAGAATTAGACACGTTGGTTGCCTGTGCGTACAGAATATTTTTTTGTAAGCTATCTGAGATAGGTTACGTCCATTTGTCCCATCTACATTTCATAACAATTTTATAGGTTATTTAAAGTTAGGAGAGCAGGTATATTGAATAATTGTTCATTTTTACAGAATTTGGGAAGCCTTAGACTACTTTAAGCTTCGAATTTTTCAAAGGACTATTAATTCGTTTAAAGGTGTGGGTGCAAGGAAACAATTAGGTCGAATTAACTTTGTTCGTTGTAGAAAGGTAAAGTTTCACTTTTCTCATTGCTAAGCTAATGTATGGAAAGGAAATTAGAACAGAATGTAGAGTTCTTTCTACAAAATTGAACCATTCAATTTAGCTTGAATTTGTTTATTAATGTTATTTCACTATTATAGTGCAAAATTAACATGAATTGGAAAGAGCCATTCAACTACGAACCTTTTCCCAGTAAAAATTAGTGTAGGTAATTGTAGAAAAATGTTACCATTGTCTCGGTCTTCTGTCATTGTTATATGAAAAGTCGACCTAAATTAAATGTCAACTCTTCACTATATAAGTAAGCATAATCAATATTAATCGAGTGGAAACAAAGTTCTCTCACAACTTTTTTAACATTGGTTTACAGGGCAACAATGCAACAAACGAAATATATCAATGAACAATGTAATGTGATTTTCGAGCACCTTCTTCCAACGAAGCGATATATCATGAATGCCTTTATTGTAAAATGCAACTGGTTTACTAATAAAGAAGCCTTCAACTTCAGCTTTCAGTTCACCATCATTTTCGAACGTTTTGCCAGGTCTAGTGAGTAAGATAGGTGAGGGAGAATTTCCCACCCCGGCTCCAGGAGTTTTTTATGGTTATAATTGGCAATGTGTGGTTTGCCGCTATCCTGAAAAAATATGACATCAGTCAATTTTGGTCATTTATGCGCAATTCCATCTGCCACCTGTTGCAGTTTATCCCTGTTTAATTGAACGTAGATATACTGATTGCGTTCTAACATTTCCCAGTAAATCCCTCCCTTCTTATTCGACCAGACACAAACCATAACCTACATTTGATGTCGTTCGCCGTTTCCTTGAAATTGTTCAGGTGCACCTTTGTCTGTCCTGCGTTTTTGTGTGCCATGTTCGAGTGTAGAGACTATATCTTAGCCAATCAAATCGACGTTTCGTAGACGTTTACGTGATATCCATACGTCCTGTTTGCTGACTTTGCCGATTTCAACTAAATGATAGAAAATGGCAGTAGGGCTGATGCTAAACTTTTCAGCTAGATCGAGTGTGATCATAATTGGATCAGCTTTGACACACGCACACAAACAGTAATTGTTAATAAGTTAGGGGCGACCACTTTTGACTGATCTTTAAGATCAAATTGGTCAAGCTGAAACTTCTTAACCCAATCGTAGGCTGTGCTATGACGTATTGTGTCTTGTAGAATGCTTAGTTAATCGATGTTTCGATTGGAAGCATTTATACTGCACTTGTAAAAGTGGTAGTGGTTGTTTACGAGAATGAATAATTTGATTGGTAATTTTTCAAACTTTAAATACAGTTGCGCGCATATCTATTGGCAACACATCTCAAATCTGGTAATTTACGAATTTGTATACATTACTAGTTCGATATGTATATATTTATATTATAGATAATTATATTAGCCTTAAAGTAATATATTATAATATATAAATGATAATAAAACAAATAATTAACATTGAACATGGCGTTTATTAGAAAAATCCCAGAAGCAAAAGTATTGACAACATTCATAAATATTACATATATTATTGGCAACTATAAATTAAACTTATTATGATCTCCTTTAGCAGCAATCACAGCAATCACAGCAATCAGACGTTTCTTGTAGGTATGAACAAGTTTTAGTATGAGTTTTACTCCACTCTTCCACTGCAAAAGCTTTCAACACTGCGATGCTGCTTGGTGACCTATTATGAACACGTGACTTCAGTCCTTTCCATAAATTTTCAATCGAATTCAAATTTGGTCTTTGAGAATGCCATTTCATCACATCCAAGCGTTGATTGATGGCAAAATATTGCTGCGTTAATTTGCTCGTCTGCTTGGGATGATTATCCTTTTGGAAGACGAACCCTCTGCCAAGACTAAGCTTCTTCGCCGATTGTTTCAAATGTTAATCCAAATTTGCTGATATCCCTGGGAATTTATATTGCCTTCTATCACATAAATTGACCAGTACCTGCAGTAGCAAATCACTCCTACAAAATAATGGAATCACCTCCGTGTTTCATAGTAGGTATGATGTTCTTTTCCAGCAGAGATTTTCTAGATTTTCTCCAATATTATGCTGGTCGTTTATACCAAACAGCTCGAGCTTAGTCTCGTCTGACCATAATATTTTTACTAAGTTCTGCTTCAGTGTCATCAAGATGTTCTCTGGTAAACTCTAAATGTCTCTTTTTGTGAACCGTCTTCAATAGTGGTTTCTTCTATGGTACACATACATGGAAACCCTCACGGCTGAGGTAACGTCCCACTGTTGACATATCGACAATTGTTCCACTGCTAGAAAGATTTGCTTTCAATTCCTTGGAAGTTACTTTTGAATTATTGTTGACGTTTCAAATACACCAACGTACATTCTTCTCAGTTAATTTCATTGGTCGCCCTTTCCGCACACAATTAACAGTAGTCAGTCACATAAGCCCTAAATTTTACAATAATATTCGTTACAGATAAAATTGAGATATTTAAACTTGCCGAAATTTTTTTCTATCCATTTCCTTGGTTTTGCAGCTCAATTATATGTTTCGGAAGTTTTTAAAATGTTGCTATTTCAAAATTATTGTAGAGATGATTCTTTAACCGTGTCTTATGCCATAATGAACATCCCAAAAGGTTAGCCGTGCAATTAACCTGCTGTCTTGGATTAGTCTAGACATAGAACTCTTTAACACTCGACTGGCCACTGCGCCATGTTTGAATATCGCCAGTGCATAGCGGCCCCAATGAATTCAAACGCGTCGCCGGCTGCAGGAAACGCCAGTTTGAGTTAATCAGAAAGTGCAGCCACAAGTCACGCGCGCCTGTCCTTGTAAGCTATCGTAAGTTTACATTATTTTTATATATTTGTACCCCAAACTGCATCCTTTTTATCTAATATTAATGAAGTTTTAAGAGGTCGGTGCCTTGTTCCTTGTGTTTTTTTGGCAAAATTGTTTTGAAGCTTTTAAGGACGAGACTTTTTTAGGACTTTGCACCACAACAATTTATGTGTGGGCGGGGTTAGGTGAACTACTATTGTTGCTAATAATAGTAGAATTAGCTAGTAAATAGTCATAGTAGTATTAATATCGATAATATCACAATTTTACGCTACCTTAGTAAGAATTGATAAGTAACAGAATATTTCATATTTTTTAGCACTCGTCAATAATAATAATATCAATATTATAATTGTTATTATTATTATAATTATTATTTTCAGTATTATTATCATTATTATTGCTATGACTTATGATAATGAATACGATATATTTTTTGTTATTTTACTACCCTTGTGTTCACGCAGATATGGTCAACTCAGCATAGTTAAATGTGCTGTCGTCAATTGCCGATCCGGGTATAGACCCACGAAAGGCAAGAGATCTGTAAGAAGTTTATCTCTGCGCTAAAACGCAGTGATACTGCCTAGAACCGAGACGATGGGTTACTTGGCACACAAGATCCTGCGTAATCACAGGTGCTGGTCTTGCCAAGAAATCTTCATCGACAGTAAGGTCTCAAAAAACTTACCAGTATCACCGAACAATTGGAGAAGGTCATTGAGGAAGAAGATGACCAGCTGGCTACATTGAGCTGTGCTAGTAGTCACGGCTTCTTGAAAATATTTTACCACAAAATGGCGGCCAGTCTGTTTAATGTCTTTCCATCTAACTACAGCAAAAAGAGAAACTGTAAAGTGCATTCTAATCGCAAAATTGATTCAGATGAAGTTCGCAACAAGAGCACTGATGATAAACTAAAGCTGAATCGCTTAAAAAAATAGGTACACTTTGTAGAACGTTAGCATTGTTTTAATATTAATTTTGTGTTTATTTAGATATAGGAAAATTACATAAGTGTTACCAAGATTCAATACTTGGGTACTTAAATATGACAGTAAATTTGTTTGTCGTGACCCAAACTTTGACAAAATGACACTTGTTAGTGTTGTAAGTCGGTATGATTTGTATTGTTCATTGTACTAATATTTAGTGTTCATTCATGATCTGAGAATCAATAAAAACATGTGTTTCCAATAGAAATGCGTGTAAGTGCATCATATAGGGTGTCTGACTAATTGTTATGTAGTGGTCTATGCTTTCATGAGTCTCGATTGAAGTGTATAGAGACTTAACCTAACAAGGGTCTAGGTCACTGCACTTACATTGGAGGCCTAAGAAAGACTAAGACACGACACATTAACTAGTCGACCGCCCGGTATAAATCTAAAAAAATAAGCTTTTAAATAAATCTTAAATTATGAATCTATACATAAATAAACTTTTAATAAGGTTGTGCGTGAACTTTGTTTGCAACCTAATATTTAACTTTTTATTTATCTTTATACACCTTTAACTTAAACTTGTAGTTCGAACCTATAAATATTTTCGTCATTTGACTACCGAGAACTTTAGAATACTGAGTAAAGAGCAGATCTGCGTGTAAAAAATCATCCCTCCCCAGGAATGTTTTCTACGATAGACTAGAAACACTTATTTTGACGACTATAAATTGGTTTAGAATATTTGCGGAAAAATATTTTAAAATTCGAATAGTAGATTAACTTAAAATATAATGTTGATCAAGGAGTCTGATTTCTCTTTTTCTTATTAACGATGTCTTTAATCTTATATAAGCCACAAAGCGTTTTGATATTAATCTTCTCAAGATCGTCGTCGTGTGTACTTTACTGCCTCAAACATTCAGATTTCAATTTAAGACCTGGATCTCGACTCAAGTGAAAACCAGGGCTGAATTCTCTATCTAGAATACATCTGTTTTTCGAAAGCATATACATACATGTGGTGAATAAAATAATTGAAACATATATTTGAGACCCTATAATTAGCATAATTTGGACATTATAAGAATCCACATTATCACTTTATCTTAATTATATCTATTTCCTAAATCATGCTCTTTGGGACAGTGAATGCCTTTTATAGTCGATCCTCAATACAATGAGTCACATTTGATAAATAATGCAAAAGCGGCAATAAGTGGAATTCGTTAAAATTCATTCCTACATACAGTTCTCTCTCTTATGATTTTAATCTTCCTTCAAACCAATCAAATGTCAATTTTGACAATTAAAATACCAAAGAATCCCCAATTTTTAAAAAACAGTAAGTGATGGAGACCAACACATGAAACAAATTGCAACAGCTCAAGTAAACAATATAAATGCGGTAGATCTTTGTTTATTTTTATGAAGTAGAAATGGTTTACCACGATCCTTCATTCTATTTTTATTTTTATTTTTGAAATGTAAGATTCTGGACGTGTAATAGTTGCGAGCTTTAATATTATAACGTGATTAGTTTGTGATAAAACATCGAGGTTAAAACATTCGGTAATCCTAAAATATAAATATTTAACTGAAAGAATGCGATTGATAAATGTCGTGGATTTATTTTGCGTTTTAAAGACACGTTGTTTGCACGGAGTCAAAATATTTCCCGTTAATGAGCATTATTTTGGCAGGTAAATATAAAGTGCGATTGGAAGTGTAAGTGATCGTTAGGTTTCATATTTTTTAAATCTATTTAATTTGATATATTTTTATTTACACACGATTATCGCCCTTTGCTGCGATATCCCTTCAAAATATTTGTTTCTTAATTTTCTATCTTCACCTTAACTTAACATTTCTCTTTCAGACACATATTACAAATAGAGGAAACAAAATTATATACAAATATATCCGATCAATTAATGCTTAGTTTTGTTTCCCCAATATTACAAAACAATTTACTTTAATTAGAAATGAATATAATCATTAGAACACCTTAAAGTATTTTAAATTCACTTCATTATTGAAAATTGTTTGTTTCTTCATAATATAGAAATAATAGGTGATTCAGCGAGACAACGGCAGTCTGATATATAAATATGTTAACATATAAACACCACACAGAGGAGATAGTAAAACACATTTTGCATATCCCGTAGAATAAAATACTGGGATAATAAATTACTTACAGTAATAATAATTGAAGAATTGACAAAATCTCTGTCAACGACGTGACTGGTAATCGCATTCATCATGACTGTTGTCGCTATTATAAACCATAAAGTTGAATTCTGTTCTATTATTTGGAGCATTAAGCGAACAAGATAATATTCATGGTAAAGAAGTTTACACACCCTAATATAGAAAAGAAGTTTTTCTTAATGTTACACTGTGACTAAGAGCGTTATTCTTTGTATCTGCTTAAGATAAAGAGCAAAAAAACTTTGAAAACAATTCATTGTATTCTGTAGATCCTGTATTTTTTCGGGACTATTTGAATTCCCCCAGTCTGCGAAAGCCTTTAGCTGATGTTTACTTTAACGGTCCATTCTATCTCTAATGTTTTTATTGTTTAGCCATTTTTAGTTGTTATTTCTTATTTCTGTTATCTTATAATTTTCTTACGTCTGATTAGACAAAAGAGTGAGGGCTGGTGTCAAACCGGAATAAACTCTCCGATGAGAGGACGTGGAGGAAGTGAGAGAAGAGAGTTTGGATCAAAAGGTTTTGACGGAGAGATAAAACCATAGATAATTCATTTTTGGCTAAATTGCTTTGCCCGACCAAAGTGTTGCAAAGAAACACAACCTCTTCATGGTTAGGCAAGAAAATACACCATCATAAAATGACGTCTGTGACATCATTGAATGAAATATTGCCGAAAAGAATTGCATACTGAATATGGCAGGCTTATGCCATTGTTAGTGTTGAAAAACAGGTATCCTGTCGATAATTAGCATCAACAATGTACTAAATATCATGTTCATTCTTTCAATTTTGAAGTCAGTGATTAAAGAAATGCTACTAATATCCCTAGGCCTATTAAGACTCGTCACAAGTTCCCATTAGTCCGTTATATTATAGGGTTCATTCCCTAAGCCCTACTTATGAAAATAAATGAGGAAACTTCAATTTATTCCGTGCTTATTTTGTCGAAGGCTTCCTCATTTATTCCTTTTTATTTATCATATATAAATTAAGATTATAAATTTCTTTACGAAAACTGACTTAACAGCAATATATGTAAAAGATATCAGACTAATCCTGGTACGTGTTGTTTTAGCTGGGTTCGATAAAAATGTTGTTGATGGAAATACGTAGGGCCATGATGAAATGTAGTTAGAGCGAGCTTTAGGAGAGGGGCAAAAAACACAATCCTGCTTACAGAAGTTTGCTTTAAACGTGTGTAATGAACAAGATTTGCTAAGTTTAGAGCTTTAGAATTCTGTGATAATTTTCATTTATTTTACCGATATCAAGATGTAAAAAGCATCATGGTCACGATACATGGTTACCATTAAGCTAGTGTGGAAGTTGTCTTGAATAAAGCGATATTGCTGACAGTGACGTGAAGATCTTTATAGATACAATCGTTGTGTTCAATTGCGTTTTGTGAGTGTACGTTTAAAGTTGCTGAGTACGTTGACAGGGCCAGCCGAGTTGGGGTGCATGAGGTTCAAAATGTGTTCGGAAGCAATGAAAAGAAGTTTAATTAAGTTAAATGAACTATTCTTAAGAGCAAACCTAACTACCCGCAGTCGGGGCTTTCTGGTGTCCTGTCATGCCATAACAATTCGTAGTCTCGTTTCCTGAGTGACCTGTTTCTAACATGATGAGTCTCCATCAGTACAGCATTATCGATGTTGCTGCAGCAAAGTTCGCTAGAGCCATCTTTATTAATATTTCTAGTAGTATGATAAGTAAATATCAACGAGAAGTTTGGAACGCTAGCATGCATTCACTTCTATGCAAGAGGGATTCTTAAGCTTCTTCCAGAAGAATGCATCCAAAAGCAGTTCATGATTAAGGAAAATGCTATATATGCAATTTTAATTTTCATTTAGAGGTCACTTAACAAACACAAACAAATCCGTAAAAGAGCTGGATGTCTTACAAACTCAAACGCCTGACTATCGACTTTGCTTTGTGTAGAGGGTCAAGTAAAGTGACAAAAACCGGTATAATCCATTGAGAGCAAAGCTATGTTGAGAATAAATCACAAAACGTTGCAAATGTAAAATATAATCAATTACAAAAGCATGGGTGAGGCAAAACGTAGGATAAACGTTGTAAACAACGAGAAAAGGGTTAAAAAAGTATATAACAGAGAAAGAAAAAATGTATTATAAGCCTTAATTTAGAATTTCCCGAAAAGTGTACAGGTACCCAAATGTACGAACTTTAAACGATAATTCATTGAAAGATACTCTTAATAATACGACGTTGAACTGGGTTCCACATCATTATTCACTCAGGTCACATACCCATGGCAGAGCCGGCAGCCGCTGGCAACCACATAAAGTAAAACCCTGCGATCTCACACAATTCGAGCCCTACTTAATTTAGACGCACTGGAAAAGGCACTTCAATTGCCATTCAAAGGACACTTGATGCCACCCTCGCTCCACTCCATGTACTAGCTTTTATATCAACATCCAATCCAAGAAGGTTTTTACCCATGCGAGCTGCAAGCAACTTGACCTGATGTAACAAAAAGAATTCAACCTGACCTTAGAAATAAAGAATATTAGGTAATTGTGAGAGTGTTTGTATAAATAACCGCACCATTGGTGACCCCATAGACAAGCTACACACTATCAAGCCTGTATCAAGCATTAACATCGCTAAACACAATGATCCACACAGTCTTCAAGGTCATTCAAGAATAAAATAACCAGCATTCCTCATTCAAGTGCCTCAAAGCTTGACGGTAGGCTAAAACAAGGGAGCTGTCTCTGCGAGCTAGCATTTGATGCATAAAATCTCTCGTACACCAATACAAAATTCCAACTGCCCTTTCCCCCTTTGCTAGCAGACCTCATGGAAGCAGTGGACTTATTATTCGTGTTATTAGCATAGGAAATGACCATTGAAGCTGTCAAGGCCTCTGCAGAAACTCACCATGAAAATTATCCTGGTGACGGTTCTGATACAGCGTTGGTGCCGTCATCCCGATGGCACAGCTGAAACATCCCTTCCTTAATCGTCTCCCTATTCATGTAACACATCGTTGACAAGCTGGATAAGTTCAACCCCTCTTCAGATTGCAGAGTTCGGGATGGTCTAGGCGGCCAAGATAGTCCCCGCTCCCACCTACAATGATCTGACCTACCGAGCTTCGCGCATCTGCCCCACCCGCCAGTATCGAGGTGGTTCCAGATCTGGCCAAAGAGATGCGGGGTAAAACATCTTTTCCGAGGTTAGAGCCTTAGCTTGCCCTCACGACCTCGGTTCTTGGCTCAGTCTGGCTCTTCCTCAAAGAGAGACCCAGAGAGTGTGTGATCTACAGTAGCTGGAAATGGCATCACCAGAAATGCAAGATGAGTCTCTTCGCTGCCTGTCTCCCTGTGGCTTCCATGTAGAAAAATACAATTAATATTTTCTCTTGTTTCCGAATCCAAGGGGCACACTGCATCTATCATCCTCCTTTCGCCCCAATAAACCGTCCTAGAGCGTTCTACTGAAGTCTCGATCTCTTCATTAGCCATCAGTCCCACAAATGTGACTCATCCCGACACTTCACTGAAATCTGCACACCCCAAATTCACCATTCAGCAGTCGGCCAATATACGGGAAGTGAAAACCCTATTTCACGATGAAATACAGAACACAACCTCCCTCCGTCAGAGTTAACATTTACCAATCCCGACTCGATCTTAAGTGGCCTTCGTCCGTCCACCAGCTCTTCTTCAGGGACACCTCATAACTAGGTCTCCAGAAGCCTGCTTCCGCACTCTTCTTGGAAGAAAGGAGGGCTCAACCTTTCCTTCTTCATTTTGGACCCAGATACGGGGCCAAACTTCCTCGTTGACAGCGGTTCTACCGCATCAAGCCAGACATCGAGTTCCGATGGTTTCCTCGCTGCAAACACTCTCAGGTCCACTTAAAACCACTATTTCGGTCTATACGAAGAAACTTCTCTCGATCTCTAGATTTCCTAGGTTCTCTATACCCTGGTTATTTTAAGTTGCTACCGTCGGTTATCCCATATTAGGGGGCGATTTCTTGCAACACTTCAGGCTAGTACATGAGTTAAAAGCTATTGCTCTCATGGATCGAGTCTTTGGAAGTGTTCTCAATAGTGACAGTTACCAACCTCATGATAGTGACACTTCTCTACTTCATGCCGCTCCAGGCCTATTTAACCTGGACGCACTGGAAAACATAAATTAATTGTTATTCACACATCTCTCGCTGCCCCCCTTGCTCAAGCCAAGGGCCAGCTCTCATATCAAACTTCAAGAAGCTCTCTATCAACCCAAGTGTCAAGCCCTTCAGTTGAGGCAATAAAATGAATTTCAACCTGATCTTGTCAATAAAGAATATTATTTGTGAGGCGTATCAACAACTGATCAAGCTGCTATGAACGAAGTACTGTTGGCTAAGGCAAAAAATGAGCGAATTTTATTTACAGAGATTTAGTATTGCCTTTTCTTTGTAAAGTTTAATCGAATTAATCAATTTTTTAACCACCCTGTACTTACATATGCTGCATGTAGATTTCATCACCGGACAAATACACTAAACGCATTTGTACAGCTGAGCCTTTTTCTTGAAAATAACTGTAAAATTCATGTGATCATTAATAAGTGGAGATTTTTTCTTTGTGTGTGTAGGAGCAAAGCTAAATGGGATTAGTTGTCTTTCATGGGCCTGTTCGCATATTTCTAGTCTTACGTGCTTCTATTGTACAGAATAATTAGTCTCGACCTGTAAAGTCAATTGTTTCGTTATGGGTTAATAAACCACTTATCTATCTTCTATCTCTTTCTCCCTGTAACCCGATTTTATTTGGGATGAAATTGTTCGTCGGAATGTCGATATTACACAACAAAATCAATAAATCATTCCCTTATGCACTTCCGTGGCTTACCTACGGTAGATGTTTGACCGATTTTCTCAAACTCTTTTAAAATTTACTAAAACTTTTTTAACAACTAATCTAGTAACTGCCTACTATGCAAAAGGTCACTTTAATCAACTTACAGACTAATCTTAGGCTAAATAAAAAATAAATATACAAAAGAGCAAGGAAAGACAAACAAAATAACAACTCCAAAGCCAAAGAAAAAAAATCCAAAACAAAAAGTAAACAAACAAGAAGAAGGAAGAGAACTTCGACGTTAGGAGGAGGTGGGCCTCTTACCTGCGCATGAGCATACGACCTACAGCAGAGAGAGTCAAAGAGAATGGAGGAGGCCAGCTTCCTTCAGAAAGTCAGATAGTTCACAACTCTGTGTACACGAACCAGACCTGAGTAAAAGGCACAAACAGTAGCAACCCCAACCGTCCCGATTCCGGGAGGGGTAACGTAAGCGAAGATCACTCATAATTGGACATTCGACATGAAAATGCCGAACATTCTGGGAGACAACTCTGTCATTGTAATGATGTGTAGGCGAACACTGCATCAATTGGCCGTGCGTTCTGCGACTGTGCCTAATTCGAGGACGACATAAAATGACCTCAAGCAGGTGCGGCATTGGGAGGTAGATCCATGGGAACAGTTGCGATGCAATGGCTCGCAAATATAAATTTCCCCTTTCCATCTCCCATCTTTTTTTGCACAGCATCTGGAGGGGCCACCCTAATTTCTGCTATTTAATCGGTGTCAGGAAGAGCCAAATCTTCATCTTTTCGCCCTCTCCTCGCTGACAATTTGGCACCCTCATCAGCACGCTCATTCCCTGCAAAATCCACATATCTAAGAATCCACAGAATATAATCTCAACATCCATCCGACTCAAGCCAACCGTAGGGTCACGGATACCGGTATCATAGGCTTTCTCCAGATCGAAAAGCACCGTGGATAGGGCTATCTCAGAAGAAAGGTCTCGTATACGACACTTTTCAGTCGGAGCAGAGCATCTGACGCGGAGTGTAATTTTCGGAAGGTGCACTTTGCAGAAGACAGTTGGTCTCCGCTGTACATAAAAATGGCTAGTCTAACATTAACAAATACTCCATCAACTTACAAACAGGAGGTTAGAGAGATTGGGCGGAAATCTTCCCGGTTTTGAAATAGTTAACACAGTAGCCAGTCACAATAAGTCAGTGCGGATTCCCCCTGTCCAGATCTGTTGAACAGAGGGGCCATCCCTCGCTTGCCTATGTGTCGAAGCACGGTATATGGGACAATTTTCGGCGAGTAGTGCTGTCAACTCTCGAAGCGAAAGCGTAACGCAACTCAGTGAATGTAAACCATCTCATTGAAAGTTTCTCTGCCTCCTGACTTAAAGTCCAGTCGATGTCCTTCAGCTACTTTAAAATCTGCATTAAACACTGGTGGAGCAGCATCCCGTCTAGAGAATGTGGGGAAAGCGGTAGTGAAGGACTCCGTCACGGAGTGGGGTCCAACACTAACATGGAGGCCATCGACTCCCTCCACCCCAAATCAGGCTGTACTTCCTGAAAGCACAAGGATAGATTATGGCATTAAAATTAATTGGTTCTTTTGCAGTGATGCCTATCTCATCCGCATTTAGGACACCCTTCTCCAGCTCCTCAATCAGGTCGACAAAGTTCTACCCCCAGGGATTGGCGAGTAATCTTCCCCGAGCGGGTGTCTACTGTTCAATAACCTAAAGAGTAGAAAGGGCCTCGGCAACAATGTTACGATGTGGCAAAAGTGTCCCGCCTCGAAGTCGGCTGACGATGTAATATACTACTACTACCTGAAAGAAGTTACTTAAAGCAAAGTGAACAACGTAGACATCATGTCGCTTGCAAATTGTATATCTTCCTCCCCGGCCGATATCCCGTGGGGGTTGGGTCGCAAAACACTAATACCACGGATAGGAAGGGGCAGGTGGCACACGCCCAGCATGATCTCCTGCAAAAAGATAGCTAACGGAGAAAGAGAAAAGACGAACATCCACAGCTCCTCCCAGAAGGCTTGGACTCCGCGGAAATTCCATTGAAGGAATATGCCCTCAGGGGTTGACTCAGCGAAGAAGCGTGGGCCTTCTTCAAAACGAGACCCTCAGAAGAATTTCCATACGCCTCCCGGAGGTAGAAGAAACTTATGGTGTGGTTGGCCAAACAAAGCCCTGAAGGTACTTGTCACTTCCAGGCCTTATGTTGAGAAATATGGCTCGCTATGTGAGCCATACCTCTACTCTATCTGCTTTAAAACCTTTGGCGGGCGAGCAATTTTTGAGTCAGGGGTTCTCTTTTGGAGAATCTACCGTCTCCTAGCCACCTAGTCCAGTCTTGGGTTGGGGTAGGGAAGCCGAAGATCCTTTGGTAGTTTTCTAGATTTGGGTGAGCATTAGGAGCCCCTGAAGAAACTTCCACGACCACCTCCAGGGGTGTGTTGCCCTCGCTGAGTCTAAAGCCTCGGTTGAGGCGCGTGGGTGTTTCTCTTTACGGTATATGATCACGCTGGGGAAAGAGGGGAGCCCTTGTTTTAGCTGAGGCTTTGTGTGAACTCTTTGGCCTGTCAGCTCTACCTAGGGAGAGCCAGGGCTGAGTAAAGCGCGCATAAAGGTTCCTTATTGGCGCGGAGTATAATATACTTCTAGGGATGGGGGGCAGGGAGGCAGGACTAGAAGGTGAGCAATGCTTTAGTCTCGTGAATTGAGAGACCTTTCGGAGGCTAAACAGCCAAGATTTCTTTCTCCAGGAGATATGCACCACATTAATTCGAAGAAGCGGTGTGCAGCTCTCCGTAATTCTACGAATTTACACAGAATTCAGCCTAACCAGAGGGTATGTTTACATGAGCAATTCGTATGGTTGAATTTGTGGCAGTAGTAGCGACTCCGCGGCAATGAAATGAAAACCTTCACGTGGTAGTGATACCAACTGGCATGCTCCGACTTAGGGACCCTGTCACAGTCGAACGTGACGGAGAGCGTAGTGTCAGTCACGAGAATCCTTCCTGATATTTCATAGCACGTTCAAACTTGACCGCGCCAGGTTAGGTTAGTTTTAATGTGATGTCTTCTCTGGAGTGATCCATGAGTTCACTCTCATAAACCATTCCTTTCACAAGGTTATTGGTAGAGTGTGGCATTTTACTCACCGGCAAGCCATTCTGTCTTAATTGCACTGATCATGGCCGGCCTGGATGGGTCCAACGCATTTTTCAAAGGCTCTCCCCCAAGAAACAGCTCGCTTTCGGCTCTCTATCAATCAAGCTATCTAATGCTCTCTTCTTATAAATATTATTGCCCTTCGCCAACGTGTCACCATCAGTGGAGTGAATAAACAGAAAGCGTAGAAGCAGCGAGTTAAAAAATTGGCAGATAATCTCTGAATGACGAGCCTTTGCGTAATCGGGTCTCCCCTCAGCAACCTTGCGCCGCGGGTAATGATCTGCTGATCTTCGTCTGTCTGCTCGCCGAAACGACAGCGAACCCGTCCGTCCCTCGCGCTCCGCGGAGGGAGACGAGCCTTTAGTCCTCTTTTTCTTCCCCTTACTTCTTTTTTTAGGAAAGGCGGGTAAATGAATGAACCCGCTTCTCTCAACCACCGGAGGGACCATCCTCAAAAACATCCTTCTCCAAAATAGACAAAGTTTTATTTTCAAATGAGCACCAGCCGGGGGTAGATGTCACTAATCTCCTTGTTTTTCCTCGGGGACGCAAGCGACGTGAAGAGAAGCTTG
The DNA here is from genome assembly GCA_963969495.1 of Ceratothoa steindachneri. Classification (NCBI taxonomy): domain Eukaryota; kingdom Metazoa; phylum Arthropoda; class Malacostraca; order Isopoda; family Cymothoidae; genus Ceratothoa; species Ceratothoa steindachneri. The sequence goes on from OZ018319.1 coordinate 133,719,895, forward strand.
CAATGGGAAGGATTAATTTTTCGGAGTTTGACAGCGAAAGATCCTGCCAACTGTGACTATGCCACCTCCAGTATCATGTCATGCTCAGGGACTCTCCATATGGACATCCCCTCAAATGCATCGAAAATCCCATTCGAAATAAATTTTATCTTCTCTTCTCTGGACCGCGAAGTGACCTCCATCCAGGAAGAATGGGGACAGGCACACCGACCCTCGCAATGTAAAAATAGATGACTGCTGAACTGAAGGAGGCACCACCCGACGGACCACGCTTTCCTTTGCCTCCTAAGGGGGCTGGCCCTTTCGAGTCGCTGCTACCGGGAGCGGTCGACTTTCGTCCACCTGAATGCTCCCTTGGCTATCCAATGGACTGATTCATGGGCAACTCCACAGAAGGGAGTGAGAGGAAAACACCCCCCAACCCTAGGCCAAGGATATGAGTCAGTATCTTCTTCTGTAGAAGAGGATTGAAGGGGCCCCTAAAGAAGCACATGGAAGTCTACCTCCTTTTCAGAGGTGGAGATGCTCGAGAGCGGTTCTAAAGATGGCAAAGGGAAGCCCTATGCCGCATGCGTATGGTGAGAGGTGAGCCACTCCACCGCTCAGAGTGGTCGCTCGAGTTACGTTGTTCTTTCTGAGACCTAGGAAGGGCGAGGCCACGCTTGGACGGGGATCCTCATGCGCATTTCCACTATTGCCTTCTGTTGTAACCATAGTTAAAGAAAAGGAAAAAAGCAACAGATGGAACGAAAATACTATTATCCCCAAAGTACTTGGAAGTAAGAGAAAAGTCCCCATAGGACAAAAAATTGCAGAATGTGATAATTTCCACATAATCGGCCTTTGTTCAGCGTTAATAGTCTTTGCCAACCAGACCCGCCATTCAGGCGAAATTGTCCTCGAGCTTTAATAAAAAAGGATAGTACCGGCGTAGCCGCCTTATATGTGTACTGGAAGAAATTGAGCAGAGTCGATGGCCGATGGCCGAACACATTCCATACCTAATGCTTACCCTAACCAGCGGGCTTTCGGCTTTCACAGCAGGTAGAGATCTCACGGTATACACTGCGATTTGACGAAGGTTCGTAAGAGGATAAATGTGCGTCGGGTAACCAGAGCCATTGTGTATAAAAGTGCAATATTTGAAAAGGTAAGCGGGTATGTAATAAAATAGGTAGAGATAGGTAGGTCCACTAAGGATTAGGGTGGGTGATCACCTATTATTATCATACCCTTTTCTTAGGTGATCACGCGATGGCATTCAGTGCAATAAGGAACCGTGGCTACCGGACCGAACTGTTTCCAGTTGGGAAGGGAATTCCAGGTACATAATGCGGGTAGGAAAGGTCGAAAGGATAGATGTAATATTTATAATAATAATAAATCATCATAATTCTATATTATAATAAATAACAAACATAAATCATAATAATACACAATAATAATACACGCTAATAATAGTATTACACTAATTTTAAGACATAATAATAAATAATGATAAATACTAATAATATATAATAGAACTAAATAATAACACTACTAAATGATATCACTAAATAATAGTAATAAACTAAAGAAGAATAAAAAGATAATATCAATAATAATATTAATAATAATAACTAATAAGAATAATTCTAAAAATAAAAAGGCCAAGTAGTTCTGAGAACGAGCGAGAGAAGAGTGCACAACCAGCAAAAATCCCAGGCCCCATCAGAGAGGTCATGTCAACCAAGTGACAGCGTTTCTTAAATTTCGCACAGGCCCGAGACCTGCAACTCCTTCGGATACCAATTGTAACTGGTTATACAGAGTACCCCCTGCGAGAGACTATTTACTATTTTTCAGCATTTTATTGCTCGAACATTGCGATAAGATAGATTCTCTTGCGATCATTGTTGCTTCTTTACTAGCTCGTCTTTCCTCTATTTTGGCATTCAGCTTCAAAGTTCTTCCAAGCTAATAAAAGTAATGAAAAGTAAATAAATGAATGTACCAATGAATTCATTGTTAAGACCTTTGGGAACAAAACCTGGGAAGAATGGAACAGCATAACGGTTCCTTTATTTTTTTCCTTAGCTTTATGTTCAGAGCTATTCATTCAGACAGAATCTGGGAGTCTTAACATGAAGGGTCCGATCTCATTGGCACTCTAAAGTGTATGAAGTGAAAGAAAAACTGATTGAACGGAATTTCCGTCGATTTCGAAAAAATGAAATTACGGAGAAGGTTGAGGAAACTTATTTATAACTGATAAGTTGGTGAATACAATGGATATATCATTTTTAATTTTATATAATATATATATATATATATATATGTTTATATATATATATATATATATATATATATATATATATATATATATATATATATATATATATATATATATATATATATATGCAAATTTTGTTGGAGAAAAATGTGTTTTTTGCCTTAATTAATTTCCTTTGGAGACTTTCTCTTCTTGTAACTATCTTTTTTATTCCATCTTGTAGATGGTGGATTACTTATCCAGTATTGATATCTCTTTTAAATGGATGTGTTTAGTAAAAACCAAACTAAATTGCTAAGCTTCGGAGCGTTTTGAAATGTTCTTGCCTCCTTTACCGATGTAATGAGTGGAGTGAGGATCTGGCAGAAAATGAAAGATGATGATGTACTCAGTTTTTCGAAAAGAGATGGTATAGTGGAAGATATAGTGGGTGAAAAAAATTCAAGATGGGGGGCGAGGTATTTTGCCCTAGTAGGGAGGGCATCAATTTATTTTTATTCTATTTCATTTTTACTTTATTAATGTTGTTATTTTGTGTTTTTTAATGTCTATTTGTTTCTTCATGTGTTTGTAATGTTCTTCTTATAGTATTTTGCTTCTTCTTCTCTGTCTTTTGACTTTTAGTGTAATATTGTTGTTTGTAGCATTTAAGCCTTTAATAGCTTTTCTTTCCGACAATGCTATTTTAGTGTTGTCTGTAGTCTCATTTTTCGTGAGTAACTGTATGTGAATACATGTGATGTGTTTTGACGCTTTTTAAGTGTATATTGGAGTGATATTATTTCGTGAACACAGTTTTGTGCTCGGGAACCGGCTTCTGCGTGAGGCTTTCACCCGTAGCCACGCAGGTATATTCAACCTGCCGCCTGCTCCCTGGAGTTCTGGAATGACATCATCCGTTAGAGTGGACCAGATCTTTTTGCCCAGTTTCTGGGTGACGACATTGATGGGCTCCCAGCATTTCCTCCGATGCAGGACGCTTTGTCTGATTCGGTCACGCCTTCTCAAAACGATTTTTAAGGGCTATTTATTCTGCCTTGGTTAAACGTAACGTTAGAGGAAATGAGCCACTCCTGTGCGTGGAATTTTTAAAATAGTCTTTATGTGCGATTCCAGCTTGTCGATTGACTGTTGACGGCCGGCTTATCTTCATTGATTAATATGGCTTCTAAGATGTTAAGCTTCGCTTTATTAACCTATTTTCTTTTAATAATGGTGTTATCAACGAACATATCTATCGTTAGGTTAATATTATGTACACTCTCTATATGGTTCTTCGGCCCTCCGGTTTGTAGATACATAGTTAACCGTCTCGAAAGTGTGGTAGTTGTCATGCCAATATATTTAGAGCTTTTATAAAGCTTACAGTCTTTATTGTGGCAGGTGAACTTGTAAACTATGTTGGTTGACTTGAGATTCGAGGAGTTTGGGCAGATGTTATTTTTCATTAGAAGATTGCTGGCTCTTGTTGTTTTATAATAGATGATGAGTAGGATATTATCCGTTTGATTCTTAATCTTGATGTTCCGGTTAATAATCTCTTTGGTGTTTTTTTTCATCTATTTTATAGGCCGTAAGAAGTAAAAATCCGGAAACACTGGAGTTGTTTATTGATGTTTTACCTTTCAACATCTTCAGAACAAAGCTACAAAGGAAAGTAGATCACTCTCTATATTTGTAGGCAGATTACATCCCTGGTCACTGCTGCTCGTCCTTAGTCGGTTTTTTCGAGTTGGTCGGTTGATGTTATCGGACTCAGACCATTCCGCTTCATTTCTTATGAGCCCAGATGCACCATTAGCCAGCCGGAAGAACTCGTCCCGGTGATTGGTTGACCTGTGAGAGATTGTATGTGCTACTTTAATCATTCTTCTCTCTCTTTTTGCTAAACTCTTATTACTTACTTTGATCACACCCCAATTAGGCAAATGACCGTATTCATCGATATGTACTACCATTGTATTTGGTGTTCTATGGGCTCTAATGTCCATCTTATGCTTATTAATCTTAGTCCAAATATCTCTTCTTGATACACCATAAAAACCGCTGTCGCATCCGTCACAGGGTATTTAATAAACAATACCCATGTATTTTTTAGCTGTCAAATTCCTATGCTTTACTAACTCCTCATCTCTGGTTCCAGCAGAGCTAGCCTTTAAAATACCTGCACTCATAAGATACCTCATTAATATCTCTGTCACCCAGATTGTGGATCAGACAGGTACCTGACCCCTTGTAATCTTTTCCCGGCGAGCTTATTACCTTCGTCTTCCTCTGTGAGCGTTGCCTTTCTAAAGTTACTCTCAAGCTCAATGCTGGAACACACTTATCTGTCTCATAACTTGAGTGAAGCCTTTAAGGGTACCTAAATATGGGGTTAAAGAAAGAGCAGATTTTTCTCTTTTAAATTGGTCAACTTGATATCAGATTGCAAAAGAGGGTCTGAATAGGTTTGAGATATGTTTTATGGGCTAAATTTGATATTTTTATTATCTCTTTTTTAAGGAACAGATTGATTTATTAGTGCATAGTACTGACGTTGGAGAGTAAACAAAGTACAGTATTAGTTGAAAAAAGTGTAGATGAAGTTGAGGACTGGAAGGCATCTAAATATTGGAAGATAGTTGCCTCCATCATGATGATTTGCGAGAAGTATCGAAATGCCGACGTTAGGACTGCTGCTTAATGCTATGTGAACAATAAAAGTTCTCCAAGACGCAACATGGCAAGCAGCATCGGAGACCTCGAACCGTGGCTTTCAGAATAAGCGTTTTGACTGCCTCCGCACGCCGGAATTTATCCAACAATTGAGAAAGTAAAGAAAGGAGAGAGAAAGGAAGTCCATAATTTGCCGAGAGTGATAGGTGATGTAGTCACTACCATGAATCTGTCCCTGAATGTAACACTTTACTAGGAAGGGCGGTTAATAACTTTTGCAAATCGGTAGAGCAAAACAGAGGAAGGGGATGGCTGTATGTGAGGGTGTTAGCACAAGTTATGACAATTCAGGACCTGCAGCCACACTCTCCTGCATCGTCTATTTAAGAAGCAGTAGCTGATCGCAGATCGTCAGTAACAAATTTTTCAACAATGGACAAGGTTGAGCACCGCGCAGTGATCAGATTTCTGACCAAGGAAGGCAAGAATGCAAAAGAGATCCATGAACGCATGGTTGCACTGTACACCGACACCGCCCCTTCCTATGCAAACCATTGCTCGCTGGAATAGGGAGTTCCGCCATCGTCGTGAGTCCCTTGAAGATGACCCCCGTCCAGGACGCCCGTCAGACCTGACCAACGAGAACAATGTGGCTCGTGTGGAGAGGATGATCCTCGAAAATCGACGGATGAAGGTCGAAGAAATTAAACGAGAACTTGGAATATCATATGGAAGTGTTATCAACATCATCTAAGACAATTTGGCCATAACCAAAGTCTCTGCCCGTTGGGTCTCTAGAAACCTCACGAAACCTTACGTCCCGTGATCGACTTCAACGTCGTCAAAGATTGGAGGAGCTGCTGCTCATGTACAACCAAGAACCGGCGGGATTCGAGTCACGCGTAGTGATAGGTGATAAAACGTGGGTCCATCACTGGGATCCCGAGACCAAGATCGAAAGCATGGCCTGAAAGCACAGAGGCTCTCCGATCCCCATCAAGTTCTGGACCCAACTCTCAGCCGGGAAGATCATGGCCAGCATCTTCTGGGATTCTGAGGGAGTGTTGATGGTGGACTATGCGCCTCGTGGAAGGTCCATCACAGCCCAATATTATGCTGATTAACTGGCTGGGTTGAACAAATGTATCCGTCAGAAGCGGCGCGGCAAGTTGACACACGGTGTCCTGCTTCTCCACGACAATGCCCTTGTCCACAAGGCCAGAGTTGCACAAGCTGCCCTGCGCGAGTGCGGATTCCAGGAGCTCAACCATCTCTCCATCAGTCTAGATCTGGCCCCTAGCGACCACTTTTTATTCCACCAGCTCGAGGCTGCACTGCTTGGACGCGGGTTTAGGGACAATAAATATTTCCAACTCGCCGTCTAGGAGTGGATTGAACAGCAATCGGGAGATTTCTGGTTATCGGGAATTCGAAGCCTCAGGGACAAGTAGCGCAAGTGCATTGAAGTCGAGGGTAGTTATATTGAAAAATAATAAAACACTCTTTCTTATATCTCGTTTCCTTATATCCGAATTGCAAAACTTATTGACCGCCCCTCGTACCAGTCATCCAAGAGGCGCTAAAGATAAATTCTGAGAGGGGCCCAATGCCAAAGAGAACCGCTTGACTGTCGTAAAATCCTGGCTGGAGATGTTTGCTGCTGGAAGGCGAAACCTCGAAAAAGACAGAGGTGGTTGTCAAAGAATTTCTACGACTTCACCAGAGCCACGTTCTGACTTCTTAATTCCATAGATTAAGTATGTTGGGCGTGGTTGTAAAACAGACTACCCGCTGTGCATTCAACTTCAAAAACGAGCTACTGACCAAGATAAAGATAGTGTATGAAGATTCTCCCAGAAACACAGTGAAGAACGCACATGATAAGATTCGGAACCGTTTTTGCAGCCATGGTGGAAGCTGAAAACGGCTGCTTTGATTAAACAATTATCTAAAAACCATAATCAAGTTGATCTTTTTAATTTTTTAAATAAATTTATTTTTCCCTTAGATATTGCGGTTGTTTTTTGTTATACAAACCGTTAAATTTAGTTCAAAAACCATATATATATATGGTATATATATATATATATATATATATATATATATATATATATATATATATATATATATATATTATTTTCTCTTTCCTTTTTATTTTTCTATTTTTGATCGTTCGTCCCCACAAATAAATTTGTCTGAATAAGTATAAGAATATTAGAAGAGCGCCTTCCTTGCGAAGGTTTACTTAAGAAGGATTCGAACAGGTGAGGAGGAAATGCAGCCCCTTGTCGCTTATGAATTCTGAAAACCAAGTTCAACTCATCAGTCGAATTCGTCTCCGCCTCCCACTCCTCCGATTGCTCCTCATTTCCGTCACTTTTCCTCCACGGAAACTCAAGTTTGTCTTGCTGAGTAAGCGGAAAGTTGACAGACTGGAGATCACTACGCTTGAGTGAACGGGGGAATTGAAAACTCATAACCTCCGAGGAAATGGGAAAAGTTTTGGCATCATGATGCTCCCTAACGGAAGTTAAGGAGGAAATTGGAAAGAAAAGTGAAAATATAGATCATAAACCCTAAAAGAGGTGTATCACAGTCACATTCAAGAGAGATGTACGGCATACTACTGATTTGTGCCACAAATGTGCTCCTCTATAGTATACCAAACTGTCCCAATTCACTTAACTTCAGCCCGCTCAGTTATGAAACTCTTTTCACAAACGGTTCGCAAGACTTTAATGATGAAATGAGAACGGTGTTCATCGAGTCCACTCAAACTTCCCCTTCCCTTCCCTCTCCACGTAACTATCGCTAAGAAGAATTAATTCTATTAGAACTCATTTCAATGGCAAGAGATGAGATTTAAAACTTACCTGGCCAAGAGCAAACCAGAATTAACTTAAGCGGAGATGAATGTGATACATTTTTGTTGAATAAATTTAGGAAAACCAACGTAGGCATCGTTCTTCGAATTGATTTGAATAGAGGTTGGTGAGAAATGATGTAGTTAGGGTAGATGTTAAGTCCATATTCCGCGTAACCGAAGGAAGACATGAAGTACGGTGCTAGAAATCTACCAGAATCATCTGTCGAAAAGCTGGAAAAGGCGAAATTAAAGTCGACGTAAATGACAACTTCTTGTAGAATTCGACAGAAGCGTCGATCCATTGTTAGAATTAACCAAAAGCGACTACTTACTGGTAGAATGCGACGTAATTCAATTCCTGCTGGTAGGAAGTAGACCCGAAAGGCGATAGGTCCATATTTTAGTCTTCCTTTTCCTGACCACTCTCATTGTGCAATATTGCAACCAAATGCAAGTCACTTCACTACATTCCACCTATTGCAATTCAATGTGATTAATTGCGTTCCATTGTACTTATTGTTCTCCAGAGAACAGGCGATTTTAATTGGATGCAAACTTAATCTTGAGTTTTTGCTTTTTAATTACTCTCACTCATCCAAGAGACAAAAACAGATGAGGGAATAAATTCCTTCTTTCTATTTCAGCTTTATTATTTCTTCATTACTTTTAGAACCCTTAACTTCCTGAACTTGACACTCTATAAAAAAAGTTTCCTTAAGAGAAGCCCACACTAGTCTTCTTTTTATTTCTAATAAAGAATAGACATTGCTCTTTTTCCTTCAATCCATTATTATTCATTTTTTTTTACTTTTACCATTTGCGCCTCCTAAATCTCTGCCAGAGTTTAGCTCACAATGAATCAGAGGAGACCTCAGGAGTCTGTTTATGTACTAGTACAATTACACAAACGAGAACCTTGAGATTTTCATCCGGCCAAATATCTACGAAGTGCCTTCTTTTTCTTAATCTCATTTTAAATTTTCTTCTTCATCTTATTTTTATTATTATTATCATTATTATTATTATTTTTCTTAACATTACTATTTTTCTTATTCTTCTTCTTCCTCTTCTTCCTCTTCTTATTATTAGTATTATTCCTATTATAATTTTTTATTATTCTTTTTCCCTTTTCTTCTTCTTTCTTTTATTATTATTATTGCAACAGGAAGGAAAACGAGGATTAATTCTCTCATTTACAACAACGGAAATTTAAAATATGACAGCGCTTATAAGGGTGAATAAATCCGTGCCTAATATATTTACAGAACCCTTTTTTTTTGCGATCAGGTTTTACTATCTCTTTAAGGCGGTTTTTGCCAATTATTCCGTTGTATCTTCGGGTTTTATTTGTGTTACCGTTGAGGGTAACACCAAAAGACCTTTTTCACAACGAAGATCGACACCTGTTGGGAACAAAGCTCCTTTGTCCTGCCTCCTATCAGCGAGGAAGAATTCCTTTGTGGCCGAAACGAGAGCAAACCATTTAAGGAAAAGAAACTGTGCAAATAAAAACTCCTTAGACAGGTTATGGGTGGGAAAAGTGATGTGTTGTATGTGTGAAAAGAGTAGGAATAAAGAAGCAGCAATGTTGGGAATGGTCGGGTGTGTCACGGCTTGTAAGGATGGACCTTTCGGTTTTCACGCATCTTGTTATTCTCCTAAACATTTGTTATTTTACCCTTATATTATCTTTATCTTCAGTTTACTTTATGATTATTCTCTTTATACTTTATTTTCATTGTCTTTTTATGCAATATATGGTTTTAGTCACCTATATTTTTATTCATTTTAGCCGTTTATATCTTTACCCTTTTATTCTCTTTCTTACTTTTTTCTTTTTATTAGTTTATTTTATTTCCATTTTTCTTTATTTTGTAATCATTTAATCTTCATCCTTTTATTCTTTTTTTATTTTATCAGTATTGTCTTTTTATTATTTTACTATATTTATTATTTTATACTTTTTACTTATATCTTTTTATTCTTTTTTAATTTCATTCGCTTTCTCTTTTATTCTGGTTTTCGTTTAATCTCATTATTCTTCTTTGCATTTTAACAATTTTTTGTATCCTCTTTTTTCTTCAAAGGTTTGTTTCCTTGGTCAGTTTTTCTAATTGTTTTATTCTATTTATCTCTTTACTCTCTTTAAAATTTTTCTCTTTTAGATTTTTTTTGTATATCTCTTTGTTTTCTGTCATTTTATTATCTTTAACCTTTATTCTTTTCTCCCCTTATCAAATTTGTACCTTCAATCTCTTTTTCTTTTGATTTCTTTATCCTTTATTATCTTTATCCTTTGTTCTCTTTTTCTAATCATTTTCTAAACTTTTATTATCTATATTCTTTTATTTTCATTTTACTTTTATTCATTAAAATATCACCAAATAAAAATCAAAATTTTCAGTCACATTCAATCACAATAATCAGAAAAAAGCCGCACATGCTTCTATTGATTGGTAAAAATCACGTTAAGAGATTCGTGACCCATCTATGAGTGTCTTATTTAAATCTGCTTATAAAGAAGGAGTTCCAGTTAAATCGCTCAAAACTCTATACGGAAAAATAAAAGAAATTTTCTACAAAGGAAGCAATGGATTCTCACTTGAATTTACTCACAAATAAAAAAATGTATAATGTTACTTAATCATTCGAAATCGGTACTATCTGCCTTCAGGGCTTTCTACAGTTTAGATCTGAATTGATCGCATGACTTGGTTATGGAGTCCTTGTCAATGGATGACAATTGTGGCCCTCACAGAATTGGGGTGCTATTCGGCCACAAGCCCAAAGACCAGTGCGGCATGCTGTTGAAAAACTGCGCCAAAGTCTTCCCTGCCTTGTCTGTAATGCCTTTCCCGACTACTTAGTCCAGAGCTTCGCTTCACTTTTCACACCTCATTATAAAAGTCTGGATTAAACCTGAGGCTCTGTAAGAAGATAGGGTGAAGCATAAACTGGCCCTCGTTGCTGACCACGCTCAGAACCATCAAATATGCGCTATATTTGCTGTGAACGACACTAGTCACATATAATGGGTCTTTGCACAACCATATATCATTCTACCTATTCATCATCTTGTCCTGTTCGATTTCTTTCTTGTTGGAGAAGAAACCAAGAAAATCGGTGCTATCATGCTTGACTTCGTTCATGAGTGAGCGTGCCTGCAATTTATGGCTTTCTTTGGGAGCCTACGTAAAAATCTGGCACGTCTTCAGCACGTACGAATAATAGCTCGTGTCGTGTGCACTGCTCTGTGGATGATTTCCGTGCCTATAACCTTCTTTTTGGCAAGTTTGCCCATAGATATCTAGTGCCTGACAATAGCGAGCTACTTCTCGTTCCGGGTGATATCAAAGTGATGTTTGAAACACTGTGATTCGGTGGTAACTTCGTCCTTATTATTAGCCTTGTCATATTTCTGTTTCACTTTGGAAAAGTTCTTTGGGTAGTTAAAAGAAATTATAATTTCATTCCTGCTTCTCTCGGGGCGGAGGGCCGCTTATAGCTCATTGTTTTTCGATATCATTTGACATTCTCAGAATAAACCACGTGTGCTCTTAACCGCTTAAAATCGAAACCCTTACTGAGCGTGTCCAAGGTCTAGTAACTTACAATGGTGCGGTCGTTGGCTCTTGTGGTAATCTTCTAACTTTGTATCGAGATAGCCTCCGCAAAAGTTTCACTTATTCCCTTCAATCAAATACGACCTGCGTTTGAAAGAAAACTTTATACTCAAGTTGCCTCTGTCCGCCTTCGCTTTATCAAAATAAATAAATAAACTTCAATAAAATAGCAAAGAATGAAGCTTAAAAGAAGAGATAATATTCCGAAATTGAATTTTTGCCTCTGTTGGAAACTCAACAAAATAGGAAAACAGAGCGAAGACAAAGAATGAATTGCCTCCCACCAAACTCCACTCAAAGAATTCACTCGGAGCAAAGTTATTCTGTTCCGAAATTGAAATTCATGACTTCCGTTTTGACTCCCCAGAAAAAATTGTGGATAAATTAGAGAAGTTTTCTGTATGCTTTTCTGTGCGTCATTTGAGTTTATTTATACCATACTGCCTTTATTTTTCACTACTCGGTGGCTGACTTGAGTTGTTCCAAAATATAGCTATTGATCTTACTATTAAAGTTTGTTTAAACTAGTTATTATTTTCTTTATCTCAGTTGGTTTCTTTGTTTAAATTTGCTTAAATTAAATCAATTTATTCATTTTCATGAATTTTACCTGCAATTTACCAAATACTTCATTGTTCGTTGTAAAAGAACAACCTCTGACCCCCCCTCCCCCCCCTTCATCGTGCTATGGTATCGCGCTATGGAAGACGTCACTTCCTGTTCGAACATTCTCGAATTTTAAACTCATCAGCACATGGGAAAATATTTCCTAAGCCCCTTCCCCCCCCCCCCGATGGAGAGGCGCGGAGGAGCCGCGCTGTCTCGCCCCTGTGGCTAAATGATGAATCGACTCCGCCTCCGGATTAAGATGTCTGGAGCTTGAGACTCCTTTCTCCAAACTTCCCCTTTCCCTCCAGAATCGGGCATGCAAATATTCGGGCTCTTCTGTAGTTCGAGTAGTACAGCCCGCACCTCAAGGCCGTCCTTATCGTCTGGTCCCGTGAGCTCTCGACAGGAAGCAGCCTTCTTCATCCGTTATCTACCAAGTCGATTGGTAGCTTCTGTAAACGGCAAACCTTTGAATTTGCACAAGAGTCTCCCTTCGTTTAATCGAACCGAAAAAAATCTCCATCGATTATCTTTGAGTAAAAAGAAGATTCCTATTTCAGTGGAATTACGAGAATTCCCACATTCCCCGTCGAACGTCATCTTTTAAGTTTGCCTATCTTCATCGGAAGGTTGGTTCGGATCGTGCCCCACCTGCCTCATTCAGATCGTTTCCCACCTTTCTCATTCGGATCGTACCCCACTTGCTTCATCGGATCGTTCCCAATCGCTTCATCGCACGAAGGACTTTCTTCGAAGTCATCAACCCGTAAGACTGAAATCCACTCCATTATTAATATTTTCAAGTTCCCCCTTTTGATCTGAGCCTAGTTACATCAATCAATTAATTCCCTTTAAGAATCCCTCCTCATAATAATTATCAAGAGACTCTTTTAATTTAAATAATTTATTTTTGTCTATTATTATTCTTATTTTAATCTTTGTAAATAAAATTATATTTTTGTTGTTTCATCTTTAACTAACCTTTAAGGATACTCTCGGCCTATTAAATTAAATCACGCCAACCATTTATGCACTGTTTGATTATTAAAGATTTGAAACCCAACACCTCAAGCGAGACCTCCTAGTCGGTCGTTAATCCCTGCGAACAGTCCTTCAACGGTTTGCGTTGCAGAAGGTGATTAAGTCACCTCCCTACGTAATAAGGAGTAGTGTATGATATAGAGTGGTTGTACCACGACACTCGTGAAAAATTATATTGAATACTAAATTCCTTCTCGCTTCAAGGATATTTCTCACGAGAAAAATAAATGGTAAAATAACTAAAAGTAAAATGATTAGAGATGATAGATATTGCTACTGGTAAAAGACCTTTACAGAGATGATGAGATAAAAGTCTTCGCCACAAAAGCCTCCATTCGAGTGTTCAGAAGTAGCTGTTTCGGCCTTGAGTAGGTATTATTTCATCTCAGCCAAATAAAATTGGTTTATTAACTTCAAATAACATATGAAACTGTACTCTAGTGGTAAACATAATATAAAACGGCAAATTTAATCTTATTTTGATATACTTGGTTAAATATCCTCTTCTTTTTATTTATGCTGTCTAATTTTCGAGGAGACGAAAATTTAACTGCGGAAATGGTGACTTTTAGCGCTTGGATAAAGTTAAGACTTCTAGTCCTGCTGCTGTTACCTAGAGGAAATAAAACTCAACAAGGCCTCTGAACTAGGATGTTTATAAGGATATATCTGTAAAGAAAGTGGTGAAGATGGAGAAGTCAAAATATAAGGGAAATAAATCGCCCCATATATATCTTCATGTAGGCGTTGAGACTGGCAGGGCACGTAATGCTCCAGAAGATAGTTGCCGCATAGCTGTTCATGCTACGCCGTACACGATTTTGCGTGATTTAGACTTGTCACTCTACACTGTGTGATACTTTTTGAATTTCCTTCAATAAATAGAGTGAACCCAACGAGGGCATCTCTACCAGATGGCTTTTTAAAATGTCTTAACGAATGCGAGATAGTAAGATGCCGCGCAACTCTTCCAAGAGTTAGAAAATTTTCCTCTACGTTGTCACATATGGTAAACCAAGGGAGCCGAATATGGTACATGCCAAGTCTTGAAGGTAACACACAAATTACCACTTTTACCCAGGTGGCTCCGGCAAGTCCTTTCACAATTACACCTAAAAAAAGAAAACCAGAGGTGATTTTCCCTTTTTCGCTCCAAAATTCTTTCTTGAGGTGAAAATCTAACTTTAATTTTTATTTTAAATTTGTTACAATAGTTTTAGAACTTTGAGTGATCTAAGCATCGAATCCTACTTGTTTGAATTACACACGAGCGAAGTTTCATACTATAAAATCATTTGCGTTTTGTTCTGGAACATAGTGAGGTCTTTTTTTCCTTAAAAGCAAAGTTCCAAAGTAATGAAAAAATAGGGCACATTTAAGGGAATTACATCAATGTTGGAAATTCTTTTTTCTTATATATTGATAGCCTTTATATTTTTTGCTACCTTTTGTCAAATGAAATTTAATCACCATAATTGTTTTAGTTTGGTTTTACCGCCTCCTTGCCCTATCTGACGCTTAGGTTAGTCTGGGTCTTCTACCATTAATGATTGGGTCCGAAGTGGAAGTTGTAAGAGCACATGGTAGCTAGAACAAGGTTGATCGTAATAGGGACCTATGTACCTCATTAAGGAAAACGACACCTGATTCTGATGTTGTTCAACTGATGTTGTAATAAAGAGTTAGTAGGTAAATCTGACACAAGGATTTAGAATATTTTGTATGAGATAATGTTGGGATGTTTTAGTTCTCAATTCCATGCCAATGATTTTGAGTAGACTTCCGGAGGTGGTGGCAAATCCGCGCCATTGATTTTAACTAGGCTTCTGGATTACTCAATTCTGAGTTGGCGCGACTTGCTCCAGTAACCTTTTTAAAGCATATCTATCAAAATAAAAACGAGTTGCAATTCAGGCTATGGTTTAGCAAAGCCTGGAATATCACTAAATAGGCCCTGTAATTGACATGGGCAAAATATCTCTGTTGCTTGTGGCCTATTATCAAGTATAGAATACATGTATGCGTATACTTTAGAATACGCATACACTCGGAAATACATACAGTATATATGTATGTATATATAGACGTAGGAGATAAAGGAAATCATTCTTTATCCAAATCATACGTTTCGGACCAATTCTTGATACATCTTTTGCCTATAGCATTAAAGAAAAAACATTAAAATATATTCATTTATTAGACACTAATAAACAATCAATTAGACGGAAAAATAAGCCAAAAAATATGAACAATAACCTAAAGTCAGAATTAAATAAGAGAAAGTGAATCAGTAAAAGTAAAACCTCAAAGTTATAGAAATTAACGAGAAATTGAGCAACTAAGGTATTGAAATGTGAAATGGCACTCAAAGACTAAGAGTCGTACAGTAAAAGGAGTAGAAAAAAAACTAAAAACTGAACACGATTATTTACACTAATTGACATTCACCTGAAAGTGAGGATGAGTTAAATTGAAAAGAAAACATTATATGTTTATACCTACTAACCGTAAGTGTTGCAGATTTGATAGCAACTTATAGGAGGAAAATAAATTGTGTTCAGTGGGATGCCAGAGAAGTGGTTGGTTGGAAAATATATTTACTAAGACATAAATTTGATGGATGAAGCGTTGTCATTTTAGTTATAGCTTATTTTTTATATAAAGAGATTCAAGTATTTTTAAATTTAAGAAGCTTGACGTGGTATGAATTACAGGAAAATTACTGGCATCGATGCAGTGAAGACCATTAAGATTATGCACATTTATAGAAGAGTGCTCCAGTTTAGAAATAGGATGACCAGTACTATATTTAATCTCCAAATGCTTTGAAATTACCAACTGTTGTTATATGGAGGTGAGACAATGTAGTGACTATAGTAGGTCGGGTAGGTAAGTAAATAAACAGATTAGGACACAAATTAAACAAAATTTGATCCGTCACCATTTATATATTTGTGTTTTTATCTTTAATTTGCGTCATCCCCATTTTAAGTTGAATTCCAAATAAGGTAAATAATCGTGTTCAGCTTGTTTTTTGACCTACTCATTTAAGTTTACGACTCTTATTATGATTTCTGTACTATTTCAAATTTCCATACCATAGGTGCTCAATTTCTAGTCAATTTCTATACCTTTTTCTAGCTTTTAATGAACAATAATATTAATGTTATAATTTTTTGCTGTATTTGAGGTTTTACTTTAAAGGATTCACTTTCAGTCATTTCATTAAAACATTTGGTCTTTGTTTATATTTTTTCGCTTAGTTTTTTCAGGGCAATTGATTATTAAATAGTATCTAATAAAAAAAAATATATTTAAATGTACATATTTCTTCAATGCTATAGCCACTGAAGATTGATTAAGAATTGGTCCGAAACGTATGATTTTAATTAAGACTGATCTCCATCATCGCCTACATCTTCATTTTCACCTTAATAATTAGATTCTTTAAGATGAAAATACATGGAACTTTGAAAGCACTTGAAGAAAAACAAGCAGAGAATTTAGAATCAGGAGACATCATTACGAATCTTCCGGACTATGCAGTGTTACCAGATGGAGACTCTGAAGCATCCGATGATGATGCAAGTGTGATTTTATCCAACACACCCAAATAGACAGTGATGATGTCAATCAAGTAAGTGGTATAACTTCAACAAGTAAAAAAATAAATCTATCTCAGCACAAGATCAAATGGAAACATTTAACATAAAAACAGAACACCTCGACTACGATTGCTGATGAATTTGTTAACACAATATTTATGCCCAACAGAGAGATTTTGACCTCCAGTTCACAAAAAATCAACTTAGGCTAGTATTAAGTGGGATAATAGTATCAGGATATGCTAAAAAAGGACTTTATTGGTCTAGTACCAATGACGCCTAATATTCTCTCAGCTGCTATTAGCTTTCGAAGATTTGAAGTAATATTACATCATATCCATCTAAACGATAACTCAAAATTAGATGCATCAGACCGCCTTTATAAACTTAGATCTCTCTTCGACCACCTTAGTACTAAATATCTAGAAATGTATACTTTAGAGGAAAATCTCTCAGTGGACGAGTCAATGATTCCATATTTTGGCAGACATTATGCGAAGCAGTACTTATAAGGAAAACCCATAAGATTTAGGTACGGCAACTGTGCTATCTGAGCTTCCACTGGACACATGTGCAACTTTAACCTGTACAAGGGAGAAAATGAAGCCGAGGCTGAAATATCAGTCAGGAATTGGTGTTGTTAGTGGGATTGTACTAAAAATGATTATGAAGCATAGATTGCTAGTAATGCAGGGGACAGAATTTATTTTGACAATTATTTAATGTCATATAAGTTACTGGAACTATTGTCTAAGAAAGGAATCTGTGCAACAGGCACAATCAGGGAGAATAGATTGACCAATTGCTCTTTGCCAAAGAAGAATGAGTTCAAGAAAAAAGAAAAAGAAAAGTGTAGAGTTTATCTCTTCTAATTGTGTTTCTGTTGTGGAATACAAAGACAACAGTGTAGTTAGTATAACATCACCTTTTCATTCTGCTGTCATTGGCATAACTGATAGATACTCAAAGAAAGAATAAAAGACTATTTCTTACCCCAACCAGGCACATTAAAATTGTATAACTCTTTCATTGGAACACTTGACCAACTAGACCAATGAGTTGCTTGTTACAGATATAGAATAAGGCAAAAGAAATGGTGGTGGGCAATATTCCTCTACTTTTTTAATGTAACAGTTCTTAATTTATGGTTCTTATTAAGAAAATATTATCAAAAAGTTCCCCTTCTTGATTTTAGAAGAAATTTGGCTGTATCAATCTTGAAACACATCCTTGCCCTTTCAAGGAAAGAAGATCAAAGTAGTGCAAGGAATTCGCTATGATGGGGGGAATCATTGGTTAGAACAATCAAACCATAAAAGATGTGCTCATCGTCCAGGAAAGGCATCATTCAGATGCTCGAAATGTCTTATTGGTTTGCATCCGAAGTGCCACAAGGTCTATCATTTACCTGAATAATTTTATATTTGTAATTGATATATATTTAATCACTTCAAAGGTAACTTATTTGAATAAAGAACTATTTATTTTATTGTATCTCTTCTGTTTTAACGGGGCTAAATAATAATTTGAATAAGAAACGATTTATTTCTTAAGCTTTTTATAAGAAAGAATTATATGAATAAGGTGATTTATTTATTTATCTTCCTCTTTAATTGTTTTTACAAGGAATTATAATTTAAATAAATTACAATTTATTTCTGTTTCGTAATATAGAGTTTTTACACTTAAAAATAACAATAGTGAAATTCTCAGGATGAGTATTGTGTTTTATTCTCTAAACTGGACAACGTCCAATTTAGTGGACACCTTGTAACTTCTGTCTAAGCTAAAATAGAATGCTGAAACCTTTGCATATTCTTATTTATACCATTACAATAACAATCTGAAAATATATCCCCGAAGATAAAGTGTGTAACTTTATCCATTAATGGGTTAATTAAACTGTGCACAAATTTGTTCCGTGACGCTACAAGTGAGCCCCTTATGCTTCAGCTGATAGGCTGCTGACTTGGATGGACAAAGCTAATATCTTTTCAAAAGGTTTCAAACCGAAATGGCTTCATAAATCTTCAGCTTTTCTTTTTTTATAGTAAGCCTTATGAATTTACAAGTCCTAAATGGATATTAGTGGGAAAAGATAATTTTGTTGTTTGCTTTATGGAATATCCATTTCCTTCCATATTAGACAGCCTCTATTTTAAGGAGAGTCGCACCAATTTTATTGGACGTATATATGAGTATATTTAGCGGTTTTCTATTAAAATATGAGCCTATTTGCCACTTTTTAGATTTTATTACGAAACGGAGACAGGTAAATGTGGACTTTGGAATTTATGAACCGATTCCATTGTGTTTAGGTGAAATAAAACTAGAATTAGGCTATAATAGCTCCTCTTACTATAATGGGGCTCATTGTGGTAACGGCAAAGCCATAGTTAGTATGCACTTTCACCTCTTACCTTTTATTATTTTCCTTTAAATTTTATTTATTCATTTTCCCCCTTCTAACTCTAACCACTATTTGGACTCCAACACCTTAGAACAATCATGTACCGTTTGGTTGACCATCCTTGAAGGCGAAATGTATCGTACAAAAATTTCCACAAATATTTGAAATTGCCGTTTATAGATTTTTAGCTTCTTTTAGGAGCCCTATTAGCACCTTTATATGTTATTCTTCGTCTTGTTATTTCACTCACTCAAAGTGCGCTTGGGTGAGTCATTCCTTTGCATCCACCACACAGAGGTTACCCTGTGTCTCCCGTTACACTTGCTATTGGAAGGAGGTGGATGTCCTCCAGGGCTGAGTGGAAATTAGGGAGGCTCTGTCACTAGGTTGACTTGAACTCTATGATGGGACCTGGAAAAATGTTGGTGCACTTTCCCTCCACCCACACTGAGCACAATTTTACTTTTTTATTAGTATTACTAAAATTAGCATTATATTGTTATTATCTTTATTATTATTTAGTATAATTATTAGTTGTTATTATTAGCATTATATTTTTATTATCTGTATTATTATTTAGCATAAATATTTGGTGTTTTTTATATTTGTTATTAGCATTTATTAAAAATAAATCTACAAAAATAAATAAAAGTATTTATTATGATTAGTAGTATGTTATTAATATCATTTAATATTATTTATAAGTATTATTTATTATTATCATTACGGCTCTGCACTTAACTTTTACTCCCCGCACTTTGAACCAGAAGGAGTGTTTCCAACTATATAGAGTTTGATCTGGTAACTATGGTGCCTTAGTGGAATACCTGCCAACCTGGAATCAGCTAGTAATAGGTGATTACCCACTCTAATCGTTAGGAGACCCTTCTATTTCCATTGTAGCGCCCAGATATTTGCCTCCTGGATGCGTAAGGCCATCCTCGTGAAGGTGTTCTCTTCGAAGGGTGCCTTTTAATCTCATGCGAGATAGGGCTGCCGACATACATATTCCTTCAATAGAATTGCGCAGACTCCTGGACAGCTGGGAGGAGCTGCAGAGGCTCGTATCCTCCTATTTCGCGTTAGCAATCTTTATGCAGGAGACCATGCTGGGTGCATAAACTTATATCCATGCTGGGTATAGGCGTTTTGCGACCCTACCACTAAGGAGTAGAGGCCGGGCAGGAGGATGCGCAATTTACCCCGGCATGATATGTCCGTTCTTTTTTTTGCTCCTCATACTTAGTTTCAGGAAGTAGCGGTTAAGCTGCAACTGGATACGAGTAATATTGTTAATTCTGCCTGCATTCAACTGTCAACCGACATGACGTTGGGAACTCCACCGCAACTGCTCGGAGAATTGAACGGTATACTATCCCCCTGGGAAGAATACTCGATCAATTTCAGGTTCAGGTCTTTGTCAACAGGCTCGACGAAGTGGAGATACGTGTTGCTTGCCGCGGGCGCAGTGGTCCGCATTTCAGGAAATGACTAATTTCACTGTCCCAGTTGAGGAGTTTTGGTCAGTGGATGAGGCCTTTGAATTACTCTGTGGTAACCTCTTCGCCGTTGTCCTGGCTACTATTCTTAGAATATCTGGCCATTTTGCACGCACACCAACCGCTTCTGTGGTGGTTAGTCGATTGTGAGACGTCTCTTAAACAGAAGCGTTATGCTTGCATGTGCTATAAGCGCCGCCCGAACGATTTTACTGTCGGTGAATTTCGTTGAGCTAGGGCTAGGTTCTAGGATGTTTCGAAGCAGGCCCGCCCACTTCCTGGCTGGCATACGTGTCTTCACTTAACTGGAAGACTCCTCTAGAAGAGGTGTGCAAACGAGTTAAAAGGATTCGGGGAAAAATCTCGCAGGACCTCGTTCCCGTTTTCCCGGAGAATGGGACTGCAATCTTGTACCCCGCGTCGATGGCGGAGTATTTCGCGACCTTTTCCTTCGCATTTTCTAGCAAGGATGCTAATTCGCCAGCATTCATGCACGTCATAATAGCCTCTGATTTGACTTTACCTTCACGGGCGGAGAACCCTTTTACGATATGTATACATTGAGTGAATGGCGTGCTATTGGGCCACAAATGTTCCCATGGACATATCCCTCAATGCCGTGACGTCTTCAGGCACTTTCTGGCGTCTTCTAATTAGGCACACTTGCGGGACGCATCGCCATTTGATGGAGCGCCCCCTGTATTGTTTCCAAGACTGTTCAGCACATCCTTGTTGAGTGTCCCATTCTGAGTGGTCTTCGCGCACGTTACCTCTCCCCGTATCGTCACGAGTGTGGTCGCTGAAGTTTGTCCCTCGTACTCAGGACGAATTCTTGTCCCCTGACTTGCGGACGATCTGATCTTTTAGAGGAGGCTATCCTTCTCATTTCATTTGACTTTATTTGTTTTATATCGACTGTTCCGCGCCGGGGGGTGTCGCGCCTCCACCGACGCCGCTGCATGTTTCCGTCTTGCTCTTTGGCTTTATTTTGAGTTTCCTCTTTTTTTTGCTTGTTTCCTTTCTTTTTTATGTTTGATTTTTGTTTTTTTCATGTTTTTTTGTTTGTTTGTCCGATAATCTAACCCATTATGAGGCTGTAGCGTGACTACGGCGATTTATGCCCGAGTAATCAGTCTCCAGTTGGGCTCCTTAAAAATAAATAAAAAGAATCCTTTACGTCCACACAAATATGCACAGCTACCTGTCAGATAGATTTGCTGGTTTCGCTTCCTGTTTTTTTTCGATAAAAGGCAAGGAGACAATTCACCCCATTTGGTTGCTTGTTTCCTAGTGCCTTAATTTTTCCTCAACCCAGGTGCTGCTGATTAGGTTATCAGGAGAAACACAGGGATATTACCTAAATATTTTTATTTTCAACAAACCTCAGAATTCTATCAGAATAAATCCCTCCAAATAGGGGGTAGCTTTGAGTTCATACAACTGGAGCAAAATAAAACTCGCTTGCGAATTCTCAGAGTCATTTTAAACGTTCTTGTTACTCCAGAAGTAATGGAAGGCGGTTAGTGAGGCAGGCGTTTGTTGAGATATTGGTATCTGTAGAAAGTTGTTTCGAGAATGCTAAGTTATTTTACTTCTTTTCAAACGGGGAGAATCTTACGTATCCCCACATTGAGAAAAAATCCATTGTAAGGAAAAGTTGTTTCCATTGAGCCGGATGGGAGATAGGAACAATCTTATTGAGCGAAAGGCGGAGGTACGAGTAGTTCCCTTTTTTCTCTATATATACCAACGAGAGACAGAAGTGACTGCAATCGCTCGAGCATGCTTTATGGCTGTGCAAGCCTTGGGGAAAAGGCTCAGGTCGGCGTGTAATACAAAATGGGGTTGTAAAAAATAGTTATTATTAGAAACTTTGTTAATCCTAAATTCCAAATTTCCTTAACTAACATTTCTGTAATATTTATTTTATAATTACTATATAATATTATTTACTATATATAAATAATATATACCTTTTTGGTTTTGTAGTCTATTTTGACTCG
The DNA here is from genome assembly GCA_963969495.1 of Ceratothoa steindachneri. Taxonomy (NCBI): domain Eukaryota; kingdom Metazoa; phylum Arthropoda; class Malacostraca; order Isopoda; family Cymothoidae; genus Ceratothoa; species Ceratothoa steindachneri. The sequence continues at coordinate 133,742,481 of OZ018319.1, forward strand.
TTCCATTCCGTTTTTGCTGTGCTATTAGTGACATGCATTGAAGAACCTATCCTGTTTTTATTAAGAAACTAAAAATTGCTCAATAAGAAAGAATTTAATTCCAATAAAAAACAGAAAATAATACTATGAGGGGTAAATAGATATCTATAAGAATAAATAAATCTATTTGTAACAACTTTTAATCGTAAGGTAAAATAGCTGATATTTTTGGACAACTGTTGAAAAAATTAAGTATATGTAAGACCCTTCCTTTTCCGACATAGTCAAATCAGCCATCGAGCAGTGAAAAATAAAGGGATTACGCCATTACGGCAGTTTAAAATCCGCGCATAAAAGGCAAACATAAAACTTTCCAACTTCATCTTCACCATTTCTTTCCCTCTCCAAAAGTTCATAAATTTTAATTCCGAGTCAGAACAACTTTGCTCCCGGTGGGTTCTTTGAATGGATATTGGTACTAGGGCATATAGGCCTCGTTCGAGCTCTTTTCTTTCTTTTTTATTGTTACCAACAAAACCCAAATGGCAATTTTTGAATCTTATTTTGCTTATTTCATTGACATGTATTTATTTATTAAAGAAAATAAATCCCGAGGGAGGAAACTTCAATAGAAAGTTTCAAAAGGCGGTTTGCAGTGGATTAAAGTGAATTAAGTAACTATGTATGAAAGATATATAACACAGTATAAGAGGTGATTAGTTAGGCCCCACTGAATGGAGGGTTTGGGTTGGTGGGTAGAACTCTTGTGAACCTAACCGTACCAATAATGTTAGGTTTATACGGTCTTCTTCTTAGTTCTCATCCATGGATATTCTTTATCCCCACCAAATCCGATGCATTTCGGCGTGGGGTCATTTAGGTTAATCCGAATTTTGAGCCACGGGTCCAACTCGCGCCCATGAAGAGTTGATCCAAACTTTGAATCTTTCAAGCGACTAACCCTACTTGATGTGGATTAACATTGTTTTAGCGGTGTATCTCTCCAGGCGGCTCATAGTTGACAAATGCGATAAGCCAAATTTCACCTTCAGGAGATATATCATCATAAAGATCATCACTGATATCATCCTTACGGACCCTCTTAAGCTAAATTACTCTCATGTAAAGGAAATGGGGTTGTTGAGTTAAAGAACGCCATGACCTCAACCGGTGCTTACTTTGGGACAACCCTGTTATGTTTTAACATAATTTATCAGGAACCTCAAGATAAGTTAACGTTTTCGTCTCGTTCTCAATGCATTTGTTTTCCTTTTTTGTTTGAGAAAAGAACTAAGACTCTTCTTTCTGTCAAATAATTAGGACAATTCTTCAAAATGGAAGTTGTTTCCTGCTAGGCAAACATTCAGGCGTTTTAGCGGAAGAGAGACCAGCTATTGTAGTCCACCCGTCCTTTCAAGGAACATCCAACCCCATTCAATTGCACCCCTATCTAAGTATTACACATATATATTTCCATGCATAATCATTCTGTCCATTCAATCAACAACTTTCATCTTTTCTATCATACGAGTATATTCATTTTGAATTGCAAAGAAAGAATAATTAGGATTATCGATTCTGTTAAAGGTATTTATTGTTTTCTTGTTTTGTTTTTGTTTTTTTAATATATTGTATAGAATTTTAGCGTTTCTTATCAATATCTTCGTCAAGCCTACTCAAATAATGCCTTCCAACTCTCGGATGCTGACAACCACAAATTTATTCGGATCAATTAGATGCAGAAGGGAGGGGGAGGGAGTACTTAACTGTACGAATTGAACCTTTAATAAAGGGGCCATCTCTACCTATTTCATTAAAGAGTGGTTGCCCAATATTTCAAGATGGAATACATGGAAGAAAATGCTTAATTAACGTCTGCCAAGACACGGAGAAAGAGGCAAATGAAGAGAGAGGAGGAGGAAATGGAAAAAGGTTTCAAAGGCTTTCCCTGGTTAAGTGGTCGTTCACACTCAACACATCACTCATTTGAGGAACTTGCTTAATTGAGTTACATATCTACAGTCTCCTAACGTTAAACGGGTTCGTTACAAAATACCATACTAACTTTCTTCTTGCATTTATCCAAAACGACAACCGGTCCCTGTTTCCACGAGATAGATCACGATTCTTATTATTTTTATATGAATTTCATTATCCATGTGGAGGATCTCATCAATTCAAAAGCAACCAGAGGCGTAATGAATTAACTTACTAACTATCACATCTACCCTCATTCATTCTTTTTAAGTACCCGCCATACATTCACTACTCACTCATTTGTTCCTTATTCTCTCATTCCTTTTCACACCTAACGTCTCTCTCAAAATGTCCATTTTCGCAGAGATCACTCTCACTCTTTCCATTTCCTTTCATACCCTAGTCTCATTTATGTACATCAAGGTTAGTACCAGCAGAGTCTCATTCAAACTTCGTCAAATACTCCCGCCAAGTCTTTAGCATTTAATATCGTTCTGATCGCTGCCATGACTTCCCTACCATTCAAACTTTTCCGTCGTAATTCGCCTCTTCCTCACAACTACCATCCACAATACACCCTACATACTTAAAACACTGAAATTTTTATTATACTCTATCATGAACACTAATATAACACTCAATACCATCCCCACCATCCCAAATAATCATTTTATTTCTTTACGAATCCCCCCATCAACGATTCTAAATCACTGATACTCTCATCGTATTCTCATTGTAAGGCCAGAACATCAGCATACACAAGATATGTAGCATCTATCTCACACCATTTCTTTTCAATGAGTCCTACTAGTACTTCTATCACGATTTCATCTACTGATATAATAAATCCTCATCAGGATATAGCACACATTGCCTATCTTCCTTCCCACATTTTTATCCAACCGCCGACTCCTACCACTTTCAACATTAATCCCTGCCTAACTTCTAACATAAAATATTTTTATTTACACCTTCCCACAATTTACCATACACAGCGTCCATTCTTAGAATCTGTCATAACGTTTTCTTATCGACACGATTTTATGCTTCATCCAGATGCATGAATCCAGCAATCTCACCATACAAATTAGACTCTTTGCGCCCTGTCCTAGCTGTTTCAGAGTGCACAATTAATCTACACCTCCCTTTTCGTTCAAATCTCCCTCGTTCATTATTTCTAATTCCCTTAGTTATACTTTTTACATCTCAATCAAATTTTTTTCATTGAGAATAACTACCAACAAAAACAGACTGATTCCAATGTAGTTCTTGCATTAATCTGATATCCGACCATCTCCTTTTACAGAAAGACCGTTGCAGTATTCGTCTCATGCACAGGCACCGTTCAAAATTCATAGGCTTTGCAGTCACCAGAGCCATTTCATAACGCATTTACGTCCGTTATCATCCTAGCTACTATTTCAACTTGTACAGCTGTCTTCGCTTTTTGGGACCAGTCACAACACTTAAAAACATTTAATTCATATTAGTTGCATAGTCTATTACGATTTACGGCTCAGAAACTTAACTCTAAGAATTCTGATACCAAACAACTCTCCAATTGCTCGAGGAGATCAAGGCCATCATTTTCAACGATGAAGTAAGTCAATGAGGCCCATATACAAGGAAAAAGGAATATCAGTCTCTCCTCAGACAGTTAGAGCATGAGAAAATCGCTTCTACTAATACAAGATGAGAATGGACAAGCTTCTATTGCAGAAGATGAAGGACAACCGGAAGGAAAATGGTGCGAAGCTCGGGAACAAACTGAAGCATTTCCTTAAGCCTAGCTTGCTTTGGGAACGTCTCATACGAAAAGAAATTTCTGCAAGGACCAAGTGGTGAATTCGCAAAACAACCGCTGCCTTACTGTGTCCCCAATAGATGTACCGAGATTCAAGATGGCTAAGTTCCGGATCTACATAGTTTTCGGTGTGGGCATTAGCTAGGTCTTTTTATGCCCCGTTTATCCCCCGCAGTGCCTCACCCTTAATATGGAGGGCTATATCATATACCTAGTGAAGTTAGTGCTGCCGCGGGTCCAGGAGGTGGCCGTTTGAACAGCATCCGTAGGCATCTGTGTTCAGGAACGAATCTTGGTTGATAGACTGTTTTTAACTACCTCACTCCAAACATCTGCATACTAACTAACCAGACTGCAACCACTTGCACTATGTATTATGTGTGGGGCTTGGTTGAGAAATAAAGAGAAACAAGTCCCCGCGCACCACCAAGGTAGAGTTTAAGTCCAAGTTCACCAGAGCTTTCCCCAAGTTTAACTGGGCGACCATCGAGAAGGCCTGCAGCAGATTCTGACGCTGCCTGGAGGACAAGGTTGAGGCTGGCGCTGATTTCATTGAATAAGATGAACAGTACAATCCTTCAAGATTTGCGATGTATCTTTGGTAAATACATCTGTATAAATGAATTATATGTGTTATTTTGTTATAGATTGAAGTTAGTTAATCAATCTCCCAACAAAACTTTTAGTAGTTTTTTCGCAGCAGAAACAAGGTGTTTGTTGACTTCCAGCTCACTACTACAAACCAAACATACACAGTTTAATTTTAACAATGTACGCTTAACCTTTAATGAGACGAACATTGTTATTTTTTAAAATACATCCCAAACTTATTAGCAACAGAGAACAACCTGTAAACCACAGATATGATGAAAAATGATGTTAAAGGTCAAGTTTCTAAATTTTAAACTTTCTTTTTTGCATTTTTAGGTGATATTTTCTTGCCTAAATTATAGCCCATAATTCGAGATACCGATATCCTTAGTTTATTTACCCCGTACCTACAGAAAAAAAAGAAACGGGTAAACTATTACTTTTATAAGTGCTTGATCATATATTTGCTTTTTTTTTGTTTATTTAGCATTTCCATTAAAAAAGTGTAAATTTCTCATCTCAACCTAATAAAGAACAATTACAATTCTACTATAGTACTTGTTTCCATCAGTCTTTTAGTTTTTGTTTTTTTTGCAAATCGCCTAACACAAACAACTAAATTTACTATTTTATTGTATTTTATCTACCATTTTTAACAAACATCAAAATCCTTCAAGAATTTAATCAATTACATTGGCATCGAAAGTTTAATTAAAAAACAAACAAACTGCAATGAAATTATTTCGAAACGGAATATGTTTTATTTGTAGCTTCCTTTACGCTGCGCTCTTCCTCTCAAGTTCACGTTGCTTTATAAATGTCCTCTTTTCGGTAAATCGAATAAAGAGGTTTAATTTAATAAATAAATGACAAAAAATGAATTGACAGATAATAGAAAATATTACACTTGAATTTACGCACGTAAATGTTTTATTATTTTTATTTATTTATTTATACCGAACTACAAGGATGGACTTACAGAATATTTACCTGGGTTTTCTATTTGCGCATTTCCATTTAGACCAAAAAAGTGTTCGGGGACTACCTCACATGAGGGGAGTAGGAGTACCATTGAAAGACTTGTGTGCAGCGTAGGCTATATTAATTGTGTGAAAGAAGAAAAATTACAACGTATCTGATTATTTATGGTCAACTGACTAATTAACAATTTTAAAGAGTAATATCGTTTTATTCATTGAATCGTCAGGTATTCTGATCGGTTAGTTTAGTTTAGGTAAGAATAGATTTGGTTAGCTTAGATAACGTTAGGTTAAGCTGGTTAAGTTTAGGTTAAGTTAGGTTGGTTTAGTTTAGGGTAACCAATAATATCCAATAAAATAAGGCAATTAAGTTAAGATTTTATGTATTTGTTAATTACACTGTCTAACAATTATTTTGCTACAGAAATGAGAAAGTAGTTTTTAATGTAGTATTTTGCGTATGTAAGGGATAGGGACGCCAAAAAGAATACCCCTTCATTTGTTTTATGAATTCCTTCCCTCACTATGTCTCCTAAGTATAAGTCCACGTGAATCCAATGAGAAAAATAAAAGAACACAAAATTTGAATATCCGGCAGCCGCCTCAAAGGTGCATTTAATTAAGTTTGGCGTTAAAAGATTTTACCTCGCCGAGGAAGCGCTAATCTCCGTAGTCGGGAAACTAGCCGAAAGTTTCCCACCCACATCGTAAAGGCCTTTAAGGCTTCGGTCAGGCGATAGATGCTAATCCATATGGCGGCCAGAAGCGGTCAGCCAGTCGTCTGAGCCTGAAAACGAGGAAAAATCAAAAGAAATGGCCGTCATATAAATAGCCTGGCTTTCCGAATATCGGCAGATTGAGTTTGAGAACCCGTCGCCTTTGGTTCAGATTGTGAGTCTGTTTCCTTAATTCCTGGTATTCGCTTATACCATCGAGGTTGGATCTCACCAGGCTTGCTCTGTTCAGAGCAAGCCTCGAATCGTTTGACCCCTGAAGGATTGACCGGGATTCCTCACGTCTCATCTGGAGCCCCCCCATAAGGATCTCCAGTTTCCCTTGTGAGACTTCGCGCCGAGCGTCGTCAGAGTCGTGGTTTTGGAGTTTGCACTTTTTTGGAGCAGAGGTACCATCGCCTGTCTTCGATGATGATCGTAAACTCGTCTTATGGTCCCCCCTCCCCTTCATCCTCGTCACTATTAGGATTTTCGGCAGAGAATCACGACCATTTCACGTCTCCATTCTCCCGCGCCGACTTGCTAAAGGATTCCCCTTCCTCGAAGTGACCCCTTTAAGGTAAAACTACCCTTGCTTGTATCTTCCGTTAATCGACCAACTTTCTGACATATAAATATGCTCTCTGTATAACTGATTCATAGTATCCCATTTTAAAGCTGATTACCAAGTAATTATCGCTCTTTGACTGCCAATTATCTATATTCTGTCAGTATTTTCCTTATTTACATTTATTATATTTCCCGTATGTATATATATGTTAACTAGTGACTTATTAAAATAATATTTTTGGTTTTCACTCTTTAAATAAATCCTTAAACTGCAAATTGGTAAACTCATTATACGCTATCGGCCTCTGTAGTAAAATCGCACTCTTATACCTCCTTACTAACGGATTACTCTCAAGAAGTGAAGGTACTTGTACGTAGAGAAGGACGCGTATGTACATTAGACATATAAGCAACAGATATGTGGTGCCCATGGTTTAGCTTGCTCGCCAATTTCAAATCCAAAATACAAATTCTATAGTTTTTCACTAAAGAAATTTTTCTTTGATTTTTTTTTAATGTTACTAAACCACATATGTAGCAGAATTTATCTGGGCTATTTTTCCACTGTCCTATTTTTATTTTAATTAAAAATTTTACTTGTATTTAATATTTTATTCAGTAAGATAACCTGAAAATAAGAAATAAAATAATGAAACTCGTGAAGATCTTCAAAATTTGACAAAAATAGTAATTGGTAACTTACACAAAACTGGAGTCATTTCGATAAAAATGACTTCCATTTTTGAAATCTACACATAAAACTACATTAAAAAAATGTTATCCTAATTTTTGTAGTCGACAAAAATTTCAGTTTTGCTAGACAGTGTTATTCATACCTTAAAAATTATTTATCTTCTCCCAATGCTTAATTCCTTGCAAGGGATAATTCGTCGTCGCAAAACGAAGCTAGGTTTGAAAGAGTTGCGCAGCCTCCTTGTCTTAAGTCCTCAGGTATCTCCTTTTTTAAAAAATAAAATGCTCAGATGAATACTTCTCAGTTCAATGAAAGACATCTGACCAGCTTAAAAAAATACTTACCCATTTATACAAGTTCTGAAGAAAAATAAACCTGTAAGCGAAAAATGATAACACTCGCAATTTGTAGAATTTCGAAAAAAAACAGCGAACAACAAAATATAGCAAATCACAAGAATCGCCTTCTACTTGATTGAGATCAATTCTCTCTTTACTGATCTTTAAAATCATGGAAAGTTTGGTTTTTGTAACTTAGTAAAGACAGTTCTTTAAAAAGAAAGTATAGCAATGTTTATAAATTTATTTAAAATTCCTGAATACAGTAAGCCTATAATTTTGTTTTCGAAAGCTCATATAGAGAGCCATAATCTCTTATCTCAAACACTTCTTTATCTCAGAATATCAATAGACTTTTCTTATATAAAAATTTATAATCACCTTTCGCGTTTCATAAGGTTATCTTCTGCCATCAAATTTCTTTGTTTAGCATGTCTTCTTCTTCAGACTTTTGGCGATGAGCAACTCTAGTTGGCATAAGTCCTTACCATACTATTATATTGATATTTGGCATCTTGAAACTATGGATTGCAATCAATTCATTTAGACTTTTACGAGGTGTCGAACAGAAAAAAAGCTCGTTTTAACGAGTCAGATTACGTCATTTGAACTTCAAAAGTTTCCCTCTTTTATTAACACACAGTGCATTGTTACGAAATAACCTATAGATCACTCGAATGGCGCATATCTTCCTCAGCGGCATTCTCAATAAAGCTGGCAGTTTTAAAGAAAGTGAATCAGAGATCCAGAATCAAAATCCGGACGTGGATCTATCACCAAATCTAAAATTCCTTTCCTTGCCCCAAGCATCCCCCCCATCATCCACGAGGTCCATTGAAATCAATCAATAACATTTTTTTTGTATCTTGTCAAATATCAAGTCGAACCAACACTGGTAATCGCATAACCTCCGCACAGCAATCAGTGTTGACTGATGTAACTACACATTCGTTTCCTCATCTTAGATTACTCCTAACCAAAATATACTGTTAAATGAATCCAACAAACTGCAAGAAACAGAAAAACGTTATTAGGAAATGACTTTTACCAAAGAAAAATTATCCTGTTTTTCTGTTTCTTGCGGTTTGCTGGATTCATTTCATCATTCTTTCGCATTCATGAAAGATTTATACATACTGTTAAATATGTCATTTTTTTCTAGTATTCCAAAGCCGATTTTATTGGCATCAAAAACAATGTACACTAGCTAAAGTGTCTACGGCGTAAAGAGAAAGTGGTTTCTTTCTTAGTATTTATGTATATTCGAAAAACTTTGAACTTCAATCGGCTAAATTATAGTTTCTACTTCACTTAAATATCACTCTGATATAGGAAATCATCATGTTTAGTTTTATTCATCTTCTTACGTTTACTTTGAACAACCATTTTATAAAATAGATGTATCGTGAATGAAAGTAGTAAATATCAAGCAAATTGCTACAGTTTTAAATGGTAGGAAATCTCTAAGGGAAAGCAGACTACATATTAGTGAATGCTAAGGATTTTAGTGTGGAATGTGTTAGGAACTGTGCGAGTACGGTAATGCCAATGTTAGTATATACTAATAAGACTGCGTTATGGAAGGAGAAGGAAAGATTTTAAGTATTAATGGGTAACATGGCCTGGATGTTTATTATGCGCAGTGTAAGAGGAGTGAAAAAAATAATGGGGAAGAGATCATTCCTGTGTGATAAAGTGCGTGTCGCTGTTGTCACTGTGTTCTAAGGTGCTATGGACATGTTAGCGGGAAGAATTAAAAGAGACTTGTTAATAGAATATAGTAAGTGAGTCCATGCTAAGATTTGGTAGACTGTGGGGAAGAAGGTTTGTGCCAATCAGTGTTTGAACTAAAGGAGCTGACAAAGCGTCAAATAATGACTCGTATCGTGTCCAGGATAGGTGTTCTTTTAGCGGGTGAGGGGATTGAAAGTGGACGAGCTTAGGGCGTTCTGCACTCGAATGAACATAGAATGGAAGAAAATCGACGAATGGCCATAATGTCCGATCAGCTCGGGGATGAACCCTGCTTGAAAGAATGCAGCAGCACATATGGGCTCATCGCTTTGAAGGGTCAATTTATCTTGATAGAATGATGCCCGTTTTGTGGATCTAACTCCATCTCCTACATTCGTAGGTAAGCGAACCAATTTAATGAGAAAATATCTAATTATAAATAGTCTAACATATTTCTGGTATTTATTGCTAGAGGGCGCGCCTCTTCGTAAATAATTTGCCATGGTAACTAATTCATTATCAACACTTCCTTAAATTTTTATATTAAATTCTTATGATAAAAAGAATAAGAGTTTAAATTATTTTTCCCTCAATGGTTAAGATATAATATTTTTTTCAAGTGAGAATATTTAACTCAATTTTAATAGTCAAGTAGAACCACAATTTTCTTAATTAACGACAATTTCAATTACACCTCTTTGATGTTAGCTAATTAATTTTATCCTACATTGGAACAGCAAATCAGCCGATAATTTTAATTAATATAAATAAAAAACTATTTTAGTTTAGGAATTTGTTCTTCAATTAAACCAATCTATTTGGAAATCGGTGGTTTACCACAACTTCTTAATCATAATGCATGCAAGAAAAAAGGTTGATCCCGTGGTTGCGCGGGCAAATAAAAGGCAATAACCGTTAGAATATTGAGAAACCAAATGACCAAGTTGAATGGTATATTCAACTTGTTGACGAGATAAACACCCTGTGATCTCTTGAAAAAAAATAGCTAAAAACCTGTTGGGCAGACCTAATGGAACCAAGCGAGCAATTGTTAGTTTGCGAGACCAAAGTGTGAGCATCGTCAGAAAAGTCCACGTAGGTAAAATAAGTTTTATGGTGAGGACGGTGAGTTGTCTGAGAGTAGACGAATCGTTCTATAAGTTCCATTGCAAAAGGGCAGTGTTCGATTTTATACGAGAATGTATGACTTGAGCGGCACTAAAATGCTTTACTAAATGGCCGAAAATATGTACTCTCGTCTGACGACATAACCTGAAAGTCAGAAGCAAGTGAAGTGATGACGTTGTATGACAGAATACTTCCCTAGCTTTGATGCAACAAAAGGCTTTGATTGACTGTCTTCAATGTCTTTCAAATGTGTGCTTATTGTGATTTTACCTTCTGGGATATCCTGGGATAACTCTGAACAGAGGAAATAAAGGGAGGTCCCACTTTCATACACGGAAGGAAAACTTCGCTCTGCCTAACGGAAGCGTGTGTCCACATAAGGTCGGTATGACTTGTCCTTGCTTATGAGCAGCATTTTTTGTATAATAAGGCTCCTTAATGCTGCTTCTATATTAGAATATTTAAGAGATATTTCCCATTCACTCCGATGTACAGATAAGGAGATGCGGGAAAAATAGAGCTTACAGATGTCCGCTATATTAGGCCGCCCTCCTTTTCTCGCATGGTCCAAGTGAGGCGAGCCCACTTTTTATCCGGACGCTATGTGTATCTCGATCATCTGCTGCGTCATTGGGCATTCTGGGATCAATAGAACTCATAGAAAACACGAAGACGCTGTCCTTCCAAAAGAGGCACCGTGTGGGGGACTAAGTCAAAAGTGGATAGAAGAGGGGATGGATGGCTTCGGAGGCTGTCGCCGACAAGCACAAACGAGTAAAAATATTCTCAATAAAGATTTTAAGGCCCACTTTCACACGCTTTCTGTTGTATTCAAGTCTGGGAAAGTAAAGTGTGGAGGGCGAAATAAAATGAATAAAAATCCAACGAACTAAATCGATATTATATCATCCCATAAGTAATGAGACATTTTATCATGCTTATCATTATTTTATAGAGAAAAATAATCGAAAGCATGTTTTCTATACTAGCCTAGTCTACTCTACTCAAAGACTATTTACCTGTTGGTCTTAAGCTAGCCTAAGGCTTATAATTCGACATACGTTAATATTCATTTGAAAGAAATAGGCAATGTTTTATGATCGAGACAATAAATTTCGCGGCATGTCAGAGGGTTAAAGAATCAACATTTGTTCATCTCTCTTTTCTCGAGCTAAAAGTGAAACATTTTAGATAAGGTTTGTTAAATGAGACGAAAAGAATGTTATGTACAATAATATTAAACGCTGTTGACAATAGATTGAACCCTACGGTAAAACTTATAACCTACCCGAAATAGTATGTAGTCTCATCCACGAAAGATTACTTTAGGTTAGATGGAATCAGAATGGCATAATCCATTTTGAACTTTTTAACACAATTTAGGTTAGCACTAAAGAGCTTTATTGTGTTCATTTGGACAGTTCGAATCTAACACTCTAAGAAAAAAACTGGCAATTTCGATAGAAGAGTGTTCTTTCATCAAGGCAATGCTTGATCTCATATCGCAAAATAGATGTACTATAAATACGATTAACAATTTCGATTTGGGACTAATGAGTCATCCTTCAAGCTCACTCGTGGTAGCTCCATCAGATTATTATCCTTTTGATATTTAACGAATCACCTGAATATCCTGAACATGTCAACGTTAGAAGAGGTCAAACAACATTAAAGATCTTTTTAAATCAAACGATTTTCTCAAACATATTATTGAAAAGTTAGTAAAAATATGGAGACTAGTAGTTATAACTTGTGGAAATGATGTTACTTATTAAATTAATAAATATTACTTTTTTAAGTATAAATGACCTCAAGAGCCAAATGATTTTTACCCAGAAAGTAAAGGCAATTTTGAGAAGAAATGCCGCATTACTTATGGGATGACCTAATAGAAAAAATAGTAGGGATGATAGAGATGGTTATAGCAAACCACGCACACTAAATGATATGTCAAAGAGGACTCGCTTTTAGTCCCCAGGAACAAATGTCCGCAAAGTCCCGGTACATAAAAGTACAAATATTTGCGCCCTCTCCCCCTTGCAAGAGAGAAAATTAAGAAGATTTGCGAGACACTTTTAAATGCACGAAACTGGCATTCACTCGATGAAAGAAGTGTTGCCAAGTATCGCTTTCCAAAGGGTTACCGAGGTTTCCCTCAAGGCTTTATAAGTCTCTTGCATAATGGCATTTGAGGGTTTATGGGAGATTCACACCTTCCACCCATAATCAGGACTTATCGATTATAAGAAAAGAGAAAAACAATTTTTTATTGAAGTAGATTACAATTTAAAAAAAAAAGACAGAAATAACAGGCATTGTTACTATAAACCTTACTCTCTAAATGGGTGAGAGAGAATATGACTTTAAACCAGGAGGAATGGGTTCTTTCATGTTAAATACAATATCATTATTACTAAATATTAAGAAGTGAAAAGCAAGATGGCATCTCCAACAAAAGCTTTGCAATAAGAGATCTGTAGAGAAAGTGGCGAATATGGAGGTAGTGATAATGTAAGTAATATAAATAGCTGCAGGTCCACCAGGAGGCCATGCAGCCTAAATGATGCGCATTTCTACAGGAGTCCTCTGCAGCCTGGATACCCAAGTTACCACTGATACCTCCTTGCAGGGGCGTTTTGTACAACTATTAGTTTTCATCCAGGGTATTACCGTGTCTTAAATCATATGAAAGACAAATGAATTTAACCTCCAAATAAAGACCATAAGAACATTCCGAACAATTTTGTATCGATTGGAAAAACTCTTTAATTCCTTAAAGGCGATGCGCCCAACGTTCATGAAATAAGTTTAAAATTATTTCCTAATTGTGTGGTTGGGTTTTACGTTTTCATAAACTAAAAGGGATCTGAGGCAGATGTGGCATTTAGAAGGTTCACTTCTCCCGATTTTTGAGACGTCGGAAAGAATTATTTGTGAAGGAATAAAAAAGTCTTTGCTCATAAAGATACAAGCGTTTGTATTCTCTTTTCAACTCCATTCGCTAAATTTTTGTGTAAACGCAATGAATGCTACTAATCTTCCAGATTCCACCTTTCAAATTCACTTCACTACGTATCTCAATGTAAATTACATACCATTTGGCGGTGTGTGCGGGAGCAATTCGTCCAGATGAGGTTTATTTCTGTGCAGGTGCAGCGTTATAATGAAGCATCTTTTCCATTCAGCGTTTAACTCTTTGCAAAATGGGCGTAGGTGCAGCAGAAGACCCTAAGTTCGCACTCCTCAGGGATCCCTTCCATACATACCTATTATAGACAAAAAATATTTTTTTTCCCACCGCCATTCCAAACGCCTATCTAATACATCTCTATATTTTATTCAAACTATTTTATCCTTATTATTTTTTTTTTCTGTTCTAAATTAGTTAGGGTAGTATTAAATGGTATCATAAATCAAGGTAGCTGATGTGAAGTATAAACGTCACATTTATTAAACACCCATACTCTGGTCTATCTGACTATCCGAAGCGTTTTATTTTGTTTTGACCTTAAACGAATGAATTTTCAATTCGACTGTCCATATCATCTTCACAATTTGAGGAGGATTCTTCCAGTTAATTTGACTTAGTACAGTTTTTCTCCAACTCCCTAAAATTGTACGTTATTAGAATAAAGATTCATTGATCTTGAACATGTTAACCCCTTGTATATTTGTAGATGGAATAATTTCTCTAAGCCTCTCTTACACCTACTTTTCTTTATTTTATATTTATCAATACAAAATCAGTGCAATAAACATCTTAACTACGTGTACAATGCTCATCCTTTTCGGAAAAGCAATGATTAATCAGTGTACAACTTTATTTTTTCTAATTTTCCAATCTCCAAGTTTTAAAACCTCTTGGTAATTTCTAGGAATAATTGTGCCATGCCTTTAATATGTGTAGTATTGCTTCCGAATGAAATATAATCGCCTTGATTGTTTTTTCCTTCTAGGGTATAAATTGCCTATGACTGAGCCGTGATCCTTTTTCATCTCTACCTGTTACTACTCCAGGAGGAGAAGTAACGGAAGAGGTCCAGTTACAACTTCCCCATGCCAAAACAGATAGTTTCTACCCTGGACATCGCAACTATCTCAAAACTCTTCGGTAAAATAGTGTCCTGAAAACAACGGGTGAAAGGAGGGGGAAGAACGTCAAACCACAATATTGCATACGATTTTCTACCATTCTACTTTGAATATACGCACAGTTTCCCTTTTTATGTACCTTTGTTCATTCTTTCTATGTTAAGTAAAATACCGCCGTGAGTTACACCAACTTCATGTTTTTAATGTAATAATATTCGGGACTGTAAATGGAATACAAAAGTGGCCTGATGAGTCCGAATTTCCTCTTCGGTGAATATTCCAGAAGGCCCAAGACAATATTATGTTAGATTAATAATATGTTAGAATTATATTTGCAAACGATAAATTTTCACCTTTCTCCCATTCGTTCTACACGCATTTTTCTGTTTATTCATCACTTGTTGTCAAGCTCTATCGTATGCAGATATGATCTCTTCTCTCCACATAGCTTGGGTCGGTTTGGGATGTTGTTTTCCAACCTTAAACTTGACATCGGATGGTTTGGTGCCAGTTAAATATCCTCTTCGATTCCTTCCTCCAATCCTACGTCTATGATGAGGTGGAGATAAAACTCCCTTTCCTAATCTTGTGGAGCGGGGGGTCGACCTAAATTCAATTTGAAGATGAAGAGAGGCTGTTTCTATCATTTAAAATATAGCATCAGGGGACAAGCAATCTCTATCGGGATAAGAACAACAGATATTCTCAAAGGAGAAGGTCAAACTTCAATCTTTTCCAATTTTCTTCTCCATTTTAAACTTGCGAGGTCAACGGTAAGTCAAATTACCTTCATATCAATCAGGAGGATAAGTGTTTTCTTATTATTCTTTTTCGTAGTACATTTATTCTTCAAACTTCAAACTCAAACCTTGCTAAAGTAATTGTATTCATCTACAACCTTAAACGTTATTTAAGTTAGTTCATTTGTCGTTGGCTTATTATAAATATTTAATCTTCAAATCCTTCATGTCTCATCAGATTACAATCATACAGTCGTTATTTAAACTATAATATCTTACCCTTTAAATGAATTCCTATTTCAAATTCATTACAACTGCTGAGTAAACATAAGATAAGAAATAAAACCATTTCCGGCCATTTCTTAATTTTCCTTATTCCATCAAAACTATTCTAACTAATACGTTGGTGACGCTCCTCAAATAATGGCTTCCGCACTTACGAATAATAAAGGAGTTTATGGTCGATCTTAAGGGGCGTGAGCTCAAGCAGATCGGATATCGAGCGCTGAACAGAAGCTGGACTGAGATGATGGTTATCTTTATCGTTTTACGGGGATTTAAGAAAAGTGGAGGAGCATACAGTAGCAGGCTGCTCATTCTACTTCTTGATATTGCAGATTGTGAAAATTCAGTCACGCATGCAACATGCACTCTGTACATGCAACAAAGGAATAGAACAGTGAAGCAAGGCGGCCTCAGTTCGAGGGAGATTTAGTGAAAATTAGAGATAGTAAAATGCAGACTGATTTAAAACTTTGGTTTAAATGATCCAGCTAATAACTTATAGGAAAAGACTGTAAAATAAAAACCTGAAAATATTTAATATAATCTATTTTTGAATGCTTAAAATACCCAGGATTCGATATATCAAGGACAAAATTTATCGCCAAAAGACTACAATGTCCATTCGCCTTTTTTATTATTACACTTATTTTAACAGATATAGAAAATATGCAAAAGCCTTAAGATTTTTGTTTTTATTATTCATAAATGTTATTGAAACTAATAACTAGAAGTAAATAAAAAATTAATTTAGTAAAAATTAATTTAGTAAAATCAAATAAGAATTAAAGGTTTACATTCCTTAATCCTACTTGACACCTACCACTTTGCATCTGAGGCAAATGAAGATCAGTGACGATAGTGGGATAAATATTAGGTTCCGAAATGTAGCAAAAACAAATGGCCCTAGTTAATCTTCTTCCGTCTTCCATTCGCCATTATAACCACCTCTCTCTTACACCAATCTCCCCTGAGGACCAATTAATGGCAGAATAACGAAAGCACCCCCTCCCCTCTATCCTGTGAAACCTCTTTTCTCCAAAGTGATTTTTATTTCTCAGGTTTGGGTCTCATAATATCCTCTGAAAAGTAGCAATTAGTTCATGACAGTGAAATATAATCTTTCTCACAATTCTACATTCCCATGTTCATTGCAGTCAATTGGGATAAATTCCCTTCATGTGGTTTATTCTTATATGATACTATTTCGTATTACACCATCCATCACGAAAGGGAACATGCTCGCGTTGTCAGACATTGGAGGATCATAGTACCGCTACCTCCCCTCCTGGTGCTAGAAATACTAGGGGCATCCATCTTCCATACCTGCCTTAACTTCTCTCTTTGACACAGGAACGTTACGTTTAGAATAACTTCCTTTTCATCCTCAACCTTCCAAAACTAATGGCAGAAAGTGAGAGTGAATGGTGTTCACCACGGCAAATCCTTTCTCCGTCTCTGGAAAGAAAATAATATGAGGTGTATGTCTCACACAACAGGGAGAGAGAGCCCATTCGACGAGTTTGCCTCGCAAAACAGTAAATAATAGAAAGAAGGAGAATTTGCTTCCTTACTGCCTAAAGTCATGTCGCGCTAATGGGCACGCTTTATCTCGCGTGAGACGTAGTTCTTTAAGCTAAGCCTAAGATTAAAGTTGAGCTCGAATCTTTAAGTTAAGACTAGGATTCAAGTTGTGCTTTGCAGTAAACGATCATTTTCATATGCAGTTTAAAATAGAAAGGGGATGATACTTGCGCACATCATCATTTACTGGAGGAGGACAAGTTTTCTGTGTGCATTGGCAGTTTATTGAGTAAAAAACATTTTCTAGGAAGTTTACGGCTAGACGTGCAGATACACCGCTTTTCAAAGATCAGTTTTAGAAATGAATAAAGAGAAATTAAAAAAAAAATCAAAGAACTTCAATAATTGTGTGAAAGAAAATTTCTGGTCGGTTTTCATAAAACTTAAATAGCATTTTGTGGTAGGGAAAGGAGTGCAATTTTCCTAGTTGTGTGGTCTTTTGAAGTAATAAGTGGTTTGGAGGTGGTAAAGACCCGGTCAACTTCTCTTAAGAGCAATTGGAGCACTTGAGACTAACGGATACGCAACTCTCCTGATATTTACACCATGCCAAAGCAAAGCCACATTTGAAGGCTGAAAGAAGACATTATTAAAATAAACAAGCTTAAAAGCTTGAAGATTAAAATCTTTAGAGGCTGAACATTTCTGACAATCCTCTAAATTAATTGTAAAAACCTTTGTTATAGACTAATTTAGACTTCAGGGTGTTATTAAAAATATTTTTAAGAAAGCAAACTTGAGAGAGGGATATAGTATATCAAACCTAAAAAAGTTCTAGAGTGTAAATAAACATAAATACACATTTCTAAATCCATATGAAATCCATCTTGCTGCCATGATCAATTGCCTATCCCATCCTAAAGGTTTTTATTTCATTTGCTCCTCTCCGGTTTTTACTTTCTTCATCCAGAACGATTCCAATTAACGTTTTTAGGGCAATTTGAGAATTTTTCAGCTGTAAACTTCCTTTCATTTTAAGTTTCCGATTTTAGGGCATAAAAACACTCCCTCATTCTGGCTATAGTTTGAGTTGATGACATCTAGGACAAATCTTTTTCTACTTATTTTTTTAGCAACTTGATCATTATTTTTATTTAATTATTAGATTATTTCCTTTATAAATTTTAAGAATTGCTCAAATGAGACAACTTGGAGATATTCGTTTGCTTTTAGTACTACCAACTGGCGCAGCCAGCAAGCACTAGCAACCCAAAGATGACGATACCTGGAAACCTCACGCCATTCAGTCCAACATATAAAGCCTCTCAAGGGCGAAGCATCATTGCATCATTCAGCCGAACAATGTTATGATCTTTCATCGCTTACCCGCTCACAGCTTGGATCTTAGAAGGCAAGGAACAAAGAAGTTCGACGAAAAAGTAACCCAAAACTGGATCAAGCCCGGTTCTCAAAGAGATAAATAATACTTCTATTTCAAGCTGTTTTACCATCACACACGGCAGCCTAATTTCTCCTCTGATCCCTTATTCTGGCCTAATTCTGACCAGTGAATGAAGATTCCAGATATATCCCTTACTACAACTATGCCGGTCATTTTAAGGGACATAATTAGCATCTTCCTGGTAAGGAGGTATGTGTTCTAGCCCAATGCAGAGGCCGAAGTCGCACGCATTCTGGAATGGAACGGAGTTACAAACCTCGGAGAGGGTAATTATACTAACATGTAGGTCGGGCTAGGACCTCAGAGTGACTTACAGCCGTTTATGGGTATGTTGGACGTAACTATAATAAACAAGCCCCTGAGGAGGCGGTAACCCGGAAGAAATTCGTTGATTCAGCCTTCATCCATCATTAATTTCACCTAGGAGTCATTCTTCTGGAGGACCCATCTAGGTCCTTACTCAACTATTTCAAAATTGATCCGGAGTCGTAAATCATAGGGGCAATCAACAACTGGGTGGGGGGGCCTTTCTCTTATTTTATTAGAAGTAGTTTTCATTTTCTTTCGAACTCACACGATCCTAATAAACGCTATGGGTGGTGAAACTACCCTACGTCTATTGCACACCGATGGCAACAAATATACACTCACACGCTTGGACACATCGAAATATTCAAACATCATCGACTTGAAAATTAGACATACACTACGATTCAGGTCTACATCAGACGCATACAAATTCCACTGACTTGTTGAGAATGCACAGGCTGAAAACCACCATTTCACAAAAAAAACAGATTCAATCACAAATAAGCAACAAATACGAATAAGAAGAACCAATCCTCTCTGTTTAGAATTCACCAAATAGGGCATCCTCACCGAACTCAGACCTGTCAACGGCAAAGAGGCCATCGAAGACCGCTATATCAACCGCATCAAGCATTGGGCGGTCATCACACTCTCAGAAAAAAAAACAGGCGAACACGCTGCTGGACAAAGTCATTAGAGTTCTCGGCAAACTAACATCTGAACAAAACATTAAAACATCAGAAAAACATCAGACTACACCAGTGTTTAGACTGATACATGACTGGCTGCTAAACAAGCACATGCCAAGCAGAACTTGTCTGCTGCAAATGCGGTGTAAAAGGCGACTTTAACACCAACTGTATCAGCTCTAGCCTCAGATACATTAACTTAAGTGGCCGTCGCGCCGCAATAAGCATAAGATTCCCATACCTTATGCAAAAGCACGCGGGTGCCTTAGTGGAGCTAGGGAGGCCAGAATCCTCTCCATCGCCACGGCCGGCAACCCACAATCACACCACCACTAGCTTACCCCAAAACGCCACTGCTGTGGTTCTCTCCACGTTGGCTAAATGCCATACACTGGGCCACCTGCACCTCTACGTCACTCTCATAAACCACCTTTACAATGCTAACGAAGTATAGCAGATCATGCTCCCAGAGACTGTTCGACTTAATAGCTGCTTCTTCTTGGTAGCCTGTGTTGAGCGAAATTAAGCTACATTAGATATGCGTAGTTGTTAGGAGGAGTCTCAAATCGATCGAATTTGGCAGATGTCATATGCAGTGGCGACCAGTGGTTCAGATTCCACCATAAACTGTCGGTCTTCACTGAGATATAGGTCAGAAGGCGTGTATTAGTGGTGAAAAGTTACACTAAATTAACAAACCATAATTGATTAAGAGAAGTAAAATTTGTGCTGAAAAATGGAAAAAGGGAGGAGGCATCACAAAGGAAATGAGGAAAATATAGAGGAAGAAAAGAAGGGAGGAGATTTTAGGGTTCCTGGAAAATAGATTTTAAGCCTTAATTTTTTCTATTATGATTTTTTCAGTATATTTTCAAATTACCTGCATTGCAGCCCAAAAAGGACATTCCAATTATAAATTGTTATCTATGGTGTCCAAGTCTCGCTAAAGTAAAATATACATTGCAAAAAAACTGAATAAAAATGAGCAAATGATTTTAAACTTTTTATCATTTACATAAATGCAAATTTATTTACAGTTTTGCATAATGAATAAAGTCATGGGACCTTCCGAGAATAAGAAACAATTTGGCTGTTACATTCTTTATTCAAATCAAGCTTTATATGGCGAACATCTTGCCCATGTCCCTTCCTTGCTAGAAGAGGGGGAAGCAAATTCTAACCCTTTATATATATCAAAGGGCAATGGTGATTATAAACCCATATAAACACATTATTTAGCGCTAGTTGGGGTCAAAACCCTCACAAATCTTTGGTTAACACGATGTAACATTTTCCCCTCTCCTTTTGACGTCGCAGAAGGGAGAAAAAAATGTGAGGGGGAAGGAAAAAATTTGATCACTGAGATTCGAGCGAGCAGCCTTTGACACGTCAAGGAACGCACTTCGGAGGAAGAAATTGAGATGGAAACTTTGTGAGTTTCGTTGACGAATGAAACAAAAGAGAAATTATGTGGCTGTGAGTTGGAATGTCCCATCGCGCATACAGGACTCAGTTCACTCATGCAGAAACCGAACATTCTTGTCTCCCACCACCAGAAAAAACAGTTTCTACTCGACATCAGAAGGTGCTGTATGAAAACATATCAGGCCTGATCCCTAGTAGTCTCCTCTTTTGGTTACTCGATTCGCTCTTTCTATTCATTTTTACCTCCCGCAACTTTACCCCATTTATTAGCAACGATAGTATTCACTTTGCGATGCCCACGTTGGCTTTGGCCCTATGCGTAGAAAAACCAAGAGAGTGAAGTGTTTAAGGTATTCATTGGAAGAGTGGTTGGACTAATGGTATTGGAGAAAGTGGGGATTTGATGGTGGAATGACTGATCTACATGTTTTAGAATCTCTAAGTTATTCTGATCTTCACAACAGGTAAATAATAATTCTATGAACGGTCTAACTTGGCAGTTATTTACCACGATATGTACCGAAGAGCCACCGTGAACTAATACATGTGATCCATCGAATTAGCCCATATTATTGTGTTGAAAGGTGGCGTGGGGATATTAGGTTTAGCGACTTCTTTCGCCCGTACTCGGAACTAAGCAACAATGGAAAAGTTCGAGGGGTTTAGCACTTTTTTTCTCTCGTATCGGGAATAAGAAGCACGGTGAAATCTGGAGAAGAACAGTCTGAAGTTCGAGGTGAAGGGATAGACTGAATATAATGAATAGGGTTATCAGATGGTATAAAAGAATGGAGAGGAGGCTGAATCTTTTTAACACTCTTCATTGGCCTTTTCTTAATTGGGGACTCTATTTACTCATCACAGAAATTAGTGAGTCAGGTTTCTCAGAGTTGTTTTCTCTGGGAGCCAAAATAGCTTCGTGAGACGCCCACGACAGAAGGAAGAATTGATCAATAATCTTTTCGGTTTTCGGCATTTTTCACTATATGAAGAATAAAGCGACGTGGAGTTAGACGCAGCCTTATTGGCAAATATGTATTATTCGCAAACAAGTTTCAATTGGGTCTCGCTATCGCCTCCATTCCACAGGCAGTGAAAAGGATGTCGGTAAAATTCGGTATATTAAGTATTATCTTCGAAAAGTGATGTATATAATATTATAGTTAGAAGAATGAGCCACATTCAAATAGAAAATAGAAATTTCTAGAGATTAGAAAATTGTCAAAAATTTTATCGTTCATTTGTTTATATTTATTCGTTAAGTGGGATAGATTGGTCTTCAAATTATTGTTATTTTGGTTACAATCAGTTCATTCCTCTTTCTTCCATCAAGTAGTCCTCAATATGTTAATATTAATCTTAATCCATCCATTTTCTTCTTTGCAATTTTCAAGTAATTTAAATTGGATCAATTTTTTATATATTTCACACTTCTTTACATATCATTCTCTAATTTTGAATTTTCAACATTATAATGATTAGGCCGCTTCCCTGTAGTCTCCTAAATTATAAGTCAATGGCTGCTTAGAAATGCTGGCTTTCTCCGTGTTACTTCTATCTGTATCTATTTAGATGTATTTTACACTTAAGATGCCACAAAGTCCCTGGAATTTTATTCGTCTCCTTATTTAAAATGATATTCAGTTGTTTATTTTGTTCAGGCGTGTTGGTAAGGGTAATTCTGTGTTCTGATTCGTATGATACAATAGGTTACTTGTCCTGAACTTTACAGCCTAATGAGACGAAATATGAGAGTTTGATGCAGCCAGAGGTACTGCGAGATTACAGAGCTCTTGCCCAACGAGAGCAAGGTATTGATCTCTCTTGTTTCTCAAAGCCAGAGTGCTCATTCTTTACCTCGGTTGATCAAGTTACTTCTTTCAGCGTCGAATGGCATCATCTAATGGGATCCAATGACGAGTGGCATCGACCATTTTATATAATATTCAGAAGATCAGTTTCTAAATTGAACCATCTCAATGTAGAATTTTAAATGGAATCAGTTTCGATTATTAAATGGGTGATAAATAATTTCCTAGTACGTATAAAGGAGGTATAGGATTGGATAACCTAGTAAATTTCGAAAAAGTCATAGGGACTTGTAAAGGTAAAAACAAGGTAAAACAAGTAAAGCGGGCCTATCTTTGTGAAAAATTGAAACAGGTGTAAGACACTGGAATGGAGGAAAAGATACTGGCATATGGTAAAATAGGAAATTGTACGGGTATGCTAGTCAAAGAGCCAAAAGTGTGGATAAAATAGAAAGTAAATAATACAACGCAATCAGAAACTAATTTCTAAAGCAACGACAGGGTAAACTGTTAGAGAAGGAAAGGTATTTAAAACTAATTTACGATCTAAAGGTAAATGAAACATTTAAAAGAGGAAAGGAAAAGAAAAATAAGTTAAAGGAAGCTAAATTAAATAAGGAGTGGTAAATAAGTCAGGCTGGATTAAAAATAAAAATTTCGCATTTTCTTTCCATTTTTTGTTCCCATATATGAAATGGATTTATTTTGTGATCATTCCAATGTTATATTAGCTGCGTTATAAAATAAGTGATAAAAATTCAAAATTGAAGTAGAGATATTGTGGCCTATAATACAAACCAACCTACGTAGTGTAAGATAAACGACCAAAGAATAACCTTAACTAAATCAAACCAAACCAAGCTGCCTAACCTAGCCTAATTAACTTTCATAACTTGAGCAAACTTAACTTTAGCAAACCATTTTCCTTCCATCATTTATTCTCTTCTCGTTTTTTAAAAATGATGCAAATCTTTTGACTGCCTCTACAGCAAAGCGAACGGACAAAATAAAAGCCAAAATTCTGTTACGAGTCCCGGAAAATCAATAAAGGTGAAATATAGAGGAGTCGAAATATTTTCGTTTGCTCAAACGAGGAAGGAAAATACGGCAAATGTTTGGATAGATAAAGAAATGTCAATAAAGATTGCTCGATTATGAGAGGTTATATTTTTTTGCTCAAAAAGTCTCTCCAAAAATGTGCATCAAACATGTTTGGAAGACTAAGAATGTTTTCATGTCCCGTATATGGCATCCTTCAATAAACAACGGGAGATAATTGAGTTGGGTGAGGCTGTGATTGACGGAGTTCACCTCGTATAGAAGCTCTCTGGATCGCATATTCAATGGTACCACCTAAAATGGTATATATATATGTATATATATATATATATATATATATATATATATATATATATATATATATATATATATATATATATATATATATATATATATATAAGAGAAAGAAATCAATAGCAGGTTATGGTATATATGATAGTGAAACCACTGTATAAGAGCATAGAATTAATTTACGAACACTAGATTCGGTATGAGGTTTACCATTCACTCTCCAGTCTTATAATGAAAATGGAATTAACAAACTAAGTTACTAAATATCTCAAAATCCCAACAGAAGAAAAACAAACTGATTAAAGGGTCACCAATCAGGGGGTATGGTTCTAATATCATTAACTAAACTGCTTACGATTAGGTTCCTTGAATAAGAGCTACATTTAAATTGCCCATCCGAAAAATTAAAATTTTTCATTCCATTCTCATTATACGACTGAAGAGGGTATTGTAAATTTCATACCGAAACTAGTCACGTATATAAATTTTATGCTCTTATACAGTGGTTGTTTCGCTATCATATATTTATATATATATATATATATATATATATATATATATATATATATATATATATATATATATGACATTACTTAATTATTTCATTGGTTATGTATTAACATTGTTCTATTAATGTACCTCCCTCTCTCTCTCTCTTGCTATGCCTCTCCACTAACGTAACTGCTTGATTCTCGTGTATCTCCTAATTTTCTTCTTTAGACTATCTCCTCTTCCGCTAATCTCTTTATCCCCTCTGGCTCTGTTCTTCACCCTTTCCGCCCCTTCGTTTGACCTTGCTCCCTGCCCCTGATAATTCTTTATGTGAATTTACCCGTCCTTCTCTTACTTTCTCATTGCTAATTTCTTGTGTTTTATTTTTTACTCTCTTATATATATATATATATATATATATATATATATATATATATATATATATATATATATACCCTTATTATACTATTTTTACTTGTTATTCTTGATAAGGAACTGAATAAAGTTCTCGGAAACACTATTTACTTTTTCCTGCGAGACATTGAATTCATTGCTAACCTCATGTGCCACGCTACTTTGTTAGTTATTATATATATATATATATATATATATATATATATATATATATATATATATATATATATATATATATGGAGATTCATGCTTCTCAAGAGATCGGGTTTTATGATCTTATGATTTTCACATCCAGTAGGGCGTGTCGTGGTATGACCCGGTGCACGCCGTTATACGCACACAGGCCTACTGGCCGACCTAAATTGAGTCTTTAAATACATAGTTGCTAGGCCAAGGAATATTCAAGCACGGCTACAAAAATATACTTTAATAGGACTAAATAGTACATATACTTATATGGCAAGTTAAATGGCAATGCATTTAAATATTGACGGTTCTGGCTAAGATGATTAACACTATCAATTAAGTTTGAACCGAGGGATAATTTATTAAGTAATGATTTTACAATTATGCGAGTTCTAGAGGAACAGGGATCCTTGAGGTTCGACTCGTTAAAGGTGGGAGGAGTGTGACGAAGCGGGGGTTAAATCCATTTTACCTTGATGTGCGGCGAGTAGGACCAGGTAGGTAAGTTCGACCTTGAACTATGGGTGTCTCACGGGAGTCTCAATTCAACTTCAGGAAACTGAAGTTGGTGGGGGGGATACTCTTATCCTTAAGAGGCAAATGGAAGGTGCTTCGGGGATGCCTTTTCCGATCCTTAAAATCTGAAGACGTGCTGAGAAGGGTTGAAGCGCGCCTAACTATTTTCATCAACAACACTGAGTGACAACTAGCTCTTCCTTAGCTCTTCGACAATCACTCAATTTTTCTCTCGACGTGAATGTAGTCGATTCCCTCTTGACTAACGAAGGCATTAAAGCTAACGTACTGTACGGCGGCTTCAGACACAATCTGCCTGTGCATTCTGAACTGTCGAATATATATCCCGAAATTATTTAGACGGGCAGATAGATTCGCCTCCAACAGACTTCCTTAATTGCCTTGCGATTGCGATAAGGTTCTATAGCGCGAAGTCGCGATGCCTACTAATTGGTCTTTCCATTGTTTTAATTTTTGCAGTATATGAGGCAGACGAATTTAGAACGGTCAACGGCAAACTGGGGACGTCCTGGAGGACGGGGGGTATTTCCTTCTCTCTCTCATTCTTCGACAGGGCGAACTGGTTGTTGAATTCACTCCCTGCATTTAAATCAACCTTTTTATTTAAAGGTTGATTTGAATTTTGAGCGTTGGGGGAAGAGGCCACTAAAACTGACTCACAATCAGATACAGAAATTTAGTTTTGAAGGTTTGGAGACCAAGCTTTACCCTTTGCACCTTGAGGACTATTCTATTTCAGGGATTTTAATTTAATGGTTATTTATATTTTCCTATTTCGGATTAATAATGCATGGACCAACAAAGACATTTAAGAAAATATGTAAAAAGATGGCCATGAAGAAATTAAAAATATAAAGAAGATACAAAGTTTGAGTAGCTAAAGGAATGAAGTACCTGGGGTTTTAGAGAATGTGAGTACCGTCACTCTGTTTAACATACGAAGTTAAAGAAGCTTGGAGTGCGGTACAAAATTTACAGGGGAAATTAAATTCAAATATTATTTTCTTTTACAGAAATATACTAAGGTAAATAAAGTTCATATAATAATATAACAATGGACAAATAAGGGAAGAAAAATGTTTATTTGTTACAAAATATATTTCTACATATGGTGCTTTTTATTTAGTTAAAAAGAAATTCACATTCTTGATGAAATTGAGATAATAATGAAGTTTTGGATAACCAAACATTACCCACCACATTTTACATAAAATTATTGTCGTTTTCTTTGGATTTATATTTATTTATTAAAAAAGGGAGTTAAAACCAACATTAGAATTTACATCCATGCTCGCGGGAAAGATGTAGGTAAAGTAAATAAAAAGATATTTTTAAAGAGAAAACTACTCGTGCTGCGTAGAACTTGAGGTTTACTAGAGCGGCCCCTTAAGGCATGTCAAAGTTTCTTTTCATTTCTTTTATTTTTTCATCTCTCTGTTCTATCCTTATTCCTTCACAGTAATAAATGACTCAACTACGAGCAATAAATGAATTTACTAAGCGCTCCTCTACAAAAAGATATTTTGATTTCTAGGAAGAAGCTATTGTCTTAGCAAGACAATTAATTATCCATGGCTAGAATCCAATCTGTAACGAGACAATGTCTTTTCGGCCAACGAGGAGAGTTGCTAAATGAACTAAATGAAGGAGGCGGGAGAAAATGCAGCCAGTGACGAGATGGAGAAATGCATAAACTGAAGGGAAATGCCAGATCCAGGCAATGAAGAGGTTGTCAAGTGCAGTTAAGTTAAAAACTGCGAATCATATATTGATCGGAATATTTCCGCGCTTTTTTCCTTGGCTACCAAATATTTCTTCAGTGTCGTTTGATGGACATGATTGAAAAGACTCTTTATGAGCGAAAAATATAACCTCTCATAATCTATCTAGCAATCTTTATTGCCATTTCTTTATCTATCCAAACATTTGCCGTATTTTCCTTCCTCGTTTGAGCAAACGAACATATTTCGACTCTTATTTATTTTACCTTCATTGATTTTCCGGGACTCGTAACAGAATTTTGGCTTTTATTTTGTCCGTTCGCTTCGCTGTAGAGGCAGGCAAAAGATTTGCGTTATTTTTAAAAAATGAGAAGAGAATAAATGATGAAAGGAAAATGGTTTGCTAAAGTTAAGTTTGCTCAAGTTATGAAAGTTAATTAGGCTAGGTTAGGCAGCTTGGTTTGGTTTGATTTAGTTAAGGTTATTTTTTGGTCGTTTATCTTACACTACGTAGGTTGGTTGGTATTATAGGCCACAATATCTCTACTTCAATTTTGAATTTGTATCACTTATTTTATAACGCAACCAATATAATATTGGAATGATCACAAAATAAATCTATTTTATATATAGGAACACGAAATGGAAAGACAATGCGAAACTTTTATTTTTAATACAACTTGACAAGAGCCAGAACAAAATCCTAACCTATTTCGACTCTTTATTCACTTGGGATTCAATTTCAAATAAAAAAGAAATAAAGGAACAAATTCATGGCCCTGTTGGGACATGGGCTGCTACAGACTTAAATTAGACTTGTGGGGACGAATATTAAAGAAGAGTGTCTGTGATTCCGTGGTTGTGAGTGAATTATTCTTGTTGATAATAACTACTAAACTTATTTTCAGCCAAAGTAGAAATATTAATTGCTTATAGGAAATATGAAAGTTTCTATTATAAAAAACTCTAGCATTTTCTTACCAAAAGATTTTACAAAGAAAAGCGATAATTTCCATTACAACATGGCACCTATTTCTAAAATTTTGCATCCTTTATTGACCTGAATTTCCATCCCTATATTTTAATATAGTAAGGTATTTTGACTGTTTATATATTTATATCTGTGGTCATTAAAGTTATGAAAATAACGAATGTTTCTTTTTAAAAATGCTCCTTAAGGAAAGTCGTCTAGTTTCCAAAGAAATATGGCGCTGATGGATCTCTACAACGAGAGATTTCGAAAACGGAAAGACCTTTTGAAGATTATGCATAATGCATAATAAGGAAGTTAGAGTGTGAGGCACACACTTATTGTTGAAAGAGGTAAGATGAGGGTGATTTGCTTACTGTAAATGGTGCTAATCTTAAATTAGTAATATAACCGTTGTCAGGTATTGAGAGAAAATAAATGCTAAATTTCAGTTTAATTCAAATCATTTGTCCGAATCTTTTCATTAAAAGCCAAAGGCCGAAAGGAAATCGCAAATCTCCAATATTTGGCCAAGTTAAACTCTTTTCCACTCCAAGAAAACGTTAACCCATAATGGAAAGGCAGTAGGATCGCTACTCAAATGCTTACTTTTTCTCTTAGGCACGATACTACCTCTCCTAAAAGTTTGAGTGTGTGCTTGGAAGATGTAGGATTTTAGGGTAGTGTTAACGTGTCTCTAGGAGTGAGACTCTTGCAGAGAAGGAAAAGGAAGGATCTAAAGGGAGGGCCAATAAAATGGAAAATATGAGAGCGTTTCTTGTAGTGTGAAGGGTACATGGAAGAGAAAGGTGTGGGTAAGAGGTGTGTGTACTAGGAGAACATGTGGAAACGAGGTTGTATATAGATATTTAGTTTTATCTGGTGTGTGTAAATAGGATAAATGGTTGAGAATAAAATTTTAAAAAGAAAATATTTAGGATGGTGTGTCATAGTGCGAGTAGGGTCGAAAGACGGCGTGAAAGGTAACTTAATTATGTGGATGAGAGTTTGAGCCAGAACAGGCTGGCTGAGGAAAAAGTGGATGACATTGTACTTCGATGCAACTGGGAAGGGGTCATATATGGGGCCATCTGCCTAGCGAAGAACCCTGACTGGTTGAGATGAGGGTTGAGCACCTTTTCTCTTCCAAACTTTTACCTCAGGGGTTCCGATACGCACTTCCAGTTTCAAAACTGGGGTAATATTCGGGAGTGTTGTGCACTCTCCCGATCTAGGGAAGCAAGTACGTTCATTTCCTCTTTAGAATAATCTGCTGAAATTTTCTCCATATATTATCGCTTCCACTAACTTCACTATTTAATTCACCAACCCATCTTCAGGAACATTCGCGCAGAGATCTCCTTGTTGACGAAAGGGTTAAAGAATCATACGAATAAACAAAAAGCCTCTTCTTAGAATTCACCAATTCATTTCATTCATTCATTCATTCATTCATTTTTACATTTTCTTTATGTATGTTAAATAAAACTGAGAAAAAGAGTCATTTATGATTTATTAACAGAAGCAATCTCTTATTTGTATACACTTGCCTGGTATCAGAGAACTCGCTTCTGTTGCTATGCAATTTTGAGGCAAATATAGTTGGTTAATATAATTCTATAAATCATTCATTCATTCATTCATTTTTACATTTTCTTTATGTATGTTAAATAAAACTGAGAAAAAGAGTCATTTATGATTTATTAACAGAAGCAATCTCTTATTTTTATACACTTGCCTGGTATCAGAGAACTCGCTTCTGTTGCTATGCAATTTTGCGGCAAATATAATTGTTAATATAATTCTATAACAGAGAAGTTGTTATAGATTCGCCACAAGCAGACATTGGCTATGTCAATTAGGACCTTGGTCTTGCTACTCCCTAAGTATCCTTCAGGACAGACTTTTGAAGCTTGTAAATAAAGATGGCACTTACAGAAATCCACACAACCAACCAAAGTAAAATAACCATAAATAAATCTTAGATACGTCATTCGCGCCTCGTGGCACTCGACTCGAAATTTTCTCAGTAATGTTCAACCCTTTTTCATCAGTTTCTCCTTTTTCCAAAATCCTCATTAGACAAGTCATTTTATTCCTCAATACCCCATCAGCACCCACACCATTATCCTTGCCTGTCTCATAATTATCTGTCTTGGTGGCGGTCTTATCTTTATTAACGGGTCTTCATGGCCCCTATTTCACCCTTATCACAAACGCTGCTCAATTCTCGCATTTTGTCGATTTTTCCTCTTTTATTATCTTTTATCAACTTGCTCCGCCCTCGATTTTTCGTACAGCCCACAAAAAGAGAAAGGGGAATGTGGACTCAGGGATACAGAATAAGGTTTCTCTAGCGGGGGATCAGTAAGAGAGGTATTACGTGAAGCCTTAGCTTAATTTGTTATAACAGTTTTCAGTGAGCAACAGAAAAAAATGAAGGGGAGGAAATCTATCTTGAAGACATTATTGGATTAATGACAATGAAAGGGAAGGCCACGGGTCTCCTTCTCTATCTCTTTTTATTTGATTTTTTTTACCGAATGAGTTTATCGTAATTACGATGATGAATGATTCTATTATTGGGCTCCGTCTACTGAGTAGAGACCCCACTTCCTACTACAGTAAAGTAAAACCATATCGGCTCTGGTCAGTCAGCAGATGGAGTTACGATTCAAATCGACTTCCTTTTGTAGAAACCTGTTATTTATACTTCATCATAAGCTGTAAGTAGGTCCTCAATGAAAAATAAAAGGTCACAAAACGAGTGACGATCGGTGGTAAAGCCCTTATCCAATTATTTTTTTCTCTATTTCGGAGAGTGTCAAGGATGGCCTTGCTAATTCTTTGTTTCTGTAATTATCGTATCAGAACATTATGAAATTTAAGAAAAAGGAAAAAGTTATTGGGCACATGGTGTGTCTTCGTCTCAATACTTTTTCATTATATTTTTATACTGACTGAGTTCAGTCTAAATAACGATGATGAGTATGGGTATTGTACAGTTATTAGCAAAGTTCCCGGCACAGGCCGATATTTTGTAGTTCCAAAGCGTAACTGCTTCAATTATAATTAACTCATACGATATACATGATTTTGCACTAGCATACAGGGTTATGGATGATAATAGATGGTGAGAAGTGTTAGAAAGATCAATAGACCAAGAAAAGGAAGTTTATTTAGTGCGTTGGATCTGCATTTTATGACGTGAAAATCGCTTTCCTATGCTAGCTATCAACATTTGTTCCAATACTGATCCATTACTTTCTATACTTAAATTACTAACAGTGCTCGGGGTTCTCAGTCTTTGTTGGCTTTTGCTTGCTTGACCACTTGCTTTTCCAGCAATGCACAGACGATCTCGATTAGATTTAGGTCAAAGCTCGAATAAATCAAGATGGTGTTTAAACCATTTTGTATTCAATTGATGCTCCTGTCGGTAACTCTGATACTATTGGAAGTGTTATGGAAGAAATATGATTAGGGTTGATTGCTATTGGTGAGAAGAAGCGCCATATTTTAATGTCCTCAGGATGCATCGTTGTGGGGACATTATGTTTCATGGTAAAATTTGCGTTGGATTTTCCGGACTTTAGATCTTCCAGAATTGACAAAGATTGAAAAAATACAATAGTGGTGAGACCTACTCAGGGCATATATGTATCTACTCGTAGCATTTTCATTCGTCTGTCTGTGTAGTTATTGGAGTGAAAAAAAGGCGCCTCTAGCTCATGACGTAAGAGATTAACGATAAATCTATACAGTGTATTAGGTAAAATATTTTATGAACTTTTTCACGGTTGACCGCACATGAATATACTGAAGTAAAAATAAGAAAATGACCCTTATGTATGAGTTAATAAGGTTTAAAATATAGTGTGTAATATATCTGAATATGTCCCCTTCTCAACCTCCATTGGGCACCAGATTCTCCCTCCAAACCACGATATTTCTACGTTTACTTTATCTACCTTCCAATTTCATTCTTTTTCTGTTATTTATTTATTTCTTTTTTCCAACAGACGAGAAATAATGGTTTCCCTAATCCTTCCTCCCATTTTATTTTCTCCATTCACTTATACCTTTCTTTCCACTCTTCTTTTTATTTTTATTCCTCTGTTTCATCTCTCTCTCTATCCTTTTATATATATATATATATATATATATATATATATATATATATATATACATATATATATATATATATATATATATATATATATATATATATATATATATATATATATATATATATATATATATATATATATATATATACACTAGCAGAGCTACCATGCGTTGCCGGTGTAAACAAAAATTGTAAGAAATTTACAGCTTGAGATTCTTATATTTTTACAAATCATTGTTTAACCATCGCTATATCACAACACTTCTTTGTTTTCAATATTCTTCGTCTTTGCTTGTGGTACATGGACAAACAAGTTGCCTATGCTTCCCACTTAAAGCGGTGTGCATAGAAGTCTTTGCCGGTGAGAGTAGTGTTTGATATTTTTACAAGATTCTTTGAGTTTCTATGCAGTATGCCAAAATTGCAACCATCCTCCCCATTGAAAAACACAAGAGGATACTAAAGGGCATCATAAGATCTATGAGCTTCACTACTTATAAATTGAGAGAGGATGATTTTTCCAAGGCCTATGTGAGGCTCTAAATATAGTTTTGTTAATGTGCAACATTTCTTCAGTTTTAATGTCAGCTCGAGTTTGGTTCAAGGAGAAATGGAGTTTCGCCTATTGGACTTGTCTTGGAAGCTTTCAACAAAGTACAGCTGCGAAAATTACGGTATTTCATTTGCCAGAGTCTATAGTTAATCAATCTTGTGATAGTTCTCACCCTGCACCTTTACGATTAGCATGAATCCACCCTCTCTGATTATGTTGGACGCCAAAATATGTCATTTGGAAGGCACATTTATATTTTCAAATAGTCTCAAAGAAGTGTCTTGACACATGTCTGGTGGCAGACAATAGAAGATTTAGTGGTTCAGAAAGGTTATGAAGAAGTGATACTTCCAACATTTTATCAGAGCAGCACATGCCAAAAGTTTCACCTTCAAACCTTTTTTTCTCCACACTTGCCACACAGTTTTGAGAAGGATTCAATTGTGATCTTCTCTTCAGAGACATAATCATCGCCTAGCTGATAGATAGAAGCAGCACGATGCCATTTCTCTCCGGTGAAATGTGTTCTTCCCTCCAGCCTTTCCTGTTTTTGTTCATGCGTCTCTGCTTCCCTGCGGGAAGAAGTCATAGGTATGGCTGCCTGAAAATTTCGCTGATTTGGCTTGGAGATGCTATGGCCCTGTGGGCAGTAGCCCTGGTTCTATCAGCATGCAGGTTTTCGTGTCTCTGCTCTGCACTTTCTCCTGCCCTCTGAGAAGCAACCCAAGCACTTTCAGCTTGCAGTCGTTCTGTTCTTTGCTCTGCAGTTTCTGTTGCACTTCGAGCAACTGATCTTGCTCTTTCATCCTGGTTCCCCAATTGAGCGGCACAAATCACTTCAAGATCGTTCAGATAGTAATTGCGCACAAGTACTGGTTGATTTTAACTCCTCATTTTTCCCAGTCGGCCTTCTGCCGCTCATGTTAAGGCCGAATATCTTGGGGACTGGAATTTAAATAGGGCAGGCTGGATTACCTAGCTACCGACGTGCCACATCCGACGGGGCTTCGACAACCATGGAGCGCCAGCTGACTCTGTTTTTTGTTAGCCTTAAAGACTCTGCCGGCTTAAGATGTCCCCCTGCCACTCTCGTTACACCGTCCATAAATTTCTCTCTCTGTCGTCCTTTTACTCTTCCTCCCTTCACCATTCCAGTAAACCCCTTGGACACCATCTCATTCCTATTCATCACATGTCCGAGAAATCTGATTTTTCGTATTCTTATTGTTGTCATCATTTCTCTCTTAACTCCCATCTGCCTTAGCATATCCACATTAGTTCGTCTTGCTCTCCATAGTATCTTCAGAATTCTTCTCCATAACCACATTTCAGTTGTTTCCAACTTTTCTTGCATCTTCTTGCTCACCGTCCAAGTCTCACATATATACAACAATGTTGAACACACAATTTTTTTTGCTGCCCGCTTTCTAATTCCCGTTGACAACTTTATATTTGTCAGATATCCCTTGATTCTTCTAAATGCACTCTTTGCAATGCCAATTCTCGTTATAATTTCCTTTTCACATCTGCATTCTTCTGTTATCAAACTCCCTACATACCAAAATTTTTCCACCTGCTCTATTCTTCTTCCTCTTGCTCCTATTCTTACTCTGCTGTATTAGTCTTAAATGTCACCAACAATTAGGTCTTGTCCATATTGGCCTTCAACCCTTTCTCCTTGGTCACCCTTACCGTTACATTCAATAATTGTTGGAACTTCTCTGCAGAGTTCGCCACTAACACAGTGTCATCTGCGTAACTAATATGGTTGATATTGTAACCTCCTATCTTGAATCCTTCCAGCCTTTGCGGTTCCCTTAATATCATCTCGCCATATAAGTTAAACAGTTCAGGGGACATAATAAATCCCTGGCGTACTCGTCTTATTATGGTCTTATACTCTGTTTTTACTTCCTGTCCTCTAATTGCAGCTTTCCCTTACCAGTATAAATTTTTTCATTCACTCTCATCGATGTCCAGCCCTTCCTGCATCCTTATTAGTTTCTCATGCCTTGCTTTAT
This sequence comes from Ceratothoa steindachneri, assembly GCA_963969495.1. Taxonomy (NCBI): domain Eukaryota; kingdom Metazoa; phylum Arthropoda; class Malacostraca; order Isopoda; family Cymothoidae; genus Ceratothoa; species Ceratothoa steindachneri. Next base: position 133,777,696 of record OZ018319.1, read on the forward strand.
CAAAAACCTTTTCCTAGTCAATAAAACAAAGTAACACATGTTTTTGTTTTTCTACCATTCTTTCCAAAATTGTTCTCATCGCAAATATCCTATTTGGTGTTGCCTTGCTTTCTAAAAAGTAAACACAAATTTAGGATAAAATTAACCTATATTGCTACAGCCTAAGCCCAGCTGACGTCCCCGCAGTCAAACAAACAAAGAGATTAGTGTTATATACTGCGTGTTTAAAAAATATTTATATCATTTTGCAATCTAATAACTTTGCTAGTTCCAGTTCAAATGAATTCAAATTTTAACAGCATGCGTAGTAACAGGTACTTATATAGTGTTTAATGTTTGATCTTTTTAAATTTACAGGTATAGAAATGGAATTCACTGGAAGTGAAAAGGCATTTTTTGTGTTGGAATATGCTCGAACACAGTCGAACAAAACTGTGCAGCGTGCATTTGTGAGAGAGTTCTCTAAACAGTTACTACGGCAATGCAGATTTGGACATGGCACAAAATATTCAAAGAGGAAGGCTGTCTGTGCAGGGCAAAAGGATCTGGACGACCAATAACATCAGAAAAAACGGTCGAGCGGGTTCGCCAGAAACTTTTGCGAAGCCATAAGAAGTCCATAAGAAGAACAAGTGTGGAAAACCTGATTCCTCCAACGACAGTTTGGTGCGTCCTGAATAAACGCTTGATAATGAAACCCTACAAGCTGCCGCTAGTTCAGGTCATACTGGCAGATGACAAGCGAAAGCGCAAACAATTCTGTGTTGATATACAAGAGAAACCTATTTAAGACGAGTTCAAGGAACGTCTTGTTTTCAGTGATAAGGCCGCATTTCATACGAATGGCAAATTCCATAAGCATACTGTTCGCATTTAGGGCGAAGAAAATTCCTATGCTACAACTGAGCACATGAGAGACTCACCGAAAGTGAATGTGTTCTGCGCCATCTCCAAGAACCATCTTCATGGCCCATTTTTCTTTGAGGGAAATGTGACCGGCCATGTTTATCTGCAAATGCTTCAGAACTAGCTAATGGATGAGCATATTGTAAATGAACAAGAAGACTTCATTTTTCAACAGGACGGGGCTCCACCTCACTGGAATTCACTATGCGGGCTTATCTCAATGACAATCTGTGAGGTAGATGGATCGAGCGTGCTGGTAATGAACACAATATGCTTTTGAAGTGGCCGCCACGTTCACCTGACCTGACACCTTGCAATTTTTTTTTCTGGGGCTATGTGAAGGGACTGGTCTATGTCCACCCTCTTCTTGCAAACCTAGAGACACTCAAGCACAGAACCACTACCACACTTGAAACTTTTACCAAAGACATGTTGCAGCGTGTTTAGGAGGAGCTGGGCTGTCGAGTTGACGTGTGCCGTTTCTCAGGCAGTGCGCATATTGAACATTTGTGAAATCGTTCATGGAATCCACATACCTTTGATTTTCTCATTCAAATTTGAAGGAATAAATCTTATGTTGCTTAACATTAAGCCTGTTTAGTTTCATTGGCCTTGACTATGTAGTTTCTGTGAAATTTAAATCTCAAATATCAAGTTGTTTTAAACACCCTGTATATATATATATATATATATATATATACATATATATATATATATATATATATATATATATATATATATATATATATATATATATATATATATATATATAAGTGAAGTATCTTAAACTTTTATTTGTATATAATATGAAGAGAACATTAATACAAGGCGGAATAAATAGCATTAAGTTATATATGGCTTAAACAATCGACAAAAATGGACAAAATACTAAATATAATCGAACATTTGACATCAGCATCATATGAATTATATGCAGATAAAGCGCTCTGAAATTTTTGGCTATACCAAACTATTACAGAATGCTCAGTAGCGTCTCGAGAGTCCCTTCGCAGTATTGAGAGCATTTATTCTTCCAGGCATACTCTCTACGAAGGTCTGACACCTGAGAGATCTGATTACTGCTTTCACTTGCTTATTAGAGATTGACTGGAGACGAATTAAGGCCTCCTTCTGGTGCTGGCCGATGTTGTGCAGTAGTTTATATTCAGAGACAGAAATAGGCAATCCATCACCGTAATATTGTAGTCCCGGAACCACTCTAAGTTTACGTGGACTTATGATAGGGCACATTGTCTTACAGGAAAATCACATTCAGAAAAATTATGAAGTGTCTCGTTCTGAGGGACGTATAAAATCTCTCAACATAGCTTGGTACTTCTCTGAATTCATTGTGCCATGACAAATGGTGAGGCGACCCGCCCCTGAACTTGACATACACTCTCAAAGAATTCCAGGGCGGCCACTTTCCTTTACTTTTGACAATATGCACTCTTGATCCCTCTTCTAAAATGGCCTCCTGCGCAACTTAAAGTTTCCTGAGGTCTATGTAGAACAACTTAGATATTGCCTCGTCGGAGGTTAAGACACGTCCATACTCCCGTATGGTTCAGTTATGCTGAACACATGTCCAAGCCAATCGATATCGCTTCTGTTGAAGCCTGATCAGCAGCTTATAGCAAGCCTTTACATCCATTTACGCCTTATGTAAGCAGTCTGCGTTGAACTCTTGTGACGGATGCATTATCCTGGCCCAAATTAATCAATCTGTGTTGCAGCTGGATTTCGGTTTTCCTACAGTTTGAAGGTTCATGCGACGCAGAGACGTGTTATTGGTTTCCGGACTTACCATGGGTTGTCTTCAACGCTTCTGCCCTACCTAATTATGACCTGCCGAGCCTCCAGGTTATTTCATGACAACTGGCAACCTCCTTATTCCTGTAACATATAGTTAGGTATTTTTGCCATTATTATATCATCATCAGATCTTGTCCACATGGAATATCGTATTAATTAACATATATGATATGCTATAGGAAGAAATTTAGATTATAACATACAGCGTACTGATTTCAGTATTTCATTCATTAGATATCACCGCAGTCTTAGATATTTCAATATAAGTTATACGCAAGAATGCACATATATATTGTTTTCCAGATGTATTGGAGATGTAATGAGATTCCAGTCACCTGTTTTGGGGACTCTGGCGACCCTCTTCCGCTGAGACAGTATGAATACTTCAGGAAAAGCTTTGAGAAATTAATACTATAAAGCTCCGTCTTGGTTAGCAGCCACGTACAGTCTCGTGCACCCTTCTCCGCCTCCCAACTGCTTCCATCTACAGAAGCAACGCGTCACCTCTCTACGCGCCCTCGCTCGTACCTAAGGCCAGAGTTCCCGCCCCACAGACGATAGACACCAGCAGGTATCTATCACTCGGGTATCAACTTCGTTCTCGTCTGGAGTACTCCCTTGTTCATTTCTCATCGAGGTTAAGGAAGGAAGAAGGAATTTTGCAAGTGGAACTTTGGAGCGCCCCGCTTCCTCGTTGTCTCCACAGTCTCCAGTAAATAAAGCTTTACGTGAGTCTCCTCGTTATTTACAATCTCCCTTTTTCCCTGGAAGCAATCACCGAAAAACCTCTCTCGGCCTCTCGTCCCCGTCGAGTCCTCTGTACTCCTCCCCCCTCCCCGGTTGGTACTCTGGATCTCATCCTATTTATTGTCATTTATTTACTTTTGCTAATATTTTCTTTCTATATCGTAAAGTTATTTTTATACAATCAATTTCTCTAAACCCAGAACCTCTAAGAATTGATTATTTTAGCCAACCGCACTTGATTTTTATTAATCAGCCCTCGCACTGGCTTATATATCCGCCCCACCACCACCCTCACATTTTTGGTGCGCTTCCTTGCCGCGTCACCGAAGAGTCAATCCTCGGCTAGCATCGACGTTCGACTCTACGACACTGGTCCATACGCCGTCTAGGGATGATTTCAGCTTGTCGACGTTGGTGTAGCAGACTTTGCAGGCCTTGCTCTAGAAATGCGCCACAGGCTGTAGTAGAAGGAAGTGAGGTCAGTCGACTGCAGCGGCCAAAATTCCTTCTATCCGAAATTCATGTTCGACCCAAAATACTCTTGGAGCGTCTTAGCCGTGTGAGCTGGGGTACCGTCCTGATGAATGACTTAGTTTGGTTTCTTCGTGATTTTTTCACTCAAGGCAGGGCTTTATTGACCAAGATATCCCTATAATCGGCCATGGTGAGCCAATAACCGGCCTGGAACCAAACCGGCGGCATTTTATCGCAATTTGAAGCCATGACGCCGAGCTTCATCAGAGGACACGGGTCCTTATTAGTGGATACGCAGCTGACCGCGGACACGTCCTGGCCAAAGCTTGCCCCTTGGTTGTTCTACATTTTGATGTTTTATGAACGGATTGACCGTAAAGAGTTTTCCATTAGAGAAAAAATAAGAATTGGATTGACATTACCCTTCAGTAGTTGAAAACACGACCACAGCGCTCCCGACTTTGTTCTTGCAGACCTTTGGTGAGAAGAGGCCTTTTCATGAACCTCAAGCTCTTGGATACTCTGGACACTGAGATTTTGTTCTTCGCGAGCGCAGTCATTTTTAGCTTCGGAGCAGCTTTGAAGGCTTTTCTCACAGACAAACGGTTTAAAATTTGAGATATTCATTAACTACCTTGAACTTTGAAGTCTCTCCCGTTATTAAGCCTCTCCGCAACTCTGTGCATGGTCATTCAGCTGACGTTGAGCTTCTTGGCGATGTCCGACTTGTTATGGCCCGCGCGCATAAGAGCAGAGATCTCGATTTTTTCCCCTTCCATCTCGATACACGTGCACTCAATGGAAGAGTAGAACTTTAACAGCCTGTTATAATTTGAATGGCTAATATTTTCTTGAAGACATAGATTAGTGCGATGATAGAAATTTGGCTGTAAAATAAGCTCTTCGCGTACGTTAAGAATTTCTCACTCTGTAGGAACTAAACGAGTGCGCCAATACTATCTAAAGTCATGTTTCAATCGTACTCAGTACAAAAATGTCAATCGCAACGCATTTTCTTACTATAAACTTGACACAATTTTAAGCTTACCCCTCTAAATTGAATGTTATTCTGGGATATAATTAAGACAGGGATAATATTACCTGGGAATGTTAATGGAGGGAAGCATTCAACTTATTAAATGGTTTCCCAATCACGGAATCCTTTTATGCTGAAGCCGTAGAATTGTTAACAAAATTCTATCGTAACCATTATGTAATTATTGTGCTTATGTACTTTTAATCTCAGAAACTCGCCTAATACCGTAAAAGTTTTAAAAGTAATCCAATCTTCCCTGGTAACCAAGCCAGAAGGACCACCAAGGAGATTTTAGACTTTCTTAACGTCAGTATAAGGTGGGGAGAAATGTCAGAAAGGAGCTAAAAGATTCAAAATCCGATTACTAGGCAACAACTTAGAAAAAATCCCATGGTCGACGATCTGACACCATTAGAACACAGAAATTCGTCGCTAAAATCCAGAAGATCATCAACAATGCTCCTGAGGAAGTTATTGCAGCCATTGTAAGGGAGAATGATGTGGAGTAAAAGCTCATCAGGCTGGTGGTGAATAAAAACATTCGCTACATTTCATACTAAATGAGGAGGGAACAATTTCTGTTCAAGGAGATGCATTAAACGCTACTCAAGCACACCAAAAAGCTGATCCAAAATTGGAAGCATGCGTTGAAGTCAGACTTGCAGTGGGTCTTCTATGATGCCAATAATTTCTGCTAAGTTCAACTCCCAGAACAAGAGACGTTTTGATGTCACACCCAAGGACATGTCGAGAGTCCTGTAGAGGGAACTTCCAGTGACAATCATAGGCTTTTTTATCAGCAGTTAAGGTGACTTCATGCCTACCCACTATTGCGAACATGAGGTTTCGTCCATGCCCGCCTGTCTTCTTCCATCTAGCATGCATTTGTTGTGGACATAAGGATTTTTGAGGAGAGTTGCGCAGTATCTTTGTTCTTAACACATTAATTTCCATTTATTTTGTTTAATCTATGGATGTACTTTTCTGAAATGTTAACATCCTTATCATCTATTTCTTTTTCTGTTTACGAAATCAATCAGATCACGATGCCTTCTTTAGGTTTTGCCTTATGTCGTGATTATATTAATTATAAGGGGAAAGGGAAAAGGTCAGATCCAGGAACTTGGTTGGAGGCTAATCACCAGACGAGAAGGGGGAAGGTAAATAATGGGGGAATGTAGATTCTTAAACGAGTGCGTGGGAATTAATTCAACATAGAGAGTGCAGTTGCCCGTTAGAATTGCTTATGGTTCACCTACTGGTTCTTAGTAGAGAAAGGTGTATAACAAAAATATCTTTAATTTTTACACAAAAATACAATATGCATATATATTAGATTTATCGCACAAATGACATGGATACTCGCGATGACAGTAACGGAGTTAAGGAATTCAGGGGCTGGTTGACTCACGAAACCCTACCAGCTGTGGCTGCAGAGCCGACGTACAAACGTACAAAGATTGGGATGCCTGGATACAAGTCCACAAATGTCATAGGCTTCGTTTAGGGCTTGAGGACTTGGAAGTAGACGGGGTTGGGGGAGGAATTGCACGGGTGACTTACAATCGTAAGTTTAACCTCTAGAATGACGCCTGAGGGAGTATTCTTATCGAAACGAGATCGTAGATAAACCGAAGAATAGCCAATGGACTCGGACCAACTTCCTTCGGGGGGGTGGGGGGAGTTTCTTGTTGCGCACTCGTGAGTCATCGGAGCAGAGTCGAGTCGAGAAGTTGAAGTGTCTCGTACTACGCGGCTGGCCTATATTTGGCACGTCTGGAGACTGGGTTTATATTTGGTACAAGCGGAAACTTTGCCTTGGGCGCCGGAAGGATTTCTCCATATCAGAGACAGCCGTGGAAAGGGCGACTCCAAGCGGGATTTTGATATCGCTCCAGGAGAAGGCGGCAACTTATCCTCGCCCTCGGTGGTCCAAGCGTCTGCTTTATCGACGGAAGAAGATGATTTCTTCCACGATCAGACTTGGCATTCTTCAACCTCGCGGGGCTCCTCGTTCCTGGTGGTGAAATATTTCCATATTCTGACAACTTATTTCTGCAATAAGTAATAAAAAGTATAAATCTTTAGTGTCATTTTACGGAGCCTTGTGCAATCAACATTGGAGTTGAGACTGTTAAAAGCTTCGATGGCGCCAACTGCAGAAACAGATGAATCTGATAACGAGTTTGGAAGCGGCAGTATTGCCGCTCGGGAGAGATATCATGGCTATTTAACTATTTAACTCGCCCCACCTCACGTTGCTCTCATTACTATCGATTCAATTAATCTCATAGGTAAGCTCGTGTCTAATCAAAAGTATCCTCATTCTTGCCCTGTGTGATATTTATCAAACTTTTAAAGAGAAGTTTAGGAAAACAAATAATATAATTGAAGAAGAACTATCAAATTTCGGTAAGCTGGGATTTCAAACAGAAAAATGATTCAAATAGAAATTAATTAATTTTATTGTTTAAACGAATAAGCTTTAATATTATTTTATAGAAGTTAAGCGGACTTTTAGGTCTTAGCTAAGAAAACTTGAATTTGAAGATATAAGTTTATAATTTTGTAAGATATTTTTGCAATTTGCATGGTTAATAGATGGGAATAAATTCACTGAGTTAAATCAACCAACTAGGGCGGAAAAACCTGATGTGAAACCATTTAACTATTTTTCAAAAGTATGGACAAACCAATACTGGAGCCTTGAGAAATAAACATAGATAGGCAGCAACTATGAATCTCGCCCCTCCCCCCAAAGATAAAAAAAAACAATAAAAGATGCTAAAATGTTATCAATAACAACTCTTCTCAATTCATCCAAGAAAAATATTTAATAGTATCAACACTTTTCGGTATAAAAAGTTAAAACAACAACTAAGACAAACCTATATAATTACATTTTGAAGTTCAAAAGGGAGAGAACTCAATTATAAGCAATTCGCTGCAACATAAAATAGTATTTTCTCTTTCTACATTTTAAAACCCACATCTATCGTCTTCGTAAAAGGAAAAAGAAGACAAATCACTGTCATACAAGGACTTGTGACATGACAAAGAGTATATTTAACCATATGAATATTAGATAACCATTCTAGAAAAACAACATCGAAAAGATAATCATAATAATAATAATAATGATAATAAACGAAATTAATATTTGTTCTAGACACAGAATGTGGAATATACGGCTTACTTAAGGAGATATTATGGCTTAATGTAGGATTTATTCAACTTCGCCAGAACAGAATAGGTTCATAATTTCTCGTGTTCACATTCCTCTGAATTCTGTTTCGTCCTAAAATCTATGGGAAAACAAAATATATGCTCATATTTAATACATAACTTATAAATAACCTCATGTTTTAACATAACCCAGCAATATAAATGGTTCATCAGTTTCTAGTCGCGTGCGACTCTATATCTCACTATATCAGTCGGTCCATGGGTCCCCGTTTTGCATTGATTTGGAAATAAAATTATAACTATTCGGCCGATTCGAACGAATTTGGAAACCTTTATATTGTTTTACATTTTCTTTGGAATGTTATAATTTCCAAGGTCCTCACAAGCTTAGCCTCGAAATTATATTCTTTTGGCTATAACATCATAACAATTCTCTTTCGAATGATATAAGTAGCAAGGTGATCCCAAGGTTACTCAGGAAGGTATTGAAATTTTGTAGGTCGTAAGGTAATACAGCGTGACCCCCCCCCCCCCCACCAAAACAAAACAAAACGGGACTTCAGTCATTCACTAATCATCGTTACTTTGCAGGACATGACCGAAGCAACGACTGTGAACACAACTAGATCTGAAAGGAAGCTCCGACAAAAAATATACTGCGTCAAACATTACTACAAGACAGGCTCGTTCAAGAAAGTGCAGGACATTTTCGTGCATTAGTTCAAATGTGAAAAAGCCTCCTCCAAGAGCAGAATTCAGGACTGGGTGGACCACTTCGAGAACAATAGGACAGTAGAGAACCCTCAATGCAGCCAGTGATAACCGTCCAAGCCATTCAGTACGCCCCAGAAATCGTATAGCTCAGCTGGTCGATAGCGTGAGAGTGTCAATTCAGCAGAGCCCCAAAAGCTATGTGCGCAAACGAGGTCAGTCCCTCGATGTATCCCGTGAGACTTTCAGAAGAGTGCTAGTAATGGATGTAAAGGCCTACCTATACAGAATACAGAGGAAGCAGAACAGTCACCAATGAGCGGTATTTGGAGGTCCTCAAAACTTTCAAGAGGGAGCTACAGACCATGTTTCCTCCGCTTCTGGGGAGGTTCTGGTTCCAGCAATATGGAACAAGCTCTTACATCTCAAACCTGCCCCGGGATTGGCTGAAAAAGAACTTTGATGGCTGAGTGATGTCTCAAGACTGATTTTGAGTGGGCACCTCACAGCCCAGACCTTAGTACCCCAGATTTCTTTCCCTGTGTACGCAGGGAGACCTAGGATCATCATAGAACTCAAGCAAGCCATCAGGGATGATATCAAAGCCATTAGTCGGTCGGTTTGTAAGGATGTCATGGACAACTTTGTGCTGCGCCTCAAGAAATGCACAGAGCTAAATGAAGGTCATCTCAAACACGTGCTCTAGAATAAAGAAGAAAAGTCCAAATACTATCATGATTTGATTTTTTTAATAAATCAAAATGACAATTTCACTCTCGTTGTGTCTCTGTAGGAGAAATCGATAGATGCTGAAATATAAATGAGAGATACTTGTAGATACTCGAAACGAAGTGGCATTCCTAATTTACTTATTCTTTTAAAATTGTATCAAAAATTCATCCAGTTTAAATATGACTTTAGAAAAGAAGTTGAAAGGAAAATGACTAAATATTTTAAAATATTGCATGAATTAACGAGGGGTTATTTTTCGATGATGGTAAAGTGACTTCAAATTCAAATTTTGGAACATCTTCTCATATGTAAGTGTGGCTTTATAGGTTGGGGGAGATCTTGCTACCTTTGAAGTTACGGCTTGGGACTTCTAGCGTTGAACCACGGATTCGATCAGCGCGAGTACAGGCACAAAATTCTCATCGACGCCTTGACCTAGCCACCCATTGGCGTATACACTGATATATATATACGAGTACATAGCTTTACGCTTAATTTCACGCACATAGGAAATAACAATGCCCCTATTATTTCCCTCCCGTCTTCATATCGAAAAATACTAAATCTCTCATCTGTTCCAGAACCCTGCAGAAATGGTAGTGATAGTCTATATGGGGAAACTCATAAGTACTGAGTCCTGACGTGGAGCCACGAAAGGTTTTAGGAACTCTGGTTGATATAAACCACACGATACTACTAGACACTTCACTTTGCCCTACTACAAGATGCGCATACCTTGTTAAATTCCTGTTCACCACTGATTGTCTTTCTGATCTGTATGTGCATTTCATTATCCACGATCCGAGGGAGGGATAGCTAAATTATTCCCACTTATGGAGGAGAAGAGAAGCAATTGAAGATTCGCTGGGTCTAGAAAAATATAGCTGCTAAATACACCGTCTATTTATTTACTAAATGGATTAGAAATGACTATCTGGGTTCAATAGAGAATGGCTAAAAATAGAAAAAGAAATAGAGAGGAATAAAGATGAACTGGATTCAGAGGGCCTGCCTTCCGAGGAGACATGGGAGGAGAGAAAATAAGAGACTCGGCTGAAATAGATCCCTGCATACATAAGTTTTCCCCTTCTTGCAATTCTTTCAATCTTCTGACTACAAACAATGGCACGAGCAAATGTGAATATGATTCAAAATTAATTGATATAACAGAGCAATGATATCTTGAATTCAAAATCCATATCTTAGAATTACCTGCTGCCGCGAGCAGGTCGGATGTCGACATTATCTGCTGCTGGCTTCATGGAAGTCGGGATTGCGGGAAAAGAGCGCGCTGACGATGGTGCCAAACAGTCCGTGAGGAATAGAAGACTAGAGCAGAGTTTCGCTCTTGTCACACTGACGACTTGGCTGGAATCAGGGAAACTGCTTCCGGGCTGCCTGAAAAGGAACATGGAAGACTAGCACTAAAAAACTAACCAACGTGCCATTTCGCCGCAAGTGTTTATGTGCTCCTCCCTCCCCAATAACTCGACGGCTTAAGGACGTTTTCTGTGGTTTTAGAATTGGGGACACTCGCAGGAAGCAAATCCATTTGATAGAGCGTTCAACTGCTCCTTACTTCGACGACTGTCCAGCAAATCTTGTTTAGTCTTTCAGGCTGAGAGATCTTCATGGACGTTATTTGTGCCGGTAGCCTGTCAAGCGGGATTGCGACCGTTTTTTCCTGGTACAGGGGACGTGTTCGTGTACACTTACTTTGGGAGAGTTTCAGACTTTAGAGCACGGGTAGGGGAGGCAAGCCTCCCTCCGACGCATGAACAGGAATTTTTCTTGTGCCTATTTTGTGGTTTTAGTTGTTTTTTTTCTTGTTTATTTGTTTCTGCTTGATTTTTTTAAATAACCAAATTCTTAGGCTGGCTTAATTTACAGCGACTTATGCTCAAGTAGGCAGGTGCCAGAAGACTCTTTCTTAAAAGAAAAAATATCAGAATACCCAACCAAATCTTTCTCACTACACCTCAAGAAGACTCATCGGAATCAATGACTGAATTTACAACTAAAACTTTCTGACATTTTCTGCTGTCTACTCTGCACGCATGAGTTACAATTAGCTATTATCACATCTTTAGAACTTCGGTTAGAATTCATTCAGAATCGGATAGGGGTTGTGCCGATCCACTTCAACGTTGTGGTGGCTGACATAAGCTGTAGCAAACGCTGCTTCGGTTCCCATCTGTAAGGTTAGGTCAACACTGCGATATGCATCAAAAGAGATATTGGTTTGATAAAATTTTGTAAATCTTGCATGAAATATAGAAGCTATAAATAGTATACTAAGCATTTGTTTATACATTGATGCAATGAACATAAACTTTTCCCATTTTTTATTACTACATTCCATTTAAACTTTGTTTCTAAGAAAACGAAAACCTTCACTAAATTCCAGAACAGGACACGAATTGTTTTAGAGTATGAAACTACTTCCCGTGTGATCCGACCAAATGGGATTCGTTACTTGGAACGATCTAAGCTCTACAATCTTCGCGGCAAATTTAAAAGAAAATCCAAGGGAGTTTTCAGCTCAAGAAAGAATTTTTTGACCGAAAATTGAGTACAGGATTAAACGTTCTTTTCAAATTCTCTTCTTGCTTCCCTTTTTTTCCTTTTTATTTAGGAAAATCTTGGCTGACTTACCTGGATAAAAATGGTAATTTTAGCTATCTTCTCAAAAGTGGGATTTTGTATAATTTTCCTTCGCAAAATTTCCCTTTAACCATTTAACATTGAAATAGGGAAAAATTGAATTCCGGGGCCAGACTCATTCCATCTAAGTCGTTATTTTTTGCCCTTGATTAAAATTATTAAACTAGATGATGCCTTTTATAGGTTATTTATTAAGTATCCCATGGATTACATACATAGGTCCTACAACTACTAAGGATCTTATGTCAGAGTTGTCACGAAACCAAAATTGGTAAATTAATGGAAACGCTATGTGTACCATATGTGGCTCAAATTTAGCAAACATTTCTGTGGTTCTGGAGAGTTACGCGCCATCTCTGCATCATCCATACATTTACCCTCTCCTCCCGTAAGGTTATCGCTCTCTTTAAGGCACTCTTGTAATACCTCCTGAGGCAAGTATCTTTGTTGGTTTTCAGTTTGTTTTGTACAAGAATCCATAAAAAGTTTAACTGGGTGGGATTGCAAACTTAACCCTGGCTAGATGAAGTGGATGAGAAATATTTGGGGATTCCATGATACTCCTAACATAAAGTGAATTATGTGCCCTGCCTGCCCCGACACCCATATTATAATGTGCGTTTATTTAAATAGGTGGCCAGAAAGCCCTGACTTACTTAGGAAGCAGAAAGAACACAACCAAATTTTATAGAGCAACACTAACGTTAGGTTAGGTTAGACTTACTCATTCGATTACATTAGGTTAGGTTAGCTTTACTCATTTGACTACCAGCCTGCGTATCCTGCTGTTAAATGTTTCTTCTGGAAAATTGATTTCTCTTTGTGTAAGCCCCAACTGAAATATATGAGTTTGAAAGAAAGTGGCATTAAAGTTTTGATTCACGACTGTTACAAGGAAAATCTTTCTACAAGAGTTGCTGCGAAGGAAACTTGCGATACAGAATGAGAAGGTACAGTTATTCAGGCGAAGGTTGCGAGGTGGTACAGACGTTTCAACTCAGGGAATCTTACCCTTTACGATCAACCACGTTCCAGCCTAACAAAAACGTTTGAGAGCAAGGCTTTATTAGCAGCATTTATATTTGAACCTTGTGCAAGTAGTTTTGATCTTGCAAATCTTGTTGGAGTACCATCCCATCAGACCGTGCTAAACTAATTGAATCAAATGGATTTTGTTCACAAGGAGCTCAGATTGGATCAATACGATCTCACCGAAGCACAAGCTGCCGTCGAGTAGAGATTTTCAGCAAATTTCTCGACAACCCAATGGACGACCGAGTCTGGAGGCGAATTGTCCTATCAGATGAGAAGTGGGTGTACTTGGTTAATCACGATCGGGAGAGGAAATGGGTTTCCTAGGTGAAAAAACAGCATTCGTTCCACAACGGAATCAGTTTGACAAGAATGTCATGCATGTCCTCTGCATGGTGTAATTTTCAAGGAGTAGTGCATTTCAAACTTGTTCCACGTGGTTGCGCCATAAACGCTAAACTGTATTGTCAGCAGCTAGACCGCATGAACGACAAACTAAAGAAGGAGAATCTTGCTTTGATCAATCTTGGTCAGGCATTATTTCAGCAAGACAATCCGAGACCACAAACTTCCAGGTTTACTATGAAGAAGTTCAAACTGATGGACGGTCTTGAGATTCTTCCACATCCACCATTCAGTTCCTATGTTGCTCCGAGTGACTATGACTTATTCGGCTCAATGTCACACTTCCTCCGCGACCAGCGATTCAACCTTTTTGTTGGAATGAAGGAAGCTTGTTTACATTTTTTTTATTCACAGCCAGTTAATAGTATCTGGAACAAATTCGGATGCTAACTGATCGCTGGAATAAGATCGTAGAGAATGATGGACATTAGTTGACAGGAATAAATGTTGGTGTTGCTCCATAAAACTTTGTTGATTTCTTTTCGCTTTCTTAGTTAGTCTGAACTTTCTGGCCGACCTCATATCTCCCACACATTTTCACTTAGTTCGTCTTCACCAGAGAGATCTCACAACACATTTTAAGCTTAAAAGAGACGCTCTCGATGGTTTTTAATTCTTTTAATGGATCTTGGCGAAAAAAGTAAACGTTTCTTGATTTGAATTTTCACTTCCACCGAAATTGGACAGTCGCGTTTTGTCCAATCAGTCACTCTATTTTTACTGGTCATCAATTGAAATAAGAGGATATTTACCAACCTATATTGAATAGGAGCACATTTAGGGAATGATGTTAAATGTGAGTACATTTCACATGAAAATTATCTACCAATCGAAGGGAATTTAATTTCCATATTATTTTTTATTAGCGTTAAAGTATAAAGAAAAATGGTATAAATAAAGAAAATGAATATATTGTATAAATTAATGCAGTTTTCAACGAAGAATCTACACAGAAATAAGAATTAATAAATTTATTTGCATCATATTTTATGGTAAGGTAAATAGTTAAATTTTGGATAATTGATGATTGAATTAAGAATATGCAAGACTGGTATCTATCCTTTTAATGATTAGTCAAAATAGCCACCGAATAGTGAGAATAAAGGCAGTACGTTACGAGACAACTGTAAAATCTTGAGTAAAAGGCAACATTACATAAATTTTCCTTACTTTGTCTTCATAATCTTTTCACTGTCCAAACGATGGCCATAAATTGTAATTAGGAGAGAGAAGAACTTTGCTCCGGGAGAGATTCTATGAGTGGATATTTACTTTTCTCTATTTACGCTTCAGAAACTAAAACATATAATTACACTTTTGAAAAATAATAACAGATGGTGCGGTTATGGAAAACAAAGAATAATAATGCCCTCTTCTTATAGCACCCTAGGGGACACGCTAGTCACTACCAGGCAAAATCAAGTTTCAGTCGCCCGTTTCTAGCGGACCTAAGAAGATCCATTCGAAAAAATAACCTTATACTTAGATCTATCGCTGTTTATTAAGATAAAACGGAGAATAATACATAATTTCTTTTCTTTCCACTAACCGCACCATATAATTACACGTTTAGTTACAGGAGAAGAACGAAGGATCTAGGAATCGAAGACTCGCAACAAACAAGGAGACCTTCACTAAGAGGGTACCCTTAACGAGCATTCCCCCTTCCCCCACAAGAGCAAACTTTGTGAAGTGCTATTCGCCGAACTGAATGTAACACTCGTAAAGCTTATTGAAATTTCAAGCAGTTTTATTGCTATATGCGACGAAACGAGAGATGGAGAAAAGCTCCTGTCCGAAGACGGAGCTTATCTAGTAAAGACCATCTGCCTTGAGTCGACCCCTCCCCCCGCAAGTGGCAGCCAACCGCAGCATTATGTGCCGCAAGTGGAGAGCTGGGTCCCCCCCCCCAAAAAAAAAGAAAAGAGGTTGAAAGGCAGAAGACATGGGCAAAGTTCCGAAAAGTAATCAAATTCCGTGACCACACACTTGTGTTCAAAGTCACATTTACCTCGATGGAAATCGTATGAAAAGCCACTAAAGACGGACTCCTGGTCTTTCATGATAATTCCATTGAAAAAAAAATCTCAAATGAAAATTTCCACAGCATACATATGTGTTCTATATACTATAACTTGAGAAAACCACATCCTCAACTGCAAGGACGAGCACAAGACCATGCCCTCAATTATTTAAAAAAAAAATAATTAAACGGAAAGATGAAGAATGATTTTTTACCGTGAGGTGAAACTCTTATATGAGATTAACATCAGAAACGCATCAATTGACTTGATATAGAAAAGTGAAGAGATCAAAGAAGAACTCCACTAGTTGATCGTCGACACGTTTCGATCATGATATCAAAAGCCTCGATCAGGATGCATCTCTCAAATGTTTTTTGAAAAAACTCAGACCTCTCAAAGGATCTCCTAGAAGAGCGAAGAAAAGGAAATACAGAACGAAGATGGAAACTTCCAAACGGAAGAAAAAAATATAGAAGCAATATTCTGAAGTTATTGAAGAAACATATTCAGTATATCTGAAGAGGAAAATTAAAAATATTACATAGAATTTGCACATCAAATCATAGTCGAGTTGAACACAAAAATCTAAAGAAAGCACCTTCACTACAAGGTGGTGGATAGACAGCACCAAGGATGCAGCGAGAGAGCCGAGGAGGAACTACTCGGCCCGCTCTACTCATTTCGCCAGAAAGCCACAGGAAAATTAGGGCTAGGACTTACAAAGTTAAATTTAGAAAAGGTACCAGCTAAATTGTGTTCCATAAAGCGCGCCGAGTTTTAAAGGTAAATAAATAAAATGAGTTTTGATAAACATGGTTAGATTCTGAATATTTATAATGAGATTTGTTTCCAGTTTAGGTTTTGTTTCACTCCCATCTGGCCTTGTAACTATGGCTATAGCAGCAATGACCCTCAGTCGGTAGATGGGGCACGCAGTCATGGAGATCAGGGTGTCGGCGCAAAGGAATCCTTCTTGGTGAGAAAAGACTGCCTATGGGTTTTGTACACGGTGAAATCTGAC
This sequence comes from Ceratothoa steindachneri, assembly GCA_963969495.1. NCBI lineage: Eukaryota > Metazoa > Arthropoda > Malacostraca > Isopoda > Cymothoidae > Ceratothoa > Ceratothoa steindachneri. The sequence continues at coordinate 133,794,449 of OZ018319.1, forward strand.
GATGCAGGGGGTTCGATGGTAGTAGAAGGGCGTGTGACCTTAAGTGGTCAGAGCAACTTGACGAAATGCTTCGTGTGGCCATTAGTGGCGACAGCACCTGGATTGTCTGCTTGCCCGTCTATGATGAGACCCAGTACGATGCAGTAGCGGAGAGCAAAAGGAGCTGTATGACTTATACCTTTATTCAAAATATAAGATTTGCTCAGATTATCTCTCTGAACTAAGGTTTACAATAGTTTTATACAAGATTTATATGAGAGGAGGTAAAGCTCATCTTCAAAGGGGTTCACCAATAAGATACTACTTAGGAGGATCTATTGAAAAATTTAATGAAAGTCTTCAAATCCTTTATTCCGCGAGAAGAGTGTTCACAGGTATTTAAGTTGCACTTTCTCCGTTTTGGTAAAATGTCTTCACGATAAGAACGTGCTGCTCAGTTGTAAACTGCTCCATGACACACTGCACACAAATATTTTGAAAAACAAACAAAACATCTTAATCGGAGAGAAGAGAGATAATAAACATTATAAAATCATGTCTTAAACTTCACATCACAAAGATCCCTTCTAATTCAAATTAGGCACCCCTTATTTAACACCCTCTGATATCATCGAAGGAAAGTAAAGATTTTTTAATGCAAAATACTCACCTAATACTTTCAAGAACGCTAAAATGATCTTGTTAGCCAATCACAGGAATGATCCAGTGAGAAAGGAGAGCTACTGATCAATTTCATTATTTGAACTTAGCAAGAGGCTCACCTGAAGAAGAACTCCCTGTACAATTCATACAAATTTGGCTTCCAAAAAAAGCGAAGTACTTAGATGGCGATAAATTTCATCACGGAAAAGCTTGCCTAGACAAAAGGGAGATGAATTATGTAGACATTGTATGTCAGAAGCTATCAAAAGCATTTGATAGGTTTTGCAAAGGGAGCTACAATTCAAGATCCTGCAACTGGAACTAGGTGCAAACTTAGAAAGAGCTCTTTTTGACAACGTCATGGAGGCAGCGACGTATGTTAGTGTGAGAAACATGTATGTAATCCGGTAAATGCTTAATATAGGCCCCCGTAATGGGAGTGTCTGTCAGCCACTTTTTACTCAATATGAATCGATGATGTCCCAGCCCATGGCAACCACACTTGCCTCAACACTCAATTCGCAGATGATTTGAGCCAGATATCCAATGTCAATAGCGGAACGCGCCTATGCAAGCTTGTATAACGGCAAAAAAAATCGAAAGATTAAATATCTAGAGGCCAAATGAAAGATAAGAACGAGCCAAGTGAAATCCAAAGTGATCCCGATTGGAAGGATGTCAGGGTAGGAGATAGGCTTTATTTTTATAGGTTCCAATCTTTCGGGCCGGGTCATGAGGTCACTTTATAAGATAATAGACACGAGTTCATGTTGTAAGGTAAAAATATCTCATCTTTGGCCCTGAGTAAATCATAAGGTTTTCGATCTACAATTTCGCATATTTCTTTACATTAATGAAACCTAATTCACCAAGAGAAGAAAAAAGCTAAAGCGATTAAAAGCATAAAAAGAACAAATGGTTATCGAAAAATAAAAGGATAAAGCAAATACAAGGATAAAGAAAATAAAAGCACTAAGCAAATCAAAGTAAAAATAAAATGAAATGATAGAGAAACTTTTTTAAAGGAACACATGACTCATCCCTTCCGGGTCTTACCGAAGCAGTTTCTCTATTCAACCTTCCTTGATCTAGAACTCGTTGGCTCTTCCCTGAGCCACAAAGGAAATCTTACTGGCTGTTTGTGGTAAAACACTCCTTTAGTACTTTTGTTCTCAAAGAAGTTTAGACATGGTGCCCGGAGTATTACGAACGATAGTTATTTAGAGCTGTATATGAATTTCATTAGCTGGTCTTGGGCTCTGCACCACGATTGAAAAGAAACGAGTGGAGAAATTAACTTGATGAAATTAAATGGAATAATAAAAATAATTACAATAATAATGGCAGCTGGTCATTTGTTAAATTCCATTATCATCATTTTAACATTGACTATAATATAACTCTGGGATGCGAAATTTTAAGTGGTTAAAACCGCTTCAAACTGATCGGTAAATCTTCATCGTGAGATCAATAGAGAAAGAAGTTAATTAATTAGGTAAGAATTTATCCCCATTTTAAACGCTATCATATTTCACGATTAGACTCCATTTCCGTACCGTGCATGAGCGAAGTAATAAATATTAGTTTCTGCTACAATAATAATAATAACGAAAAAGAGAAGAGAAATAACAAGAAAAAGGTGAATAGGAAGAATACACACTTCCTATGTAGTCTTCCGGTAGAACAGCTCGGTTATTTTTTTGTCAGTGCATTCGTAAATATACAGACTCATAGAGTATAGTCAAATTCATTGGGAGCGAACCTCTAGTCTTAGAGAAGGCAAAGTATCCTCCTGGAGATAATGGATGAGGCAAAAATCAAAAGTAGTGCAAAGTTTAGGAAGGAGTAAACGGGAGTCCCTTAAAAGTAATAATAAAAGAGTGGAGACAAGAAAAGTAATATATTTCCTATATTAGATATAAAACCAAGACTCGTGAAGCCTACTCAAGTAATCTGCTTACTGATGATAAGAATGATCCCCGTACCGTCTTCCACCTGCTCTCCCGTCTTACTTCCCCAGCCCAGGTCTCCCTATCCATTAGCCTTGCCACTCTCTCGAATTTCTTCGCAGATATTGTCACTAACCTCCGTGTCTCCCTATATCAGCCTTCTGTCCCGGCTCCTGCCATTCTCCCTCACTTCCCGCCTCAACCGCTTATCGTTTGCCCCGTTGTTACCGCGTTGGAGCTTACAGCCCTGCTTTCGCTTTCTAAGAAATCGAGCTCCCCCAAGGACATTTTTCCGCCTAAACTGTTATGTAAAATTCTGCCTGCTATTCTTCCAACGCTTCCTAACCTGTTCAACACTTCACTTGCAACTGGTCTTGTTCTTTCTTCCTTCAGACGTGCCCATATCCGTCCGATTCTTAAAAAGCCTCAACTGAACCCCACTGACCCTTCCAATTATCGCCCGATTCCGCAACTTCCTTTCCTCTCTAGGGTTCTGGAGAGAGTGGTTGCTTCCCGCATCAACAGTCACATGGTGGCCTGTAACATTGATGAAACCTATTAATCTGGTTTCAAGTCAGGTCACTCCACAGATACCGCCCTTCTCAATGTGTCCGATTGCTTACGAGAAGCCGCGGACAGGGGTTGTGCCTCCATCCTCGTTCTAATCGACCTCTCCTCTGCCTTTGATACTATTGACCATACCGTCTTACTTGATTGTCTCCACTCTTTCCTCGGCATATCAGGCAGTGTGCCTGACTGGTTTCGCTCTTACCTCTCGTCTCGTACCCAATCCGTTGTGATTGACGACGTTTCATCCGACTCTACCCCCATTCGCTTTGGAGTGCCACAAGGCTCTGTCCTTGGTCTTCTACTATTTCGTTTCTACCTTCTCCCTCTTAGTTCCCTTCTCCGTAATCTCGGTCTATTCTTCCACCTCTATGCTGATGACACTCAAATTTTCGTTTCCTCTTCCCCCACGTATCTTGCCTAATCTATCACTGAACTCCTGGCTGCCTACTCCTCCATTACTAACTGGCTTTTACCAACTTCCTCAGGCTTGATCACTCCAAAACTGAGGTCCTCCTCGTTGGCACCCATGCTGTTGTCAAAAAATCTAAATCTCTCTTTCTCCCGCTTACTCTGGGTGGTAATACTATCATTTTCTCTGACTGCAAAAGGAATCTAGGTGTTGTTTTTGATAAGCATCTCTCCTTTAAGCCTCATATCCGCAATGTCAGCAAATCCTCTCTATGTTTCCTTCGTAACTTCTATTGCATTCGCTCTCACTTTGATCGCCAAAGTCTTGAGACTGTTGTTCATGCCTTCATCACCTCACGCCTTGACTACTGTAACTCTCTACTTGTGAATCTGCCATCCTCCTCTCTCTGCCCCCTTCAACTTATACAGAACTATGCCACCCCGCTTCTCCTTCGTCGCCCTCGCTTCTCTCCCTGGAAACCCTTGCTTCATGAACTGCACTGGCTCCCTGTCAGATCCCATACTCACTTCAAGATACTTCTCTTCACATTTAAGGCCCCGTCTTACCTCTCTTCTGCCTTCTCGCCACGCCATGTCCCTCGGGCTCTTCGGTCATCACATGCACCTCTTTTGAATATTCCTCGTTCATCCCTCTGCTTAATGGGGGAATGCTCCTTTTCAATCTTCGCCCCTAAGTTGTGGAATGCTCTTCCTGCTGAAATCAGGTCTTCTACCTCTTTTACCACATTTAAGCGTCTCCTGAAAATGCATCTTTTCAGTATTGCCTTCTCCCCCCTCTTGAATTTCCATTGAATTTCCATTCTCATCTCAGCACAACGTGCACTCTGGGAAGGCCTCAGGCCTTGAAGAGCGCATTACAAAAGACTTATTATTATTATTTATTATTATTATTATTATTGTAAGAATCTATTAATGAATTTTTTTAAAGAGGGTTGAAAGTATTAATTTGTCTCGGGCAGCAAAAATAGAGACATTCCAACTGCCTAGTCATATTTATCATTCTTCAGCAATTTAACAGTTGCTGATGAAATGATAAAGATGACGAGGAAGTTGGAATGTCTCACTTTTGGCTGACTAAGTAAAATTAAAAAGCAAAAGACAAACTTTGAGATTACAGGGAATAAAAATCGCTCTTTGCGAGGAATAAACACATATGAGCTTGATAGTAATGGAGTGCAATTAATCAAATGGATGGCAATAAATCGAGTGTAAAAGAGTGATTGGCAAATAGTCGCAATGTTGCGCGAATATTCCTCGGTAATGAAGTGAGAGTGACTTATATTTAATAACTTGTCTTATAATAATTTCCCCATCTTCATCTCGTCATTGCAAAACTCATCAAGTTCTTTTTGCATTGTTCGTTATCTTTCACTTTTGTCAATATTCCACCTTAATTTATTTTCGTATTCTTATTTAACTCTCTTCATTTACTCATTATTTCATAAGTAATCGCAATTTCCTCGTTGATTGTACAATTTCCTTTAGTAGATAATTAATAAATTTTTTGTTATTTTTTAAACGATCTTCATTTCAATATATATTTTTTTTAATTAAATGTCAAAAATCTCGACATTAATTGGTTTCGGGGCGTTTTTGCTATAAATTTATTTCCAAAACTTAATCTTTGATTAAGTTACATTTTGGGGCTCAAGAACTGACGCTATTTTAAATTTCGAAAAATGTGATCGTTTTTTTTAAAGTAGTAGTTCCCAAACTTTTTTAGCTTGATACTCAATATAACATGCTACATTAAGCATGTTAAACATTGATATATATGGCAAAATTAAAAAATACAAGAGATATTTTCTTTTATTTATTTGTATTTGAACATTGTGCATCTCTAATGACTATTACCAAAGATGTCAAAAAGATCAGTGAAATGGATGCAGTTGCATGCCGGAAGCTAGTTGCGGAATTCTTGGCTTCGTGGTTGAAAGTGCCAGCAGGGCATCGTTTTCAACATTCAAGAGAATCCTCTATTTTGTTTTTATCTCCAGCACAGTTGAGAACCCCTTCTCGCCGAAATATGCTGCTGAGAATGATATCAACAATTCAAGGCTCTCTTGGACAGAGTTAGCGAATCAGCTAGTCGTGAAATCCAAAAGGAATCTGCATTTTAGTTTTGGAATTCGAAGTCATCATCTAGAATGTCCTCATCAGGTACAAAGAAGGGATGAATGATCCACTGAAGACTAGCTGTGTTTTAGTCACTCTCTGGAAAGTAGTGATGCATGCTTGTTTCAAACCCCCTCAAATGGTTGCTCATCTCTTTGTTGATGGTCTGTAGAAGTAATCCAGTATCATTACTATTCTTCTCAACAAACGGGTCTAGGGTGGGGAACTGGGCGATCACTCCTTTCTCTAAGTGCCGAATCCAGAGTCTCAATTTCTCCAGCAATGCAGCCACAGTTTGATGGGCATCCATGACAATCGTGTTTTGACCCTGGAGTTAAAGATTATCACTATTCTGCTCCGTAAATATCTTAGCCAAATAACAAAGTCGAGCAAGCCCCTCCTTATCAGGGAACTTGGAGGCAAAAGGAGATCCTTTTTGTTCTAGGAGTTCCTGAATAGCCTTTCGAAGCTCAATAACTCGACGTAAAACGTTGCCTCGTGACAACCAGCGAACATCTGTGTGGTAGAGCAGAACTTGATACTGCTCTTCAATTACCTTGCAAGGCTCCTTGAATATGCGCGAATTCACATCTTTCGACTTCAAGAAGTTGACGATTCTCAACACAACTTCAAACACTAACTTCAGATTACCAGGCAGGCTTTTTGATCCAAGAGAGTACCGATGAATGAGGCAATGATCTACAGAAATTTAGGGATTCGTCACACATCATCGCCGTTTCTCCATCGATGGAAACTTGGATTAAAAATAAAAATTATTATAGATTGTGTCAGTTAGTCATTCTTGCTTATCTTTTGCGTTATAATTATATTTTTTTAATTTAATTCATTTTGGTACTTTAGTATTTCAGTACGACAGGCACGATTTCTTTTAGGTGAATCCTGTACAAAATTGTACAAAATATTAGCTACACTACAGCTACATGTACAATAAATAAAACTCTATATGACTATGTGCCATGGAATTCATTGTATTTATACTAATTTAGTCTTTATATAAACATCTCTCCCTACCTGTTGAACGCTGTTCCAATCCAACCCATTCTTGGTAAAGAAACTGTTGATGATATAGAAGACATCTTCTCCCTTCGTGGTTGTCAGCAGATTCTCGAAAAATAGGAACGCTTCTTTGATCTTCTCCTGGTGGACGTAACGGACGAACCCAAAGAGAACATCACAACTGGCTAAATCCCACAATTCATCAAATTTCAAGGAGAATTTTCTCTATGAGCTTTCCTTGATCTCTGTTGTAATTTTAGACAGGATATCTGCTGCCATCCATGTTATCGACTCGTCGGCGGATTGTGTTGTTTGATAGACATATGACACTCAGTTTCTTCGCTTGATCTTCTCCACATACCTTACTTACCATCTCGTATACACATAGCATAATCAGATTCCCTGCAATGGTGTGACATTTTTGTTGTTCGGCAACTTTATATGCCACAAAGTAGGATGCTTCGACCGCAGCTTGAAGCTTTTGGGCTTGGATTCCAGATGAACCAAATTTGATCTTCTTTAGAGCTACAGCCCAGCGCTGAAAATAATCTTGATTCTTATTTTGAAGATTTGGATGGCACTTCTGGAGGTGAGCTGAGAGTTTTGATGGCTTGAGGCTCACATTTGTCAACATTTTGTGACATACCACACATTGTGGCCGATCCTCTCCACCAGAAGGTAAATTAACAAAGCCATGGCTAAGAAAGGCGTCAGAGTATATGCGATTTTTTGACATTTTATTGTTTAATCTGTATAAAAAGAAAGAAAAAAGATGCATAAACAAGTATGAACACTGAAAACTTATTATTTATTTTTTTATGGCATTCTTGATAGCATTAAACGAGCTTATTCAGCATAGGAATGAAGTAACAGTGAGTAAATACTAACTATACCTACTGCACAGGGCAGTACACATATATACCTGATCACAAGAACATTAGATCAAATCAAACACATACAAGATTTATTCTCTCATTGTCTTGCAAGGAGAGTGAATGGGTGACTGATAAACCACTCTGACCGTTACAGTTTATTTACTTCCTAGCCTACGGAGTGAAGCGCGATACGAGTCATTACAAAATATTCAGTCACTTGAAACATCCTGAACAAGAAAAACAAACTTGAATAACTTAAGTCCCAGCTAATTAAGAATCTTTAACACAGAAGCCTGAAAGTAATTGAATAAATTATCATGTTACATGCCGAAAATATTAGTTTCTTTCCCCTTCCCTACCTACAGATAAGCTCTAATTAATCGCATAGCACTGAATGTTCAGGACTTCCCCAGCACTTGCCTGCGAGGAGAGATGAGCTGTAGTCACTTATGCTTGATGATAACGATAATCATTCACAGTACACAATATCGTAACACCTCGAGGAGCCACCGACGTATGTACCTATGTGAGAAGAGAGATGAGGTGTGGTGACGCGATCTCTCCCGCCTACAGCTCTTCAGGCGCGCCTCCCTAAAACAAAGATGCCATATTGAATGTTTGTAACTAAATATACTTTCTTCCCCGGGCATCCCGGCCTCATGGCAAGTTAGAACAGGGATTAGAATTTTATTTTACTCTACAATTCTACATCAAGCTCGAGGCCTGCTTACATGGGAAAACAAATGCAAAGAGACATTTTCTGATATAGAAATGTGGTGCTGGATTTGCATCTGAATCAAAACCACCTCCTCGAAGATAAACAGTTTGAAGTCTTATGAAATTCTATGATTGGTTCACAGTAAATTGGTCCTCACAGTTTTTTACTGAGTAAAGGCATTTTGTACTTCCTAAATCGTTAAATTCTTTACGCGGTAGCGACATATAAATAACAACTGTATTTCGTCCAAGAATCCAAAACAAAAAATCTTTATCCAATTTCAGTGTCTTTAATGGTTTGTATGTGTTTGAACGAAAATTGTTCCTAAAAATCTATCGTGACGCTGATTGGTCCATTTTTGCAGCGCTTTAGTGTAAAATGTAAAGTTTGCTTTAAAGCTACAGGAATAAATTAACCATAAAAGTTACATTAAAGATCTGCTTAATTCTGATTGGCTAAATTTTGCATAGCTAATGTTACGTATAATAACTATATATATACAGTATGAAGCATTTTGGTAAAAAAGATAGATAAGAGTGAACTTTTCGAGTAAAGTTTTTCTTACTCGCTTTTGAGAGCCTGTCACCGGGATTGGACTTGCTCCCCCCCCCCTCCGAAGGAAAAGTGCCATGTGTAGAACTACATTTTGGGGACTGGGAAACCTTTCTTGAATAACCTTTCCCCTTAAAACTTGGTGATAGATCCTCTCTTAAACTACATACACGCACACTTACTAACACACGCTCACTCTTAGGGGATTTTCCGTTTGAAATTTATCTTTTCCAGACTCACATATGAGGATATGGAAACGTAAATGAGGTAGACCCGGCGGATACTGCAGAAGACCCTCTCCGATGGTCCCAAGCTTGATCGAGGAGTGTTTTTGGTAATATTTATGGGGATTTGGGAATTATGCTCGTAAGATTAATCCACACACATAATCGGTACGCGGCTATTTGCTCAAAGGAGAGTTATTGCGAAGCACTCACCTCCCCTAAAGCAGCAAAAAGCCTAAAAACGCTAAACTTAAAACCCCACAAACCGCCACAAATAAAGACTCACCCAAATATTATCCTTCGCCACTTCGATCCATGGGTTGGGGGGCAGTCCGTTGAAGAAATTCATGCGGAGGTGGAAAACCCTACACCTAGGCGAAGGTATCTTAGATTATTAAATTTACGGATTACACACACGTATTCAAATTAATTTTTTGTGATACAGCAATGGCGGTTAAGGCTACGGAGAGAGGTATGCTCCTCTTTAACGTCCGTGTCTGCCCTGAACAGATCGAACGTGAGGAATTTATCGACCTCCAGATGTGTTTCAAGCGCTATAAATAGGAAGAGCACACCACGGCCACCTGCCCCAGGGGGAACGTTCTTTTGTGCTCTATTTGCTCGTCAGATGCACATTATGGAGGATTTGTAATAGCACCTCTATGAAGTGCCTGAACTGTGCAGAAGAACATATAGAGCTCTCCTACGCCAAGGTTGCTAAATCTGCTGTTGCAGTCCCAGGAAAATAAAACGTACCTCCACGTCGAGAACGAAAACTTGACGAAAATTATGTGTTGCATCTATTATGCTCACATCGCGAATCTCTTCTCCCCAAGGAACTTTGCGAAGGAGCTTAATATGATTCTGAAGCACAAAGGAATGGATGAAATGTCGTTTCCAGAGAACCCACGGTCCGAGAAGATTCTTAAAATTAGTGTCAAACCCCAATGCCAGACAAGTTGCCAGAAGATCCCCACCCCCAGCAGCGCCAGAGTTCCTTCCAGGGCCCCCAGGATCCAGGCACAAAAAGAAAGATACTCGTACCCACCATGCCCTTAAAAACAAAGCAACGCTGTAAACAACAAACACCAAAACACACAAACGCATACCCAAAGTATGGAAGTTTCGGAGACTGAAACTGCGAGACCCGAGGCAGGGGCACAGTTCCCCGCTCCCAAAAAACCTCGCAGCCTCAAAGACGTTCGAGGTCGTCCTCCTCTTGTAAGGGGGAACAGGAGAAGTAATATTCGGAAGTACAAATTGAGTTTTACGTCGGATGACTGCCATGGAAGAAAGTCGAAGGCGAAGTCTCCGGGAAGAAGGGGGGGGGCGCTTAAAAGCTTTCCTCTGAACAGAGGTCAAGTTTTTCAATCTACTCAATAGATGGTGAGCTTCGGGTTAAATACCCGTTGGCTGTTCTGATAGACGGCTCAGGGCCTAACGGTCCCTAAGGGATTCTTGGCGCCAGTCTAAGCAAACATAAATCATGATACAATTTAAACACAATTAAAACACAATTCATGGACCCCGAAGCTTTCATAACCCTCACAAGCGGCGAATACAGAAAGAAACGACCAGGAAAAACTGTGAGAGAATGCCATCGAAGGAATAACGTGAGAGGAACCCCCTTGGGAATACAACTATATTCTTTTAAGTCTACGTGAGCGAGCGTGAGAATTTTAGGATGTCGAAGAAGAATCCGTCACTCACTTAATCACCCGTCCCAGGTGTGTTTGTTTTCAGACACCGATCGCCCCCCCCCTCCCATGCGCTAAGGGCGTCCACGGCCATATTAACCCGACCCCCATATGGCGATGCGAGTATGATCGTCTTGAACGACGCGTTATCATGAATTGTGTTTGCTTAGACTGGCGCCAAGAATCTCTTAGGGAGCGTAAGTCTATCAGAACAGCCAACAAATATTTAACCCTAATCTCACCATCTATCGAGTAGATTGAAAAACTTGACGTCTGTTTAGAGGAAAGCTTTCAAGCTCCCCCCTCCTCTTCTTCCCGGAGAGTGGTGCGGCCCTGTCATTTTCACCACTCTTTCAAGATTCCTGTTCTTTCGAGAATAAGACTCCCTGCCAATCAGCAGAATCGTCTCAAGTTGAGATTACGTCTCTCTGGAGCAGAAAAAATCTCATTCATCACAAAGTAATCCGATCCCATCTTCGAGTCTTCCTAGTCAAGACTCCCCGAAGTATCTTCTTGAAAACCTGCGCCGTTGTCTTCCACCCCCATCCAATTCGCCCGTGCTTAAAGATAAAGCGATCGTGTATGGTCATCTCTAAGTTACCTCGTTAATCTTCACTTCATTTACATAACTACCATAAGTAATTTGTTCCCTCTTTTGTATATATTATATATATATATATATATATATATATATATATATATATATATATATATATATATATATATATATATATATATATTTATATATATATATATATATATATATATATATATATATATATATATGTATATATATATATATATATATATATATATATATATATATATATATATATATATATATATATTTATATATATATATATATATATATATATATATATATATATATATATATATATATATATATATATATATATATATATATATATATATATATATATATATATATATATATATATATATATATATATATATATATATATATATATATATATATATATATATATATATATATATATATATATATACCTATTATATTTATCTGGTGGCAGATGAAGTTGGGTTATTGTGTAGGTTGGCTTTTTGGGTGGACGATCTACCCTAAAAAACCCGACTAATCTCTGTGCAGGATTAAAAGCCTATAACATTGGTCTGCGTTGTTTTTTTGCACTGATTCTGAAAATCATGCTCATTTTACCCAATCAAGTCAGGTTTTTGAAATATGAGCACATACCAAACACTCATATATTTCCAAATATTTGTTGTGAATGAAACACATAATAACAAATATTGGACCGATTTACTCACAGAAGGTTTACAGGATATTTTTAATACATAGCATGAATAGTATAATGCACAAAATAAGTTACTCATGGATGAATGGTCTCTTTAGTGAACTCCAGGCAGACAACATATCCCTCTTAAGGAACCAACAGTAGTCAGCCAGAAAGTTCACATCCCATTGGCCTTGATAGCGTTCCTCCATCACACGGATGTCTTGGTGAAATCGCTCACCCTGTTCTTCACTGAAGTCACCTCAATTTTCTGAAAAATAGTCCAGATGGAACCGAAGAAAGTGCATTTTCACTGACATACGCGCACCAAATTTTCGGAAATTCTCCATTAAGTCATCAACCATCTTCTGGTACTGAGGACTTATGTGGTTACCAAGAAAGTTTGCAATGACTAACTTAAGGGACAGCCAGGCATAGAGTTCAGTAGGATTTAGTGAATCATCAAAACTAGAGTCTTTTATGAGTTCTCTTATCAGAGGATCATCAAATATACCCGCCTTAAGCTTCTCCATGCTGATTCGTTTGAGCTTGTGGTGGAGGAAGGCAAATCCTTCACCTTCCCTGTCCAGTGCTTTTACAAATATTTTCATTAGGCCGAGTTTGATGTGTAGGGGTGGAAGTAACACCTTGCTCCGTCAACCAGAGGGTGGGACAGAACATTGTCTGACTTGGGTTCTAATCCTTGTGTGGTTGAATTTCACGTCGAATTTCATTTCCAGCACAAAAGTTCCATGTGCTGGAGAAGATTATGTTAGGCTTAAATTGGTAAGCCTAACCCCCCCTTCCACAAGCGGTAGCCTCAAACCGCGTCCACCACGGTCCATCTTTACATGGGTTAGAATAGCCTAGGCAAGAAGATTCGAGGCCATTCGAGAGTAGAGCTGTTTCACACTAACTCCCCATCTCCCTCCACGGAAAGAGCCTCAGACGTATATAGTGCTTGGTTCCCATGAGACAGACACATGGGTGAGAAGTCTCGCCCGGACCCAAGAAGATTCCCCTTGTTCGAAGTCAGGTGCTAGCAACAAAGCAAAGTGACAGCTGAACTATTTGTGAATTGGAATTAGCCCCAGCCAGAGAGGTAATTCCATTTAGCGATCGCTACCGAGTGATTTTTCCGACTTCTCTCATCGACTCCTGTCGAAGCCCTCCTCGTTCGCCTCTCGTTTTTGGGTAGCCGAAAACTCTCCCCTGGACCGGACGTTACCTCCACCCCCCCTTTTTTAGAGAACCTTCATCACTTTAAGCTCCCGCTCAGAAGTTTTGAGCGCCCTCGCCTCACGTGCAGAAGACATCCGTAAAGCTTTACCCCGTCCTCTCACCCGGAATCTTCCGTAAGCCAACCCGTCTCCCCCTTCAGTAACCCATTTAAGTTAATTCCGCCTAATTTGAATAGTCTCCTCCCGTAATGCCATAAATTTTAACTTCATAATTTGATTTATAACTACAATCCCCCCACCCCTCGTTTTCTGATGTATTTTTGCCCTTCAATTCTCTCATTATTTTTATGTAAACAAAATTATATTTTTGTACATTCCTCTTTCACTAACCTTGAGCGTTGCCATTGCCCATATTATACCTGACCTCGTTGCACTCTTATCTCGCCCTCTGCTGGTCGAAACTCGTGGTGTTCCGTCCCTTTGTCGGCTCGCCTTCAAGTTATTGGTCCCTCCCCCATAGATATAATTTTGTATTGATTTAATATAATGTCATACCATAACACCTTGTCTTGATGGCCACTCTTGTGGGACATAATGCTGGTCATCAGCCCGACTATCCCATAGGCACAAAAAGCATGGATACTATGTGTATCCACCTTGAAGTCCTAGGATGAGTCCAAAAACTTTAAGATCTCCCCAAATCAACCATTTATGTTCCTGGTAATTGAGAGCAGACAACAGACGTTCCATGCTGTTGTGGGATTCTTTTATTTTAGCCGACTCTCCAACAGGGATTGATGAACCCTTATTTCAGTTATTCAGAACTGCCTTGAGACTTCTGTTAGACGAGTCAATTAAAAGTCTCTATTCCATGGCAACATACTTCATACCCATTAAATTCATCAGTTCAGCAATATCGTTACAGTAGATCAGTGAAGGCGCTTCATCAAACATAAAGAACTTTCTGAATTGGCTCTCGCGTTCCCGATACCAATATAACGTTGTCCCTGAGGCAATTAGATGTTTCTCTCAAAGACGAGAACCCAGCAGCTGGGCAGACTCCTTAGATAGGTTTAGGTCTCGTGTCAGGTCGTTGAATTTGGCTTGGGTCAATGGCACCGATCGGTCGTCCTCTTCTGGCCCGTATGCACCACACTCACCTGTATCAGTCATGTCAGTAGATTCGGAATCAAAACTTGATTCCATGATGACATCCGGCCCAGGAACAGGAACATCTGGTGCATGGGGGATTGGCTTCATGGCAGAAGGAACATCAGGGGATTGAACATGGTTCTTGTTCTTGCGATTGATGTCTTTTAAATTTGTCATGCAGAAGTAGCAGTCGGTAAAGTGATCTTTCCCTTCCCTCCACACCATTGGGACACCAAATGGCATACTCTTTATTTTCCTATTCCTCCAATCCCGTAAGTTCTCCACACATGTTATGCAACAGATATGGAGAGCAAATGCCTTATCCTGTTCCCCTAGTTTGACTCCAAAATAAGCGTAATAAGCCTTCTTCACAAAATCCGTGATTTTCGCTTGACAGTCTGGAAGAACCACGTATCGGCAGATGAAAAAAAATTGTTAGGATGGTTCTTACACTTCCTATCTATCGTACTGCACAACTAGACCTGAAAAGAGAAAGAATTATTTAAGGTAACCCATAACCAGCTCTGGCAAAAACAAAGCCCATATACGCTTGGATGATAGCGCCATTTAGGGAAAAATATGCTGTAATAAAAATCGAGTGTATCTTAGAAACCAGATCTGAACAAAGACAATGAATAATATTTTTGAATTCAGCACGCAAAAAAGGATCCTAAATCAGTTGGAAAACCGTTGATCTTTGAAAAAGGTTTTGAAATCCAGGCCACTGTAATCATTGGTCAAATAGAGATCAGGTTTTGAATTATTTTCTATGTTATTTTCTTTATTGCGTGCAATCTTTGTGTAACAAAACTCCATTAGGATTTTTAATACGATCGTCAGAGCTTCATAATCATTTCCCTAAGTTCCTTAGGTGCGTTGAGCACCCAAGGAGAGATCCTTGGATTGTAAGGCAAGGATCTAGTTGCATATGGTCAGGAGGAAAAGAACAGAGAGAAGCTGAAGAGAGAAGGGAAAAAGAACAAAGAGAAGAGAAAATGAAATAAGAGAAGCTGAAAAAGAACAGAAAGAATCTGAAAAAAAGAGAAAGAGTTCGTAAGCATGAGCGTGAGCTTAGCAGGAATCATTTGGAGACCCTTTCTGTTAGTTCGAGAAATGAATCCCCACAAATCCCTTTGGGAAAGTTGCCAGTGTTTAAGGACGGCGAGGATTTCAGCACCTACATAACTCACTTTGAAAAATTTTTCGAAGTGAACCACTGGGATATTGAAGCCGATGGAGTCGCTCGACTACTTCCTCTCCTTAATACTAACCTCCGAGAAATCTTCATTTTACTCTCGTCCTAGTCTACTCTCAACTACTCCTCCCTCAACTCCGAATTATTATCGGCCGTTAATAGGATTTCCGATTACTATAGGTCAAAGTTCCGCCAGGCGAGAATAATCCTCGGCCAGACCTACCGTCAATTTGGATTTACCCTCCAGAGAACTTTCCAGTTCTGTTTGGACTCAGCTCAAGTCAACCGCGACTACGAGTCCCTAATTTAATTCGTTCTATGGGATCAATTGATGGCTGCACTATCCTCTGATATCCGTGCATTCTTGAAGGACAGACGCGTGTCTTCTTTCAAGTAATGCATAGAAAAATCCGATGTGCACGCATCAAGCCACCTTTTTTACCCAAAAGACCACAAGAAGTCTCATCCCCCATCCCCCCAAAGTAAAAATAACCACTCCAAATTTTCCCAGAAGAATTCACCCAAGTTTGTAATGGTACCTGGTCCCTTTAAACACAAGTATCATTCCCCGCCAGAATCGAGGGATATTAAGCCCCTCATAAATCATCCACCAACGTCGTATTACCCTCGTAGGCAAATATTTGTTTTTCTTGCGGAATTCCCGGCCATGTAAGGACCCACTGTCCACAAATAAGTGCTTCTCTCTCTCTCTCATTCGCCCGTTTGCTTTGAAACGCCAGCAACTTCCCTAACAAGCAGTCCTCCATGACAGCAAGTTAATTTCCTTTTCAAAAAAAGCTCCCCCGGTGGGCTTGAGTTCAAAAATGGAAGTGTTAATGGTTGCCGAGTGTCAACCCTCGTAAAAGAAACCGAATGCACTTGCTTTCTCGTCTCTGAAAAGTTGCTTTATCCAATGGGCCCCGACCACGATAAATTCGCAGTAGTCCGTGACTACTTGGGACGTGCAAGTGATAGCAGCTCCCATTAAATTATGCGCCGTGTTCATGGACCAGAGCCCGCAGCTCTCTCCTAACCCCGTTGCTCAGCCCATCAACACGAGGGCCCAAGCGCTAAAGGAAACTGTTCGCTCGTGTTTTTGGAACCCCCCTGATGCCCCAGAGTTTGCAGCCATTCAAAACGAGAATTTTGCAAGTGATCAAAATAAATGCTTCACTCTTCAGTCCTTGTGAGAAAAAGCGAGAAGGGACGCTAACGTGGATCTGCCGGTGGTCGAAGGTAAGTCGCCTGCCTCATTAGCGACAGACTCCTTTATCGCTCCAGTTCGGCTAAGGATAAAACCCCCAATCGCTCGTTGTCTATACACTGGTCCCCTGTTCCCCATAACCTCCAAATTGTACACAATGGATTAATAGCTGGTCATTACAGTCAAACCAAACGTCTCAGAGAATCTTCCGTTATTTCTTCTGGCCCGGGGCTGCCAAAATAATTACTGAGTTTTAGAGGTCGTGTGACGCTTGCTAGAAGACTACAGCAAAAGGACGAATACCACCTCCCCCCTCCAGAAGACGCCGATTGGTTCGGTCCTCTTTTTAGAGTTACCATATACCTAATTGGCCCGATTCACCCCTAGTCTAGCGAAGGACACTCATACGTCCTCACTCTTATTGACTTTGCAGCGAGATTCCCCGACACAGTCCCCCTTAAAAAACTTGATAGCGTGACTTGTGCTAAGGCCTTTATTTCTACTTTTCCCGCGTCAGCACCGTCAAGGAAATCTTGTCCGACACAGGTAGACAATTCACCTTTGAGCTAATGGAACACGTTGGCAAGCTCCTTACGATCAAGCCCTTGTTCACTTCAACTTTTTACCATGCCGCTAACGGCGTCTGTGAAAAGTTGAATAGCACTCTGAAGACCATTCTGAAAAAGTTATACCATGCTCAGCCGCAAGAATGGCATTGATACCTGCTGGTTGCCCTGTTCGCCTGCAGAGAAATCCCCGACAGTACTTTGCGATTTGCCCCCTTTGAGTTCTTGTATGGCCGAAATGTACGCAAACCAATGAGAATGTTGAATGAACTTTTTTCTAATCCAAGCCCGGATGAAGAGATCAAGTCCTCGTATTTTTACATGCTAGATCTTCGAAAACGCTTGGAAAAATGTGCCGATCTAGTGTACAAAAATTCTAACCTAAATTTAGAAAAATATAGGACCTATTTAGACGTTAGGTTTAAAGAAAAGTGATTCACGCCCAGTGAAGAGGTGCTGCTCCTCCTACCCACGGAGACAAACAAGCTCTTGTTCCAATGAAAAGACCCTTTCCCATTCCTAGAAGTTCGAGATTCCGTAGATTACATAATACAGATCCTTTTAGGGAACAAATTGTTCCCTGTGAATATGCTTGGGCGCTATCATCGCCACGCATGCATTAATAATATAATTGCCATTGACGAATAGGCAGTAATGGAAGCCACCTATCCATCTGAGTCTCTTATTTTACTCCAAACTGTATGTGTCGAAGCGGACAAAAACTACCCTCTCACTTCGCTTCCCGGTTCCCGTGTAAACTCTACCCCTGAACTCGATTTAAACCCCCAGTTGGAACCCCCTCAGAAGACGCAGTTGGCTCTTTTGTTAACTGAATTACCCGATGTAATTTCTGAGAATCCTGGTTGCTCTTTGTATCTTAAGCATGATATATCCCTAACTACTCAGGAGCCTATTAGATCCAATTTCTACCCTGTACCCGTTCACTTGCGCCCTACTTTTAAATATAAAGTGAAAACTTGCTAAAGTTAGGAATAATTTAACCTTCTACGTCGGATAATTGCTCTCCTAATTGTTATGGTCAGAAAGCCGGATTAGTCTTTTCGCATACGCGTAGACTTTAGAAAGCTGAACGCAGTAACAGCTTTCGACGCTGAGCCTATCCCTTTGATAGACCAGAGCCTACATATATTTGAAGAAGCTAAGTTTATTTCAGAGATAAACTTGTGTAAGGCCTACTATCAGACCTCCCTTAAGGATAGTGCTCGGAAATACACAGCATTTCCTACAGAAAAAGGCCTCATGCAGTTTAAGCGCCTACATTTTAGTTTAGTTACTGCCTGTAGTAACTATAATCAAATGATGAGCAGGATACTGGGCTGAGTAACATTTCCTTTTACTTCGATAACGTTTACGTGTTCACCCGTATATGGGAACAACATCTTACCTCCCTACAATCGTTCGTCAATAGGCTTCGTGAAAACGGCCTAACTATATGCCCTAACAAGTGCCATTTCGCCTATAACACTATTAGGTCCCTCGGTTTCCACATTGGGTAAAATCAAATGGCCCCTCAAAAATAAAAGTTAAAGGCTATCGCCGACATGCTAAAAATGCGAAGTGTAAATTTTTAACTCGTGAAATTCCTCATTCGATATTTTTCTCATAAAACCGCTCGACTAATATATTTTAATGATGAACGGTGTACGTGAGGGACACTTAAACCATCGTGAATCATATATGTAACATAGGGGAACAGTTTTGAACAGAATTTCTGTGGAGTTCTATTTTTCATTTGATTTAGATTAAAATTTGCATTTTGATTTCAAAACAACACCAAGTTTTCTTGTCTCGTAATTTTTTTTCACAACAGCTTACCTTCGGAATAAGTACAATTGTAGTGTTTGTCCATAAGTAATATGAATGGTCAATTGATTGATTTTAATATTTTATTATATATTTATTGCTAATCACTTAGTAACTTGCATGGTTCCTCGCCAGGTAGGTTACTTTCAGGGGACCTCTCTAATATACTTTGGTAGATGCATTTCAAGAGATTCCCTTATAATCTCCTAGTTTACCGTCACATATAATGGAAAATGTAAGGTTATTTTCCACTGTAATCTTTGTTAAATACATTTAAAAGATCAGAAAATTTCCAGAAATCTTGAGACAATTGGTAAGGTTAGTAGATAGCAAAGGTTGATAACTGATACTGTATCGGGTCCTGGAGGCCGGGCATCGTTCCTTGGTAGGGAGGTGACTTTCAAGGAACTAACCGCACCATTTGCCTCGAGATTTCTCGAAATGGGTTGAAGTTTTACCCTTACACGATTTATCTTCTGCAAAATCTGTTCAATTGATTGCACAAGTATGGTTTGCGTGTTATGGAGTGGCTAAAATTCTCATATCCAACAAAGGGAATATTTTTCGTTCTCGTATATTCTCTGAATTCAATAAAACTCTTGGCATTAACCATATTTTCACTTCTTCCTGGAATCCCGGGGATATAATTTACTTGATTCGTTTGATGATACTCTTAAAGGCTCACTACTTGTAAGTTTACCACCTGATTAATGATATAATAAATTACCATGAGTGCTTATTGCCCAGGGCTTTCTAACTAAGGAACACTTAGGTACATTACCATCACAGGCATTATACAGGTGCTCCATCCGTCCTTTATCAAAAATTTCAAATCATTTAGATGCCTCCAAAAAACATAGGAGAATTGCGCTCCAAGTGATTGGGTTAGCTCCTTCACGATCATAAGGTGCACATTACTATCGATATCCAAACTTGCATCAATATGTTCGTTAGAAACATGAGATAATCACCTAAATTCCTCAACATATTTAATGGTTCTTTTCCCGTTAAAGGCCACATTCGTGACTCATTTCTGGTGCAAGTAGGCTCAAATGATCTGATGGCAGTCTAATCCGAAATCTGACACTCAAAAGACAGCACAAGTCCCAATTTGAGTTGTACTTCGCCGCTAACGCAGACGTAGCAGTCACCCTTTCCAAACAAAAAGCGCGTTAGATTTCTTTTAATCGAATTTCGTTAATCTCACACAGAGACCTTTTCACACACCACCCTACCCAAAAAAATTTCATTCGTGCCCTCAAAAAGTTGGCACCTTTTGGCGTATTAGGAGAATGGTATATCACGGAGCAGGTGTTTATGCCATGCGACATTCCATACTTCCTCGGGGATTAAATATCCTCAGAATTGGGTATTTTAATTTTCATTTTAGGTCTATCGAACTCAAATATTAGCTGGGATTACTGGCATAAACAACGACCTCTGGCAACCCCATGATGGCAAAACCCAGCAATGTCACGCCACGTGTGTCTATTTAGTGCCATTAATAAGAGATGAGAGAGATATCGTGTTTTCATCGCCTCACCCTCTTGCCACCCACACTCCACGACAAATGCCAGTATCAGTGTCTTATTCCATTCTATCTATTCACGCGAACTGCAGCCATTTGACTTAAATAGTTAAAAAAGAATATCTAACTGACATTGTTAATATAAAATAATATTTTACATAATTAGAGTATTTGTATAACCAAACGCGTCAGTACACATTGAAACGGGACGCATTTTGGCACTATGCGATTCCCACATTGAAACGGGACGCATTTTGGCACTATGCGATTCTCATAGGAATAGCTTTCATCCTAAACAATTTATCTAGTGTGCATGTTCCAATAGTAACCGCATAACATGTTTTGAGGTATTTCCATATAATCCAAAAGAAAGTTTGTCATATTTTTTAAATTAGCTAGTGCTTAATCCCTAGTCTCATTAAGTATTAAATACATTTAATAATAAACGGCATATTTTATGTAGGATGAAACAGAATGGATTGAGTTATAGTTGGGCAAAGATTAGTTATAAGGTTACTAAAATGAGTGGGAAATAGAAGCTGCAAGAGTAAATTTGGCTGTTCTTTTTTTTTATAAAAATGTTTTATATTAAAAGCTAAACTAACAAAAAAGCGAAGGGTCTATTTGCCTTTAATTCCACTCTGTCCTTAACCTACGAAAATTATAGAACTTAATCTTATTAGTTTCAAGGTATTCAAATACCATCAGACAAGCTGGCATAATATTAAACTGCCATATGCAATGCAGTACATGGCAGTGGCAGTGAAAAGCTGGATGTAAACACTATCATTACCAAGTAAGATAATCTTATACGATTTAACCTCCTGAAAATTGAATACAAAAGTTTGTTTTCTAGTAGTTCCATGAAATATTGTATCGTACTGTGTATCAATTCTGTTTGTATCTGTCTACTTAAGATTACCTTTTCCATAAAAACGCTTCAAGATTTTACACCGACCGAAATTTTCCTTTACAAATGTCTTATAATTATTGATAAAAAAATAGGGACGTATAAAAGTGAGCGCTATAAATAAAACTATAGCTCGTAAATGTGTATACACGATTAATATTTCTAAAAGACTATCAATTTGGAGCCATTTAAGCGACCTATTGAGGGAATTAAGTCTACATACCTCCAATCTACAATTGATTAAATACGACGTTAGAAATTAAGACTATAAGAAACAAAAGAAGGAAACATGCCACCATCAACCACTAAACTTTTCTCTTTTATATCAATTCTTTCTTAAGTAGATGAGTCTCCAAATATCAGACATGTACACTTTCACATTCGGCAAAAATAAGTCAAATATTTGCAAACAATTCTGAAATTAAAATAATTCCTCTTCAATTAACTACTAAATGCTTCATTTGTTTAATATGTTGTCTAAAATCTTGAATTTCGATTTTTGGTAGAATATTTTATATGATATTGTACTAAATAAAGGTCGATGTATAGCGAATGGTAATAAATTGTTTAGCGAAGAGGGGGATAAGCTAAGTAGAAATTAAATATAATAAAACAAGATCGACAGACCTAAGTCGCTACCTCTCAATTATCCTAACTTATGACTACATGACCTTCAAATGTTTCAATAATTCCCGGACTAACCATGAGGGAACCTTAGAAATAATATCATTCAAAAGAGAATGTTAAAAAAAACATAATGGTTTCAAATTTCGTTAGACTCGTCCGAATAGTTACTATGTTATTGCAAAATCATTCCCAGACTATCCTTGGAAGGAGCTTGACAATTATATCATTTGGAAGTGAAAGTAAAATAACATTTGGGTTTCAAATTACGTTAGAATCAGCTGAATAGCTACGATGTAATTGCCAAAAAAAATCAATGGAAAGTGGAACGGTTACTATCCAACTGACAAACCTACGGATCGACATAGTAATTTATAGACGAGCCAGCACGCGACTAAAATCAATATAAATTTTGGCTCCATTTAAGCGACCTAATGACCAGACAAAGGCTACATACCTCTAATTTACAATTGATTACAGAAGACCTTCGAAGTTAAATTGAACAGCTACAAAAGTAGTTTAGAATCGTAACCAAATTTCAAATCGAGGAACTAAAATAATACAAAAGAAAGACTTAATGTAATGATTTCTAGTACTTACGGGTCTCTGACGGTGAGGATTTGAAGAAGCTTATTTTTGATAAGGAAACTACGGAAATCTGGCTGCTAATGGGAAGTATTCAAGCTCTCTGTAGCATGATTTATATGGGATCTTATACCATTTATGGCATCGTACATGCTAGAACTAATAGCCAGAATAGCTAATAGTGAAAGAAACAAGATTTCGGGAACTTTTCTTTTACTCAAAGTGCAAGGAGGCTTCCTGAACCATTCTAAATTCACAATCTTGATTTGATGGAGAGAATCACTCGAAATTCTTCACCAGAGAACTTCTGTGGACAAATTTCTCTCCCGAGCGAACGTTTTATCTGGAAACAGAGAACAAAAAGTGTGAAATAGAGATTGATGAATATACTACATATAATTATATACAATTATTGAAGGCGCTCTGTGAATGCCAGTGGCTTCGATGAGCGCCATAAAAATGGGTGTTAATATTATGATTATTATTATTATTATTATTATTTTATTATTATTACTATTATTTTGTTACCCAAATTAAATAGCAAATAAAGAAGAAAATAGGAATTCTCACATTCATTGAACATGCAATAAAAATATTATAAAATGGTCCTTTGCGCCAAGACTGCACAACAATAGCTTTCAGTTTACGGCCAACAGGAGTAAAAACACAGTTTCTCGCCGTGGCCTAAGTTAAGCCACATTGGGCACGTTAATCTTCCGTTAGAATTAACAAATCTGGTTAAATAAAAAAGGTGGTGAGACGGAACTTGACACGTGATTCGAATCCTACGGTTTCAATTCCCACTGAGATAGGCATCAGGAGGGGCGAGTGGGTTGCAATATCTTTCCTTTATCCGCCCAGAGGAATCTTTTACGTAATAAGTCTGAATGAATGTCCTTATAACGGAATATATGGAAACTGATGTAGTAGAAGAAAACAGAAGAAAAGTAAAAGGGGGAAAAGAATAGAGGGTGACCATAGAGACTGCTCATCTTATTATAATTATCCTAGCTTGTGTGTGTATGTGGTGTATGTCCGTCTGTTTGTCTCTATGTTTATCCTTCGGTGCAGTTTTTCCCCCAAAAATATGAAATAATTTTTTTTTCTTGCATAACAATTTTGAATGTGTTGTGGAATAAAAAATCTTTTTCTCTCGCACACTCTTTTACTTTTGTGAGCGAAGCGAATAAGCGACGCAGTTCTAGCAAATCACGCCCGTAGGGCGGATTTTCGCTAGTAAGTTTAAAAATATATTACAAAAGCAAATAATTAGATGAATCTGTAAAATTCTCTCCAGATAGTGAAGTTTATGCACGAGGCAGACATCCCGAATGTGAATGAAGACAGTATCCTCCAAAATACTTTGATTGTTTTTGTGAGTTCGGGAAGAAGAGGTCGGCCTCTGTCAATTATAGTGACTTGTGTACGTGTTAGATGTAAACCAGTGAGCAAATATGCTTGAGTGATTCTGCTGCAGCACAATTTTTTTTTAATATTTAGTGAATATTTATAGTTCATTATTTTAAAGTTCTGAAAGAAATGATCCTCTTCCAGTTCCCTACAGTGACCTGCGTGATGGATTTAAATATATACGTGTATGTGCGGTTGTTTATGCCACTGTTTATCAGGGAGATTTATTGTACATTTCCGCTCGTGACTGGTGTGGTAGCTATCTAAGAAGCGAACGTTTTTCTTCTACCATGAGGTGCTTGTATGAAAGACTTATATATCTGTTGTGAGTATGTGCATGATGGTTTCTTTGGATCTTAATTCGCGAGGTAATGACTTCATTTTATGATGTGATGTAGCATTAATTTGGCTGGAGAGATGCACTTGTCGATATCTAGCAGGAAGGAACCATTAAAATAATAATAATAATCACAGCAGATGCATCCGCCACATAATAGACTGGTTACAAGAAAACCGTCCATAAAAGTTCAGGCTCATCTGATCGACTTATCAATCTTCATCATGACGTCATCGGGTGTAGAGACATGAAAATGATCAATCCTTTTTTTTGTATATACTACAGACCTGGTGGTGATTTGCGGATTTTGTTTTAATACGTTCAGACGATCACTCGCACAGAAGCATTTTAATACGCATTTTTTGCTCTTCATCTTTATTCATTTTTGCATAACACATATATTACTTTTTTGCAATATTCCTTTTATTCTTAGTTTATTCCTTTTTACCTTTTTGCTAGGAAAACTTTTTCTTTCCTTTTTCTTTAAAATTTTCCTATATAATATTTTTTCTTTTCTATTCTAATTTACCTTTCTTCTGTATTTCTTTTCACCTTCTCCCTGTATTAGTCTAGCATTCCCCTAATTACCCTTTATCTTTTCTCCTTGATTTATTTTACTTTAATCCGAAACATCGTTTAAATAGAATTGCTTTTGCATCCTTTCATTGCCATGTTTATTCACGAAGTGGTCCATCTCGGACGTCAAAGGGTGTTGTTTGAGCCTCACAAATGGCATCGAATCGTGAGAAGTTTCTACAAACATAAGAGCTTTGCACTCCGCCGACGTCCGTCACCAAATATATAAAGTTATTAAAACTTGATAAATAAAAGGCAATAAATTTAAATAAATATATAAAAATTAAGCGATTTAAATAGTACTAAATCTAGTAATAGGCAACAAGCATCTTTACGAACCGTCATCCTGAAAATATAGTAAAAATAAGCAAGGATAAAAAAACAAGAATGATCAACAAATAATCAAAGATGAGGGTAAAGATAAACAAGTAAACAAGAAGGGTACACAAGGAAACATGAATCAAGATACAGTCGTAAATAAGATGGAAGAAACAAGAAGAGCGGTAAGATATACAAATACGATAATAAACAAGGGATAAACAAGTCAGCAAGGACCGGGAAACAATAAGGATAAACAAGTCAACAAGGAAGTGGAAACAAGAAGGATATAGAGGTAAACAAGATAGATGAACACGAAAGGTAAAATGCAACAAGGACGTATAAACTTAAAGGATATACAAAATACTAAACAACGCTGTAAAACTGTTATCACAAAGGAGACCCTTGATTTCCCTCCAAACACAGACTTACCTCATTCCAACTTTCACAATTACACCACTATGAAATGGAGATGACTTGGATCGTTTTCTATTATAAATATTGATTGGATGAAGCTGCTGTCACCTGGTTTCCGCTATTCTATCGATTTCTACACCCCAATAGTGCCATCTTTTACATAATCTAGCTCTATTCATTCCATACCGTTTCGGAGATATGCAAGGGGGCAGTGGTCCGTTTCCACACGAAACTCTTTCCTTACTAAGTACATCTTGAATTTCTGAATTGCCCATATTATTCCTAAGGCTTCTCTTTTAATAAGTGAATAGTTCTTTTCGCGGAGTAATAATTTACGACTAGCGTAGTCTACAGGATTACTTTCGCTTCCGTCTTCATATTGAAGTAGTACACAACCAAGGCTTCGTTGCTGGCGTCAGTTCGAATCCCGAACAACTTTTCAGGATTGGGCAACTTTAAAATGGGGGAAGAAACTAACTTCATTTTCAAGGAGTTAAAATTAGCGGTGGCCTTCGGGTTTCAGGTTATTGAGGCAGGGGAGTTCTTTTTCAAATGATCGCAGAGGGGGGCGGCCAGGGACAAAAAAATTGGGAAAAAGAGTCTGCAGAATGAAACGGATCCTATGAAAGACCGGAGCTGCTTCTTTTTCCCGGGAAGAGGCATATCGACGATGGCCTTTATCTTCTCCTCTTGGGGACTTAGTTGGTTTTTCCCAATATTAAACCCTAAATATTTAATGGTTTCAAAGGCAAAGTAGCACTTACAGGGGCCAAGAGTAAGGTAGTTGTCTCTCGCAACAGGGTCAGCAAGCCTCGAAGGGATACTAAATGTTGGTCCCATTCGTTAGTAGCAATATAAATATTGTCAAAATAGAAAGAGGTATTTGCAAACCATCCAAAATTCTCCGCAATAACCGATTATAATTGCTACAAGCGGTTATGAGACCAAAGGGAAGACTCCGGAACTACATAAGCCCTTTGTCAGTGGCAAACGCCGAAAATTTCCTCACTTCTTACTTGAGCGGAACTTGGTAGTAGGCATTACACAGGTCGAGTTAAGTAATGAATTTCGCTTCATCAAACAGATGGAAGTTTTGATATATCAAAGGGATGGGTTCAGCGTCGAAAACGGAGACTGAATAGAGTTTTCAAAATTTGACACACATCCTATAAGAGCCATCGGGTTTCTTAACCATGACTATCGGCGAGCAATAACCAGAAGTAGAGGGCTCAATTATGTTTAATTGGAGCGAATTCTCCACCTCTAAATTACTGGCTGGCTTCAAGTGAATGGATAATGGATAAAGCTTAGAGCTAACCGGTTCCTGTGTCGTGAGCTTAATATCGTGCTCAAACTGAGCAGCGCATCCAAGGTTTTCGGAAATAATGTCACTAAACTAACTAAGGAGGAGCTGGAGCTGATTTCGTAGTTGTGGTGTCAGCCGCTCGTCGATTTTCAAACCATCACTGGATAAGTCGGTCTCTCCTGGCAGGGATGGTAAAGGATAATCTTCGTCCTGCTCAACACATACAGTTTGCACAATATTAAGAGATTGGGCGGGGTAATCTGATTCTATGGCAGATCTTTCATGAAGGCCCACAATATTATTAACGTGGGCACGGCGGTGGTACCTCTTCAACATATTGATGTGGGATAATTTTTCTCCGGAAGGGGTTCGGATTAGATAGAACACAAGTCCTCGTGCCTCCAAAATCGGAAAGAGGCCCTTCCATTTGCTTAGGAATTTATTGCTCTCGGTGGGTAGCAATAAGAGAACTTTGTCTCCTACATCGAGACGGCGGTCTTGAGATTTACCGTCGAATTATGTTTTGTATTTTTCTAAATTTACTTCGGCGTTCTGGGACGCGATGCTGGTGCATTGTGCTAACCTCTCGCGAAGTTCCAGCACATACGTAT
Source organism: Ceratothoa steindachneri (assembly GCA_963969495.1). Classification (NCBI taxonomy): domain Eukaryota; kingdom Metazoa; phylum Arthropoda; class Malacostraca; order Isopoda; family Cymothoidae; genus Ceratothoa; species Ceratothoa steindachneri. The sequence continues at coordinate 133,822,256 of OZ018319.1, forward strand.
AGGAAGATTGAACTTTCTGATAGACTTGAGGTTGTGAGAACAACTTTAAAATACTAAGAGGGCCTCTTACGTTACGACCGTACAACAATTCGAGCGGGGCAAAGCCAAGCGTACGATGCGGGATTTCCCTGTAAGCGAAGAGTGCCACAGAAAGATAGTGGTGCCATTCACGTGGTTGTTCTGCACATATGTTACGGAAAATGGACTTGAGAGTACCGTTTTAATTTCTCACATATTCTATTAGTCTCTAGGTGGAAACGAGTGGTAAACAGGGGCTTTACCATCAGTAATTTTCCCACATGCTCCATTAATTCTGAAGTAAACTGTCTTCCTCTGTTGGACAATACCTCCTTCGGAACTCCTACTCTCGAAAAAAGTGCATATGAGGGCTTCAAGACAGGTGATGCTATCTATCCTCTTTAGTGGGACAGCCTCGGGGAAACGCGTAGCAAATTCCACTAGAATAAATATATAGCTATGCTCTTCACTAGATGGGGGGGGGGATGAAGCCAACAAGGTCGATGATCACATGGAAGAAGGGTTCAGAAATGATGAGGCCTCTCTGAAGGGGGGCGGGTTTTACGCGTCCTTTAGCAGAGGTCTTCTGACAAATGTCACACGACTGACAATGCTTTGAGGTGTCAGCTGCTAGGCCGGGCCAAAAGAAATTTTTGAAAATTCTCTGACCGGTTTTGTTATGACTGAAGTGGCCAGAAAAGACACTATCACGCGCGACCTTAAGCATCATGGAGACATAAGATTGGGGAATGCAAAGGGAGAGGTCTACTAAGTTAACGCCTTCCGTAGTTTCTCTGTAAAGGAGGCCATTCTTTTCGACGTAGGAGACGGTTTTGTTCCCACGAACCGAGTCTTGCTCTTTATTTTGAAACTATTTCCATAAGGCAAGATGAATTCCACACTCCTTCTGGGCCTTGGCGAATTCTGGGTTTAGAATTCGCTAAAATCCTGAGTTAGCGGTAACTTCGAGGGGGCAGGATCCTGGGATTCTTTTCTCGCTCCTGCGCTTGTGGTGACCGGCTGGGCCACTGGGTTAGGGGAGATTTGGGGACTTTGTCTAATTAGTACCGAACAGAATTTAATTGGGGCAGAAACTGCTTCGGCCCAGCCCTTAAAGTACTGACAGTCGATGTAGCACCTTACATTTGGGAAGCGGTTGGAACATCCTAAGTAGTCGTGAACTACTGCAAATTCATCGTGGTCAGGAGACACAGAGGGGAGTAGCTTCTCAGACACAATGATGCACGTACATCCTGTATCACGGACGATAGTGGACGTACGACAGCCATTTACACTGCCATTCTCAAATTTTAAGGCTCTTGGTGAGTTCTTATTAAAAATAAAATTCACTTGGTGATCCGGAAGGCCTTGGGGAGATGAAGGAACGGGGGGGTTCAACAGGAAGAAAAGGGGAAGCAGCGGCGGCTCTTACTTGATGAACCTGTTGAGGGGGTTGCTGCAAAATTTAGAGTTCTGGGGAGAGTTTGAACTTTTGTGGTTCGCTACTCCGCACGTATAGCATACAATGGGTCTCTTTGAGAATGATACTGAAGGGAAAGACTGGAAAGGGGGCTTCACGTCTCGAGGTTCAGTGGAGGAAAAACTTTTTGGTTTGAAGGGGCCTGAACTTTTAACGAACTTCGACTGTTAATTTTGATTAAATATGGGATTTCTGGTTTTCGATTTAGGAAACGGGGTAGATGGCTTCTTGGAGTCCTTAGGGTACAAGTTATGACTTGCCGCGAAGACGTCCGCTTCTTCAACACATTCCTTGAAGGATCGACAACACCGGTCCTTCACAGCTACGCGGATCTCTGGGGCCAGCGAAGCCAGTAACTGGTTGCTTAAAACAAAATCTAATAATGACTCATAATCGAGGGAAATTTTTGAAGACTCTAGCCGAAACATAAGGTTTATTTGGTGGGTATACCCAAATTGTCGAAACGTTTGACCGGATAGGATCCTGGCGCCACGAAACTTATGGTCGTAGTAATCAGGGGTCATATTATGGGCTGCGAGTAATTCAGCCTTGAGGGTAGAATAATCAATTGTGCATTCTTGGGGCATTAAGATGAAGATATCTCTCAATTTCGAATTAAGCAAGGGGAGCAATTTCGCTACTCCTTCTTTTTCCAAATCAATGTGATTGATTTCCAGAATTTTCTCAAAATGCGTTATGAATAAGGAAAATTCTTTGCCCTCCTAAAATATGGAAAGTTTAAGGGGGACACCTTGAGGGGCTTCCGAGCTGCCACTCACAGATTGTGTTTCTGTTTTTGCACGCATCATTTCCACTTCGTGCTGGCGTATTTGTTGCCTTTCTTCCTGGTGTCGTTTTCTTTCTTCTTGTTCACGTTGTTTTTCTTCTTGTTCTAGCGTGACTTTACTTCTTCTTTCTTCCCTGTCATGTGTTTCTTCATTTTGAATATATTCTACCAAATCTCTTCCAGACAGGCCAAGAGATTCGCCTTGCGCTTTAAAACTTCGAACGAGGCCATTTTTTCAAAATTTTCTTAGCTTTGTTTGTGCTAAAAAGAAAATATTACGCCTATGTGGACCTGCTGTGTGTGCGCAAACTTTTACCTACACTAACAAACTATTCGAGTTCCTATCTCTGGGACAATCTCAATGCACGAAAAAAAAAAGGGTCACCCTACCTAATTACCTAATCCGCCTGGGAAATTTTACGCTCGACTATTTGTTGAGATCTAGGTACGCACAAATTTAATAGGGGGACTTTAAAATTTAAATGGGAAATTATTCTCCTTAAACCTTTGAGAAAATTTTAGCCTTTTCACTTAACATAAAAAATAATTAGAGGGGACTTTAAAAGATCTAAAAAAAAACCTTTTAAATCCACCCCACACCTGACACCAGATTTTATAATATATATATATATATATATATATATATATATATATATATTACTATATGTCGTGATATAGGTTCAGATATACCATACATATATCCATTTTATTTGATTTTAGAGCGCGCGGGGTTTCCTTTTTAATAGCTTTGGGTCGGTCGGGTCCGATTACGAAGTCAGATTCTCATAAGGGAGGGCTAGTCCAAGAGAGCTACTTTGATTCTCTGTATTGGCTGAGTGTTAAGTCTTACTGGTTACAGGGCTATTACACGGCTACGATGAGCTCAAAGGTTGAAAGTAAAGGAGTCGACAAAAATAGACTTTAATACATATTAATAACTTAGGTTAAATGGTAAAACAATAAAGGATATAATAATACAAATAGTTACAGTGGTCAACGTGCCAGTAATAAGATTAGGTATTTAAAATGCAATAAAAATGGATAGGCTGAATATAATTAAGTAGGGCTTTACACAAGGACATAGTAAGCACACAATGAAAATGGAGGGGGGACAGTAGGTGGCAATTATAAATTTTGGGGAAGCTAAAATATTCGTTACAATACCTTGTACAAAATGGAGGGGAAGAAGATGGTCGTTTCCTGTGAAATGAGCAGAGAGGTTGAGTCACTTCGACGGGGTCCAGGGTCAACTTGCTCGGTGACTGGGGGTGAGGTAGAGCCTTCGAGAATGGAAGCTTCAAATTCTTCCGGTGGAATCACTTCGAAGAAAACGGACGGTGAGTTTATTTGAGAGTCATACGGGCTGTTTGAACGACTATGCGTAATTAATGGGGGTATTACGCGAAGATTAATCTTCAATGAAGCCTTTTGGAACAAGACTTGGGTTCTTCTTTGGAGATGGAGACGTTGCACGGAGTCAGACTGGTATTCTTACAGGAAGAGGATTTTTGACTAATATAGGGTGGATATTTGTTTTATCCAAGAAGGGATATTCGGTTTTATCCTGCAAAATTTCCTTGCCTTCGCTTATGACAACCTGAATCAAGGAGGAGTAAGGTAATCTGCTCCCGTGAGCTTTTCTCGCACACAATCTCAATGATTCCAGGCGACACGGGTATATATCTACGCCTGGAGTGAGGGAGCTTACCCCATAGAAGAGGGGACTATCGTCCTTCGTTTGAGTACTTCGACCGCGGCTATCCAAGCGTAGCTGGAAGGTGTGTGTGTGGGGGGAAGGGGGACAACTCCTTGTTTTAATACTTGCATTGATAAGGGCAGCATTCCTTCAGCCCGCTCCTGTTCTTTCTCACTCTTTTGAGCTTGGAAAATTGTTCTAAGCGACAACGTTTTTTTCTATATTCTATTTATAATAATTATGGATTCCCTTCCGTGAGGAAAGAAATCATTACAATGCCAAACGCATATGTAAACAAGAGAGGTGATGACGATTATGGATGGAAGTAAGTTATATTTCAGAGGAGTGATACCGGTGTTACCGAAAAATGAAGATGACATGAGATGACTAGAAGAGACAATTACCAACAAATTTCTTAGATTCGAAATGCATGAAGTTTTTTAAGATTGTCGCGGAGGGTTCCAATTGTCCCAATTCTATTGGCAAAATACATTTTGTCTCGAGGAAAGTTTTCTATGTATTTAGAGGAAACACCAAAATATTATTCGAACTTCAATTGCGCATTATACCAAATATAATACACCGATAAATGGACTATACATTGAGCCACATATGGTATACCAGTGGTTTCCAATTGGTTTCACAAATAATTTTACACGACTTATTCCTCCCGTGTTCCGAGATCTAGCAAGACGATTATATAATATTAAATAGCAACGTGCAAAGCATTTGCCTCTTGAATAATTCCCTTTTATTATCCCTTTGAGAATAATCATAGTTAAAGTAGAGATGATCTAGTTAACGTTGAGGGCTTTCTGGTCGAACCTCTGGGAAGATCTATGTATCCAAATTCTGCTGAACCTCCAGCCTCAAGAACAGCCGAAACAAAATCGGACTAAGCAGAAGAAAGTTCTTCTCAAGTTACTATGGACATTCTAAGAAGAAGAATCACCTTTTTGCTCCCGCCACTATGGAAATCCTAATGAGCAGTTCTCAACCAGGGGCGGGGGGGGGGGGAAGTCCCGCAGATTGGTAGAATAAAACTGTTGGTGTCTTCGTACATTTCTACATTTTCGACAGAATCAATAGAACTTCACTTTTGAACGTGAAAAATATTTCACTCTGTAAACTGTTTTATTTATTATTGTCTCAATATTATTACGAAAAGACACTTTGGTTCATTCTTAGAAAGAGCGGAGGGGGTGAGGACGACAAATTAACATGGGAAAGGGGATCGTGGTGGGTCCGGGAAAGGTTACGAAGAAATGTCCTAAATGTCTAAAGCTTATGATCTCGATATGAACCAGGTCTTTTTGCAAAGGAAATGCCTAGTGGATTAAGCCCCTCATACACTGCTTTCAGGGATGCAGATTCAGTGGTTCGAATATCAACATCGACTCAGCGTTTTTTCTTTTCCCCCGGGTCCTTCTTCTATACTTTATGCTTTAAATCCAATTTACTCGTAGAGAATAAAGGGGTTAATGCCACCTTCAAAGAGTCTGTCTCTTTTCCTCACCCTGTGTTTCTTAGTCACGGAGGCTTCGAAAGAAAAGGCCGTCGCCAGAAGAGGTTTCAGAAACCTCGCGAATATTTTCCGAATAAAAAGGAGCCCAATTTGGTTAGAGGCGATACCAATGGATTGGAGTGAATGGTAAATCAATAATATCAGTAAAAAGTAGTAAATATTTAAGGGAGCTTGTGTGAAAGGCGGAGGAGGGGCGATTTACTAATAATAGTCCAATCTGTTAAGCCTACTCTGATTTAATGTATTTTGTTGTGAGGTAGTTTGGGTGTAGTAGAGGTTTACAGGAGAGTAATAGTTGTTTTCTCTTCTGAAGTTATTCCATTTTAGGGAACTGAAGTTTATGCCTTTGCTTATTGCAATGGTTGTTAAAGCGATGATGATAATGATGTTATTTATGTTATGTAATTTGTGTATGATATGAACAAGGAGGGTGTTTTGCTATCTAACTATCTTATGTTATGGTTTACCCTTGGTTTTGAAGATACAAGACTAATAACCACCAGAACAGTCTAGGGAAATTACGCTTTTGGCGTTTTGGGGAAATATTAATTAAAAAATACATTGTCAGCACAATAAAGCAATTTCGTCTTAAGAACTAAGTACATTATACGTTTACAGGCTTATTCTATTTTTGCGCTCTCTATTACGCTTTATTTATTATACAGCTTCTGAGCGTTACTACAAGCTGTAATTACAACCAGTTTGTGAATAATAAGTTTGAATGCATTGGGCGATGTATGAACTATTGCAACTGGGTCTACAGAATAAATTACTTGGCTACATGATTTTTCTTATTCTCATCTCAAGTACAACAAAAAATGTATCTTTTAAATTCTGCTCCCCCCCCCTCCCCCCTGGCTCTATTCATTAAACTGTTGTCAGCACACATTTCCATGAAGCATTTTCCACTACAAGCCGAGACAGACAGATTGCTTTCGTCCCTCACCCAACCATCGGAGGGCAAATAATTGGGTCCTGCTTATAGGTGCTATAAGACCTCGCATTTACTCCCTGTTGGTGTGTCACTGAAGTGAGTCATCCGGTCATCACGGAGGTTGATCATTCGTGGAATTGAGGGCCAAATTTAATTGATCTAAAGGATAATTGACCTTAAAAATGACCATCCTCTATTATCCATCGCAAGCACGAAATCTACGTAGCTACGAGTACCATGGTCAATATTGCTCTGGTTAGCAATCCTCTGTTTGTTTGGATGCTTTTCTCAAGATTAAAGCCTGCTAGAATAGCGAATAAATGAGTTCTACAGGATTTAATTAAAGTGAATTAATATTTCGTGTGTCTTAAGAAAAAATGCTTTTGTCAGCACATATTTCCATGGTGATAAACTAAAAGTGGGTTTTCCATGTTGAGGAATATGTAGAAATGCCTGGCATGCAGAAATATATCGCGATATTCAGAGACTTGCAAGGATTAGATAAATCCCTTCACATTCTGATGTACTAATTAATTTAGGAATCTATAGAGGCAAAAATATTTTCTAAATCAAGTTTTTGGTTCTTGGTCTTTCGGGGCTTTCCGTCAAGTGTCTTAAGACAATGGCTCGACCAGGCGTGAATAAATGAGTTGTTACTGGGTTAAAGAAGTTGAGTTCCAACTTGTTTTCGGATATAGATATTTAAGACCCAAAAATATATTATAGAAAAGAAATCTCGAGATTCTTTTGGGTAGCCCTTGTTACGTCAAAGGCTTCTTTTGCCTCATACAGGGAAGTTATTACTACCCAATAGCACCGTCTGATGCCTATCTCAGTGGGAACTGAAACCGTAGGATTCGAATCACGTGTCAAGTTCCGTCTCACCACCCTTTTTATTCAACCAGATTCGTTAATTCCAACGGAAGATTAACGTGCACAATATGGCTTAACTTCGGCCAGGGAGAGGAACAGTGTTTTTACTCCTGTTGGCCGTCGACTGAAAGCTATAGTTGTGCAATCTTGGCGCAAAGGACCATTTTATAATATTTTTATTGCTGTTCGCTGCAGGGGACAAAGAGTTTATGTTCTATTTTATTCCCTATTTTACTATTTATTTTTTGTAATAATAAAATAATAATAATAATAATAAAAAATAATAATAATACAAATTTTTTATGGCGCTCATCGAAGCCACTGGCAGTCAGAAAGCGTCTGCACTTAATTATATTGTGCTTAATTATATGTATTATATTCATTAATCTCTATTTCACTCTTTTTGTTCTCTGTTTTCGCTCGGAAGAAAACTTTTGTCAACCGAAGTTCTAAGGTGAATAACTTACTATACATCTAGCTTCATTTATACCAATATTCTCTAAGGTATTCTACCAAAAATCGAAATTCAATTATGTAAGACACCTTTTGGCCAAATGTTGCATTTAATAGTTAACTAAACAGGAATTGATTTAATTTGAGAATTGTTTGCATATATTTAACTTATTTTGGCCGAATGTGAAAGTGTACATACGGAATATATGGAAATACATCTGCTGAGAGAAAGATTTGATATGAAAGAAAAGGGTTTAGTGGTTCTTGATGGCACTTTTCCTTCTTTTGTTCCTTATAGTCTTCATTTCGAACGTCGTCTGCAATCAATCCTAGATCGGAGGTATGTAGAATTAGTCTGCTCAATAGGTCGTTTAAATGGCCCCAAACTGATTTTTTTTTAGAAATATCAACCTTATATACTCATATATGAGCTATAAGTTAAATTTTAATGCTCACTTTTATACGTCCCTATCTTTTGATCAATATGATAGGCCTTTTGTAAAGGTAATCTTAAGCAAACAGATACAAATAGAACTGATACACTGTACGATACAATATTTCATGTCGCTACTAGAAAACAAATTTTAGTATTCAAATTCCAGGAGCTCAGATCGTAAAAGATTATCTTATTTTGTAAGGATATTTGGTAAAGCTTCTGGCAGATTATTATCCTGCGGTAGGATGCTGGGTGAGAAAGTCTGTGTCTCTTATGAACAAATGTCGATTTAAAAGAATTCTGACACACTCTTTGGTGGTAAAGGGTAACAGATAGAGTAACAAATAGGGTAAAAAATTAGGGCTTGAGGGTTAGACTACGGAGTGGAACGGTCATCTGATCATTTGCGCCTACTTGTACCAGAACCCATTTGGTATCTCTATCCACGATAGATAACAGGTAGTTAAAAAAAGAAAATTGCACATCTTTAGGTATTTAAAGTCATATAAAATGGTTTGAATGAAGATGGTGTGTACCTCTAACATCAGATTGAGCCATGAAAAGTGAGAGGTTAAATATTTGGTGTTTAAATGTTTGGGGCACGAAGAATCTTACTCTAAATATATAGCGAGGAGTCCACAAGAATTTTGTTTTTCAGTAGGCAGATGCAAGGATAATCGGAGGTTTGTTTTTTCCTATTCAAGAAGAGAGTGATAATCGGGCAGGTCAGTTGGTCTGCGAGTAGCAGGGCATAGTCAACTCTTTGAAAAGACGTGGTCAAAACTTCAGTGTTAGCTACTAGAGTATAGTGTGCGAGACGGTTGGGGTTGAACAGTGCCCTGTGGACTCGTTATTCTGAACAGAAAAGAGGATGTCTTTGGTCGCTCTATTCCTAAACAGAGGGAAAGATGAGATTAAATACTTAGCATGGGGCCACTGAAGTTCGTCCACAAGCTGTGCAATGAATTCTAGCTTTAGAACCGGCAAATGAGGGTGAGAAGACTTCAGAGAAATGAATGACGAAGCGAGAGCCTTTAGTTAGCTAAATATTTATAACTTGGAGCTTTGTAACTAGGCAAAGATTTTTTTACTGCTGAAAAAGCAGAATGAGCTCTTTTCTAAATAGACATTTTTCGCTTAGCTGGGGACAGTTTTTCGAGAAAAAAGCTAACGAGTCACAAGTTTCCCTCTGATGTTTTTCTAAACTGCCCCCACACCCGTTGCAATGGTTTTAACCAAAATTTGAAATTAGACTTATTGCAATTGTTACCCTAAATCAGGAGCTGAGTAAATAGCAACTTTTGCCCGCTGGAAGGCGTTAGCAGCAATTTGTGACCATTTTAATAGATATTGCTACGTATTTGTGCACCTTTCATTAGGTCATTTAGCTGGGCTAAGATGAAGGCCTCATTTTATACAAGATTACTGTAAAAATGGATATGTCAAGGAAGTATGTTAGAGATTTATCTATTATGAGTGCGGAAAAATTGCGTATAGCTGCAAATCTGTCAGACAGAGATGAGATTCTCTTGTTCCTTTGTAGATATGCAAGAAATTAAAGGCCGTCTACTCTTGATTGGTATTTTTGTGATGCCACCTTTAAAGTGTAGGCCAAGTAGGCTTTAGAATATCTGATTTCTGGAGTTCTATGTGAGTTCTTTGGTCTGGGTAAGTCCTATATGTCATCCAGAAAAGGAAAACTAATAGAAAATCTTCTAGGACTTCGGTAAGAAAATGCACACACGTTTGTGAAGACGACCTCAGACCGAGTGGCATGTAAATATACGTACTAACTAAACAGTACTCACGTTTTCTTCACACCACGCTTCCACTATAATTTGCTGGAAAGTTTTAAGCATATTGAGTTTGAAAAATATCTGTGCACCTACGATTTGAGCTGTAAAATCAGAGACGAACAGGATTGGATAGGTATCAGCCTTAGTGACGTTCTTTAAAGTGCAAAAGTGTCACACTGGCCCATAGAGCCTTTCTTAGAAACTAAATGTAATTGTGATTCCCTGAAAAATTGAGATTTATGAATATGCCTCCATTCTCCATTTTGCAGAACTCCTCCTTCGTGCCTTTGAGTTCAGCCTGAGGCAAGCTGCAGTGCCGTGCAGTGAGAGGTGGGCTTGTTGTAGGTATATAGTTTTAAATATAGTGCTTTACCGGCTGTCCACAAAAATTGGCGTAAGTTTAAGTCTTCCAAGGATGCGAGTAATGCAGTGTATTGAGCATTTCTTTTAAGATGCAAGGCTGAGAGGAGGCCTCTGGAATTTGGCAAGTAAGGTCTGAAAAAAGAGCGGCAAGAGTGAAGCGGGGAGCGCAAGAGGAAGGCCGTGATTAATGCTTTCGGACGCTCAAGCCGTGAAACCACGACCTTTTAAACCAATATTAAGAGGCAAGTGTTGGAGGAAGCCTGCCTCAAATAAGAACAGGTACGGGAAGAGTTTTCGGCAAAGATAAAGATCAAAAGAACTTTCTTAGAAGAGACCGGGATAGGCTGACCTGAAATATTTTAGAGCGAGAAGACCAATTGAGGACGACGTCTGTTCTGAGGCGGAAACGGAAGAATGTAGACGGTAAATCTACTATTGAGAAGGAAGTTAAGTACCATATCTGGATCCATGATAAAAATCTAGAGGGTTGCCTGCATCGCTCCAACGGCGAGTACTTGGGCAACTTGATGGAGTGCCCTGGAGTGAACTGTCCCTGTAGTAGAGCCGATGGCGCTGCCGGAACCCTCAAATATCTGGTGCCAGAGCGGAAATACCACTCTGGCAAGTTTAAGTTACCTTTAGTATTTCGACGTGAAATGTGGTTGTAATTTTTCGTGGACTTAGGCAAAATGATTGGTGAAGTTTGGGTGTCCAAATTTCGGTATGGTATCCAGAAGAGGCACGGTGGTGATAATTGTAGCTGCTCGAAGAGTTTGAATGTTCAGCAGGAATCTCTTGGGTGTCTTCGGGCAGCAAAATGAGGAAAGTTGTAGCTAAGGGCCCGTTCAGAGGAAGCAGGAGTAGGTATTCATTGGCTTCCCTATACACGGAAACCACAGGGTAAGAAGCATAGATGGGCCTCAACTTTAATTTTCTAGTGATACCTGCATAAGCTAGGATGCTCACTCTGTAGATCTCCTGTCTTCTAGCGATGCTCGTCCTGGGCGGCGAGAGAGCTTAACAAACCTTGGTAGGTCTGATCATTGGAGGCGACATTGGTCACTAGCACCTGGCTACTTAACTCATCTCGAGCTAAGAAGCGATCGGCAGTTTCTGCTAATCTTGGAGCAGCCAAAGGAGATTTTAGGACGCTTACCCTCCCATTGGGATGTTCCTGGTTATGTTCTGTCATCGTTACCGATACAAATGCTTGAAGTGCCGAAGGACAATGGTCTTCAGATCTTGGTAGGACAACTACGTGACGAGTGCTAGAAGAATCCTGTTGATGAGGTTGCTCGATGCAGGATTGAAAAGAAGATTGTAAATAAATATTTCATGGAGGGTTGCCAATTGAACGCTTGCTTATACAAACTCACTCAAATTATATAACATTATTATTTTTGTCAGTTAGGAATTCTTCTTGATTTATCAAGTCAAATGGCTGCAGCTTGAGTCAATGGAGACCTTGGAGGTTAATGGTAAAACTGGCACTTGGCGTGGAGCAAAGATGGCACGAATAACCCTAGAAGATCTTCTAGGTGTCACTAAATAGGCACGCGTGGCATTAATTTGCCAGGTGTTGCTATTATGGGGTTGCGAGCGGTCGCTAAATACACCAGCATTTTTTCCATGTAAATACTAGTGCAAATGAACTATTAACTATGTGAGACACCGTCCCACTTATAAATAAAGAAGGTTTCATTTAATTACACTGCGAGAATGATAAGCTTATTTAATTATAATAATGGGAAATTCCACTTCTGAAATGACCCTTTCTTTTTTTCACCGATTGCTGAAATTTCTGTATCCGACCTCTGAATAAAAATATTGAATAATTTATTGGTGAAAATTTATTATAATTCTCAGATATTTTACACCGGTGAATACAATCTTTGTGAGTTATATCTGACACTTGTTTTTTACTAATTTTTGGCCTCCGAATCCAATAAAAATTTGTATACACGAAAAAAAAATAATAAAACTTTGCTTAACTCTAATTTTTGTACAAATTTACTTTGTTTATACAAAGGATAATGTTACTGTAACTGAAATTCTGTACAGGAGGTTATGCAAAAGATTTACCCTTATATTTTTTCCTGGAGTGTTCAATATGTGGACAATTTCGTTTTATACTCCAACATTAGTCAACCAACATATTTACATCCGCTCTATCCTGTTACCTTTCCTCCATGACCATCAGATCTTGCTGGAATCGTTCACTTTGCTCATTACTGAATTCAGCAAGGTTTAATGTGAATCAGCAAGATGGCTATGCATAAAATGTTACTTGTAACTCATTTTCTAAACGAGCGTTTTGTTCCTCTCCAATAGTTCCTGGACAATTTCAGGGTAATTCTTTGCCCGAGCATATATTCGACTTATGACATTGCCCCGATGAAACGTTATTTTTGCTGAACTCGAATTCTCTAGACCATCAAAAACACCAGCCTTGATTTTTTCATTTGACTATCCAGGCAATGCACTTTCTCTGGATCGAAATTATTGATACTTTTCATCCCTTTTCAAGCAAAATCTTCTCATTTTTTCTCCATATTATGAGTTATTAAGCGTTTTATTGAAAGTCCCAAATTCTATACACAATCATTCAACTCATGCTGATCAAATATTTGACGAGCTGCTTAATCTATACTTTCAAAATATGCATCATTACTCTCAATGAGTTCAAGATGTTCAAGAGAGGATAGTTGAATGAAACTGGCACAGAAATTTCAGCTGATTAGGCAATGGACGTATAGTTGATGGTAGCCTAAGATACTAGATTTTATATCAATTTTATTTGTTATATCCTGATGTTTAACTAAACAAAATTAACAGGCAATGCACTTTCTCTGGATCGAAATTATTGATACTTTTCATCCCTTTTCAAGCAAAATCTTCTCATTTTTTCTCCATATTATGAGTTATTAAGCGTTTTATTGAAAGTCCCAAATCCTATACACAATCATTCAACTCATGCTGATCAAATATTTGACGAGCTGCTTAATCTATACTTTCAAAATATGCATCATTACTCTCAATGAGTTCAAGATGTTCAAGAGAGGATAGTTGAATGAAACTGGCACAGAAATTTCAGCTGATTAGGCAATGGACGTATAGTTGATGGTAGCCTAAGATACTAGATTTTATATCAATTTTATTTGTTATATCCTGATGTTTAACTAAACAAAATTAACAGTCTGGGCAATGATCTTTTGCCTCTCGCTAAATCAAACGTATAACAAATGGCATCCTTGGTATATGTTGGTATTTGTCGCACATCTCTATACTCTCGACAGACTCGTTGGACACTATGTGAGGAGCCCAGATTTGTCTTCATTACCAATTTTTATTTTAAAATATGCAAAATAAGCTTCCGCATATATTATAAAGGGAGTCCGGGCTGTTTAGGCACTTACGACAAAAATTAGCAGGGCTGGACATGATCTGAAAGAAAGGAAATAAAAATGTGAATATAAAAGTATGCTAAGGAAGTGTCCCAATCGCTTGTATACAGTGTTGTAAATTGTTGGCAGAATGCGATAGAGTGGGACACAATCTATCATCGCACTCCCTCACGTATAACTGAATAGACGAGTTAGAAACTCTTGCCTTTTCCTAATAGTTCACTTTTGTACGAATCACAGTCAAAGTGTTAATAGATAATAAAATAATAAAAGCAATCATATTACTTACACACAAACAATACAATTTTCTGTATAAAAAACTCTTAACGAGATAGAATAAAAGTGGGGGTAGTTTGGAAATCAGACTGCGAATTTTAATCTAATTCAAGTCAAAAATTAAACTCCACAGAAATTATGTTCAAAATTATTCCTGTGTTATATGATTCACGGTGGCCTTAATGTCACTCACACACACAGTTCATCAATAAAATTATTACACGAGAGGATTTAGCTCTTGCTAGCCAAGCGGATACCATGTTGGTGCGCTAATGTTTCGGTATCGGATTCAATCTCGGCATGATTGGACACAAACGTCAGCGCACGTAGAGATCTGGCTGCCGATTGATGGACACGCTATGCTTAGCCCTGTACTTGGGTGGGTAAATCTTTTCCTGCTGACTTGCAGGGTATGCTTCTTTACGCAAAGGCTATGACAAAAAAAATACGAAAAAATTCACAAAGAAGAAAAAACAAGTGGTACAAGAGGCAAATAAAGAAAAGGAAACAAGCCAATCTCAAGAAAGCTCAGACGAAGATGAAATCCTAAAGTATCCGGGATTTCCACTAACGGAGAAAAGGGATATCCTTCTGCGGAGCGGTTTCTTCGACGCCATGGACGTGGACCTTAAAGTCCATGTTCCCACTCAATTTCGACCCCCAAAGGGACACAATGAAAAACTGCTCGACAGAATTAACAAAGGCATATACAAATGGACATACGAAAGACCATGGTCCCCCAAGGAAATAGGTGGAGTATTGATGGAGCGCGCGATTTACATCCCGGACTCTTGCTTACACACCATCGATTCAGCTGTCTTTAAGGTAATGAAGAATGGCCACAAGACTTCGGAGTATTACTTAACCTCCAAAATAGCAACTAATGTTAGCAAGAAGTGAAAAAATCAAAGTGATTAGAACAAGTTGTCAAAAGTGCGAACAATTGAACAAATTAAAGCGTCTAAAATAAGCAATCTAAAGTGAGAAAAGTGAATGAATCGAGTGAATAATAATTACTTTTGTCTAATAGTGTAAAATATAGAATAATAAGTTAATGAATCGAGTGAATAATAATTAAAATGCTCTAATAGTGTAAAACATAGAAAAATAAACTAACGATTAAGCTAAACAAGAATAAAAATATATGTACAACTATTTAACAGATTAGATAATAATTTAACTCGTGTTAAATAGTAATATCATAAAGTGCTACCAAAATAAAGTTTTAAACGAAACAAGAGAAAATAGTAAAACCAGAACAATTAATTTATCTAAATAAGATTAGAAGAACAACTCAATTTAAAATAAGTGCTAAAATAAATAAAATCAAACATAAAAGGAATATATTAAAAAATTTACTTCAAACCTTTCTTTATAAATTTGACTTAAAAAATGATCTCTAAAAATTATACTATGTTTAAATAACAAAAATTAAAAACATTTCATGTATTCTTTCAAAACAATATATAGTGCTAATAAGTTGACCTCCTCGTTGATTCCGGGAGAATCTGTTTTCCTACTCATACTTACACTTTACTCTTACTCTTCTCCGCTAAATTTTCAAAAAATAACTTCACCACTTCACTTATCTACTGTTTCATTTTACATATATGTATTTAAGTTTTTCCTATTTTTATTTTAATATTTGTAAAATGGAAAAACTTATGTATATTTATTGCTTTAATAAATCATAATCATAATCTGAATTCAAACCCCCTACCGCCTTGTAGGGTATGCCTCCTCAGGCAAAGGCTAGGAGAAGGAAAACTCCAATATAAAACCATGCCAGTTTCGGTAGAATGAACTCTTTAGCTCTGGCAGGCAACTCTTCTAGGAGAAGGACACTCCAAAATCAAACCATTGTTTCCTCACTGTTAGACGGTACCATAGTCTTTGTACCAAGTCCTTCCACAGTCCTAAGTTTAGGTTCCCTACTTGATGGTACAGTCAAGTGTCTGACTTTCCTCTCTTATCGTTTACCTGATTTTTTCAAAAGGGGTGTAGGGCAGCCTGATTAGATGAGCAAGGTTTCTCGGTGGATTTTTTGGTGGATGCCTTTGTTCTATTCTTAATTTTTCTCAATTTAATTTTTTTATTTATTTATTTTCAAAATCCATTACACCTGTCCTTCCCCAGTCTTGTAGCGATTCTGGGGATATTTTGCTTTGCATGATGTCCCGGCTCCGCCATGTTGACCCTTTTCCCGGTTCTTTTAGAGTTGCTTATGGACATTTTTGCTCCTCAATCCTTTGTACATATTGTTGTTTTTGACTATATTTACGTTGTTGTTGGTTTTAACTTTGTTGCTTTATTAAATATTTATGTTTTAAACCTTTTACTGGTGCTTTTGTTTCTGATTCTTTCTGGAGATGTTGAGTTGAACCCTGGACCTGCTACTCATTTTCATAGGAAGAAATGCAGTGTCCTTTATTCTAATATTCTAGGTTTAAGATATAATTTTCTAGATCTTCAGACTCATGCAAAGAATTATGACATCCTTTTTCCTAGCAGAAACCCTAGTGACAAGTAATAAATCTAATTCAGAATTCCTTATTTCAGAGTTTTCTGGCCCTGATTTTATTTATCGTCGAAATACGCCAGGAGCTCAGGGTATGGCAGTATTTAAGAGGTCTGGCCTACCAATTTATCGCCAAAAGAATTTAGAATGCAAGTGTCATGAAGTTTTATGTTTTAAGATTTATAGTAAATGTTTTAATATATATATATATATATATATATATATATATATATATATATATATATATATATATATATATATTTGCGTTGTACCGTAACCCAGGACATGATGACTCTATTTATGACTGTCTTTTAGATGGTATTGCCTTGGCTCAATCAACAGATAGGAAAGCTTGTTTTGGAATTAGTGGAGACTGTAATTCAAATCATGAAGAATGATTCAATTCTAATGTAACTGATCAGCATGGTAGGTCAGGTTAGCTTATAAATTTTGCACTGCTGCTGATTGTCACTAGATGATCCAAGAACCCACCCATATTTCAGGTAATAGACTAGATTTTGTGTTCACAAATGCTCCAGCTGCTGTAGATGCAAAGCTCTGTGAAAATTTGGCGACATCAGATCATTGTTCCATTAGTATGGACATAGCTGTTAATCAGCATATCCCGAATGGCACGATCAAAAAAAGAGTTTGCCTTAAATCTCGAGCTGATTGGGTTGGTTGTGAAGAGAGTTGTCGAGCCTTGAATATTTCGGATGCAATATCTGACCCGCATACAATGGCTAAGGTGAATGATATGTTATTGACTGATTTGGACAGGAATGTTCCCAGTAGAATTATCAGGATTCGTACAAACGACCAGCCATGGTTTGATGAAGCCTGTAGAGAAGCCTACTATGATAAGCAAAAAAAATTAATGCATGGAGGCGCAATCGGACGCGAGAAAACTTCGAGATCTATTTTCAGACTCTGCGTACTGTTAACAGAGTTTACCATCGAGCTGAGAGATTATATAATGATAATCTGAAGAGTAAGTTGGTAGAGATCAGACAGCCTCATTTGTGCTGGACTAAATTTAAATCTGATATTTTTGACTCTAACATTTCTACCATTCCCCCACTATTTTTTCCAAAAAGAAAAGGCAGAGTTACTCCATCAAGCTTTTGAAGCCAAGCAGTCAGTTAAAGAAGTTCCTTTCCCTGACAATTGCCATCCTAAGCCTCGTTTGATTAGTTTTGCTTTTCGTGTAAGGAAGGGATGTTAAAAAGATACTTGACAGTCTTCACAGCTTGGACGGAGTCGATCCCGATAACATTTTCCCTTTATTTTATAAAAAGATGTGTACTGAATTAGCACCTAGGTTAAGTAGATTATATAGATTTTTATACAGGTGAAGCACCTTTCCTGATAATCATAAATTGAGCATTGTTGTGCCTATTCCTAAGGGCATGTTATCTGTTGATTGTAGTCATTACAGGCCTATTTCAATACTTCCTGTGCTCTCTAAGGTTGCTGAGAAGCTGATATCTAGGCCCTTGTATAGATACCTGGAGTCGAATGGGTTACTGGCTAGAAGTCAGTAAGCATATAGGAGGCAGTTAGGTACTTGTGATGCTCTTTTAGATTTGACTTGTAGTATGCAAGATAATCTTGACAAGGTTTTTGAATCTAGATTAGTTCAGTTGATTTTAGTGCTGCTTTTGATCGTGTTAACCATAAAGCACTTGTTTTTAAACTATAAAACCTTGGAATAGGTGGCTACATCCTAGGACTATCTAACGACTTTTTAATAGAACGGTAGCAACGTGTTGTCGTAGATGGAGTTTTTAATGAACCTAGACGTGTTGTGTCTGGAGTTCCACAAGGCAGTGTTCCTCTTAGGCCTTTGTTGTTTTTAGTATACACAAGTGATTTGGTACAGGGTCTTGAAAACAAAGTTGTTCAGTATGCGGATGATACTACACTTGTTGAAGTAGTCAGGTCTCCAGCCATGAGAAACCAAGTTGCCATGAGTCTAAATCGTGATTTAGAAAAAAATTAGAAACTGGTGTGATCGTAAGGGTATGAAGCTCAATTCAAGTAGAACTAAGACCCTACTGGTTAGTCGATCTCATACCAATGAGCCACCTCATCTTCCACTCTGTGTTGGAGATACACTTCTTGTTGAGTCAGAATCCCTAACGATCCTTGGCATTACCTATGATTCTCACCTGACTTTCGAGAAGCATCTTTTAAATGTATCTGCTAATGCTGCCCGAAAACTTGGTATTGTACGTAAGGCCTCGTATATATATATATATATATATATATATATATATATATATATATATATATATATAATAATAATAAAGATATTAATGCCACTTGTTTCAGGTCCTTTGTTCTCCCCCTTCTTGAGTATTGTTCTCCAGTTTGGATATCCGCATCTGCCAGAGATCTGTCTCTCTTAGATAGGTTGCTCATGGAGGCAGGTTCCTTTTTCCTGATGGGGCTAGCTATGACTTGGATCATCGACGGATGATTTCATGTTTTGTCGATGTTCTATAAATACTACTTCAGTAGGGAATTGCCACTATCATTTTTAATTCCTGAGCCACTGCCTCTTGCTAGAGCAACAAGGTTTGCAGATGGACAACATCCACATACACTAGTATTCCCAGCTGCCGCACTTCTCAGTTTCAGCGTTGCTTTTTGCTAAGTATGGTAAAGCAGTGGAATGATCTTCCTGCAGAAGTCATGCAAGAAGATCTTAATATCTTCAAACGAGATTGCAATGCTAGATTAAGGGTGGGTGCTAGTGCCTCATAATTTTAATATTGATTTGATTTTAATAAATTAAAACTTATTTATTTATTTACACATTTCAATTTCTTTCTTCTAGTATTCATTCCTTCTTACTTGACATATGGACACTGTGTTCTGTGGGAGCTTGTTTCAAGTTCCCGGCCACTAGGCTTTTCCCACAAGAATTTTGTGTTCATTGTCTCAAATAATAATAATAATAATAATAATAATAATAATAATAATAATAATAATAATAATAATAATAATAATAATATCACACACATAGTCAATTACAACACTACTTTCATTCCCCTCCCCTCATCGCAGGACAACACATACATACACATACACTCTCTGTTCCATGGAATCATGCCGATGGAAATCTATATACACATATCTCTGACGCGAAACAGGTCCCTCTCCCCCGAGGTGAGGAAGGCTTCCACCTGAACGCTGTTTGGTGTCAACACATAATACTTCCTAGCACCTGTTCCCAAAAGAGAACCGGCTCCTGGGGCCCTCGGGCCGAACAGTAATTGTCATACTGACCTTTATATCTATTTTATTATCTGTCCTGCATCCGTCTGGATAAATACTGGTTGGAGAACCACTACTGCTACTACACAAGTAGTTTTGGGTGAAAAATAACAA
The DNA here is from genome assembly GCA_963969495.1 of Ceratothoa steindachneri. NCBI lineage: Eukaryota > Metazoa > Arthropoda > Malacostraca > Isopoda > Cymothoidae > Ceratothoa > Ceratothoa steindachneri. The sequence goes on from OZ018319.1 coordinate 133,842,211, forward strand.
AGTTAAAATTTTACACATCCCATTTGTGGTAATTTTGATGAAATTGCCGAAAAACTGATGAAGAGGACACGAAAGCTCATAGATATTGAGAGGGTAGAAAAGTAGGACTTATGAAGATTAAAGTGAATTTGATATTTCCCCATTCCACCTTAGAGACTAATAATTATTTATTATGGAAGTAATAATGCCATCATATGGTTAGCCGCACGTCATATAGCAAAGTCAACAGACTTAAGTCGCGTGCTCTCAATTATTCTGACTTAGGACCTTATAACCATATAACCTTAGGACCTTCAAAACTTTCAAAAACTCATTTTCGTAGGTTGATGTTAAATCCCAAGCCTTTCTAATTTCCTCAGGCGGAAAGAGAGAGGCTTATGAACAGATTAGTCCGCTCTGAGCATGGGTGAAATTATGAATACAAATCATACTGCAATTAAGTTTCAGATTGCAATTATGTTTCAGAGTGCAGTTTAAGTTGGCAAATGCATAGCTATCTTAGAAGGTTTTGGGGTAATAGAAACGGAGTTGAAAATATACTTTACTACTATGAAAATAATATATTTACAAAATTAAAAGGGGTTTGAAGTAATGTATATAAACATAGGAGACGTACACAAGTTTCGGCTATAAAGAGCGACCTGGGCGGTGTCGAACACCCTATACACAAACGGACAATGACAGATGCGACGCTCAAATGACCTTGAACGCACGCGAAGGCCAGATGACGGAGTTTTACAAAGGGGAAGGGGGTGGGGGCTTGCACAAGTGAGTTCTTGCCTTTGGGTCTACAATGCCGAATCTAGAAATTGACGCGTCGCATTCGGGTGACGGATACCAACGAGTACGGGGTTGACTCTCACGAGTTCTAGGAGAATACACGGAGCTTGACGGGTTCTGCAAGGGTTCACGCAAAAGTAACGGGGACGGGAAGATGGCAGATACTTGCGGAGACTCGGAGACAGGCGGTTACTCCTGTCGAAGTCTGGCGTCGGACGTTTTATAAGGGTGAGTCGGAGGGGCTTTTTCCCGCGCCCAAAGGTTGAGGGTTCTAGTTGCCTCACGCTTCGCCAGGTGAGGTGGACTTTGCCCGATTCACACCTTCGCAAGATAATCACCAGCGGGGGCCTTCGTGCTCTTCAGCACATCTCAGGCTTCCGCGAAGTCTACTCTTCAACCAATTACGGCTCTGGCGATTTTGCGCCTCCGTTAGCATTGATTAAAATGGGTTACCCAGGTGTGTCTTCTCTCTCTCTTCTTGAAATGGGCAACACAACACTACTAAATAATAATTCCATGAATGGGTCTAAAAACTAAAGGTTTATAATGAAAACCTAGAATATGGTGAAACTATGAATTAGAATCGATGAATCTTTGATTCATTCACTACCGAATGTTGTAAAATTTCTTCTCTGATTTTTTCCTCTTGTTTTCATTTGTCCAAGTCCGCTGCCTCGCGCCAACAATTTAATTTGGCGACTGACGATTTTTTAATTACTGAAATTTGAGTCATTAAATGCTTTAAATTCATGATACAACTTTAAAATGTTGAATTACCTTTGGCATAAAACTATGTATCTCTTGGATGAGAGGTCAATTCATGGACCATTTCAAAATAACCCTTTTTTATTTTTATAGGATTCTTTACTTTTTTTCTTTCTTTTTGACCTGAAAAAGCAGGTAATCACAATTATTTTGACCTAGGTTGTTAGAAAACATTGCCAAAGCACCATTTCAGGGTTCTCTTGAAACATGTTTTGCACTATAATTTTTTATCTAAACAACATATAACAACTAAAGGGGACCAATTTAAAGTATTTTATCATTGTTTTAACTAATTGAAACAGCGTAGTCATACAACAAGAAATGGTACATTGATACATACATAGATACAGAAATATCAAAACATTTGTTTTCTCAGACTCAAGGCACCTAATTCTTGGAACAAATTAACATGTTGTAATAAAACTACTGGATTAAGAAGTAAAAGCATTACATGATAAGTAATTTCATAAGATTTTGACCTTTAAATCTGGATGATACTATACCTAGCTATCATTCTTTTGCGACGTGGTGTAAAGGTTAAAATGATGAAGTAATCGAGATCAGCGCTTTCTGCTTAAGGTGCTAGACAGAATGGGGGTAACTTCATTGTCTGATAAACAAAGACAAGATATTTTATAACCTTCCTTGGAGAGGTTATAGTTATACTACTCACAGGATCTTGATGTTGAGAACATGTTGCACGAGGCTGAAGGTATTTCATTTGATAAGCGTTAGTGTCACTGTCAATTGAGTCAAAAGAGGTAATGCCATCCAGACGAATAAGTGACTCTTGTTCTATTACAGTTGTAAAATACTACTGGATGTTAAGTCAGTAATTGTCAAGCACATGCTAAATATCTGAATGGATTAAAACTTAAATTAGTTTATAATGTTCAATGTAATTAATTTTACTTACTGCTTCTCTATGATGCTCTATTCTCTTCTCTATGCTATTCTTTTCTATGCTGTTCTTGTCTATTCACAAAATATACGTTTGAAATTATACTCAGGAATATGTATTCAAGAACATACTCCTTGCTCACGAATAAATAATCCACTGGCCAACAAATTTGAACCTTTTTTAATCATCAGAGACCTGAGCAAACTTGTCTCATGAGACTTTTCTCGCTGATTTCAAATCTGACTTCAGCTTTTCTTTAGCACATCAGGTTTTCGAGATATTCGAAAATGCAATATGACCACCGTCGCTGATAGAATATAGCGTTTTACTCTGATTTCTTTGCCGAAACTGGTGATATATGGTTGCATAGCGCCATTGCTAGAAAAGAATTACCTTCTATATATTTCCATGTGCATTGAGAAGTTGAACTGACACAAAATGATGCATTTAACATAATATAGAAACTCTAAAATTTATCATTCTCTTTAGGTGTAAGCATATGATAAAGATAAATGGCCATGTTTTGTTGGGATTTGCATTTGAATATTTTCTCGAGATTATCACGATACAACATCCAACAATGATCTTCCATCATGCTCTCCTTCCAAAATCCTTGATAGCGAGTTTCCAAGGTCTTGATATCCTGGTGGAAACGTTCACCTTGCTCGTCAGTTACGCTCCCAAGACTTTCTGGGAAAAAGTCTAGGTGCGAATGCAGGAAATGGGTTTTAAGTGACATACGACATCCCATCTCTTTATAAGATTGAAGAAGGTTTTACACGCCATCTCTGTATGCAGGTTACATTTTGATGCCCAGAATGTTTGCACATGACCACTTGAAAGCTAACCATGCATATACTTGTAGTTCAAGAGGAGTGAGGGTCTTTTCGAAGTCAGGGTCTGCTGAAACCTCCCTGATATATGGTCCCACAAATATGCCTTCTTTTAGTTTTTCCGCGTTCAGTTGTGGAAACTTTTTTCACATATTGGAATCCCTGAGAATTGTCTTTAGTCATTGCTTTCACGAAGTTTTTAATTAGACCTAGTTTCAAATGAAGAGAAGGCAGATATATTTTCTGAGGCTCTACCAGGGGAACAGACTGAACACTGCTTATTTCAGGCTCATATTTAGATCGAAGTGGTCAATCACGCTTGTCATAATGTTCTGCAGTGGCACGGCTATACTACAGGCAGAGGAAGCAAAAGTACTTCATTAATACTCATTTTGCACCCATTAGCATGCCTATGACTTTTATATCACCACAGATGTATCACTGATGGGCTTGGTTGTTTGTGGTTTTAAGAAGAATATCCATATTGTCATATGATTCCTTAAGGTAGACAGAATAATAGCCAATGGGAATGGAAGGCTTTACATTGCCATTGTGCAAGAGGACAGCTTTCAGACTTATCTTAGAAGCATTAATCAAGAGACGTCCGTCAGACGCCTCATATGTCTGTGACAAGGCTTCGAACAATCCATTTATATCATCGCAGTAGCAGAGAGGTCCATTAACTGTGAAGAATGAAGTTAAATTACGATTACGCTTTCTACAGTAACTCACGTGCACATTTTTCTCGAGTAAGAATTTTTCTTCTAGCCGAGATGCTAGGAATTCTACTTTCTCCCTTGACAGTGACATATCTCTCATAAGATCAGTCAAATTTTCCTGAGTAAATAACTGGCTCAGAGTTAGTATCCTTATATCAACATTCGCATCTAATGTGCATGCACCTTCAGTACTGTTATCATCGCTGATATCATCAGGTACGAGACCATCATCAGGTGGAACTGGAATTGGCAAAGATACATCATGTGGAATTGGTCTGCACGCCGAATCCATGGTTAGATAAACAGTTTGGTGCTTGTTCTTTGCAGAAAATCCTTTTGTGGTCACAATCTTCGAGATGATGTCTGGGCTCTCTCCATAACATAGGGGAAGCAAGAACTCACGAAGCATTTAGTTTGCTCATCTTAGTAGTGCAATAATGATGCATGCAATAGAGCAATACCAGTAATATACTACATTATATAATCGCAGGCGGCCATTTTGAATATTTGACATATTTTAAAAACCATAAGTGCTAGAGCAAAACCGTAGGCAGATTCGGATTCATCATGGAAATGCATCTAGAAAAGTATAGTAAGGTCTCTGATCTAAAATGTGTGTTGACCAGTGTAATTAATTTAGGAATATGATCAAGATAAGTTATCAAAGAATATATTAAGTGGCGCTTTGTATGGTTTCTCAATCGGTCTCTTTGGAGCATAAGTATTTTTTTGCCGATTGTGTGATGATGTCCTCATACGTGATTCCTAATCATGAAATATCTCCTCCCGTCTTTCATGAAAGTTGATGATTATGGGAGAAAAACTTAACCTTGAAGTGACAAATGGATCCGCCTCTTTATGACAGCTTCCATTAACTTAGCCTACCTGATGCAACTCTACCAAGGAGCTCCTTGTCAGTGAAATTGTGTTTTGTTGAGGTGTGGAGGTTTCACGCAGATTGTGAAAATATATTGAACTTTCTCTCACATCACGTCATCGATGCTTGAATTTTTTCGCTTAGATAGGAATTGAAATTTTAAGTTTGATCCTTTTTAATTTTCGTTTACTATGAACAGTTTGTAGAACCCATTTATTTGTTGTCAATAAATAAAAAATATCAAACTGTAGGAATTTATATCAGCATCTGAACCCTTAAATTTGTTTTGATTTGTGAAAAAATCTATGTAAAACAGCATGCTAAAAATATAAGAGGAAATTTAATGCGGACGTAGTCGACATCTTATTATCTTTTCTCATATCATGCAAAAATAAACACAAATGAACCAAATTGTTCAATTTTAAGATTTTCATTTAATATCCCTTTTAATTTCCAATTTAAGACGCCCGTGGCCCAAAGTCTTTTAATTATCCTCCTGACATTTAAATTCATTCTTGTTAAGATTGTCATTTGTCGGTACTGGTGTTTTACCTTTCATAAACTTAAAATGAATCTTTGTATTATCTAAATTAGTTACGGATGGTGAAATATACAGGCTTTTAATGGAAATTATAAAAAGTAATTGCCAAAAAATATGATCATAAAAGATTAGTGGATACGGAAAAAACATGCCTTCCTGTCTTTTTTAGTCGCGAGCAACACTACATCTCACTATGTCGGTATTGTTTTTGTAATAACATCATAACTATTTTGCTGATTCATAGGAAATTTGGAACACTAATGTTGTTTCACATTCTCTTTCGAATAATATAATTGCCAAAGTCATCACAAGGTTAGCCAGGGAATTATTTTTTAGGTGGTAAGAACATCATAACTATGCTAGACTAGACTAGGCTATAATATGCTATACTCTGCTAGGCAAGCCCAGAATAGTCTATTATAGGCTAGGCAATACTCTGCTAAGCTATGCTAAGATATAATGTACAAGGTTCAAATATACTATGCTAATTTAGGCTATAAAGTGCTATGCTAGGCTAGACAATACTAATATATGTTTGACTAAGGTATTTATAATAGATTGTATAGGCTACACCTGTCTAGGATAGTTAATGCTAGGCTAGGTTATACTATACTAGGCTAGGCTAAGCTATCCTAGGCTAGATAGGGTTATACTATGCTATGCTCTGGTAGGCTAAAGTATAATAGGCTAATGAGGGTTATGCTCTGCTATGCTAGGTAATACTATGGTACGATAGTATAGGCTAGCTAACCAAAGCTATAATAGGCTAAGCTATGCAAGGTTATTCTACTCTATAGTATGCTATAATTGTCTAGGATATATTATGGATATATTAGGCTATATTATGTAAGGTTTGGTTATGCTAGGATAGGCTATATCAAGCTAGCCTATAGTAGGCTAGGCTATAGCATGCAATGATATATTAGCTAGGCTATAGTAGCCTATTTTAGCTTAACTATACTAGGATAGGCTATTCTAGACGACAATAGACTAAGCTCTGGCATGCAATGCTAAGCCATACCTGGTTAGGCTAGGCTATAGTAAGCTAGGCTACACTAAGCTATACTAGGCTGTGCTAAGCTAGGCTATACTATAATATGGTAGGTTAAACTAAGGTCTACTAAGCTAGGCTAGGCTATACTAAGCAAAGGTAGGATAAAGTAGGCTACGCCTGGTTATACTAGGCTAGCTAGCTTATACTAAGCTAGGCTAGGTTAGGCCCGGCACAGCTAGGCCATTCTATTTTAGGCTAGGCTATCTTATGTGTGGCTAGGCTTGGATATACTAGGCTAAAACAGGGTAGGTTATACTATGCTATCCTTGGCTATGATATGCTATGGTATACTAGGCAAGTTTAGGCTAGTTTTCTTTAGGCTATACTAGGCTATGCTATGCTAGGAAATACTATCCTATTCTAGGCTGGGATATTCCCTACTATGCTATGGTGAAGTATTTTGCTATACCAAGGTCCTCCCAAGGTTACTCCGGGAATTATTGAAAGTTTTCAATGTCGTAAGGTCATAAATCAGAATAAGTGAGGGCAAGCGACTTTTCGGTCAGCAGACCTTGTTTATATAACTTCGACTGAAAAAGCCAATATAGGCGATAATTCAGTGTACTTAATTATCGCCTAAAATAATTCAAAGACAGTTTACAATTCAAACCACCAACCATTTAAGATTATTTGTTATGTTTCAAGTCTGCTGGTTGTTCGCTCTTGCTCATGAATTTGGGACCTCTTTTACTCGATAAAACGAACTTCTTATCGTTTTTGGCCTAGCATACGCTAATAACGGTGAACTGTGTATGTTTGGTGTTGGGTAGTGACCTGGAAGTTAATGAAATCTAGTTTTCCGCTGGCCTCAAACTAGTATAACCTGTGGGAGCAAGAAGTTTTAAAGAACCATGCGTTGCATGAAACCTTTTTAAACCGTTAGAATAAAGCCATTTAAAGTGATTCATTTTGTATATTGATTCATATTTAGCTGAACAACCCAGGATGAATTCGAGGAACAAGTGAAGTTAACACATAAAACTTTTCTCAACTGGTGTAATTTTGCCCGGGAGATCGCAATCCATTACTTCGAAAAGAATACGAAAATATTCAGTAGGCTAAGTATTATTTTTCGAGGCAATTTTGTTGCAAACTTAACCTAACCTAAGTAACGTAACATACCTCGTCTTTGAAGTGTTAAGTTAGGTTGCGTTAGGTTAGTTATTTATGAACGTCATTGTCCCAGAAAACCCCTTATTTTGGCCGGAAATTCCTTACTCGTACTTTTCGTGGTAGCTGCGCTCATATAGATGTGAAGTTAACTCGTAAGTAAACCATTTAGGTAGTATTGAACATCATATTCTAAATACGTAATGAAAATATATTTTGTCCATAAATTTGTGGTGGGGATGTAGTTAAGATTTACCCAATAAAACTGAAATCAAACCATTTATCCGGAAAGTAAGTGAATTGCTGAGGTAAATGACGATCAATTGAAAACTATAATATAATATTTATATATATATATATATATATATATATATATATATATATATATATATATATATATATATACAATAGCACATAAAAAATAACAATGTTGAATCAATCTCTAAAATTCTGTACAATTTTTCTGTACAACATTTCAAGCAGGGGATACATATTGGCTCCAAATTTTAGTCCTGTAATTTTTCCCCCAAGTAACATTAAATGATTTTTTTTAGTATGAATCAGTGTTAATTAAATTATATTTTCTCTCGCTCTTTAGCATCTAACCCGAGTATGGCTTCGATAATTAAGTTGATTTTATTTAGGTCAACGGCCTCATGTTTCAGTCAGAAACTCATCAGGGAACGTCTGCCATTGAACAAAAACTAAAAAAACAATTTTTATCGCCTTATTTGTCTTATATATTTCCTAGCCTTGTACATCTATGGCAAGTATTTGTTTAATCTTATTAGAGAAATGATGATATAATGAAATCAATTGAGGGGGCCTCAAGCCAAATAGATTACTTAGAAACAAATCGTTTGATTTGAATAAAAAATCACGGGTGGAAGAAAAGAGATTTCCAAAACGTGTTTATATCTTCATCCCCAAATAGAACCAAATCTCTAACGCTCAATTAGATAAAAAGCAACCAATTATTGTAAACATTTAATGCCAATTTTATAGATTAGTCGAAATAGATACATTAAGTTGTATTATATGAAATATGTATATAGACTCTTTATCTCACTCATATCCTATCAATATCCCGTACATATACGGGATTGGAGCATCAACTGGCTGCCAATGTACAGCAAGGGAGTGCTACATCTATGTATAGTATTACAACTGCTACTAGGAGGAACATCACGCCTTCCTGTACTTAATGTCTGTATGAATGAATACCATTAGCTTATCCCCATTCTTTTCATATCTCTCCTCACAAACACACTTTTTCATATACCGTTGTTGGTATTTCGCTTTAAATTCGATGAAAAAATGGCGATGTTTTGATTCTGATGATGTGGCTAACCGGATGCCCTTAATGACGTAATTTCTCGATCTCAATTTTTATGTAATTTTGCAGCACTAAAAAACATCTGTTATAAGCAAATAAAAATATAGACTGTTTGAAGTTAATCCATATCTGTTTATGATTTAAGTTGTTCTTAACTTTATTCTTATTTTTCAGTATTTATTTGATGTTTTGTAAATGCAATAAAAGGGAATAAAATTAAATTAATTAATACCTCTCTATTTCCACTTCTTATTGTCTACCAAACCGTTTTTGATCAATTTTTTTTAGCCAAAATGGTAAAATTAAACCCTAAACCCCAAAGAAATATTGACCTTCTACTCTTTTTCTGTAAAGATTTAGCTTTTTTAGCTTTTCCTATATTTGGTGAGAGTTTTTCGTTTTGGTTTAATTTTCATTATTGGAATGCACGAAACAAAAGAAATGAGAAAAATCAAACGATATAATGGAAATCTCTTTGTTCACGCTATGGTTTAGTGAGCAAATAAGAAATTGTTTGAAAGCGATTATATTCTCACTTATCTACAGTAGCTTCTATATAGGCAGCTCATTCTCCTTAAGGAGTGAATTACATACGAGTCTTTGCAATCATCTTACTTTATGGTTTAGGTATTTCCTCTGCTAATAATCTTACATTAGCCAAACTGAGAAGATATTATAGGGTTAAAGATGAGTATATGAAACTTCAAGTCGTATAGTTGTTACTGCAATATTTTCCCTCGCCAACTGACTATTAAATGGAAAAATCTAAAGTTATCATTCAAATGATATATTAAAATGATCATTTATAGAAGTCATAGTTGATCCCCTTCTAAACCTGCCTAGTGGTGAACTTACAAATTAATCCGGTGATCATATGCTGTCTCCTTGGAGGTGAGTGAACTAATCACATAAAAAGATATAGAATACATACCAAAAATTTAAAACCAAGATGAAATATGAGGAATGATTCAAGGAAGTGCTTCTGTTTAAATAATGTCCTTCTCAACTAACTGCTTCTATCCTCTCCTAAAATTGGACATCTCGAAGAACGCACTTGAAAGTTAGAGGAATTGTATGAACTTATATCATACGGGACTATAAAGGTTGCATTGAAATTCGCTATCCTAAATTTCTAAAACTTTCTAAATCATATTTTAACTTGATATGAAAGAATATCTTTGGAGTTTGACCTTTAAAGAATATATCTTTAATAAGGGCTAAATAAGAATGGTGAATTGGTATAGCAAAATTTCCTGATTCCATTCTAAGAAACAAGCGCGGGCTCCATTTCTGTGTGCAATTTTAGTCAGAGTTGTCTGTTGATAATTATATATCTACAAACTGGTCCAGCGAGAATTTTGTTTTCATTATTTATCCTCTTACTCATCCCTGTCCTCATTTTGAACTATACACTTTTATATTCCTTAGATATGTACGTATTATGTAGCTCGTGTTGAATACTATCTGAAATTACATATAGTACTTAGCTAAAATTAGATGAAAATTACTAATTATCCTACACTCGGTCGAACCAGTCCTTAGGATAAAACTAAACAAAGCTTATTCCATTTCTCCAATGAAAGCCACGGGACATATTCATCGTGCAGAGAGATAAACCAATTAGAATGCTAGCACTCCTAAGGGAGGAAAAGGCATAACAAACAAGAGGTTATGGTTGTCACTGCGAACAGAAAGAGAATCACATCCATCTTATTGCAAGCATTATGTCAGAAAATCGATGCTGGTAAGAATCTTCATTCTTGGCTGCATTCTGAACAGAAACTGGGTGATAGAAAGTGCTACTTGGGTTGGTGGCTTTGGAAAGGGTGAAAAAATTTACCCTTGTTCGTACATGCATGAATTTTTTAATTGCAAATTACCATTAAATGTGAGCAAAATATTGGTATTTGTTCAATGATGTGATATAGGTTCCGTTGATGAACTCTAACAGGACCTTCTGGCATGTTTTATCCGAAACCTGTAGGTATGTTTTGATAAATTGTAGCCCCAATATTTTACGTGGGAAGGTTAAAGGCAAAACTGAGCCGGTTTTATTCTCATTCCTAAACTCTTGTAGAAAATCTAAGATCTTTTCTAGGATGAGTCAGAAAGCTTCGCAAAAAATCTTTTGCTGACCTACTTCTTTAATCCCCCACGTATTTATCTATCCATGATAAGTAAGGCAAGGACATATCCCTCTCCCCCCACTGTCCCAGCGCTTATCTCTTAAGAATCGTCATCGTGTTCGTGCCTGAGCCATTATCTTAAAGTAAGAGAGGCTGAGAGGACTCAGATTAGGATGATATCGATGACTTTTCACACTGTGATTTGCGATCTGCTTCGCTTTACAATCCATTAATATCTTGGACACTTGAATGAGGCTAAGATAAGGGTGGTTTATTTGTTAGACCATAACTAAACGCAATGTTTGAGAAACTTGAAAGAGGATTGACCAAATTTGAAAGACAATCATAGTTGGTATTTGTTGGCTTATTTCCTGGTTTCTTAGGAAATCACGATGATCCAAACAAAAAGCAAATGGTAGCAAAGATTATCGAGATCTTCAAGTACTTGGGTTGTCGAATGTGATTAGAGGTGCATTTTCTGCATTCAAATCTCGGTTCCTTTCGTGAAAACTTGGATGATAGTGAATCACATGGTGAGAGATTACATCATTACATTGCAACAATAGAGAGAAGATTTCCCAAGAAAGATGGGATAGTGCGATGATGGGACAATATATATGATTACTGGTCAGAAAAGTTGAAAGCGTTCACACTAGAAAAGTACGATTTTCAAAGAACTTCAAATGTAAATATCTCTTCAGTAGTTTTTGCTCTTATTTTCCTTACACTTCCTAAATACGCCATAATACGTCGAAATACACGTGTTTCTCTCTCAATATCCTTGCAAAATCGGAATAGATTGAACTAGACACATCGCCCCTAACGGAACTAAAGGCATAACCCCCCAAAATCTTTGATCATATTGATGATATGCCAAAACTTAAGTAATATTTAAATTCAGCAGTAGAAGAATACATATAAAATCTAAAAGATGCATGTTAAACGAAAACATTGTTACCTATTGATAGATGGCCTCGTTTGGCGCACCCAAATGATTGATTTTGCGTGGGAACCAGATTCGGTTCCGATGAGCGGGTAACCTATGTACGAGAAAATGGTTGATATGCAAATAGACCAATTGGAAATTAGTGTCCATGAATGGCCCTTCCATCAGATAAATATATTTATGTGACAATAAAGAGAAGTGCAGAGTTATAGTGTGATAAATGTAATACTCGTAATTTCCTATAGATAGTTTGATTTTGCGGGAAAGCTAAAGAAAGCAAGAAGATTGTGGGAAGCTGTTTTCTACGCTCGTCTTATAGTAAAACCTTATTTAATCCTTGGAATATTAGTAGGGATATATATATATATATATATATATATATATATATATATATATATATATATTAGGAATAATTAGATTTCTATGGTTCTTCTCTAGAGGATGTTCAGCCTGTCACTTCGTCAGCTGTTTTATTGCCTAGCCTTTTCTTTCTGTCCCAAATTCATTCGATCTTAAAAAGGAAAGAGACAGCATAAAAGTAAATTACAGCTCTTCATACTATCAAGAGGTTCGGTAGAGAGTCGGGTCTAGCTAAATAAGAGCGAGATAATTGTGTTAATTCGCTGGTATTTAAATATATCTAAAGTATCTTTAAACTAGATGAGTAACAGAATCGATTTTCTAGATACCTTAAGAATATACTTGAACTTAACTATGTACAAGAACTTGTTTTTTCTAGTGAATTTATTTTTTAATTTGCTTGGTTTTGACTCCACAATAGAGACTTATATGTTCCATGGATAACTGTGGTGTAACTAACATTTCGAAAATTGCGTGCACTCCTTTCCCCAAAGACAAGGGATGGACCATTGATCTTAATTTATGAGTAGGTACATTAGGCGTTTATGATCCTCGAAACTTACATAAACTCATGCAACTATCAAGTACAAGGAGAGGAAGGGCCCTTAAGAACGCTACTTTGGCAGTGAAAGGAGACAAAAGTTATTAGAGATAAACACAGGCCCTCGTGACAGTGACCGCCTATAGGCAGTGAATCATTCTTCGGGGGAGGAACTAGGCGGAAATACCGCTATATCCCTGATGCTTTAGTCAGAGCCTAGGGAACTGGATCGAGCTCGGTCCATATTTCTCTATCATTTAATGAATGATCCACCATTCCATCTCACTCTCATCTAGTCTATCGTTATTTAGCAGTAGTCCAATTTTAAATAATAAACTAAAATCTCTTCTTGTCTTTACCAACTAACCCGAGAAGACAAATTATTTTTGAATCCACGCATCATATACATATTGTGAAACCTAAGTAACAGTGAACAGCTAGAGATTATTTAAATTGGCAACCCAATGTTACCCTGTTACAAAGAAGAGCCGCAACTATCATAATTGTCGGACCTGAAGTGTGTTACAGTGGCACAGTTACTATAGTTGTACATTTAATCCTCTGCAACATCAATATCTACCCCTACTATTTGTCTACATTGGCTTTATAAGTACTCATTCGGTGTATCGAAAAACCCTCCTGCATTGAACTAAGCTTAAATCCTCCTATGACAATGAACTCTGATCACGAACAGTTAGGTGGCGAATATAATTCTGCAAATTCAATAATTAAAAAAGACTTTTGATCCACATCCTCTACGCGGCTGTAATCGCAACAGTCATTACCTTCAGAAGTAAGTTCTGTTTCACACACACACACGTCAGCTCGCACGCAATAATCCTCCACTTGCATCATCTCCGCTTAAAATGCTTTCTCACCTCCACGCTTAATCGTCGCAGAAGCGTGTAAGTTGCTTAGATTTGCTTCAATCTACAATGGTCTACTAAAGGCCTTGCTCTCACGCAATTACATTCACTAACATACATATGTACGTACCTAGTTTTTAATTACATTTTTCTAACCCCCAATTAAGCCATAATTAGGTGAACACCATCAAGTCATTAAAGTACAGGTAGCGACTTCTGTATAGAAGTCTAATAGAGGAAGATTAACTCAAATATTTAAAAAAGAATGATAAAGAATATTGAAACAAAACTTTAGCAAAATCTGAGTTTACAAATGCGCATAAGTCGATTTTAAATGATATTATAAAAAGGCATAAATATAAAGTTTAGTAATATAGATGCAAATTCTTTCCTTTTATCATCGTTAGCAAACTTCTCATTCTAAATTTATCAGTGTATTGAAGTTAAAAAATATAAAACTAAAGACGTAAAGTGATAAAAAGTTGAAAGCCATGCAGAATCGAGAAAAATATTAATAAAAAGGGCAATTTTTGGATAATGGAAGATAAATTGGGTGTGGGAATGTGGTGGAGAATGTATGGCCAGTTAAAGCCTTCTAGATAGTCACAGGAGAATGTTTAAAAATTTACCTAATTAAATTATAAATTTTGTTGTATAAAATAAGGGTGGTATCATGTGATTTCTGAAACTATTGTAAGAGCCTCAATGGAACTTGAGGACCTTTCGGACTTAGAAGTTACTTCTTTAAGTTGCATAACTAAACAAAAAATCTTAAACCTCCGAAACAAAGATTGCTAATCTGTATGGTAGAAAGGAAGTTGAATAAATAGAAATTTATGACATTCTTAATGTATTTAATAGATGATGACGGAGAAAGCTGATGCGTAAACTGAAAGAAAAGAGTAGGAATCTTTCTTTTTCAGGCATTCTTTCAAGAATAAGGGTGCAGAACACTTTCTACGGAAAGGCATCTTACAGCAATAACTGTGTAAAAGGTCTTTCCCAGGAGGAAGGAGCGCACTTTATCGAAACCTGGGACTACTTCTACGTGCGCGAAGACTTGTTCCAGCAAGATGGACTCCATGTAAATCGAGTTGGAGTTGCAAGAATTGTCGGAGTCTTAAATAATGTTGTACAGTTGTTACATGCAAATCAGTTTCAGGACGCGCAGCCGGTGTAGCGGAATGCAGCGTTCGACGCCCGAATAAAACGCCACCGTCCTCAAACTTTTATTATGCCAACGCACGTAGTAGTAGAAATAAAATCAACGAATTTAAGCTTATTGTAGAAAATTTCGATCTAATGGCAATTTCCGAGAGTTGGACAGATATTTTTAATAGAGACTTTGTCGGTGAATTTAAAATCTCAGGGTTACAATCTCTTTTTCAAGGAGAGGATTGGTAAAAGAGCGGGCGGCGTGGGTATTGTATGCACAAAATCATTAGCTGGAAACAAAGTATTTAACACTGTCGTTGCCTTTAGAGCTCCATCCCAGACGGAAATGGCAGATCAGCTTATGTTCCGCTCACTCCATGAACTTATTGGATCCCCAGCTACAATAAAAATTGTTGACCTTAACTTTCCAAATGTACTCTTTGCGGATGCTACTGCTGAGAGAGTTGGATCACAGCTACCTTACTTGCTAGATGATGACTTCCTTATGCAAGGTGTTGATCGACCTACGCGAAAAAATAATATCCTGGACTTTATTTTAACAAAAAACGAAAAATTTGTGAAAAATGTTAAATCAGCGAACTGCTTGGAATCAGCGATCACAGTTCTCCTAGATTTTAAATTACTACGGGTTCAAACACAGACTCAAATCGTAGGCTAGTACCTAATTTTAAAATGCAAATTTTAAAGACTTTGAGCCTGTGTTGAAGAACACCCTTAGTTCTAGGACTAATAATAACAACACCGTCACTACAATGTAAATTGATTTCATAACAAGATTCAGAAACGCTGACCAGATATACGTCCCAAGACATCATAAGCAAAAATCGATGGTCAAGCCAAAGTGGTGGAACGAGATGAAGGATTAAATCAAAAGGAGAAATCAGGCATATAAACGTTGTAAAGATACTCGTAGAGCACGTCCAGCAGAATACATAGAACTAAAACGCGGTGTCAAAAAGCTAATTGGAAAATTAAAGAAGAATTACGAAATCGAGCTACCTAGAAATGGAAAAGAAAATCCAAAGATGTTCTACCAGTATGAAAACGACAGAAACATAGCAAAGGACTTAATTGGCACACTAAAAAACAAATTTAGACTTAATATATGACACAAGTGTCATTGCTGAGAATTTAAACGATTTTTATGCGTTAATTTTTAAACGGAAAACATCGACACCATCCGACACATTGAAGTACCAATAGTTATCGAAGAAGAATTATTTATGACTAGTATTCAAGTAATAGAAGAAGACATAATCAAACGTATCGAAAATTTGAAACTAAGCAAATCGCCAGGTCCTGAGTTGATCCATCCTCGCCACCTTAAAGAGTTGAAAGAAACGATAACCAAACCACTCACCACAATATTCAACAAATCACTCGAAGAATGTGTCGTTCCAGAAGAATTTAAAAGTGCAAACATTACTCCAATCTTTAAAAGCGGTGACCGACAAAGCTCAAGCAACTAGAGGCCAATAAGCCTGACATCTCTAATCGGAAAATTGCTCGAATTTATTACAAAAGAGAAAATAGTCGAACATTTAGAAAAATTAATCCGAGAATCACAACACGGTTTAACGAAAAAATGATCATGTTTAACAAATCTGCTATAATTATTTCAGATCATCATCGAAGAGTATGACACGAATAGAGCAGCAGATATAATCTACTTGGACTTTCAAAAAGCTTTCGATACGGTCCCCCACAAGCGTCTACTTGAGAAAATTGCCGCTGATGATATCGGTGGAAACGTATTGAAATGGATCCAAGACTGGCTCAACGGAAGGAAACAACGTACAGTCATAAATGGTCACTAATCAAGATGGCGAGACGTAACAAGCGGAGTGCCCCAAGAGTTCGTGCTGGCATAACGAGCCTATTCTCTAAATTTGCTGGCGATACAAAGCTGGGTAGTAAATCAATAACACTTGCCGATAAACACAAAATCAAGAGAGACTTAAACATCATTGTGAAGTGGTTAGAAAATTAGCAGATGAAACTAACATTGATAAATGCAAGGTACTACACATTGGAGCAAGAAACGAAGAATTTAACCTTACAATAAAAGGCCTGCCACTGAAAAAGGTGTCAGAAGCAAAAGATCTTGGTGTTATAGTCTGCACCGCTTTGAAAGTTGGGAGACAGTGCGCGGAGGCAAGCTAGAAAGCAAATAGAGTGCTCGGTTTCCTATATATAAATTTTGCCACCAAATCGGAAAATATAGCAATTCCCCTATACAAATCTTTGATTTGACCTCATTTGAAGTAAGCAGTTCAGTTTTGGAATCCACATTTAAGGATAGATATAGAAATGTTGGAGAGAGTGCAACATCGTGCTACAAAAATTATACATAAACTATGTCAAAAGTCCTAGGAAAAGAGACTTAAAGCACTCAACCTGCAATCACTTGAGACGAGAAGGTTAAGAGCAGAACTCACGCAGGTCTTTAAGATACTAAACAATTTTGATAAAGTAAAAAGTTAAACCCTTTTCGAGTTGAATGCTTCCTCAAAAACCCGAAACCATGTGTAGAGGGACACACCTAAATAGTAATATTCCCCCCATAAGATATTACTTCGGGAGAGAAAGCGAACCGTTACTCCTCTCCCCCTCCGATTTCACCCTTTTTGGACTTTTCGCCCGGTCACTGAGAAATTCAAACCGAGGCATGACGCTGTGATTCAAAGCTATCTCCCCGCCGTCTTAATCTTCCCTACCCCGAGTCGGGAAATTATTCTTCTTTTTGGGGTTCTCTCGAGACAACTTCTATAGCTCCAGCCGCTGGTCGTTCCTTCAGACCCGCTGATACCGGCCTCTTACATCTTCCTGTAAGGAAACGCTCTGTTGCCCCGGCTGATAATGAAGGTTCGAGAAGGTCCTTCTCCCTCTCCCTGTTTTGGAGAAAACCTGGTATATATGCGCCTATTCAAGGATTACCCGTAGATTCAGTTAAACGACGCTTCCCCGAACGGAGGTTCGCTCGAACAAGCTCTTGCCCGAGGAGTGTTTAATGACGGTCGCAGGCTACGGAAGAGCTGAACATCACAGTTGTAACTTTGGGTCAGGAAGAAAAGTCTCTTAAGGCAACGTCAGGCTTTCTCAACCGCATTCAGACCAAAGATAGAAAAAGCCGTCCTCCGTAGTTCTTCTGGTTACCTCTTGAGGACGAGAGGCCTAAAGCTCGCTCAATCCGTGTTTGGAGAAGTCACCCCTCCCCTCCGAAGTTCGTCCGGTAACCTCTTGAGGACAAGAGGCCCACATCTCACTAAATCAGAGTTTGGAGAACGTAGCATCACCCTATTCGGTTTCTTGTCTACACCCATGAGTAATCAAGGTCACCAAGGCTCCCGGGCCCCTCAATTCGCCCCGCTTTACTCTCGAGGGTCAAAGGAACTGAATCTCTCATCGCCCTAAATCTCCCATAATAATCATTTAATAACCCTGGTTATCCATTTAGTAGTTAGAACCTAATTCCGTCTTACTCGTATATAAATATATATATATATATATATATATATATATATATATATATATATATATATATATATATATATATTGTGTAACTTTTATCTAGTGTATATTAAAATATATTTTTGTCGTTGAGTTTGGAATATTCCTTTGTCACGCAGGTGCAGCTAACTATTCAAATCGCACTCCTAGAACAATAACCTTTGTTGCCTTGCTTAGCCAACCTTAGATCATGTGTGCATATATCCCCGTACACTTGGTAATACTTCAACGCATAGATACAAACTTAAGAAACGAAGATTTGAAACAAATATAGCAAAGAACTTTTTCTCATACAAGGTAGTTTGTTTCCTCATGGAACGAGTTGCCGGAGATCTTTGTTAAATCAAAAAGCATAAAAATCTTTAAGATCCGCTTAGATGTACACTTTAAGTGCATCAGCGTGCTTTGAAGGAGAGCTAGCCCAAAAGTGGACCACACGGACTTTGCTAGCTCTGACATCTTAAAATCTTATAAAACCGGTCCTCTATTTGCCTTTCCAAAACACACTAGACATTTTGGATTATATTCGGATCTGGTGATCTACAACACTGCTATGCTTTGCAAGCCCCCCTTTATAAAAGGTAGTTATTTAAATGGGTGCATTATCTTCCTGAAAGATAGCACTACCAATTACAAACATTGTTTCCACTCTTGGGTGAATTTTATCAGCCAAAATTGACAAATACGCATTAGAAGTAACTTCAGCATTTAGTGTTATCACAAAATCAAGAAAGTTTCACGATATAGCCGCCCTAACTATCACAGGACCGCTTCTATATTTTACCGTTAGGGTCAGAAAATCGGATAAAAAGCCTAAAGTATCTTTATCCTACTAATTATATTTTTATGTCGCCCATTGTCCAATTATTTTGTTATTTTCACTATTTTATGTTTTTTAACATTGATTGGGAAAAGAAAAAGGTGAAGAATGGTTGACCTACCCCCTGATGGTATCCAACAACATTAAGCTGGCGAGGAACGCCTTCAATTAATACTAATTAGCAAAATTTGTGTTTAGCCCTGCAGACACTTAAGTATCTGTGGGTGTTTGATTTATCGGCGCATGAATTTTACTGCTGTGATGGTCTTTGGTACTGACATTCACCTTCCATTGTTTTGGCTATGTCTGCATGAGATTAGACATAGTTCGTCTTGAAACCTTGAAAAATAGGAAGATTCTTGAGTTCTTACGTGCTATTCTAGATGTAATTAATGGCTGAAGAAAGGAATGTAAACTGTCGTAGAATGGACTCTCGACGATATACCATATATAACTATTAGTTTAGGGAACTTCTTTAATTATCTTTAGAGTGCGTGGATGTCTGACGGTCCGATATTATGTATCTTCGATATGCTTAAGAAGTGGAACTGAGCTCAAGGATAATAATATTGCTATCATTAATAAAATAGAGTTTTATTAATAATAACTATCAACAATACACAAAACGGAAAATATTGACATAAACAGAGAATGGAAAGGGTCGTGGGGGCTGGGGCTAATCCGAGGATTAAAAGATTTAAAAAGGTAAAACAAATATGAAGTTAAAGAGATGGGATGGTTCGCTAAACCATTTAAAGCACAGGATAGAATTGACAAAAGGGGTAAATACTCAAAGGTAACGTTTGGCTTACGTAAATTTATACTAGTCGTGCTGAGGAAGTCGACGTGAAGGAATTTTCGGTCCGCTGGCGAGTTCCAGCCGAAGGAGGGGGATAAAAGGATCCTGACGTGGCGTCGTGGGAATGAGAACCGTTTCTCGACGAACGGCTTGCAGAACAATGGCTGTTCTACGTTGTTATCTTCTGAACAACAGGGGGGGTGAGAACCGTCTCTTGTCTACGGGCTCAAGAACAATGGCTGTTCTAATGTTGTTCTCTTCTGAACAACAAGGGGGAAGGGTGAGAACCGTTTCTTGGCGAACGGGCTCAAACGAACAATGGCTGTTCTACGTTGTTCTCTTTCTTAACAACAAGGGGGGAGACTTGTGGACTCGACGTCACGAAAGCTCGAACCTTGGCACTCAAGGGATATTGTCCTTCTTATGGACAAGTGATGGTGAATCTCGAGGTCGAGGTCCCTTGGTGCACAAAGTGAGAGAGGGTCGGGGTGATGTTTCGCGACGAAAATCTGGATCTCCAATCTGCTCTTAGTGGTAAAGTTTCCATCTAAATAGTCGAGACACTTCCTTGGTGTGGGGGACAATGGAGTGGGAGCTTTGAGGCAATGCACAGCCGGTCCGGGAAACAATGCCTTATCTGCCCATAAGCCTAACTCAATCTGGCGAGGTCGGCGTATGGGGGCGAACGGGGGAAGATAAACCTCCTTGTTTAAACATTGACTCAGGTGGCTGCGATAAGGCACCAAGCTTCAAAGCGAAGATGCACGTGGGAAGTATCGTGGTTTTAAATAACATGTGATAGGGGTTGAAATTAACGCGGCCTCAACCCGTTCTATCACATAAACATTTAAATCTTCTTTGATGGTATGGCAAAACCAACCACCAAGGGTAAAAGCAGTTTCCTTGTCGTTTCATAATTTGGGATGCTAAAAGTCTTTATTCGAATAATGTATTTGTTTGTGTAATTGATGGCATACCGGCAATGCTTGACCGTCAATCGAGTATTCAAGCATTAATGAATGACTTATAAAAGGTAGCAGTCATCTTCATTATGTGCCTCATAACTATACTCTGTCATCTACTTCTCTCTCTCCAGATTTTTGATTAATACTTAATGACGTTGTGCGGATATTAACTACGATCAAGTGCTATACATGCACGTTTTTACAACTAGTGTGTAAGAGATAAATTATGAGGGTCTTTCGCAATAAGGCGTCCTCTTTTTCGCGGAGGGCTGTGGTATCAAGTGTAAAATCACGAAATGAAGACGCCTTTGAATTCTTCCGTCGTGACAACAAGTAAGGGTGATTGAGATTACAACAAATTGAGTGACAGCCAGTGTTTTCACGTTTGAACTCGTTAAATATATACCTACCGGGCCTACCAGAGTGAGTGATTTCATCAACAAACTAAATTCATTAACCATGAAACTGGAGCCTTGAGAACGAAATCTCAGAAAAGGAACTCTTGGCTTATTTGAAGCTTGAGTTGACGTATCTGGCTCTCCTGCAAGTAAAGTCACATTCTGACTTCCTGGATCTGATTTGGAATAAATCACAATTAGAAACCTTCTTATTGTACATGTGCATTTTCTCCTCGTTATGGATTAAATAGAATGATCTTTACCCTTTTTTACAGGAAGTTGTTCGTAAGTATTTGCTCATCTTCCTATACAATTTTATTGCAAATAATGATGTTTAGAGGTGTTGAAAATGAATGCTGTATATCAAATACACTTTATTGTGAAGCAAGACATTCGGGTATGTCTGTCAAATAATGCTCCTCGAATTTATAAACTTAATACACAAAATAGGGATTTTCATAATGATTAGTAATAAAAAAGTCACATTTTCACTAATGTGTAATAAAATTTTACAATGTATTAAATTTAATCATTAATAGTAACTGGAATTTAAACCATTCAATGATTTCCATTGCAATACCATGGAAAATTGAATTAGTCTTAGTATTTTATCAAAATCTATGTTAGGTGTGAGTTTAATGAGAGTATGAGGCGAAGATCTGATAATTCAGCGTCTCCTTAGAGGAAGAAAGGTTGATGGTCCTGATTTATAGAGTGGAGAGAGTCTAGATTCCATTTCGCGGATTAATAAAAGCTTTCAGAAACCTCCAGAATTTGTTCGCTTAATCTCGCCCACTTCACATCACAAAGTCTAAGATACAAAAGACTGTTTAAGAAAATAGTTGTTTTCAAATTCGACTTTTAATTTTGATCATGATGGTAATGGGGGGGGGTAAGTGGGCATAATTCCTTCCTACTACAACAGAACATTTAATGCGATTGTATCCCTCTGTGTTATGTCGAGTTTTATGATTTTTTATTTATTGTGTTTTCTGTGTTCGTTTTTTAGGTTTATTATCCTTTGCGTACGTGTTTATACTTTCTATCGCTTTTGGGCGATATATGTAGTTTTTTTGCTCAGTTTGTACATTTTATGCGTTTTGCGGGTTTATACGACTTTTTGCTTTAGGAGTTTAGTGTCTTTGATTCGTTGTTTTGCGTTTTAGCTCTATGCGATGCTCAAAGCTTTGTCTTTTATAAATATAATGAGTTTAATACGCTTTTTATCCATTTTGGGGCCTTATATTCACTCCCGTGCCCTTTGTGCGTTTAGTTCCTTTGCATGCACTTAATTATGCCTTTCGATCGCTTATGTTCCGTTTTAAGTTTTTTCTTCTCCTCTGATATTTTTTAGAAAAAAAACCTATATTGATGCGGGTCTCTGTTGCCATAGTGACGAGTACCGACAAAAGGAAACAATCATTTAATAAAATATTTAATTATTTTTTCATTAAATTTTTATTTTTTCTAAAAATTCTTAATTGTTATTATTATAAAAATGTATATGCGATTATTATTAGTACTTGAGATAAACAAATATCCTGCGCAAAAACTGAATATTTCAGCCAAAAGTTTCGGGATTTTTGTTAAGAAAGTGATCAAGTTAGGGGAAATGAAAATGTGAAGAAGATATGAAGAAGTATGCAGCGGATGGAGAGAGAGAAAAGACAGAAAGAGAAATAAGAACTATCTACCACCCTTGAATCGTAACATTATTCATCTTTTGAACAAAAGCGAACCTTTACTTATCTATTCAGATTATAACACTGTTAAAAAAAAAAATCTTTATAAGTAGCCTAAGATTTTTTCAACTGACCTAGAACAATTTTTTATCGCTGAAACGGAAAATGGAATCAATATCCTGCGATAAGGTCAGGTTTTTGTGCTAAGACGATTTTAAAAAAATTGGATCTTATAACTAAATCTATTACATTTTTAGGACATTTTTGGTTTATTTTTTAAAAATATTTCCCCGTAAATTGGTTTATGATAAAAAAGCCTCGTAGTATAACACAATTCATTATTTAAATTTTACATTGAATAGTAGATAGACATTGATAAAGATAAGTAGATGTAAATTGGATATTAGGTCATCATTATTCAGAATTCAGGGCATGAAATTTGGTTTCTTTGAACGCTAAGTATGCTCAGCGTCAGTGATCTCTTTCTTCAGAGTAAAAGGATTCAGCTATCATGACTGTATCCTATCGCTCCTGATACCTGGGATCCATCTTTTTCATGTCTTGATGTAATCCTTTCTCCTGCTGGTCGCTAATTGCTCCCAGATTATCAGGAAACCGATATATATGTGAGAATAATTAATGCATTTTGATGCTTATGTTGTATACGAGGCTTCTGAAAACAGTCTATATATTTATGACAAGTTCTGTGGAGTTCTTAGTCTCCCTGTGGCCAATGAATTTCTTCACCACCAGAAAAAAAAGGCTTGCAAACTTCCACTTTTAAGTTGTTTATTAAATTTTCAACTCTGAATCTCTGATGAGTTGACGGAGTTAATGACGGTCAAAGATGTTAGTTTTTAACTTCTCAATGTCACTCCTGGAAAAGCATGGCAAATGTAAGTGAAACAGCGACTATTATTATCCAGCGCTTTGGTAAACTGTTTGATCAAGCTGAGCTTGATTTCCATCGGTGGCAAGAGTATGATGTTTTTCATGACGTTCATTTCTCTGCAAGGCACCAATTTCTCCCTAACAGCCCAGTCCTTCTTCGTGTAATGCTGAGTTCGATCCTTACTCTCCCACATGCACACAAATCATGGGTACTTGGTCATTCTGGACCGTTGTTCCAAAAAAGGTTCGCCTTCTTCAAGTCAACAAAAATCAACTACTCATGTGATCATAACGAATTTTATCCTTTAGCGGAGTCGAGTGAGCGAGGGGTACTGTAGTAAACTGGTTGGAATTGTGCAGGAGAAAAAACTTCAGCGATCGCTTGCTGAAACCTATGAAAAGTCTCCCATCTTCGGTTTGGCACTGTAGCACTCCAAGCCTGTGCAGTAGCTGCGCACTATATGAACAGTGCAACAAGGGCTTCTTTTCTGATGAAGAACGAAGATACTCTTGATGTCTATTATGTTAGAAGACGAGCAATGTCAGAGAGTTTTTTTTCTTTAATTTTCATGATATCAATTAGGTAGAAGACTTGGACACGCTGAGATCGCACACTTGATCATTTAGCTCATTTTGAGAAAACAGATGTGGTGCATCATCGTCAAAACCCACTTCTTCTTCATTTTGTTAAACACTGGAGGAATCTTCGTCACTAATTTCAAGAGGTTCTCCAAAGAAAGGTACTGGAATTTCATCTTAATGATCTACAAGGCAAAGTGATGATTGAAGATTAGGATACTAGAGGCTGCTACGGTTCTTTTTGTTGATTCCCGTCAAATTCATAACGAAGAGGTAGCAGACAGTGCTTTTGTTTGTTGGCTCCCTCCAAACCAAGGGAATTCCAAACTTTAAACAACTCTTCTTGCCTTTGGTCCAACGACTCAGATACTCGGTACATGTCTTGAATACCATGTGTGGCGGCATGTTTGGTCACTATGTTTCATAACTAAGTAGCTACGTATAGTGGGAATGCTTTTACAAATTTGTGACTGGATTCATGTTAGGAACATGGGTGTATTCCTTACAGATGTAACAGAATACATCGAGCTTATTTTTGCATATCTTCTTGCGGAATCCATTTCATTCACCTGCAGAAAAATACTAGTTAGTTAAAAATTGTTGGTTGTGAAATCTTCAGAATTTGTTTATTTCAAGAAATAAGAACAATATTTGCATCATATAAATAGAAAATATCCGTCCATGTAAAAAAAAAACATGAACATGAATCAATGAGTTGACCTGATTGAGAAAAACCAATGTGAATTTTTTATTCGGGAGATCAAAATTGTCTTAAATGAGATAAAAAAAGTTGATGTTGGCCAGTGTAATTAATCAAGAAAATTGGTGTTGTCAATCATTAAAATTGGTGTTCGCCAGTGCAATCAAATAAATTCACTTGCTGGAAAAAGAAAGATGTTTCTCCAGTTCATTTTTTCTTTATTCAATGTGTTTGTTACTCAGCGTTATTTATTACATTCTCTGTCATACCTATATAATATAAATATGCAATTAAATTCCAAGTAAATCCTTATAAAAACTTCTCCACACTACATTCCCTGGTTAAAAATTGACATAATGGACAGGTGCGAGATTATGGGTGATGCTATCCCTCAACCGGCCTCATCAACCTGTTACAAGTATGAACCAAACATGAATTTAGAACTCGCAAAAAGACCTTTGATGAACCAAGTGATTTCTCAATGGACTGATTCCTCCCAACACGACTCCGCTCCCCAAATGATACCTTTTAATTGATAAGTAACACTTGTGATTGATAGATCTGCAGACATTGTAAATACATTTTGTAGATGATGCGTGATGCAAGACGCAACAAAGTATTATCGACTTGATTTAAACAGTTTCTGGAATTGAGTAGTCGGTAAAGTGGTTAGTTTTGAATTGCAACCAAGCTAACGATGATTATTTATTTAAAAAGAGATAAATGACGACGACATCTCGCTTAGACTTTTTTTAAACACAAAGACTCGTCAAGAGGTAGTGAATATATGAGGTTAAAAATATGTGCGGAAAGTAAATAACAGCCTGGAAAAGGGAGAAAGGAGTCTTCGGCTGACTAAAAACGATAGGGCACGCAACTATCTCGCTTCTTCCTGTTTAAGCGAGTTTATACATACGTAGGATAATTCAGAGAAGGAGACCTGGTTATTTCAATAGCCAACTTCTTTTAGATATTTCTCCCCCTACAACCGGGGTTGCGCTGACCTTATAATCCAAAGTATCTTTTGAAATAGGAGCCTTTCATGATATAATAAGGAGTAAAACAATTCATAATAAATGGTTAATTAATAATTATAATAAACAAATAGAACCCAACATCTTCCTCCTGAGAAGCAGGGGGAGTAAGAGTAGGCCTCGATAAATGGGAAAAGCCCAAATGTGTCAGATTCCTCCATGAGGATGTGCCAAATCCAACGCTGATGAGTTTCCAATTAATCTGTGAACACCGCGCAGTTTTAGAATGGAAAACACACGTTAATAGGGATAATATTTTAATTGGATTTTCTATATAACCAGCGACTCGCTATAACCCTAAATACTCGGAGTAATGTGGTAGACGAGTTCATTCTTCTAAACGAATAATTCAAATAAACCGAACTATAGTATTTTTGTAAAACGAAATCTAACGACTGAATTTTTCGCAGAAAGTTTCTAAAGTGGGAATGTTTAAAGAGCGAGGGGATTAAGGGTAGAAGGATATTGCGAGAGCACACACTCTTCAAAATGACAGCTGAATCATGGTTTGTTATGTTATTTTTTATGGTATTATACGTCTTACACACACCATTGCGTGGCCAGTTGAAGGCGAGAATTAATTTGGCCTTGTTCTAGAAAATGCAGTAGGGGTAGAGGGGGAACACTTTACTTATAGTAGGAGTTTAGGAAATACCAGCATGGACAAGAGATCCTCCTATCCAAAACCCTTTGTTAATTATAAATCACATATGGAGTGATGGATATGTGTTAAAACATCGCTCCACGGCGGAGACCGTCGAAGCGGGTAAACTTGAAAGAAAGGATCTAAACAAAGAGCAACTATGTAAGTTATAAGTATAATAACTGCGTAGGAATTAAGTCTTCTTTTCCGTATGTTATGTGTGTATTTTCATGGAATAAAAAGAAAACTTTTTTTAATAATCTACCGAGAGCTTATATTTATCTTCTCTTTTCATCTTTTGAAGTAAGCCAAGAGGAGATAAAGCTTTCTTTGATGGCCTTTGAGGAAGAAAAATCAAAGACGCCTTCCATTCACCTCTCATCGCCTAGGGTGGAGAGGAGTTTTCAACGCTCCTTGAGTATCGGCTTTAAAAATAAAAATAAACGATGAAACACAACAAAAGAACAAAATTAACTAGTAGGTATCATAAAAAATCAAGACAATAAATAGCATTCCTCAAAAGGAAGTACACGATGGATTGGTGCTTCTCCCGGGACTTGGTAAATCACAAGGAGCATCAAAAGAATGGGGTAGCAAAGGGGATGGGATAACATTAACGAACACTTTAGGAATGGGATGACAAAGGAAAAATATGAGGTGGGAATGAATACCATGTTAAGAACAACACAGGGAATGGGATAACACAATAAGAAAAGTTAAGCAAATTTTAAAGAAAAACGAACTCTCGAGTCGAATAAAAGAATCTAAATTTAAATTAAAGAGATAAGTAGAAATGGATGAAAAAGAAGCATTTATTTTTTTCAATGAATAAAAGTAATTAGATTTCAAATCAATGATTTTTTCCGAAGGATAAATAAAGCAGATTTTACAAGAAAAGATCACTATTGGGTACCATCATTTTATTCAGAAGCAAAAATCTCTCATAACGGAGTTAAAAAAAAAGGGAGAAATTTTCTAAATAAGGTCTGCTGACCAACAGTCGCGTGCTCTCACTTAGTCTAATTTATGACCTTACAACATACAAAACTTTCAATAATTCCAGGGCTAGGCTTGGGTTTCAAATTTCTTTAGAATCGGCCAAATAGTTATGAAGTTATTGCCAAATAATTCCACGAAAAACCTATGGAAGACTTTGGTAATTATATCCTTCGAATAGGAATGTGAAACGACATAAAGGTTTCAAATTTCGTTAGAATCGGCCAAATAGTTACAATGTTATTACCAAAACGAAAAAAAGCAAAACGGGGACCGACCGACCGTCCGACATCGTGAGATGTTGAGTCGCCTACGACTGAAAACGATTTTCCCAAGCAGTGTTTTTATATCAGTGAAAGTGATTGATGGTGGAGTGGGAGCGAAGAAAACGATGATTGTGGTATTAAAGATTTTATTGATCGGGATTAAATCTAACAACGAATGAATAACACAAACTTCAATATATAACCGGAATGATTAAAGATCAGAAACCCAAATTTTCAGTTAATTGTGATTATTAGTCCAAATTTGCAATAATTAGTTAAAAATGTTTATCCTGTGGACGGCCCAAATTCATGGCATATTGGGTATGTTATCTGTAATTTAGATAGTAATGTACTAAATTTGGTCTATGGTATAAACCTCTTACAGGGACATATTGAAATATGTCTTAGTCATAATAGAACCCCCAAATTGGGGTTCATAATCCCCATTTGGTGTAAGAGAACAATCGCCCCCCCCCCATCTCCCGAACACCACCCTCTGGTGCATTAGGGCTTACCACCGGTTGCCATTTGACTCGCCTAATTCACGCCAGAATCGATCAAACGGCGATCAAATTTAAGTAAGATGTAAGAGTATAGGTTAAGTCAGGCTCATTTAAATGAGATCCCCGAAAGACATTCGATTCATATTGGTTCTGAAATAACTGTTTGTACTACATACACCTAGTTAAAACTATGGAGGAAAGGCGTAAACATGGAGTTAATCGATAGAGGCATGGTCGAATGATCGCACACAGCATCTAATGGTAAACGATAAATCTATCCTAAACAAGATGACGAAAGCCGTGGTCAGAGACGGCGAACATCGACCAGTTTGGGGGAATCTGGCGCAGTCGCTCATAATCTCACCCTTGAATCATCTTTCGTAATCTTAGATTCTTTTATTCTTTTATAATTCGAAAAAAATAAGTTTTTTTTACATTTTATTCATTATTTTATCATAAGTTTGTAAAGTTAAAATGTAAGAAATGTATTAAAAATATAGAAACCGAAACTAATCTACACTACACCTTATATTTATGGATGTAAAGAAAGAAATTTAATAAATCCCACATTTAGTTTTGAGTTTCGAGTTTTTGACTTTCTGGATTTCGGCTTTAGGGATTTACGACATGACTGCCTCGAAGTAAGAACTTTGTCTACCTTGTCCACGAAACCAATTTTTATCACTGAGTCTAAGATGCTCTCAATGGTTTTCGTATCTAAAAATATCTTGAAAATAATGAAATAAAATATTAAAAAATATTTGTTAAAACCTTGGTTTTATTTTTTCAATGTTTCGCTTAACGATGGAATGCTAGTTCGATGATTAGGAGAAATATTAACCAAATCATTGATTGAAGATCCTCAAATCTCCTTCCTCCATCAACCAACAAAATTTACAATTTACAAATTTAGTGGAAATATTAATCTTTCTTCCCTCCCCCAATAAATTTGATACACCCCAAAATATCCTTTAATATAAAATTTTAAATTAAAATTTTCTTAAATTGGATGTGAACCAACTAAAGTCGAAATTAAAGATAACAAAAATTTTAATTACCGAGAAAAAATATCGCCAAGGAATTTAGAATTTAAATCAAAATTTATTGCTTTAAACTTGGTGGAAAGCGCTCTTGGTCTGAGACGAAGGCAGGTTTAATTCCGGTAAGAGAGCGGACAAGAAATTTATTATTATTATTATTATTTTAGTAGAAGTAATAGTAGTTATGTTAAATGCATATCTTCGGAGTCTCTTTAATTTGGGTTTGCACCTGCCTAAAATGTTGAGAAAGATTTGGCTGTTTGTGAGTGATAATAAAATAACTTCAGTAATTTTGATTAAATAATCAGATAAAGTAATTAATACCTATCCATGGAATTATGGAAAAAAACAAAGGTCTTAGATGTGTAGAAGTATTAATGAATATAGCAATGTTTCATTGAAGCGTGGCAGTTCAAATGTGAATATTCCATATGCGATCTCTTTTACAAATTACCTTTCCTATCATGATACATTTATGACTGATTTTCCTACATTCTCTTCTTCAGCAGCATTAAAATATTTTATGATGTGTCTCACAAATCTTTCGCATCGTGACACTTCGGATTCTTCTTCTCATAAAGGATTTAGGAATATTCTCATTTCCAAATGCATAAATATCAACTCTGATGGCGTTGGTTCTATACACTCTCAGCCAACCAAAGTCCCTAATTTTTACCTTACTAGATTTTTTTACATAAAGACCTTTGTTAATTCGGTAATTTTGTCGCCTTACAGATTTAATTTTGGATCAAGAAACCCGATGGGATAAGGAAATTCACATAAAGATCACCTTGCTACCCCGATGGCGCCAGAAGCAGGTTCTTATTGGTGAAAGACGCAGAAAGAGAGGTAGAAATGTGTTTTGTCAGCCACAAGCGAGCAGCAAACATTACGTGGCCCATAGGAAAGCCACCCTCTCTTCAGGGTGTCAGTTCGATAACCTTCGTTTACGGATGGTAACTAACATACTAGTTTGGTGTTGATGTTGAAAATGTGAAAGCATGAAACGATCGGAAATTAATTCAATTTAGTTTGAAAAAGATTATTGCCATTTTTAGAAAACATTCATTTTTCTCGGATTTCCTCGTAGGTGGAAATTAAGTTAAATTACACAAGTTTGTGTTGAAGTTTGAGGTTGAATTGATAATAATATCAAATTATATTAATAATAATAGAAAGAATGCTTACTTATTTGTCGAAAATAGAAGTTAAGCTACTTTGAAAACACATACACAATAGTAAAAATCATTATTTGTATTAAGTCAAAGTTGAAGTGTGACGAGGAAGCTTTGAAATGTAGATAAATCTGGGGTAAAGATGTAGGGAGGGGGGGGCTTTGTAGGTGTTTTGGATGGTTTGTATGTATTTGGATGATGAAAGGATCTTGATGATGCGATCTAAGTATAATTATATTCCACCTTGTTTTGTGATCCTCTTTGTTTTTGTGGGCCCCATAAGATTGTTGCGAAACGTTGAACGTCAAACCGAATTCGGGTGATACCATAACGTTCCGAAAAATTATTACTTGACTCCAAAAGGTAATGATGGATGAATATTCTTGGCTGGGCGATGAGCAGAAATTTTGATGCGATTTTGATTCGAGCAAAATGGTAATGAAAACAAGAAGACTGTAGTTCTATTTATTTAGTGGTTTTGGGTGGCAAATGGAAGAGGAGTTCGAATTAGATTGATTATCGATTTCACGAGCTTATCTTTGATGATGCTCAAATACAACTCTCTTAATGTTCGTGCTTTGGTACGATGAATGAATAAGACTCGTCTTGATGTAAGATCAGTTGCCTAAATGTTATCTCCTATTGCAGAGTAAAATTACATAATTGGTATGACCTGAGCGATATGTGAAACTGCTCCTCGAAATGCTTTCTTTCTAATGATCTCTCTTGAATGAATTATCTATCTCCTCCTCGATGTGCTCGTCTTATACTTGGAAACATTTACAAACATACAGATATATATATATATATATATATATATATATATATATATATACAATACCTTTGAAATCGTTTTCTCTCCTGAGAAAATATACTGTAACGGTGAAATTTGGTAAAACGATTTTTTCATCTTCCTTAACAAAATAGAAATGTAATATTTTGGTTATAATTTGATGCTCACCGAGTGTCGGTACGATCGAGTTAACTTATTTTAAGGTTCCCTTTGGTAACCACAGAATAATTAGTCTATTAGTCTCATTCCCAGTTTACATTTAACCCACGACTTTGGTCTTTTCGGGAAATCAAAACTGGAAACGGTTCTAAATTATCCTGTTACCAGTTACAATGTTTCATTTGAATTTAATTTGGTTTCGTTTCATACACATAAATTTATTTACATTGGCTGAGTGTACACATTACTACTTCATGGGTTTGTGTGTGCACATATCGTGTGCGTCACAGATGTAATTGCTTGAAATGGGCGTTATGCTGTTCTAACTTTGAAATATTCACTTTAAATTATTACGAGCTTAGCTGCTCTGTACATTTGATGACCTTCAGGCGAGTACCCGTAGTTTGCATGCCAACTGCCAACACAAATATTTTCGAGAATGTCTGTGCTCGGTTGGCTATGAAAGACGTCCCTCCAAAACTAGGAATTCCCACCTTACCCCAATACAGAGCCTATATTCCAAACTTTTGTTTGCATTAGTACATTTGAGTTATGAATTACCCTCTCATGAGGAAGGCTTCTTCCCAATGCTGGATAGAGAGCTTGGCTATAGCTGCATCATTGCTATTTTAACCGCATAATTAGAATTGATACAGTACAAAAATAGTTTTCAATATATATATATATATATATATATATATATATATATCAGGGTTTATGGGACAAGGGTACTTTCTGGACGCACGAGTCAATAATATTGTTATTTCAGGAATAAAGTAGGATAATTTTTCCTTACAAGAGACTTAGAAAATGTAACTCTATGATGGTGGAAGCATTCGAGGACACTTTTAGACCTTGCCCTCAATTTCCACCTATCTTGCAGTGATGATCGTATCTTTTGCGCGGTAAAACTGAGAAGAAGACCAACTATAGACAGGCCAGAGCATTCTCTTTCTCCCATTTGGTAAAACAATACATTAAATTCATTCTGGCATGCTACTTCCACATGGAACCATTCTTACTTCGTATGAATTCTCGCCATCAGCTTATACTTCTCTTTGATCCCACCAATCAACGATCTCTTTCGAGAGTTGTGGTAAAAAAGCAATTATTAAATAAAAATTGATTTGCAAAATTACGAGTTTCACAAACAACAAACGAGTTATTTGATTGAATTTCCGCTAAACGAAAGCTATGAATTTTTCGTTTGCTTTAGTGAGTAATCTACTAAGGGAAGTTTGTTCCGTCTGAGTAAACATAAAAAAATCTCTTTTTATGAAGTCCTTCTAAAGTCATTCAAATTTGAAATGCTAACTTAATATAAGCACGAAAATCTTTGAAAGAACTCAGGAGATACTCGTAATCCTGATCACTTTGCAGGCAGTACCTTTACTATATCTAGAAAAAAGCGTCTAGAACCTAATAATCTGAAGGGAGAAACGTGTTGGAGACTATTAATTTCTGTCGAGAATATTCAAAAACACTTGGTTAATTTAACATTTGGTAATTAGGTTGCATAAAAGTTACTCTTTAATAGAAAATCATAACTTTGACAATTAATTTCCGAGAGACATCACCAGATTTAAATAAAGGAAAGATATATGAACTCATTTTTTTAGCATACTTTTTTATTTTATGAACAAAATTTATTATGTACAGAAGAAAAAAATTGTGGTAAAAGAGTTAAAGCGAATTTTAGAGGCTTTTGATTATGGAATTGGTAACCTCTTTTCTTCTAACCGTTTTGCGAATAATTTATATTTCATCAAGTTGTTCTCCCTCATTCGTTACTAGGGTGAATCTTGGTACAATTTTCTCCAATTCCAAGGAAAACAAACCATCGCTCGAAAAGGGGCAACAATATTTAGAGCCACTTAAGGAGAAAGGCGGCAACAATTCAAGCCCGGTCCAGCATGTGCAACTACCGGCTATGAATCTAAAAGAACTTTGAAAGAGACTGAATTGGAGCATTAATCTAACAGTGTCGTAGAATACCCCCTTTTTGTTCTAAGAGTGCTAAGAGTGCTAATATTCATATCTTAAAGAAGAGAGCCGTTGGAAACACGTAAGGATATAGAGAAACGCACAATAATTCCCAAAATAAACTTATATTTTAACTTTAACAATTAAATACACAAAATTTAAACATTTACCACAGCAATACTCCGAATATTATCATACACAAGAATTAATTCAATTAGTTTGACCCTCTAAAATTGGTTAATTTCGCTACACACAGCAATATATAAGATTTAGGCTTACGGACTCTACTGGAGTTTAAATATCTCAGGAATGTTATTGTCTCACGACGCGTGCCGCCTGGCCAAATGTAGGTGGGTGGGATCACAAGGTCCTTTTGGCGAGGGTAGCAACTGGGGGGTTCACACGGTATTCTGGAGGGGGGAGACTTCTTCAAGGATGAGAACAATTCGGTGCTTTATGCGGCACCAAGGTAGTCGTGGTCTCTCTGGCGAGAGCGAGTCGAACTTGGTTCTTAAACCAAGTTAACTTGGAGTGCGGTGTGACCACCAAGTAACGAGCTCGAGGGGGAGCTTTTCTCCTTCGTTACTTAATTCCTCATGGGCGAGAACTGAACTCGGGCAGGGTCTTCTTCAAGGGCGAGGATAACGGAGGGGGTGTCTCTGGCGAGAATAAGTTGAACTTGAAGGTCAGGTTGGTAACCAGAAACTAGCTCGAGGATGAGCTTCTTCTTAGTTCCAGTCTTCCTGAAGGGCAAGTATAACGGAATGCGGTTTCTTTGACGAGAATAAGTTGAACTTGATTCCTTAACCAAGTTAACTTATGAGTTTAGGGGGGCCACCGAGTAACGGGCTCGAGGAGGAGCCTTTTCTTCTTCTTTCCTTAATTCATCAAGGACGAGGAATACTCCTGGTGCTTAAGATGCACCAGGATATGAGGAGTCTCTCTGACTAGAGTAAGTTAAACTTAAAGTTAACTTAACGTTTGGTTTGATAACCAGGGACTAGCTCAAGGATGAGCTGCTTCTTATCCCCTTAAGGTAGGTAGCCCTGCCTCTCTTGCAGGGTACTTCTTGGTCTGGTGAGCCAAGTAAACTACCAATCCAGTCTAGGTAGCCCGGGGTCTTAATTCCGAGGACTTCGTCACCTGGAGACTGACGTATTCTACCAATCCAGTCTAGGTAGCCCGGTATTAATCCGAGGACTTCGTCACCTGGAGACTGACGTATTCTACCACGATTTTCCTCAGTGTTTCTTATTTATACGTCGCCACTCCACTGGGCGAGTGCTAAGAGGGAAGGGGGGGCTTGATGACGGGCCAAGGAGGGTTCAATGCCTAACGGTTTTTCTCACCAAGTCTTACATCGGCTCCTCGTTAGCCTTCGAGCTTGGGAGAAACACGTCTTCAATTTCTTACTTCGCGTGAAATTGAATCTCACTCTCCTGGGGGATATCTTGTATTTTAACCTTTAGGTCTCTCATAGCAACAAGTGGTGCGGCACTGCCGTTACGCGCTTGACCCGACGGTGCCTGGGGCCGGATGTCTTTGCGGTAATCGCCTCGTGACTCCACCGTGAGAGAACGGGGGAGTGACGATTCCCTTACACAGAAAGTTAAGAAATGGAGATACAGATAGAAGAACATCAAGCAAGGATTGAATTTATAAACCACTTAATAGTTTACAAATATAAATACTGACCCTAGAACATCATTCCCGATCCCAAATAAGAACCACATCTACTACGTCATTTGCTTGGCCAGTTTTCATTTTACCTTGGCGTTTAAAGAATATTCTGAGATGTACAACTACTATATTTGAAAGTTTACTTTCTTACGTCTGAAGAATTGAGAGGTTCTTTGTTGTCGGAAGTTCTTATTTAAGAATAACAACTCGCAGAAGTAAAATTTTTACGAAAGAAAGTATCAAAAGGAACCTAGTTTTTCAGAGGAATGGTGTTCATAATAGCCTCACGGGAAAGAAACTACGTGAGGGGATAGTCTTTACACCGCACCATCAAGCTAGATGGTAGAGATGCATCTAGCAGCCAACGACTAGTCACCGGGTGGAGGAGATCCTCAACTGATCCAAAGGACAAGTGTAGGGAAATAAACCTTTCAAATTATGAGTGGAGCTCTAAGGCGATCCAGTGCGCTGTGCTCACCGACTCCGGCAGCTGCTGCAGCCAACCTGGTGGCAAACGTACTGCTCTGCATTCCTTTGGATGACACCGACGAGACCGAGAGGAGGGATCTTGACGACTGGGAAACCGAGGATCTCCACACACTTCGCCTAGGCCTGCACTCTGAAGAGGGCACTTCTGTGCCACTGTCCTAGCGACAGAAATAATAAGGGAGGCTAACTTCCATGGCGCAATATACATTGTCTTCCTCTTCCTAGACAAAAGGATGCCAACCTTATAATATAATATGGTGTGTAAAACTTTGTATTTTCTTCTTCGTCCTAATTCGACATCATTTAATTGGCAGTTAATTGTCTAATTTCTTGTGTCCATGCGTTAATCAAGTTCTTCACACTCAATTCTTTTAATTAATTTTCTCGTTTTTAGATCAGTGATTTTTTAATTCCATTTTATTTTACCAAAATAATAATTTCCAACCAAAATTTTGGGGGGGTAGAAATAGGTCAACCATTATGTCTTGTTAAAAATATTGGAGTTTAAATGGATTTTGGAGCCACCATTTGTTTTCGAATTAGAGAAACAATATTGGCATAAACAAGTCAAAATCTATACATCAAATTTTATCTTCCTTTTTATTTTTCCATTCACCTAGAAATTAATGTATTTAAATTTTATGGTCGAATAATAGGGCATAACTAACACAATGTTTAGTAGATTTACACATAGAATGCCATAAGTCGATACATTTAGGTAAAAATCAATTGCTTCCACAGCATTCATTTCTATTCACATATTGTGGATTTTTTTTAATTACGAAATGCAAGTTTCTGCCACATCCACTAGTTGTTAAACTCTTTTCGGGAGACTTTTATATATTAGTATTACTTGTCACTGAAATGAGTAGCTAGGTGACTAGCTACCAACTAATCGAAACAAAGAAGTTATCTTTGAAATTAAGAATTATGAGCAAAAAGGCTCCCTAGCTACGGGGAGTATATTCTAAGATCTTTGACTTAAAATAAATCCCGGGACGGACTGGACATTAGCTATCTGTGGTAGAAGAATACCCCAAGATACAGATAGAATATCAAATATTAGTGTTTCAAATACGGTAGATCTTAAGCCAAAAAAATAAAGATCAGTAACTTAAAAAAGCCCAAAGGAAGGATAGAACATCAAAGATGCTTGACCTGCAAAATAATTAGATACAGACAAATCATCAGAGTTGCCCCCTCCAAAATGTGCTTGCACATACTTTTTGTGATATATCCTTCATTTATTCACTAATCACCCTTGCTTTGCAGAACATGACAGAAACAACGCCTGTGAGCTCAAGTACATCTCAATGGGAGCTCTAGCAAAGAATATACTGCGTCAAACATTACATACAACAATTCAGGCTCGTTCAAGAAAGTGCAGGACACTTTCGTGCATCAGTTCGAATGTGAAAAAGCCGCCTATTAGAGCAGAATTCAGGACTGGGTGGACAACTTCGAGAACTATGGGAGAGTGGAGAACCTCAAAGCAGCCGGTGACAACTATCCAAGCCATTCAGGACACGCCAGAAAGCGTACAGCTGAGCTGGTCAAAAGCATGAGATAGTCAGTTCAGCAGAGCCTAAAATGCTTTGTACGCAAGCTAAGTCAGTCCCTCAGTATATCCCGTGAGACTTTATTTACAGCCTCAGACAAGAAGCAGAGAAAGGTTATGGCAGTCAGGATACTGTAAGAGATTCAAGAGACCCCAAATTTCCTAAACCTCCTTTGAACCTCAGATGAAGCTCACTTCCATCTTGAAGGAAACGTAAACTTGAAGACAAATATCTTCTGTGGGACATCGATCAGGAAGAGACCAGTGCCATTAGTCGGTCGGTTTGTAAGGACGTCATTGACAACTTTGTGCTGCGCCTGAAAAAATGCAAAGAGCTAATGGAGGTAATCTCAAAAACGTGCTCTAGAATAAAGAAGAAAATTCCAAAGACTCTTCTTTTGATGTAATGTTTTTAAACACAATAAACTATTTAGTACCAAAGTTTCATTCAATCCTTGTAGAAAATTAAGAAATGAGTCCTATCGAAAGTTGGGTTCCGTTTTTTGGGGGTCACTCTGTATTCTCATCCGGCTATTTCCGGTAGAGGGTTATCTATTATAAAGAAAATTGGGACCGGACCTATGATGCTCTGTCTGTATCTGATTATTTTGAAGGTCAAGAATCTTTGATGTTCTGTTGTTCCTTTGGGCTTTTTAAATCAGGATCTTTATTTTTCTCTCCTAACCTTGGTTCATTTTTCTTATGGATTTTATTGTTTCCGCCTTTTAGCATCAGATCTACTGGAGTTAAAACACTAATATTTGATCTTTCGTCTGTATCTGACGGAAGCAATGATGGTATTCTTCTACCACAGATAGCTGATGTCCAGTCCGTCCTGGGATTTGTTTTAAGTCAAAGATTTTAGAATGCACTCCCCTTAGCTAGGGAGCCTAGCTGTTTTTTCATGAATGCACAATTTGGGTCACGTTAAGTCAAACAAAGATATCGTTGATACCACCACTTGTGTCCTTAGCGCTCAATACGAACGTATTTTGACACTAGTGAAATCGAAAGAAGCAGAAGATCGTAACCCTTTCTTTGCCATATGAATTACTTTGTGAAGCAACGAGTGACGTCTATTGCTAAGGTTGCTGAATTGTGTAGTGTTTCTGCCTAAATCCATGATAACGAGAAAAGGAAACTTGTTGATGGCATGATATTCAACAAGAATGCGCAAGTTTCAGGCTCAGTTTTTTTTCCATTAAAAATAGATGGCGGTCATAGTGTCAGATCTTTGGAAAGATTTTGGGAATGTTTGAATTTGCATCAGGATATGTATACTTTTTAGACGATTTAGATATAGGAATGGGTTTCCAAAGTATTTTTTATCGCTACCATTACTTCATTTATGCATAATCATTGATTTGTAAGAATGATTATTGTAGCAAAGTTCCTAAAGAGCGCTGCTGGATTTTAGCTATCGGATTGGATATCTTTAGTGTGTTTTTCTATTACATTTCTAATAATTCACCTTTTACACCCCCCCCCCTCCCTTATCTTTGTTTTTTCACATACTAATTAATTCAATTAATAGATGAAAGATTGCCTATTCTAAAGAAACTCTCAAAGTTCTTTTAGTTGTTTGATTTACACCCTGTTAAATCACGTTTCGTATTTCCCTAATGGTGTAAACTAATGGGGATGTTCACTATCATTGCTTGTCAACATTTGCCCATTAAATTCCCTCCAAAATTATTAACTGCTCCATAAAGATGTTTTGTGACTAGAGACAATCTACACTTTTCTATATTCTGGAAATAAAACTTATGATGATTCAAATAATGAGCCTGACCCAGTGTGCGTCAATCATTATAGTCCCAGTCCAAGTGAGATTCAACTATTCTAGTCCCTAGCTGAGTGTGCATTAATCATTTTAGCGCCTGGCCAAATGTGCCTCAACCATTTTTGTCCGAGTCCGAGTGATATTCAACTATTTTAGTACCTGGCTCAGTGTTCATCAACCATTTTAGTGCCTTGTCAAATGTGCATCAACCATTTATCACTATTCACAGTGAGATTCAACCATCTTATAAGCTGGCCAAATGTGCATCAATCAATTTACACCCAGTTCCTGTGAGATTCAATTATTTTAGTGCGTGGCTCAATGTGCTCAAACCATTTTTTGTGGATGGCCTTGTGTCCCGTGATTTGACATAAAGCTAAAATCACAGACGTAAAAAATCATTCAGGGTCTACTCCAATGAGAGTCATTTATAGAAATATATTCAATAGTCTTTAATTAATGTAAACAAATTTAAAGAACTAGCTAGTGATGTTTGGAAAATTAAGTGGGCCGATTTGCATAGAGATTGATGCGGAAGGTTACTTAATTTTCGCATTAATCGTCATTAGGATCTTTGTGGCAGGTTTTTTAGTTTTCTAGGCAGATTTATCTAAAGTAATGACTAAATAAGTTTGAGTAAATATTAATGGGGTCGTTACTAAAAATGTGGTCATTTATGATCATTGCAGTTTTTCTTAAATTTAAATGAATTGATCAGCCTCTGCAGAAGCATTCAATTGCTGGTTCTTCCCTTAAACAATTCTCTTCAAACAACTTGATGTTTTCCGTCGAAATGTGTGATACTTTCAAGCTCAATCAATAATAATACGAATTTTCTCGATATTCCATTTCTTGGCTGAGTATTGATCAAATTGAGCTCTCATAGAATAAGCCCAAATTGATCAGGAGATATAATCAGCCAGAAAACTCCCAAGAATTTTGAAACAAAACTTGGAACTAGTAAATGGAGCCTTCTTAGGTTTGTGGGATTTCTTTGTACAGTTGGTTTTTTATCTTAATGCAATTAAGATTGGAATTTTAAAAAACAATTCCCACCTTATTAATTCTACATGGACAATACCATCTTTCCATCTTGCTCGGTTCTAAGCAAGCCTGGGAAAGAAATATGTGTTGAGAAATGTAGGAATAAAACTAAAAGAAATTAAAAAAGATGCATGCGGGCTCAGAGATTATTAATCCAAGATTTATTTCTTATCGTTTAGCGTAAGAGAACGAATCCCAGATTAGCCTCGTGATTAAACTCGTTTTCACATGGCAGTTTTGTCACCAACCATTTAGACAAGTATAGTATACGTAGTAATCACTAATCAGGTTATAAAAGATATTTGAATCAATACATGACAAAACAAATATAAAAATGAGCTAAAATACTAATATGAATAAACATATTCTTTTATTACTACTAAAAGATTTGTTAAAAATGCTGAAAGATTTTCACTAGGAAGAAGTAAATTAAATCCCTGGTAACGGAATCAGAAGATACCTTCACTTTCTCGCCTGTAATTTATTATCCACCCTGGAGATATCAAGATCCAAAGAAAAACAGACAATGAAAGTCATGTAACTTCACATCTGAAAAAGAATTTATTTAAAGCTCTCTGAAGATAAAAAGAAATAAATAACTTGTATTCCCTAAGACTATATCTTAAGAACAGGTTATTTGGATGGGTTGAATAATCATATTTTTTTCTCTTAGTTTGTATGTCGTCGTCGGCATCAACTCGTGTCCGAGCATTGGTTCCATCATCTGTTATCCTATCTTCTCTGTTGATGTTTGGGAGTGATGTGACTTAGCAGGCCTAATCTGTGGTGGAAGACTCGGGCGCAATGATCACATGGGAGGGTAGGGGGAGCACGAGTTTGTTCCAGTCTC
Source organism: Ceratothoa steindachneri (assembly GCA_963969495.1). Classification (NCBI taxonomy): domain Eukaryota; kingdom Metazoa; phylum Arthropoda; class Malacostraca; order Isopoda; family Cymothoidae; genus Ceratothoa; species Ceratothoa steindachneri. The sequence continues at coordinate 133,883,482 of OZ018319.1, forward strand.
TCTTTTCTTTTACTATGTTTTTCTTCTTACTTGTGTCTCCTTCCTTCCTCGAACGCAGCAGCAGCATCAGGGACGGCTCTCCTCCCGATATTAGTATTTGTAGCGTTAGAATTTTGACCACAATGAATAGGAAGTCCACCAACTGCGGTAGGTTGGCCAGACGAGTTTGCTTTTATCCGATGTTTGGACCCACCTTTTCTATTGGCTTTCCCGTGTGGGGTGGGGTGTGGTGATCCTGAAAAGGCCAGACAGTTCACCGATACAGTTGCCAAACTTCGGTGCAACGGCAAAGTCAACTTTGAGCGACCATCTTAGACCTGCCGCCAATGTGTGGTCAAAAACTAGGTGTCTTCGGCGATACAGACCTAATCCCGGCATTCACGGTGCCATCGCCATTTGGCCTTGTAAGGAAATAGCGATGAAGGGCAGAAAAGAAGGGAAAATGATAAAAAGAAGCCAGTAGCTAAGTATCTTGTTTTGGGTTATCGTGGCTGCGCGAGGGCCACGCGCACTCGGTTGACCAGTAATATGGTGACCGCGGCTCAATAAAGATGAGACGTGCAGTTTCAGTGATGCTGGCTGCATCGATCTGCCGGGTTTTTAGTATGTCAAGGCCCGCCTTCATCACGTCTGCCTGCCAGACCCAGTCCTCCTTCGCCGGTACCAGATATGTGATCGTTGTGGTCTTGTTTTTCTTTCCCTAGCCTTTGGCATTTGTTTGTATGTACAAATTGACTAAAAGCTAATAGTGAAGTTCAGAAAAAATAAATATGATTATCGAATTTAGGGGAACTTTTTAAAACAAAACGAATTAATAATGGTGAGGTTCAGAAATATTTTTAAAAATGAGAAGGGCTGATTATTTATTTTTTTGCTTCTTTCGGTTATTCGAATCTCTTATCGACCCTTTGTTAAAAACAGATTTTTGATTTATCAGGAGAAAGTAGCCTATCTAAAAAAAGTAAGTCATACTGAAAATATTCAATCAAAATTTAGATTGGAAAAAAATGAACACTGAGGATTCTTTTTTCCGTATTTCCAATGTGTTTTTGCCATTAGGCCTAGAAAATAAGAAAGGATGTTTATCAATGTTTTGTTGAACCAAAGTCGCGTGCTCTCACTTATTCTGATTTATAAGCTCACGACCTTCAAACCTTCCAGCAATTCCTAGAATAAAATTGGAAGAACCTTGGCAATTATATCATTTGGAAGAGAATGTGAAACCACATAAGGTTTTGAAATTTCGTTAGAATAGACCAAATAGTTACAATATTACTACCAAAAACATAAAAAGGTTAAACGGAGACCGACCTACTGACATAATGAGATATAGATACGCCCGCGACTAAATACAGACCAAGAGTAAATTATTAGGAGACAAGAGATGTTTTTTGTATATTAAATGTTTTTATCCAAGTTCTTTCTTAGAGTTTATTCCTAGATTGAAAAACGTTGAGTGCAGGACTGTTTTTTTAAAAATTTAAAGCCTATATTCCTTAGAGCCGAGTTTTTGGATATTTGAAGCTTATAACCAAGTAATTTCAAAGAGTTACCATTTTTCTCATCTTATACTTTTTACTCACAAAATCTAAGGAATGAAAAAAATTATATTTATAGTAGAGTTCATAAAATAAGTTAAAACTATGCATGGCGTTTTTTCCGGTTGGTATTTTTGTTATTTTAAGAAAATTTAGATGAAAAATGTGGAGAGGATTGATTTGACAGTATATGAAAACAATTCAGGTAAAAACAATTTCTGAAGGTTAGGCCATGAAAATAAATAAGTATGGATAGAGGAACCTGAATAACTAACTAGCAGCTATAATCCAATACAACTCGTGAAATGAGTCGTAGTTTGGGGATAAAAAAGGTTTTGGCGATGGGGAAAGCAAAGGTAACAATTTGCTAAGGAAAGATTCAGCTCAGCACGATACGTTACCTTGCCATTGGTGGTGGGGGGAGAGGGGGAGGGGCAAGCCAGCTAACTCAGTGCCGGTCACAAGCCCAGAAAAATAGGGAGAGTTAGATTAAGGAAGTGGATCCGTTCGTAAAGTCCCTAACCTAATCTTTATGGATGAGTCCTTTACCGAATGAGAGTAAAAGTTCACTAAACACAATTCTTTGCAAATGACTCATCAAAACGTCTACTCCGCGTAGGCAGAAGCCGAGGAGAAGAAGAAGGAAATAATCATAGATATGAAACGATAGATCAAGACTAAATTATAGGGAATTTGTACTGGAAATATTTAAATATTTTTTAGACCCAAATTCTCAAATCCTCTTACGAGTGCCAGATAGGCCATAAGTCACAGATTGAATGTCTGTCTGCGAAGCGCAAACTTCTTCTTTAGGGAAGAGAGGCAAAGCCACTCCTGTTTTATTATTATTATCACTTCTGTACCCTTTCATAAAAAATAATAATTTTATAAATTATATGAATAAGGACGCAGTTTTAAGGAAAAGTATTTACCCATCTATTTTTTACTTAGGATCCAGGTTTCGGTAGTAACATGCTTCCACTATCAGTCATGATTCTCATTTCAAAGCTCGATACTAGCAAAAAATAAATTGTCGAAATTTTGAGAAGAAGAGGAGCTCTTTTGCCACTCCTCCTTACAGTAGAACTGCGTTTCGTAGAGAGACGTTTGGTCTATGGCCTTCGGCCTGTAGTTCATTGTAATGAAAATATTCCAGTACCTATGTTTGAACAACTTCCTTATATTACTGACGAAGATCCCGCCAGTGTTAAAAATGTGAAGAAGCAGAAGTATTTTTAGGTGATGATGCCCCACATCATTTTCCCTAAAAGAAGCTAAATGATCTAGTTCGCGATCACAGATTGTCAAAGTCTTATGCGGTTAACTCGAAGGTGGGGAGCCTTTGTTGAGACAACAGTCCAGCTTGACCAAATACCCGTGCTTTCGTTGCATGTGCGATAATAGGGACCGAGCTCAGTATTACACGAAGAAGAACTGAGCTGTAGGGGAGGAATTGGTGCCTTGCAAAGTAAGTAGCGTCATAAATAACCCCCTGATAGACAGGGATTGGATACTCTTCCCATCGCAGCAAATCAACCTCGGCTTGATCATACAGTTCACTAAATCTCTGGAAAAGGATGGCTTCTGCTTTACTTATAAGGATTAAACATGGAGAAGTTAAAAGCTGTCATCATTGACGATCCTCAATTCCGTCTCTCATCTACAGATTGAAAACTCAAGGAAAGTAGTTAAACTAGAATCGTGGAACGCTTTTTTATGGTCGTGAAGAAATATGTTAGCAACAAGGAGGCCAGGAACTAGAAAGAACGTGTCACCAATATACTGATTGCTTTCAGAATACACAGATGGAATATGAGCGTTAAAATGAATTACCTACTTATTCTCGCATATGTATTATTTCCTAAGAATTTGGAATGAATGACTGACAAGCAAGGGGAGAGATTGCTTCAAGGCATGCAAGAGATGGAGACCAAGTATCAGGGAGGATAGGATGGACTCTTGATGTCTGATTAATGTTGGACTATGAAGACCAAAATCCCTACCGCTGAGCATTCTATGAGTTAGAAAAAAGGAAGTTCATCCCCTTAATTCTGAATAATGATGACCTGATATCCAATTTTCATGTATTTATATTGAACCCTCTACTATTCAATATACAATAATTAATTTTTTAACATTAATAAATTGTGTTAAAAACAATGTTTTTTATCATGCAAACCTATTTCTAGTGAGAAATATTAACAAATATCAAGCGAAAATGTCACAAAAAGTTAATCGATTTTCTTATGAGATAGGGTTATTTAAAGATTGACACCACAAAAACTTGACCTGATCCCAGCAAACATGCCATTTTCAGATTAAAAAGGGAAAATCGTCCTTAATCAGTTGAACATTCTTAGACGGCTTGGACAAAGATTTTTCTGTAACCCAGTGTTATCAGTCCAAGAATAATAACAGGAAAGCATAAAGGGTTGCACTTTTTATACTAACCATCAATAAGGAAGATAAGTAAGTAGAAAAGGCATAAATTAAAAAGCAAAGGGCTTTTGATAAGTCATATAAATTTGCGCTTTTCTGCTTAACATGGATGAAGAGGCTGACAACGTTGTTATCGAGGGAGAAAACTTCATCAGGGATATGGGAGCCGGTAAAGAGGCAACCAATGCGTGATTTTTCTCTATGTTGGTCTCGTGGCAAAAAAAAACAATAAATGGAACGAGAAAGTCTCTCTGCTTATTGTTTATTTGTGTGCAAGTCTGGGGTGGGCAGTAGAAAACTTCCCCTCGAGTGCAGTAGTTTGTTTGTGTTCTCCTAGGATAAATGAACATGGTATTTTTTGTGGGGGAAATGAGATTTTTTTTAGGAAAATTTTCAAGTTTTGGGAAGATGAATTCTCAAAAGAAACTCTTTGGGTCGCATATTTGTGTGAGATCACGCCTCTCATGCAGGCAGGTGAGTATTATTTGTTGAAAGCAGCGAAGAGTAATTCCCTAGCTAGGGATTTATAATTTTCTTTCGAGTGTAGTGGAGATATACAGCGCCCACGACTTGTACCTTGTTCATGTATTACTAGAAGGAACCGTAACTAATCAAACTAGAATTTAGCAAATTATTACTATTTACTTCAAAACAAGATGCAAATATATAACCGAACAATGTTTTATAATTTCAAAAATAAAGTCAAAATGGAACAATGGAACAAAAAAAATGGAAATTTCTTAATTGGGACATAGTGTTGAAGAATGAGAGAAAGAAAATTCCCCCCTTCGTGACTTCCCCAGTCCGCTGTTAACCGCTCTAAATTCATCTGCCATATATACTGCGACAATTAGAACAATGGCCAAAACATTAAGAAGGCTTTGCGACTTCTCTCTTTGGTCCCTTATCGCGACCCAAGGCAATTAAGGAAGTCTCTTGGCGATGAATCTCTCTCCCTATCTAGATAATTTCGGAGTATATATTCGATACTTCGAAGTTCACATTCAGATTGGGTCTGAAGCTACCGTCCAGTACGTTAGCCGTAACGTCTTCGTAAGTCGAGAGGGGATCGACTACATTCTCGTCCAGAGAAGAATTGAGTGGTTGTCGAAGAGCCAAGGAAGAGCTAGTCGTCAACCACTGTTGTTTGTGGAGGTAGTTAGGCGCGCTTCAATCCTTTTCACGCTGTCTTTGGATTTTAAGGATCGGAGAAGCCGTCCCCAAAGTACTCTCTGTTTGTCTCTTAAGTTTAAGAGGCTCCCAACTTCAGTTTCCCGAATTTGGATTAAGGGTCTCGTAAGACGCCCACAATTTCAAGGTTGAACTTACCTACCTGGTCCTACTCGCCGCTCATCAAGGTAAATTGGATTTAACCCCCGCTTCGTCACGCTCCTCCCACCTTTACCGAGTTGAACCTCAAGGATCCCCTTTGCTTTAGAACTTGCATTATAGTAAAATCATTACTTAATTAATTATCCATCGGTTCAAACACAATTGATGGTGTTAATCATCTTAGCAGTGAACCGTTAATATTTAATTGCATTGCTATTTAACCTGCCGTATATGTATATGTAATCTTTAGTCCTATTAAAGTATATTTTTGTAGCTGTGTTTAAATATTTCTTGGCCTAGCCACTGTGTATTTAAAGCACTCTTAGAACCATCTCCAGGTGGAGCCTTAATTTCGGTTGGCGAGTAGGCCAGTGTGCGTATAACCGCATACACCTGGTCATACCACGACATAAAATTGGCCTCAGGTCTTTGGGTTTGTAAAACATTCCACCCTACCTGATCTTTTGCTATTTCCTTACAGATCATTATTTCCACTCTATACAGTTGTAAGTGTAAAAAATAGTCCGGCAAAAATAATAGGACAATTTTTCTTGTTAATAGGCAATTATATATATTTTTTTAGTTGAGCGTATTTACGTGAGTCAAGATACCACTAATTAAACGGCAAGAATAGCCGCCAAATTTTGGTTTTGCTTTGGTAAAATTACTAGAAGACTTAGTCCTGAGTCAGGTTGTCTCGTTAGTTATTTTATTTATCTGGTATGCATAATTAATTAGAACCTTTAGTAAGTTTTTTTTTGGCGGGGGGTAATTGTTAATTGCAAGTTAGTTAGATTTGTTGTATGGTCAATTCGACATTTTAGAATGTACCTTATAGTAGCCGAATTCGTAATTGAGAGTGACCATAAGCCATTGTTGTACCTTCGTAATTTCAACAGTCAAAATGGACGAGTAATGCGTTGGAGTCTGTTGCTCATGAAATATCGATTCCGTATTGTGTATATCAAAGGTATTCAAAATTCTTTAACGGATAGTTCTAGTAGAAATCCTCTAGAAGACTTTATTGCCCTAAATTAAAGATACCATTTGCCTATCTCCTTGTAAATATGTTTGCTGAATTCTTTTATACATATATAGGTTAATGGTTTGAAGTGTTGTATACTTATTCCCTGTTGTAGTGTGTCTTTGGTACGAGTAATGGTTCATTTTTTATTTAGATGCTCAATGTGTTGTATGACTTAATTTTTTTTATTGTACCTGTGCGTAAAGTCTGAAGTAATTATTATTATTTGCTAACCCCGCTTATGTCCGAATTTTGTTTTTATCTCGTTGGACTAATTCAATTTTTCTAGCATCTTCCCCTTGAAGAAAAATTAGTTCGAGATATTTTTTCGTCGCAGACGACTTGTGGGAAAAAATATTTTCGTGAAAAGGGAGGAGTGTGGAAGAATGACAGAGAGAAGGAGTTCCCCTCCCCCCCTGACTTCCCCAGTTCGCCATTGACCGCTCTAAATTCGTCTGCCCTATATACTGCGAAAATTAGAATAATGGAAAAACTATTAACTCGTGAACACTACTTCTCGCTTTGGTCCTTTATCGCGACCCGAGGCAATTGAGGAAATCTGTTGGCGATGAATCTCTACCTGTCTAGATAATTTCGGAGTATATATTCGATACTTCGAAGTTTACATTCAGATTGTGTCTGAAGCCACCGTCCAGTAGGTTAGCCGTAACGTCTTCGTTAGTCAAGAGGGAATCAACTACATTCTCGTCCAGAGAATAATTAAGAAGTTGTCGAAGAGCCAAGAAAAAGCTATTCGTCACTCAATATTGTTCGTGGAGATAGTTGGGCGCGCTTCAACCCTTCTCACGACGTCTTCGGATTTTACGGATCGGAATAGCCATCCGCGAAGCACCTTCTGTTTGCCTCTTAAGGATACAAGGCTCCCAACTTCAGCTTCCCGAATTTGGATTGAGGGTCTCGTAAGACGCCAACAAGTTCAAGGTCGAACTTACCTACCTGGTTCTACTCGCCGAACATCAAGGTAAAATGGATTTAACCCTCGCTTCGTCACGCTCCTCTCACCTTCACCGTGTCAAACCTCAAGGACCCCTTTTCCTCTAGAACTCACATAATTGTAAAACCATTACTTAATTTATTATCCATCGGTTCAAACTTAATTGATAGTGTTAGTCATTGTAGCAGTGAACCGTCAATATTTAATTGCATTGCTATTTAACTTGCCATATATGTATATGTAATCTTTAGTCTTATTAAAGTGTAGTTCGAATATTCCTTGGCCTAGAAAATGTATATTTAAAGCACTCCTAGAACCATTCCCTGTTTTATCCCTAATTTCGGTCAATCAGTAGGCCAGTGTGCATATAACCGCGTACACCTGGTCATACCACGCCACATAGCAATTTTCTCGACAAATAAAAAAATTACAAAAAATCAGTTTATTTACTGAATTTTAAACCTCTTTACATCTTTATCTCTTGCGATTACTACACTAATCAGGGTTCGAACTTTACTCTTTTTATATGGAAGAGAATTCGCTAAATAAATGTCCATGAGAAATAATGTACTAAAGTAATATTACATGAAGCGCCTGACGTACAGCTGAAATCAACAATTTAACCGTGAATAGTCATGCTATTCAGGTTTAAATTGTTGATAAGGAAAAACCTAAAGCATAATTTAATTATTCAAGTACTACTTGAGAACCTTCTGCACGATACGTCTAAATAGATTTTGAGAACTCATTGAAGGCGCCAAAAGATATCAAAGTGCATCGCATAATAGGAAGGAAACTTTTTAGTTCATTTCATTCCCGTAGAGCTGAGTTCTTCTTCGTGTGATACTGAGCTCGGTATCTACTATTCCACATGCAACGAAAGCATGCGTAGTTCGTCAAGCCGGACTGTTGTCCCAACAAAGGTTCCCCACCTTCAAGTTAACGGCATAAGACTTTGACAATCGGTGATCGCGAACTAGATCATTTAGCTTCTTTTAGGGAAAATGATGTGGAGAATCATCACCTAAAAATACTTCTGCTTCTTCACATTTTGAAACTGGCGGAATCTTTGTCAGTAATATCAGGAAGTTGTTCAAACATAGGTACTGGAATTTCATCACAATAAGCGACAGGCCGAAGGCCATAGACCAAACGTCTATTTGCGAAGCGCAGTTCTACTGTAAGAAGGAGTAGCAAAGGAACTTCTTTTGTTCTCAAAATTTCGACAATTTATTTTTTGTCAGTATCGAGCTTTAAATTGAGAATCATGACTGATGGTGGAAGCATGTTACTACTGGAACCTAAATCCTTAGTAAAAATTAGATGTGTAAATACTTTTCCTTAAAACTGCGTCCTTATTCATATGATTTCTAAAATTATTATTTTTTTGGTGAAAGGGTGCCCTATTGATAATAGTAATGATACAAAAGGACCGGCTTTGCCACTATTCTTTACAAAAGCTTGAGCTTCGCAGACAGACATTCAATCTGTGACCTACGGCCTATCTGACTCTTGCAAAATGATTTGAGAATTTGGGTCTAAAAAAAATGGAAATATTTCTAGTACATATTCCTTAATAATTTACTCTTGATATATCTTTTCATATCCATAATTATTTCCTTCTTCTTCTCCTCGGCTTTTTCCTACGCAGAGTAGACGTTCTTTATAAGTCATTTGCAAAGAATTGTGTTTAGTGAACTTTTTCCCCTCATTTGGTAAAGGACTCATCCATAAAGATTAGGTCAAAGACTTTACGGACAGATCCACTTCCTGAACTAACCCTGTCTATTTATCCGAGCTTAGGCCCGACACTGAAATGGGCTGGCTTGCAACTTCCCTTCCACCAGTGGCTAGGTAACGTATTGTGCTGGGCTAAATTTTTCCTTAGCAAATTGTTACCTTTGATAACCCCATCACCAAAAAACCTCTTTTGCCCCCAAGCGACTCATTTCACGAGTCTAATTGGATTATAGCTGCTAGTTAGTTATTCAGGTTCCTCTATCCATACTTATTTATTTTCATGGCCTAACCTTAAGAAATTGTTTTTACCTGAATTGTTTTCATATACTGTCAAATCAATCCTCTCCTCTTTTTTCATCTAAATATTCTTTTATATATGCAAAATTCCACCCGGAAAAAAAGTCATGCATAGTTTTAACTTATTTTATGAACTCTAAAATATATATAATTTTTTTCATTCTTAGATTCTGTGAGTAAAAAGTATAAGTTCAGAAACTAGTAAGTCTTTGAGATTACTTGGTTATAAGCTTCAAATATCAAAAAAACTGGTTCTAAGGACTGTTCTTTCGAACTCGAAGTCAAATCTTAGAAATAACTTTAATATAAGCTTGGAATTACCCTAAAAACAGTCCTGTGCTCAACGTTCATCGATCTATGAATAAACTTTTAGAAAGAACTTGGATAAAAACATTTAATATACAAAAAACTTCTCTTGTCTCCTAATAATTTACTCTTGGTCTGTATTTAGTCGCAGGCGTCTCACTATATCGATCAGTCGCTCTCCGTTTTACATTTTCATGTTTTAGTAGTAATATTGTAACTATTCGATCGATCCTAACGAAATATAAGACATTATGTGATTTTACATTCTCCTTCGAGTGATATACATAATTGCCTACGTTCTCCGAAAGTTCACGGCGACTAATGCCCAAGTAGGCAGTCGCCAGATGAGCTCTTAAAAAAAAAAAATCCTTCGAAAGTTAGCCGAGGGATTATTTTGTAATAACATCATAACTAGTTGGCCAATTCTAACGAAATTTGAAGCCATTATGTTGTTTTACATTCTTTTTCAAATTATATAATTGCCAAGGTTTTCTCAAGTTTGATTCCAGGAATTGTTGAAAAGTTTGAAGGTCGTAAGGTTATAAATAAGAATAATTGAGAGCACGCGACTTTTCTTCAGCACAACATTGTTTCAAATGCATTGATATTTTCTAGGCCTGATGGCAAAAACACATTGGAATTCTTTTGAAATACGGAAAAAAGAATCCTCAGTATTCATTTTTTCCCATCTAAATTTTGATTGAATTTTTTCCGTTTGACTTACTTTTTTCAGATGGTAGCTATTTTTTCCTGATAAAGATTAAATTTGAAAATCTATTTCTAACAGCAGGTCGCTAAGAGGTTCGAATATCTGAAAGAAACAAAAAAATATATAATCAGCCCTTCTCAATTTAAAAAAAATCCTGAACTTAACCATTCGTAATTCGTTTTATTTAAAAATTCCCTTAAATTCGATAATCCTATTTATTTTTTCTGAACTTCACTATTTGCTTTTAATCAATTGGTACATAAAACAAATGCAAAAGGCTAGGAGAAGAAAAACAAGACCACAACGACGAACATATCTGGTACCGGCGAAGGAGGGCTGGGTCTGGTGGGCAGACGTGATAAAGGCGGGCCTTGACATACTAATTACCCGGCAGATCGATACAGCCAGCATCCCCGAAACTGCACGTCTCATCTTTATTGAGCCGCGGTCAACATACAACTGGTTAACTGAGTGCGCGTAGCCATCGCGCAGCCACGATCACCCAAAACAAGATACTTAGCTACTGGCTTCTCTTCATCATTTTCCCTTCTTCTCTGCCCTTCATCCCTATCCTCTTATAAAGCCCAATGACAATGGCACCGTGAAAGCCAAGGTCAGGTCTGTATCGCCGAAGGCCTCTAGTTTTCGACCACACGTTGGCGGCGGGTCTAAGATGGTCACTAAACGTTGACTTTGCTGTGGCACCGGAGTTCGGCAGCTGTACCCGTGACTGGTCTGGCCTTTTCAGGATCACCGCACCCCACCACACGAGGATGCCAATAGAAAAGGTGTGTCAAACATCGGATAAAAGCAAACTCGTCTGGCTAGCATACCCAGTGGGTGGACTTTCCATTTATTACGATCAAAATACCAACGCTACAAATACTAATATCGGAGAAGAGCCGTCCCTGATGGTACTGCGGCGTTCGAGAAAGGAAGGAGACACAAGGAAGAATAAAAACATAGGAAAAGAAAAGAGAGACTGGAACAACTTCGTGCTTCCCTTACCCTCTCATATGATCATTGCCCACGAGTCTTCCACCACAGATTAGGCCTTCTAAGTTACATCACTCACAAACATCAACAGAGAAGATAGGACAACAGATGACGGAACCATTGTTCGGACACGAGCTGGTGCCGACGACAACATACAAACTAAGAGAAAAAAAATAAATTATTCAACCCATCCAAATTACCTGTTCTTAATATATAGTCTTAGGGAATACAGGTTATTTATTTCTTTTTATCTTCAGAGAGCTTTAAATAAATTCTTTTTCAGATGTGAAGTTACATGACTTTCATTGTCTGTTTTTCTTCGGATCTTGATATCTCCAGGGCGGATAATAAATTACAGGCGAGAAAGTGAAGGTATCTTCTGATTCCGTTAACTAGGGATTTAATTTACTTCTTCCTAGTGAAAATCTTTCAGCATTTTCAACAAATCTTGTAGTAGTAATAAAAGAATATGTTTATTCATATTAGTATTTTAGCTCATTTTTATATTTGTTTTGTCATGTATTGATTCAAATATCTTTTATAACCTGATTAGTGATTACTACGTATACTATACTTGTCTAAATGGTTGGTGACAAAACTGCCATGTGAAAACGAGTTTAATCACGAGGCTAATCTGGGATTCGTTCTCTTACGCTGAAGGATAAGAAATAAATCTTGGATTAATAATCTCTGAGCTCTCATGCATCTTTTTTAATTTCTTTTAGTTTTATTCCTACATTTCTCAACACATATTTCTTTCCCAGGCTTGCTTAGAACCGAGAAAGATGGAAAGATGGTATTGTCCATGCAGAATTATTAAGGTGGGAATTGTTTTTCAAAATTCCAATTTTAATTGCATTTAGATGAAAAACCAATTGTACAAGGAAATCCCACAAACCTAAGAAGCCTCCATTTACTCGTTCCAAGTTTTGTTTCGAAAATCTTGGGAGTTTTCTGGCTGATTATATCTCCTGATCAATTTGGGCTAATTCTATGAGAGCTCTATGGATCAATACTCAGCCAAGAAAGGGAATATCAAGAGAATAAGTATTATTATTGGTTAAGTTTGAAAGTATCACACATTTCTGCGAAAAATATTAAGTTGTTTCAAGAGAATTGCTTAAGGGAAGAACCAGCAATTGAATACTTCTGTGGAGGCTGATCAATTCATTTAAATTTAAGAAAAACTGCAATGATCATAAATGACCACATTTGTAGTAATGAATCAATTAATCTTTAATCAAACTGATTTAATAAATCACAAACCAATTTACTAAATTTCCAATCCTTATCAACATTATTTAGTCATTAATCTAGATAAATCTGCCTAGAAAACTAAAAAACCTCTCCACAAAGATCCTAATGACGATTAATGGGAAAATTGAGTAACCTACCCCATCAATTTCTACGCATATCGGCCAACTTAATTTTGAAAACATCACTAATTAGTTCTTTAAATTATGTTTACATTAATAAACGACTTTTGAATATATTTCTATAAATATTTAACAAACCCACAAAGAAGAATCTTATTACCCAGAATGGCTATCATTGAAGTAGCCACCGAATTATTTTGTGCGTCTGCGATTTTAGCTTTATGTAAAATTACGGGACACAAGGCCATGCACTACAATGGTTTACGCACACTGAGGCACGCCCTAAAATAATTGAATCTTACTGGGACTGGGAGTAAAATGGTTAAGGCTCATTTAGCCAGGCACTTAATGATTAATGCATATTTGGGCAGCCAATAAGATGGTTGAATCTCATTACTACTAGTGTTAAAATGGTTGATGCACATTTGTCCAGGCATAAAAATGGTTGATGCACACTGAACCAGACACTAAAATAGTTGATTTTCACTCGGCCTGGGAATAAAATGGTTGAGGCACATTTAGTCAAGCACTAAATGGTTGATGCACAGTTCTCCAGGCAATAAGATGGTTAAATCTGACTTGGACTGGAGCTAAAATGGTTGATGCACATTTTCAAGGCACTAAAATGGTTGATGAACACTGAGTCAGGTACTAACATAGTTGAATATCACTCGTACTGGGACTAAAATGGTTAAGGCACATTTAGCCAGGCGCTAAAATGGTTAATGCACACTGAGCTAGGGACTAGAATAGTTGAATCTCACTTAGACTGGGACTATAATGATTGGAGCACACTGGGTCAGGCTCATTATTTGAATCATCATAAGTTTTATTTCCAGAATATAGAAAAGAGTGGAGGGGGGTGTAACAGGCAATTGAATAGAAATGTAGTAAAAAAATATACTACAGATATCCAATCTGATAGTTAAAGGCCAGTAGCGCACTTTAGGAACCTTGCTACAATAATCATTCCTACAAATCAATGATTATGCATAAAAAACATAGAAATTTTATAAATAAAGTAATGGTAGCGATAAAAATACTTTTGAAACCAATTCCTATATCTAAATCGTCTAAAAAGTATAGATATCCTGATACAAATTCAAACATTCCCAAAATCTTTCCAAAGATCTGACAATTTGACCGCCATCTATTTTTAATGGGGAAAAAAAACTGAACCTGAAACTTGTGCATTCTTGTTGAATATCATGTCATCACAAGTTTCCTTTTCTTGTTGTCATGGATATGGGCAGAAGCGCTGCACAATTCCGCAACCTTAGCAATAGACGTCACTCGTTGCTTCACAAAGTAATTTGTATGGCAAAGAAAGGGTCACGATCTTCTGCTTCTTTTGAATTCACTAGTGTCGAAATACGTTCGTATCAAGTGCTGAGGACACAAGTGGTGGTATCAACGATATCTTTGTATGATTTAACGTGACCCAAATTGTGCACTCAGGAAAAACAGCTAAGATCACCAATTTATCATGAGGACTAAACTAGGAACATACCATGTGATAGAACGTGTTGAAGCTGCGTTTAATTTCAACTCCTAACCCGTATTATTTAAAACCACGATCCTGCCCACGTGCATCTTCGATTCGAGGCTTGGAGTCTTATCTCAGCTACCGGATGCCAATGTTTAAACAAGGAGGTTATCGTCCCCCCGTTCGCCCCCATACGCCGACCTCGCCAGATCGAGTTAGGCTTATGAACAGATAAGGCATTGTTCCCCGGCCCGGCTGTGCGTTCCCTCCAAGCTTCCACTCCATTTCCCCCCACGCCAAGGAGATGTCCTGGCTATTTATATGGAAACTTTACCACTAAGATCAGATTGGAGATCCAGATTTTCGTCGCGAAACATCACCACGACCCTCTCTCCCTTTGTGCGCCAAGGGACCTCGACCTCGAGATACACCATCACTTGTCCAGAAGGAGGACAATATTCCTTGAGTGCCAAAGGTTCGAGCCTTTCCGATGCCAAGTCCCCAAGGCTTCCCCCCCTGTTGTTCAAAGGAGAACAGCATTAGAACAGCCATTGTTCGTTTTGAGCCCTTCGCCAAGAAACGGTTCTCATCCCCCCCTGTTGTTCAAAGGAGAACAGCATTAGAACAGCCATTGTTCGTTTTGAGCCCTTCGCCAAGAAACGGTTCTCATCCCCCCCCCCTGTTGTTCAAGGAGAACAGCATTAGAACAGCCATTGTTCGTTTTGAGCCCTTCGCCAAGAAACGGTTCTCCACCCCCCCTGTTGTTCAGAGGAGAACAACATTAGAATAGCCATTGTTCTTGAGCCCGTAGACAAGAGACGGTTCTCATCCCCCCCTTTGTTCAGAAGAGAACAACCTAGAACAGCCATTGTTCGTTTTGAGCCCTTCGCCAAGAAACGGTTTTCACCCCCCCCCCCTGTTGTTCAGAGGAGAAAAACATTAGAACAGCCATTGTTCTTGAGCCCGTAACAAGAGACGGTTCTCATCCCCCCCTTTGTTCAGAAGAGAACAACCTAGAACAGCCATTGTTCGTTTTGAACCCTTCGCCAAGAAACGGTTCTCACCCCCACCCTGTTGTTCAAGGAGAACAACATTAGAACAGCCATTGTTCTTGGGACCGTAGACAAGAGACGGTTCTCATCCCCCCCTTTGTTCAGAAGAGAACAACCTAGAACAGCCATTGTTCTTCAAGCCGTTCGTCGAGAAACGGTTCTCCTTCCCAAGACGCCTCGTCAGGATCCTTTTATTCCCCCCCTTCGGTTGGAGCTCGCCAGCGGACCGAAACTCCTTTGCGCCACCTTCCACTGCACCACTAGTGCCAAAGTTACGTAAGCCAAACTTCACCTTTGAGTATTGATCCCTTTTGTCAATTCTATCCTGTGCTTTAAATTGTTTATCGAACCATCCCATCTCTTTAACTCTATATTTGTTTTACCTTTTTTTAATCCCTTAAATCCTTGGATTAGCCCGAGTCTCCACGACCCTTTCCATTCTGTTTGTGTCAATATTTTCCGTTTTTGTGTATTGTTTATAGTTATTATTAATAAAACTCTATTTTATTAATGATAGCAATATTATTATCCTTGAGCTCAGTTCCCCTTCTTAAGCATATCGAAGATACATAATATCGGCCGCCAGACAGTAACGCACTCTAAAGATAATTAAGGAATTTCCCTCAACGAATAGTGTATATATGGTATCGTCGGGAGTCATTTTACGACATATATATATATACTATTTAAATTTGGTGTCAGGTGTGGGGTTTAACGCTATATCTTTGCAAACACTGGTCTCAGTCGAGTAAAGCATAGTGTTATTCGTTATAATAATAGAATATAGTAGTTCCCTTTTGTTTTAACGATTGCTATCCCCCTTTTTTTTTAAAACTTAAGAAGCTGGAGTAGCTCAAGGAACGGTTATAACAATTTGTTTGTGTTTTTTTTGTGGTTTTAGTCAGTGGTTATTTAGATTGAGAAACCAAGTACGAACAGGTCAGTGCCCATATTTAGGTAGGCTAATTCTATAGAGGCATAATTCTTGTTGCAAGGAATTTTAGTTGGTTCACTAGTGCGCACCCAAGTGCAAAGATGACTCAGTTTGAAATCTTTAAAGCGCAAGGAGAGTCCTGTGGACTTTCCGGAAAAGAACTAACTGAGTACATTCTACAGAACTACAGAATCTAGGACCAACAAAGACCCTAAGGTCCGCTCGAGGCTAGTCCGCTACACTACATCCGAAACTACGATACACACTTATCTACGAGTGTATCTCTAACATGCTATATTTTTATTTTATTTTTTTATTTTTAAATATATAATCTACTGTACACACTTATCTACATGTGTACAATGTCAGGCATATTAACTACTTCAACCTAGGGGGGGGTGATAGAAAGTTTTTCTTCTCAACTTCCGCAGCCCTCGACTGCTAGTGGTGAAAATCTAGTTATAGGATAGGCGGAAAAGAAAATGGATATCTAAACTACACATGCAAGAGAAATCGCTGGCATCATTTTTAGTCATCATTTTTACTCTCGTCGTTCCTCCGCTTCAAACTCCTTTTGCAAAGACGTTATTATTTACTGTGCTCAGACTACGTTATATTTATACTATTTAAGTGCGCGTCGAGACGGTTTTTAAACATATTTACCGACCTACTATCCACTACGTGGGTGGGTAGCCTATTCCAAATTTGAGTAATTTTAAACGTAAAATAGTTTTGGGCTATACTAGTGTTAAATCGCTTGTTCACTAATTTTAATCCGTGTTGCCGAGTATTTCCCCTATGATCCAATTCGAACAAATTCCTATAATCTACGTTTGAAAATCCTTTCAATATTTTAAATACTTCAATTAGCTGGCCACGTAATCTTCTGCCTTCGAGAGATGGCAAATCTAATGCCCTGAGTCTTTCCTCATAGGGACTGTTTCTCAGCTCGGGAATTAATTTTGTAGCCCTACGCTGCACTCTTTCTAATTTCGCGATATCTTTGTTTAAGTATGGAGCCCAAAATTGAACCGCATATTCGAGCAGTGGACGCACAAGTGATTTATACAATGGTAAAATTATCTCTTTGGATTTGAACGTGAAATTACGCGCGATATAACCCAGCACACGATTTGCTTTTTTACATGCATCCGCGCATTGTTTCGTGACTTTGAAGTCATCCGAGACTAAAACTCCCAGGTCTTTTTCCAATTTAACTACGTCGAGGACCTGGCCTTTCATGGTATACTCTACCCTCAAATTATGGCAACCCAAATGCATCACCTTACATTTACTTAAATTAAACTGCATTTGCCACTTATCCGCCCATCTGACAATCAAGTTTAGGTCCTTTTGTAATTTTTCTACATCCGATCTTACATAGGCACGGTTGCCCAGCTTCGTGTCGTCAGCAAATTTATTAATCGTACTAAATACGCCATTATCCAAATCGTTTATATATATTAGAAACAATAATGGGCCAAGAACGGAGCCTTGTGGCACTCCACTACTGACGTTGACCCAATCTGAACATTCACCATTTATAACTACTCGCTGCGAACGATCCTTCAGCCAATTTCTAATCCAATTTAATATCTTACCCTTCACACCGACTGCTTTAACTTTCATTAATAATCTCTCGTGCGGAACGGTGTCAAACGCCTTTTTAAAGTCTAGATAGATTACATCTACAGCTTTGCTTTCGTCGTAAACGCAAATCATTTTATGGAAGAATTCGAGCAAATTTGTCAAGCACGATCTCGCCCGCCTAAACCCATGTTGGGAATCTTTAATCAGATTATTTACCTCGAGGTGGCACACTATTCTATCTCTAATTACCGATTCTAAAAGCTTTCCAACTACCGAAGTTAGACTAATAGGACGAAAATTCGTTGCTTCGTATCTATTCCCATTCTCAAATATTGGTGTAACGTTTGCACGCTTGAAGTCTACAGGGACTACGCCATCTTCTAATGAGCGATTGAAAATTGCACGCAACGGCTTCGCAAGCTCATTCTTAAGTTTCTTTAAATGAGTGGGGTAAACGCCATCGGGCCCGGGTGATTTCGACTTTTTCATCAGGTTAATATATTTAAGAATTTCCACTTCATTAACCGTTATATCGGATATGCAAATATCACTATTATCTACTTCTTCAACTAACGATCCTAATTGGGACGAATCTTCAATAGTAAAGACGCTTGTGAAATGTTCATTTAAAATTTTAGACATTTCCGCCGGAATTTCCGTCAAACGACTATCTTTGTCTTTAATCGGCCCTATTGAACCTTTTAAGGGTTTCCTACTGTTTACATAGCCGTAAAACCGTTTCGGTTCCTTCTTTGAATCCTTCGCCAGTTTTATTTCATATTTCCGCTTCGCATCTCTAACCACCCGTTTAACTTCTCTTCGAGAATCTATGTAATTTTGCCGACTTATAAATGACTCGTTGTTCTTATGTATTTGAAATTTTCTATTTCGGTCCTTAATTAAGCTTAATATTAGTGGGCTAACCCACGGCGCTCTCATCGACTTCCCGCTCTTACGGCGCACATACTTTACTAAGTCGAAATTTACACTAAGGAGTGTACGCCGAAGCTCAGTGTACATTTCTCCTACCGACCTATTCTCGAAGCGCATTCCCCAGTCTACATCCTTAATCCTTTCGCGAAAAGTATCAAAATCACAGCTACCAAAACGTGGCATGAGCTGTGTACTAATTTTTACATCTACACACGTGTTAACCACGAATCTAATCGCATTATGGTCACTCGAGGCTAAATGCTCTCCTACACAAACATTTTCTACCAGTGACTCGTCAGTCGCCATGATTAAATCGAGGATATTATTATCACGAGTTGGTTCCTCCACTTTTTTAACGAGAAAATTCTCCAGAATAAAGTTTAGTAGTCTCTCCCCAGCTTTATTTGACGTTAGGTTACTATAATTAACGTTTGGATAGTTAAAATCGCCGCAGACTAATGTGGTTCCTTTTCTAACCCAAGATGAAAGCATATCAAAGAGTGCAGCATCTTCTCTTTCTATTTGCGATGGAGGACGATATATGACGGCTAAATTAATTTTATATTTTGCATTACAACATAATTGGATTAATAAGGCCTCACTTCTCATATCTGCCGTAGACGAGTCGATCGTTATAGCGTTTAAGTCATCTTTTATATACACTAATACGCCCCCTCCTCTACCAGTTTGTCTATTTGTATAATGAATTTTATAACCTGGTATATCAAATTCGCAAACACTGATCCCCGAATGTGTATCTATCCAAGTCTCGCTTAAGAATACGAGATCGTAGTCTCCCTCTAGAATTACGGCTTTTATTTCGGCAAGTTTATTTTTTAAGCTACGAACATTTGAATATATACATTTCAATTTGCGCTTTAGGTGGACTCCTCTATCACACGCGAATCTGTTCCGTTTCCCTGCTCCCCAATACTCATTGCCCCTTCAAGCGAGGAACGGTCTGGCGCATGGGCATCACGTGGCCCCGCAACTCTCCTACTTAATATGCTACGTACTGACTGGTCTAAAATCCTACCCAGCCGACTGTTTCCCACATCGCTTAAATGAATTCCGTCCGTTTGATAAAGTGAAGGTTGGTCTTGGAATTTATCCCAAACGTTAAAGAAGCTAACTCCAGTATCGCGACACAAGCGCTTAAGGCACTCGTTTGTATATATAGCACGGGACTGCAGACGCAACGTGGATTTTAGTCGGGGTAAAATGCCAATTATTCCTACGTTATCCGCTTTAACTTTCGCAGTATGAATCAGAGTCTTAGCGCGGTTTACTATTCCTTCTGGGGTGCTGTCGTATCTGTGCACATCATTCCCCCCTACGAGCGTGAGGATCGTACGCCCGTCACGTGTTTGGTCCAATTTTTCAATTTCACTAACTACTTTATCTATGCGGCCACCAGGAAAGCAAAATCGTTTTCGTTTTGACGGGTTTCGCGCTGTGAATTCCGGCTCTTGGTTTTTAATTAGAGAATCCCCAATTAGTACAGTTTCTTCTTCCCCTTCGATAGGAGTTAGCAGTGCGAAGGGGTTTGAGCATGGTAATGTGAAATGTTGTTCCCTCGATGGTCTAGCCCCATTTCTAACGGGCCTAAATTGCGAATCTTGGGGTCTATATTGTGAATCCTGGGGTCCAAACGAGTTCAAAATCCTTTGTTGCTGGTCAACAATTGTCTGATGATTCATACGAGTAGGCCGATTGTCGCGATTTCTATTTTCCCTCCCACGCATGTCATGAATGGTAGAATTTAGACTCGAATTTAATTCGTCGACTTTACGGTTGGTCGATATAACGTCCCTCACGACGGAATTTAGTTCTAATTTAATTTCGCTAATCGCGTTAGCAAACTTACGCTCCAACGCATCGTTTAACATACAAAAACGGCAAATTCTAGTTTGTTCCATGTTAGAAGGAACGTAAATTTCCTTATTAAAGGAAGCCCCACAACTCGAACATTCAAACTTGATCACGGGCATTGTCGATTTCTAGAATACGTATGAAGATAAATAAAATTAACACAGCGAATAAGACGGCCAATCTTTTTAATACAGCGACTAATATTATATGAGCGCAGGAAGTATCTATAATTATTAAGTTACTCAGAAAACGAAATTTATGGGCACAGATGAATTAAGCAGGAGCACAGAGATAACACGTCTTTTCGGTGAGGACTCAGCGGGCGGAATGAAATTCTAGAGGAGCAAAGAAAAAAGGAAGAAAGAGAAATACAACGAGAAGAAAGAGAAAGAGAGGAACGGATAAGACAAGCTGAGCTTCAGATTGAATTAGCTCGGATTAAAGCAGAATTTCAAAGAAAAAAGGTAGAAAGAGAAAGGGAAAGAGTAATCCGACAAGAGGAACGGGAAAGAGTAATCCAACGAGAAGAACGAGAAAGAAAAATACAACGAGAAGAACGAGAAAGAGAAATCCAACGAGAAGAAAGAAGGAAGGATTCGCGCCCCTTCCCAGGAAAGCTGACAAAGTTTCCGAGCCCCGTAAAACCCCCAAACTTCTTTCCCCAAAACCAACAACGGGACTCCAAACCTCCCGTTAAGACTTCTCCTCCATCTCTCTTCCCGAAGCGACCAATCATATGCTTCACCTGTGGTGTAGAAAACCACATGAGCTGGAATTGCCCCCAAAATTCTAGGCTTAAAAGCGGACCAGCCCACCAAGTTCACCAGATTAATGCAACCCCGGCTCCCCCGGTGGTGCAGACCCAAGCAGAAACTTCTCCCCCTCCGTCAGGCCACCAGGTAAATTTTGTTTTTGGTAAAAGTTCATCGGGAACTTTGAAATATGAGGAGGGCAGCGTGGACAGCTGCCGAATATTGACTCTCGTCAGGGACACAGGATGTACGTGTTTCATCGTGTCCGACGAACTCCTCCCAGTGGCCTCTAACCACGAAAAATTTGCGGTGGTACAAGACCAACTTGGGCGGGCGAACCGATTCCCCGTCGCTAGATGTTACCTGCAGTGTCAATATTATAATGGCTGGGCTGAAGTCATTGTAGCACCCATAAAATTCTGTTCCGTACTTATAGGACAGAGCCCCCAAGTAAGTTTCGACCCTGTGTTTCAGGCCGCCCTTCCTCAAGGCCGAGATAAGAAAGAAGCCCAGGAGCCCATCCCCATCAGAACCCCGATACCGTCCGATTTCTCGGAGACCCCTAACCAGGACTTTAGGACGGCAAAAGAGGAGTGTGAATCACTAACACCCTTAGGTGATAAGGCCCCAGACAAGGACACGGAGACTGTCCCTGGACCCCAAGAAAAAAAGAACCCCCAACGCGCCCATGGAGATACCTTCGTAGAACTGGACGAAGCATCGGCGCTTGAAGAGGATTGCCCCGCGGAGTCCCTTAATGTAATCCAGACAGTGTGCATCCAACCTGATGCCGATTACCCTCCTCCTTCCCTACCAGGCGAGTCTTTGGAACCCTCTGACCTGGATAGTGACGCGCAGCTGACACCACGTCAGAAGAGTCAGCTACAAGAACTAATTAAATGGAATCACCATTTACCCGCCCTATTAGCTCTTTTCGAGCGACTGCGTAAAAATGGCCTCAGCTTTGGCCCCAGCAAATGCCATTTTGCCCACGAACCCATTAAATATTTGGGTTTCAAAATAGGACAAAGCAAGTTAGGTCCCCATGAGAACAAGATTAAGGCAATCGCCGACATGCCCCTCCCGATTACAAAGAAGCCATTAAGATCGTTCCTAGGATCAGCTTCTCCCTATCAGCGATTTGTACCGAATTTCGCTGCAATTTCGGTCCCCCTATGCCCCCTTCAGGAAAAGAATTTCCCCGATCGTTTACGTTGGAATGATGTCGCTGTTTCCCATTTTAATCAGCTCAAAAGTAAGTTCATTTCTGCCCCCATTTTAAAGTTGCCCAGCCTGGAAAAATCTTTTGTGGTTAAGACCGACGTGATCAACGAGGGCATTGGAGGTGTACTCCTTCAATACGTGGATGACAGAACGAGTCATCCAGTTGCATATGCTAGTCGTCAATTATTACCACGCGGAAAGAGATATGCCACCAGAGAAAAGATAGCTCTATCAATTATCTGGGTCATAGACAAATTCAAGCTGTACTTGATATGTAAAGAATTTCGAATAGGAACCGACCACCGTCCGTTAGCCTATATTAGGAATTTAAGACACTCAAACGGCCGCATTATGCGCTGGAGTTTACTCTTGCAAGAGTATCAGTTTAAAATAAATTAGGTAAAAGGTTCCGATAACCAGGTCGCTGACGCCCTCAGTAGAAATGCGTTACCGAATAGCGTAGAATAATTGTATTCATAGGATTAGTATCTCCATGTAGGTATATACCGTCTTGTACGACTTAATTTAAGATTCTTTTGTAATATAATTAATTAATGTATATGTCTGAATTTTGTAACGCTCAATGTCTAATTTTTGTATGTATATATAATTGTTCTTATTAATTTACGTATAAATTATTTTGTCCTGTATGTACTAAGTTTATATCATTTCATTGTTCCATGCCCTTTTTTTTTTCTCTCTGATTAAGTTGTATTAAAGGTTATTTTCCCCTGTAATCTAAAGATCAAAATAATCATATGTATTGAGGTAATACTAGTTAGGTGCAGGAAGGTACGGTTGGTACAAGAAAACGAGTTCCTCACAACGGAGCTCTATCGTTGTCCCTTCTCTCTTTTTTTTTCAAAGTGACAACTTGCCCTGGAATGGAGGGGTGTGATAGAACGTGTTGAAGCTGCGTTTAATTTCAACTCCTACCCCGTATTATTTAAAACCACGATGCTGCCCACGTGCATCTGCGATTCGAGGCTTGGAGTCTTATCTCAGCTACCGGATGCCAATGTTTAAACAAGGAGGTTATCGTCCCCCCGTTCGCCCCCATACGCCGACCTCGCCAGATCGAGTTAGGCTTATGAACAGATAAGGCATTGTTCCCCGGCCCGGCTGTGCGTTCCCTCCAAGCTTCCACTCCATTTTTCCCCACGCCAAGGAGATGTACTGGCTATTTATATGGAAACTTTACCACTAAGATCAGATTGGAGATCCAGATTTTCGTCGCGAAACATCACCACGACCCTCTCTCCCTTTGTGCGCCAAGGGACCTCGACCTCGAGATACACCATCACTTGTCCAGAAGGAGGACAATATTCCTTGAGTGCCAAAGGTTCGAGCCTTTCCGACGCCAAGTCCCCAAGGCTTCCCCCCCTGTTGTTCAAAGGAGAACAGCATTAGAACAGCCATTGTTCGTTTTGAGCCCTTCGCCAAGAAACGGTTCTCATCCCCCCCTGTTGTTCAAAGGAGAAAAGCATTAGAACAGCCATTGTTCGTTTTGAGCCCTTCGCCAAGAAACGGTTCTCATCCCCCCCCCTGTTGTTCAAGGAGAACAGCATTAGAACAGCCATTGTTCGTTTTGAGCCCTTCGCCAAGAAACGGTTCTCCCCCCCCCTGTTGTTCAGAGGAGAACAACATTAGAATAGCCATTGTTCTTGAGCCCGTAGACAAGAGACGGTTCTCATCCCCCCCTTTGTTCAGAAGAGAACAACCTAGAACAGCCATTGTTCGTTTTGAGCCCTTCGCCAAGAAACGGATCTCACCCACCCCCCTGTTGTTCAGAGGAGAACAACATTAGAACAGCCATTGTTCTTGAGCCCGTAGACAAGAGACGGTTCTTATCCCCCCCTTTGTTCAGAAGAGAACAACCTAGAACAGCCATTGTTCGTTTTGAACCCTTCGCCAAGAAACGGTTCTCACCCCCCCCTGTTGTTCAAGGAGAACAACATTAGAACAGCCATTGTTCTTGGGCCCGTAGACAAGAGACGGTTCTCATCCCCCCCTTTGTTCAGAAGAGAACAACCTAGAACAGCCATTGTTCTTCAAGCCGTTCGTCGAGAAACGGTTCTCCTTCCCAAGACGCCTCGTCAGGATCCTTTTATTCCCCCCCTTCGGTTGGAGCTCGCCAGCGGACCGAAACTCCTTTGCGCCACCTTCCACTGCACCACTAGTGCCAAAGTTACGTAAGCCAAACTTCACCTTTGAGTATTGATCCCTTTTGTCAATTCTATCCTGTGCTTTAAATTGTTTATCGAACCATCCCATCTCTTTAACTCTATATTTGTTTTACCTTTTTTTAATCCCTTAAATCCTTGGATTAGCCCGAGTCTCCACGACCCTTTCCATTCTGTTTGTGTCAATATTTTCCGTTTTTGTGTATTGTTTATATTTATTATTAATAAAACTCTATTTTATTAATGATAGCAATATTATTATCCTTGAGCTCAGTTCCACTTCTTAAGCATATCGAAGATACATAATATCGGCCGCCAGACAGTAACGCACTCTAAAGATAATTAAGGAAGTTCCCTTAAATGTAAATAGACAAGATACAACTTTATATTTTTCCTCCCTAAATATTTAGTGAATATTGGAAATAATAGAGGCTGGTTACCTTTGTTCAGACCACTAGATGGAAATGAAAAAGAGACTAGATACTCCAACAATGGCGATTTCCGTTTAAAAGGACTTTTCTTGCTCCTGAACACAGTTGCACCACCTAAAAATGGTAATACGAAATGATACAAAAATTACACAAGTTTTGCTTCACAAAAGTTCTGAAATTGAAGAAACCATTATTATTTATATTAAGATTGTAGCATGTAAAAATAAATAGAAATATCTCATATACGAGGGGCAGTCAGTAAGTTTTACAATTCGGATATAAGGAATCAAGATATGAGGAAAAGTGCTTTATTATTTTCCAATATAACTACCCTCAACTCCAAAGCACTTGCGCCACTTGTCCCTGAGGCTTCGAATTCCCGACAACAAGAAATCTCCCGACTGCTGTTCAATCCACTCCTGGACGGCGAGCTAGACATCTTTATCGTCCCCAAACTAGCGTCCACGCAGTGCAGCCTTGAGCTGGCGGAATAAAAAGTAGTCGCTAGAGGCCAGATGGTTGAGCTCCTCAAATCCGCACTCGTGGAGGGCAGCTTGTGCAACTCTGGCCTTGTGGACTTTGAGGACGTTGAAGTCGATCTTGTGGCGTGAGGTTTCTAGGGACCCAATGGGCTAGATACCTTGCTCATGGCCAAATTGTCGTAGATGATGTTGATAACACTTCTATGTGATATTCCAAATTCTCGCTCGATTTCTTCGACCTTCACCCGTCGATTTTTGAGGATCATCCTCTCCACACGGGCCACATTGCCCTCATTGGTCACGTCTGACGGGCGTGCTGAACAGGGATCATCTTCAATGGACTCATGACCATGGCGGAACTCCCAAATCCAGCAAGCAATGGTTGTATAGGAAGGGGCGGTGTCGGTGTACACTGCAATCATGCGTTCATGGATCTCTTTTGCATTCTTGCCTTCTTTAATCAGAAATTTTATCACTGCGTGGTGCTCAACCTTCTCCATTGTTTTAAAATTTGTGACTGACGATCTGCGATCAGCTACTGCTTCTTAAATAGACGAGGCAGGAGCGTTCAGCTGCAGGTCCTGACTTGTCATAACTTGTCCTAACACCCCCACAAACAGCCATTCCCCTTCCTCCGTTTTGGCCTACCTATTCGCAAAACTTATTGACCGCTCCTCGTAACTTTACAGTTAAAGATGTGAACTGACGCATTTTTCTCATAAAGTATTGCCCATATTTGCATTCGATTGGGCCTGAAAATAGGATTTTGTTAAAAAATAGTGACAGTCAGTGAAAGGAAAAAAAAAAATTTGCTTGTATGTTAAAATGAGTAAAATGAGTAAAACGCAGTGATAAACGAAAAGGAAAATCTTATAGACCTTTACCCAATAATAATGGATTTATTTCCTCTGCTCTTTATATCATCAGTACTTGGACTAACTGGCCGGAATATTGTCACTCAGTACCAATCAGATGCTGCAAATCGAATTCTTATGAAAAAAAGAGCAATAGCTCATTTAATGCAATGCTTAAAGACAACTATGAGTGGATTATATACAACAAAAATGGCATTCATTATATTCTGTATTGAAACATCATAAAGTTAGTTAAGTTACCTTTCTAAACTAATGGTAAATAAAAGAGAGGTAAATAATACAAAATATCCTGTTCCATTAATTATTTAAACATATTACAAGCCAAATTTTCTTTCCTTGCTTATTAATGCAATTAAATCCTAAATCCTTTATAAATATAGAAAATACAGTGAGGATAAACCAATATTTTGGCTCTCAAAAATTCATTATTTAAATTATTTCCAACTCTACATTTTGTGTATCAAATTCCTATAATATTAATTAAAATAAGTTATTTATTACTTTAAAGAAAGAAACTAAAGAGATTCTTTTAATCTAAAAGAAAATATGTAAAAATAACAAATATATAGGGATAGAAATAAATACTTGGACTGTAGATAGAGAGATCACTCATACCTTTTTGCACCAGCAGGTTTTGCAATAACTTCTGCTAAGCGTTTATTATAAAATTCGACCAATCCCTGGCAACATTGTGTTGTAATATCTGCCAACTCATCTTCAATCAGGCTTTCTATTGTGCGAGGTTTGCAGGTTTCCTCTTGAAGACTGGTTATTTGAATATTCAGTCCGATCTTTAGATCAGATTCGAGACAGGAGATTCACTGATCCACGATAGACATTAATATCACTCATCAGGTAACATTGAGTTGTTGTTGTTCCACCATACTCTTACTCCATTGGCCGGATTACTTGAAAAAGAAGAGAGGGGGAGATATTTGGTATGAATTCAAGAAGGCAAGTGATAGCGGTGTTGTGATTAGAGATGTCCATTAGGAACCGTATAGAGCAACCTACAATGCGGTGTTATGTATCAAGGTATCTGCCAATTGAGAACTAGTCTTTACGACTCTGTTAACATTTTTGTGTGGCTGTTTGCTGTCGTCAAACCCTGCTTAGGTCCTGGAAGTCCAGGGCCGTATCCAGTCGTCTATCGAGATCTCATTATAATTTGTTATGATGAGGTTTTTATCGCAAGATTTGATTCTCTCAAATCTTTGTTTAATAGATGAGTTGTTGTGGTTAGTTTGTTCATTGGTAAGAGAAAGAGAGCGATCTCATGTTGTTCAATTGAGGAAATTGGGTATTGGGAAGTGACTCATTTTCTCACACGTTTTTGTGATGTTCCTGCAGTAACGCTTCTTATCTAGGATCGGCGGAGAGGACATTCAATTCTAGGAAAATGTATTACCTCTCTAGATAGATTTGATCTTCGAGACCATGTAATTAATGCCCTAAAATTAGAGCTAACTGCATTTAATTATAATTTTACCTCCCAAGATCAGTTGAAATAGTTGCCGTTTATTGATTAGTCAGATTACTTGATTACGAAAGAGGTTAAATGGAGCAGAGAGCTGCTCTTTTTTCATATTTATACTAAATGTGATGTGAAATACATTGATCAAGTAATGGGAAGGATATGTTACGCGAAGATTTTCAGAGAAAAATCATTTTGTTTTGCTGGATAAGTCATGATTAGTTGGAAGACATATTTTTTTAGCATTTGTTAGCCTCTGAAGAGTCTGGGCGAAGGATGAGTCAATCATCATTCGATTTATACCAAAGATAAGTCGATCTTTGTTTGATTGATGCCAAAGATTACTATAGTCTCGTTTGATTTATACCAAGGATAAGTAAATCCGTGACTATTAGCGACAATGTTAATTCAATCATTATTTCATTGGCACCAAGGGTGAGGTGATTCTCGTTCCTTTGTTGCCAATGCTGATTCATTCCTCGTTGGATTAGCACCAAGGCTGAGTTAATCCTCGTTTGATTGGTGTCAAGGATAGGTCATTCCTCGCTTGATTAGCAGCATTTGCTAGGATTTTAACTGTTGTCTAGGTTGTTGATTCTGGCGTCAGTCTCAATGGCAGAGACGTGAATAATCTAGGGCGCAAGCTCGAGCAATTTCAAGGAAATCCTCCCCAGCTCAGTTGTTAGGATTCCCCGCCCACCCGGCATCGCGGATGTCGTCCAGAGGAAGGGACTACCTTTGTCATCGAAAAATACCGAAGCCCAGAACACGCTGAGAAAAAGTCCGCTTTAGGTACTCGACTAAAGTTTTCGATAAGATCATGAGTTCGAGGTTTTCATCTTGCCAGAGCGCACACAAACGGACATACTTGTGAAACAGAGGAAATCAATGTGTGCGCTCTATTTGCGTATGATGAGAATAATTTCGCCTTCAAATGCACTGATCTATTTTAGTGGATTAGACCACATTAAAGTCGTGAAACAACACTATATTTAATGAGGACTCGTACCTTTAAATGTAGAGTTTACACGGCTCTAGTTATTGAACCATATCTGAATCTCGTGCAATCACTATTAAAGTTACCCAGATATTAAAATTAAACAAGTGAAGGAACTTGAAACAGACAAATAAACACGACTGAATATAGAAAAATAAACATATAAAAAACAATAAAATGAACAGAGTTCCATAGAACAAAACAAAGTCTCGAAACAAACAAATGAGCAGTTTTAGATAAAAAAATGAGAACTTAATAAAGCCAAATGAAGAGACTAAGAACAGATAAGTAAACAGGCTTAAAATAAAACAGACCTAAAACTGATAAATGTATCTGAGTTGAAATCAAGAAAGAAACAGACTTGACATAAATAAATAAACATATATACAAGGAACAAATAGATAGACTTGAAATGGACAACTCAAGACACCCGAAACAGGAAATTGAACAGATTTTCAACTCACAAATGAACATCACTTCAGTATTTATGCATACTAAAGGTTTAAAGGTTTGGGTAGCAATATAAATTTATTATCATCTCATTAATTTAATTTTTCATTCCTAATAATTATTGAAAAGTGAAAAAATTCATTTCATTATTTTACTTTCATGGAAGGTATATTCAACTGAGCCGAGTTGTAAAATTGAATATATTTATGCATGGAAGCAATTTAACAGGTTTCCTCATAGAATAAATATTACACGGTGGAAGTACGAAGTGTAGACTGATATTTATATAATTATTTTGAAATCCAATGTGATATTAAACAATACTTAGACGAAAGAGATAGAAAAACATATTCTACTCGATGATGCAACTAATATTCAATTGCATCGCATTTTACGTCCAGGAGACTGCTAAGTCTCGTTATGACCTGAGGCACGCAAGAGTCTTTACAAGAAAAGACTAAAAATATTTTGCTGATGAGAAAGAACTTGCAATTTACTGTAGAGTAACGAGTTCTTCTCTGTAAAGACAATAAAGAGAAAGAAAGTTTTCCTAGAGGGAATAAAGAATTTAGACAAACAAGTCCCACGGAACATTTTGTGCAGAAATTCCCAATGTGGTTGTTGCGGGTGAAAGTATTGTAGTTCAGAGATGGGTGAGGAAGGTACCAATTTGCTTAATAGAGACAGAATTAGTAGCATAAATATAAATCATAGAAATATTGTAATGCATCGCCAAAAATAAGATAAATGTTTTAATTAGAAAAAATAATGAAAAGGAATATAAGGAAAAAAAGGTGGATGAAGATTTATGTTGTACAATTCTCTAGGTGATGTTCCACAATGTGCAATTTTTTATTTATTCCAACATTTTGCGTGATTAATTGGGCCATTTGGTAAAGGTGGTCTCTTGTCAGTATCCAAAGACAATGCGTCACTAGGAAATATCATAGACATACTATTGAAGAAGAAAGTGTGACTATTAAGAATGGATGTTTAGGAATAATTGGTGAGTGAAAGGAAAATAGACACCAATGGCAACAGTAGGGGCCATCACCAGGAGTTGCTAGCCACGTGTTACTTGTAGGTGTTTCCACGGTAATTTTGAAACTCAGCTTTTACTTAATAAATTAATTAATAAATCCTATTAATTCTCATTACATTGTTCACCACGCTTTATATGCCAGATCCACTACCCTTTCCAGACTTCTTCCCTTTCAAGCATCCAGCATAGACCGCTGATTCCTTTCTAGTATAGTGATAAGCCAGAAAATTATTTTCGGAAACGTGGAAATTTAAAGGCCACTTCCATACACCAGAATCAAATTGCCACTTCAAAAAGTTGTAGGTCTGGATCGAGTAAAATCTTGCCACCCGCCCTATATTCTACCAGATCTTTTTATATAGATGAATAAACTATCAACGAAACGGAGCATCGCCTTCAAAATGTTTTTCAATAGATGATTATGAGGAAGTTGGATACACTGTGAAGATCGGAGCCCCGAACTCAGCTTGTTGAGCTTGGGCAGTGCTACAAATAAGAGAGTAAATATAAACTACATTGAGAGATGTCTATTTTTAGCTAAAATATAACAAATATTAAAATAAATGACAATATTGAGTGGCTATTTTCCCACCGGAGATATCATAAGAAGTGCCTTATTATTTCTTTCTCTAGGCAAAGTCCCTTTTGGCTCCTTGTATACTCTTTATTTGCGCTCTATTCTTGGCAAAATAACTTCATTCAATCTGCCGGTAGTAGAGGATAGTACTTTTTATTTTGACAACCTAACTTTTCACATCAGCGCGAATAGAGTGATTGGTTTACTAGTTCGAAAAAACTATGCAAGAGAATAATAACCGAAATGAAGGGATGGTCAATGTTTTCACTTTATCTAACTTTCCAACTTTTTTACCGATAACGTTCATTGTAACTTTTAGTTTAATGGTCAGATTATTCTTATTTGCTACTCTTTATACAACGCCGATTTCTATAGCGAGCTCCCCAATTTAATGAATTATCAGAATTCTCGGGTCAAGATGTTTAGTGGTAATTTATGGGCAATCTAGGTAAATTTAGAGAGGAAATCAAGCAAAATTTTGCTGGTTGACGGATTGACCTCAACAAATGTGATGGTTTGCACTTCATCAACAAAATATTTTGTATTTTCCACTGGAACAAAAAGGAAAGTTGTTCTTAGCTCCATAATTACAATAAATGATTTAGTAAGCACTTGAACTGTTAGTAATGTTTTGTTTGAGACAATTACTACAATTAATGTCGCAGTCTCATCTTGAATACAAAGAAAGTTGAGGTTTTCATATTGTTTCCAAAGGAAGTTGTAGCTTGAATCCGTGAACAAGGTGAGTTGCAGTTGGAAATTTCACTGGAAGGAATGCTTTGGTTTGCACTAAGATTAAATGGAATCTTGAAGCTATACCAGTTTGACTACAACGAATATTTTGATCGGAACGTTAGCTAGCAAGAATGTTTTGTTAGTCGCCCTAACTACTAGAAATATTTTTGTTAGCTCCGTGAGTACATATAATGATCTGGTGTACGACTTGATCGCATGGAATCTTATACCTGTCCACATGATGGCAAAGAATCTTTTGGTTCGAAGCTAGGCCACTAGAAATCTTGAAGTTGACAAAATAACTGTAAAAAATGTTCTATTTGGCACCTTGACTACACGGTTGTAGTTGCTACATTTGCTACTAGGAGGGCTGTGATTAGGAACTTGACCCCAAATTATGCTCTCCTGATGAATTATTTACCAAAACGAGTTTAACAACATTGCTATACAGCGAATAGCCTGGCAGAGGTGGTTGGCTAGTAATAGTGAAATGAACATGCAAGAGTATGTTGCGAGAATTTAGGTAATGACTAAAAGTGGAATTTTTCAGTAGAGTAAGTAGTTTGTGCATAGTTTTTACCATCGGCTTCAACCTTTTGATAACTATTTTTGATGAATCTAGAGGAGTATGCAAAACTTCGAACCTCCCCATGGAAATTGTTAACCTGAGCGTAGAGAGGCCATTATTGATTTAGTTAGATAATACATCAGGTGATTATTTGAAGATACACCCTGAGTATTGAGCTACTTCTTATTTTAAGAAAAAAACTTTATCATTTTTATCATTTACTGTGCTTCTGCAAGACATGCACTCAAAGTACTCTAATTTGATTTAGAGAAAATTGACTCAAAATCTCTCTTGGTTTTTCTTGTGGATTTATAACATGCAACTAGATGGAAAAAACGACCTAAGGAGTTAAATTCATTTTTCTTAAGATTATGGATAGCACGAAAAGTAAACTAACTTGGTAAAATATAGTTCAATTTACTAAATAGTCCTTGAGATTCATCAGTTATTTTGGGGGAAAATATTTTTGTGATGAAAGATATAGCATTTATTAAGATCAAAATAAGGCCTGGTTGTTTCAAAAGAATCAGTATTAAAACGTCAGCGAAGTCACTATTTGCCAGTATCTATATAATGTTACCAATAAAATTGTTTATGTCATTTTACCTATTCTCTTCCACCAATTGAATTTCTGCCCTCAACAAACTCTCAGGCAAAGACCAAGATAAAAAGTAGAACTTAAAAGACAGTTTAACTCGCAAATATGCTGAATTATAATAAAATTTGAACATTTTTCACTTCCAAACTTGCGCAAATATCTTAGTTACCGTCGGTCCCTGTTTTGTATTTTTTTGTTTTGGTAATAATATTGTAACTATTCGGTTGATTCTAATGAAATTTAAAACAATGATGTTATTTTACATTCTCTTTTTCGAAAGATATAATTGCCAAGTCCTCCCAAGGTTAGCCCGGGAATTATTTTGTTTGGGCAATAACATCGTAACTAGCTGGCCGATTCTAACGAAATTTGAAACCCTTATTTTGTTTTACATTCTCTTTTGAGTGACATAATTTTCAAAGTCCTCACAAACTCAGCCAGGGAATAATTTTATTTTGGCTATAACATCATAACTATTTGGTCCATTCTAAAAAGTTTTAAACCTTATGTTGTTTTATAATCTCTTTCGAATGATAGAATTGACAAAGTCCTCCCAATATTATCCTGGGAATATTTAGTTTTTTGGCAATAACATCATAACCATTCGGCCGAATCTAATGAAATTTAAAACCCTTATCGTTTTTCACATTCTCGTTCGAATGATATAATTGCCAAAGTCTTCCAAAGGTTAGGCGAGAATTATTTGTTTTCGCAATAAATATCATCATAACTTTTCGGCCGATTCTAACTAAAGTTGAAACTCTTATGTTCTTTTACATTCTCTTTCGAATGATATAAATGGCAAGGTTAGCTCGTGAATATTCTGCCGACTCTAACAAAATTTGAAACACTTATGTTGCTTTACATTTGGGGGGGAATGATAGAATTACCAAGGTCCTTGCAAGATTAGTCCGAGAATTATTGAAAGATTTGAAGGTCGTTAGGTCATAAATCAGAATAAGTGAGAGAACGCGACCTTTTGGTCAGCCTACCTTGTTTTTCTACAATAAAATTCACAAAATTTAGATCGACTAATTTCTTTTTATTGTAGCGTCAGAAGTAGTTTTCTTCTCGTGGATAAATGATAATTATTTCCCTATAATTACTATCCATAGCACGTGCGCTATCAGGTAAATTTGTGGACGTAATATCTCCGTTTGAAAAGGATTAACACCATTTCAAATATCTTAAATCTGAGTGAGTTTTAGTTTGAGAAAATAGGTAATCATTTTATAGTAATTTCACCATTAGACTCACAAGTCGCCATTACCTTTCAGTGTATTAACCTCTAGTATTGAGAGATGAAGTTCTTGACGTTGTTTTTCTCACAGTCTGGATGTAAACCAGGTTAATAGTATGTTTAGTGTTGAACGGTAAATAGAAAGAAGAGACAAGCAAATAAAGGAAAAATAAAAAGAAATTTAAATATATATTAATATAGCCACGAACAATTGTGATTAAACGTAATAAACAAAAGTGAAAGAAGAAAAATTGGGTGATCGCACAAAAAACGAATTATAATTCTCCGTCTTAAAATTTAGATTTTATGTTTAGATAAAAATTGCTGATGTTTTAGAACAACTCTTCCGGGAGAATTTCGAACTGATAATCAAATTAGTTGTTTTTTCGGTGGCAAATGCAAAGTAATAAACGCTGCAATTATTTATTATAGTCATAAATCCTCTTGAGATAATTAAGCAGCTTAAGATATAGAGTTACCATTTTGGCATTCCAATAAAGCTTTTCTGCGATAATAAGCTCTTATTGTTGTTAACTGAGGGGAAGTGAAGGGATTGAATAAGATATTCAGGCATCTAGACTTGCAATGGTTGCAAGTAAAACATTGTGGAGGTGAAGAAAAAATAATTGAGAAAAAGTAGTATGATATATGTGCCCTTGCTCTCTAATTTCTAGGCAATGCGACCAACAAAGATGTGATACATGAAGCCAAATGTCGCTGAACAATTTGTTTCCCGTTTGTGTCAGTAAATATTTCCAAATTTATCAATTATACCAGTAGGTAGCCATAAAATAGATTAGAATTCTTCTAGCTTTAAACATATTTGAACCGTGGTTATCAGTTTTTCTATTCACTCCCGCCCCTCACTCACTCCAGCAATTCCAGCCAATAAAGATATGCTTAACTTAGGCCGAGAACTTCACAGAGAGCAAAAAGGGTTTTGGAATAGCTCACTTATATTCGCCTGGCTTGTAGAAAAGTATAGGATCCTAGGCGGACCAAATCGAAGAATTTTTGACTACACTAGTCATAAGCCGCTTTGGCGAAAGACTACGATCGAGGAGAGAAAAAGAGTACAAAAATAAGGGAAAGAAGACATGAAGTGAAAAATTTCGTATTCGTCGGTATTTTTAAACAAATTTGAGACCTTTCCAAAACCATTCGAAAGGCCACCTATAATTGAACTGTAATATAAACTCCTTTTGTATCACAATGACATCCTTCGTTTAAAGGAAACCTGGGCGATAATTTTTCATGGCGGGTCGTATCAGAAGTGGTTAAAGCGCTGCATTCTTATATAGGCGGCACTTTTAGTCCATATTAATACTACCTAATTTCCTGGATTTAAATAAGATAATAGATTTTTTGTAGAATTGTTTTTAATAGAGAGACCTGCTCGTTTATTTGTTTTTAAACGCATACTTATAGAGAATGATAATTAATAAATCTACCCTATTCCTTCTTAAATATTCATAAATCAAAGTTTAACCTGCTGCCAGGTGGAAACTTAACTAAAGGATACCTTTAAAAGATATAAGTTTCAAAATTAGTTTCTATATTTAGGTAAATGGCAAGTCTTAAAATGTGTTGGTTCAAAATTGGGTTCGGGCTTATTGAATAAGTAAACCACAAGCTATCAATCATATAATTTTATTCTCTAATCCAAAGAATTAAAATTCTTTTGTTGTAAACATCCATAATAAAAAAAAGAATCTTCTTTTCTTGGATGAAATAAACTGAGGATGGAATGAATCTTTAATAAAAGAAAGGTTGTCTGCTTCCCTCCGCTCAGTACAGCTGCCAGAGTATCTTACCTCGGCTCCTGAGTTTGATTTACCTCCCCCACAAATTTGATCTTCCTAATTAATAACTTTCTTGAAGAAACTCTTTTCTTAAGCAATTATACGGAAATACCTCCGTTGGGTTTTGCTTAATTTTAATGAAAATCTATATGACAATTCCGTTGGTGGCTATTGCATTCTACTTATTTTCTCGATTTCTTTTCGACTCAATCGCTTATCTTAAGTAATCAAATCCTAGCAATCCAGCATAAAAGTTTCCCTACCCTAACCTAACTAGCTCTACCTAAAACAAATTTACCACAGTTTGACTTAACAACTAGCTTAATCGAACTAAACCCAACACACAAACCTACCAAACTTAACCTACCTAATCTGACCTAAAGATCAGACAAAAGTTTCATGTTTCCTTCCATCCTCGCAATGCAAATGGACTCAGTTTAATTGCGAAGTTGTGGCACCTAACGACGAGTAGAACACCATCCCTATATGGACCAAGTAGTCTGCCTTTTGGAGTAGTGGGATATTTATCATATTAATTTCCTCTTCCCACAATTAAATAATAATTGTAATAATGAATGTCTCAAAATCTCATTGAACATTTCTGCTTTCGCAGGACGTACTTTGTGTGGTTCCGCGCGTGGTTCGGTATGGATACATGTACCGGCTGGTCATCAATACCCTTTCCTCCCTAGCCCTCCCTGGTTGTCGTGGCAACGCTCGTAAAATACAAAATTCTGCTATCTGTCGTCGAACGAGAGTGACACAAAGAGGAACCTCAAGTTGTGGAAATTAGGTTTGGTGGTCCCCTTTTCTATGGCAATGACTTGGATTTTTTGAAGATTAAAAATGCAGGGAATGGAAAGTAAGCAATGAAGGCATAGAGAAATATCCTGTTACTGGTAAGAAGAAAGTGAATGCTACCACTATCATGACATTGCAATGTTCTTGTTATTAATGACAGCGTAAGATAAATTTACTCATATGATCAGAGTTCATGATAGTATTCCTAGTATGATGATAGAATGCAAGATAATTAATGTTCAGGAAAATTATTAGGGAGAGTATTCCAGCAATATTATGACCAATATGACCTCTCGACCTTCAAACGTTTCAAAAGTAGGGCAATCCGACCCGTAGTTTGTTTTCTTTTAATAATTCCCGGACTAAACTTGGGAGGATGTTGGTTATTACATCATTCGAAAGAAAATGTAAAAGAACGTGAAGGGTTTAAAATATAGTTTGAATCGGCTGAAGTGTTACGATGTTATTGCCCCCAAAACTCTTTGGGAAGTACAATTGTTACCATCCGATCGACCGAACTACAGCCTGCCATAGTTACTTATAGAATCGCGTGTTCGCGACTAAAACATAAAATGCTCATGTTTTTACTTAAAATGCTCATTTTAAGTAATGGAATCAACGGTGCATGTAAGAATGGTAGGAATCAGGCTAAAATAGAAAGTTGATGGGTAGGAATCACGCTAAAGTGGCACCAATAACTCTTTACAAAGTTTTTATTTTCCTAATTCTTTCCCGTGAAAATATATTGCCTTCTACGATTGAAAATCCCGTATTTGTGCAATTACCGCCGTTTATTTCTCTCTTTCAATCTGAAAATTTAGGTAATCACATAAGCATCTGAAACTTTATGTAAAACTAAATATCTTTTATCGTCTGATTCCCAACCCTTAAAATCACGGCTGGATCGGCATCTTTAAATCTTGAAAAACATCTCCACCTGTTTTAAGTTCTCACTTTGTTTGTTTTTTTAAATAAAATACAATCATTTTGTGTAGGTAAAATATTTTGAATGTGAACAATGGCAGAAAATTCAAGATTATGCCCCGCTATAAGAGGTCCCAAATTTTAACAGCGGCGCGACAGCTATCGTAAACATCTGTATGGCCAAATCCGATCTCTCAAAATCAGAGGTTGGATCATTTCAGAAAATAGCTAAGAATGCTTGAGGTGGTTAATCGGGATTAATTCAACTATTCAATAAGACAGTACCTATATAAGCTATTAGTTTTTTACAAATTCATTATGGATTTAGTCAGGCTTCTAGCCCTCCGATCCGAAAATGTCACCGATTTGTCATCGAGAATGAAAATAAAATTTTGCATAATTTCTCTTACAATGACTCAAAGTACACATTGCAATATTCTTTCTTTGCTATGGACAGGAAATTAATATACAGAGGGTGAGCTTAATTTATTTTTCTGCTCGTTAATCTCATATCGCCTGGTTTCGTTTCCCATACGCAGCTCGCTTCTCCCAGACAAGATTTTTCGAACAGTGAATAAGAGCCCAAATAAGTATAAAAGATAAAATTACAAAGGAGAAGTATCCATGAAATATTTGTGCGCATAGTTATTCAAAATAATAATCATCACCTAGGACGGTGAGTCTAGCTCCTAGTAAACTTACCCTCATTGATAAGTGGTGAACCGTTTGTGTGAGTTAAGGACTTTCTAGCCCAGGGGAACAAATTTTTTTTTAAGTTTTCTTATTCAAATGTACTGATTCAAATACAATTCAAACAAAATAATTCATTGCTACGAATATTCACAGGGTGACAAGTCAAACAAGGACTTGACCGAATTTGACATTAAAATTATTGATTACCTTAATCTACAAGGAATTGCGCACAAACTGCTTTATTAAAATGATTTTTTCTTGTTTTGTTTGGTAATAAACTAAATTAGCCAAATTGAACTTCTTTTTCAAACTTTCTACTTTTAATAAATTAATTATTTGCAGATAACCATTCTGATTAAAGTGCTTTTAATTGTTTGCGATGAAGTAGCCATATCCTTTGTAAAAGAGCTAGTGAATGTGTAGAAACTAGTAAATTACACATTCTACCTAGGATATTACTGAAGAGCTAGCCAAACGTAGGGCGGTTATGGTTGAGTGTCAAAGAAGGAGTGGAGGGGTTGCCTTAGGCCCCACCACTACGCTTTTTTTCACGTCCAATCTAGATAGATTCTTTGAGTCAGTACATTTTGGCTGCTAACGTTACCACCTGAAGTCATTGGTGCCTTTAGCGGGAAGGTCTTAACAATGCCAATACTTCGGCTATACTAATCTACCACAAATTGTACTAACTACATTAAGGCCTTTACCAAAAACTAGTTTGTTGTATTTTAAAAGAATCGGATTCTTTTTCAATGAACCATTGCAATACATATTTGTTGGAGGAAGAGCCTCTGACCATCCAGATAACTACGGCAGATAAGGAATCTACTGTTTTTTCGCCGCCGAACAGGAATTTGTCCCTAACCTCTTCAAGTTCAGACATCCGTTACGCCATTCCACCATCACTGACACCTCGGACCCAGGCAATGGCTCCCTCGGTCGAGTGACGCAATCCCAGCGAGCCGGGGGAACTGGAGGACTAGGACCTACCGGCTGCCCACGTCATTCGGCAAGAGACCCCGAGGTCTTCCCGAAGACTGTCACCGGCACTTTCTGCTCGAACCCCACCCCCTTGAAGCCCAGCCCCAGGATATCCACATCATCAACACAGTCCTCTAGGAGATCGTTGTGACAAATATTTAGAATAACTTGAACTCTTCAAACCTCAAGACTCCCGACGTAGAGGAAATTCAAATCCTCATAACCCTCTTCAGATTCCGGGCAAGATTAGACCGTACGGAATTTATCCGACTCCACAACAGACTTCGCTTAGTCCACACCGTGCTCAATGACGGCTGGGGTGTGTCGTTGAGGGAGGCCAAAGAGCAGGCGGCCGTCGAGTCTGGGATCACACTCAGCGACTCGGCCCTAAACAGAGTTCGGACACACACAACGGTAATCCAGAGCCAGCCGAGGTATGCATCTTTCAGGCCACTTTCCCTGTTCGATCAGAGAGTCAGAAGCGCACCAAGCAGCAGGCCTAGAGGTTGCCCAGCGATTCCTTGATTGGCGCTGGCGCATGCGTGTCAACCGCGCCGCCCGCAGGATGGGATTAGAAGACCGTGAACTCTCCGACACTTCCCAGGAATTTGCTTCGCTCTCTCCTCGTTCCGTCGATAGGTTCTGGTCGGATTTCTCCGGCTCCCTGGACTCAGACCTAGTTTCAATATCATCGTCCTCAAGCACCGAATTCTCCCCCCCCCCCGCGTTAACCGTGATCTCTTTGGTGATTCAAGTGTTGATACCCCCCTTCGCCTGTGAAGAATATATCGTTGTGCGAGTACATTGATGTTAGTCTGGAGGATCATCTCATCATGCGAGTGCGCCCTCCTCCTCCTCCGGAGGACCATGCGATATAAGGGCATTTTTCGAAAACGCCGCCATGGATCTGGGAGCTCTTCATATCACCTCACCACCACTTCCTGAACTGGCTCCGGCTACAGTAGACATTTTCGCCCATATTTCCCTTCCGGACTTGGCCGTCCCAATGGTCCAACAGGTAGACGCTCCACACCTCTTCGGTCCATTTTTTTTTTTTAAGGGGCTATCTGGCGACTGCCGACTTAGGCATAAGTCGCAGTAAAAAAAAACAGCCTAGTTCTAGGCTACTTTAAAAAATTTGAACATAAAACAACAATAAAAAGAGATAACAATAACAATAACAAAACAATAAGAAATCAACAATTAAACCTGGTTAAATGAAAGGGAGAAGGCCGGCTTACCCCCAAAAGTCAACGAGTCCACCAGTCAATGTGCACGCACTCGTCCCGAGTACAAAGGACAGGCGGTAGCGCCCCCCCATCCCGGTACCGGGAC
Organism: Ceratothoa steindachneri; assembly: GCA_963969495.1. Classification (NCBI taxonomy): domain Eukaryota; kingdom Metazoa; phylum Arthropoda; class Malacostraca; order Isopoda; family Cymothoidae; genus Ceratothoa; species Ceratothoa steindachneri. The sequence continues at coordinate 133,924,225 of OZ018319.1, forward strand.
AGGTAACGTGCGCGAAGATCACCCAGACTGGAAAATTTGACAAGAATGTGCCGAACAGGCTGAGGGACAGCGCAGTCGTCGCAATACGGCGCAGGCGAGTACTCTATCAAATAGCGATGCGTCACACGAGTGTGTCCGATTCGGAGACGACAGAAAGCGACCTGCAGCCGTCGCGGCATTGGGGGATAGGTCCATGGGAACGGTCGCAGTGCAATGGCACGCCACTTTAAGTTCCCTTCGACCGTCTCCCATCTTCTTTGCCAAGCAGTCCGAAGAGCTGCCCGTATTCCTGCCATGTAGTCGGAGTGAGGAAGAGCGAAACGCTAGTCCAGTCGCAGAGTTCTCGCAGACTCTTTGACGCCCTCATCAGCGCGCTCATTCCCCGCAATTCCTACATGTCCAGGAACCGAGCAGAAGATAATCTCGACATCTCCCCAGCCCGCCAAAACGGTGGCGTCACGGATATCGCGAATCGGGGGATGCGGAGATTCCAATGCCCCGAGAGCACTAAGGGCGCTTTGTAAGTCGCTATAGATCAAAATCCGGTCTCCAAACCGGGCACGTCGCGTAATCTCCCATACCGAGTAATGTATTGCCACCAGCTCGGCCGTGAAGACAGACGCAGTGCCTGGTAGAGCCCCGCCGACTTCAAACAGAGGGGATACGGCGTGGAAGCCGACCCCCTCTTGGGACTTGGAGCCATCCGAATACACTGGCACGGTTTCAGTGTGACACAATGTGTGCTCCAAAAAGGTCGAACGCAATACTCCCGGCGCAGTACAAGCTTTGGGAGCAGAGGCGTGGCGACAAATAGCCAAATGTGGTAGCCTCCAGGGTGGCGTCCTGGGCAGAACCAGGGGCGCCACCGGCCCGAGAGCTATATCTACCTCTCGAAGGAGTTTCCTGGCCCTAAACCCAAAGGGCTTAGGGTATGACTGGCGTCTCTCGGTGGCATAGGCACCATCGACACCAGCTGTGGAAGCAGTGAGAGCTGTTGGTGACTGAGGGAGGCGCCAGGCTCGCACGTACAGGCGTCTCATGCACTGCACGCGGTGCAGAGCGAGTGGCATCTCCCTAGCATCGACCAACTGGATTTCAATAGGGAAAGTGCGGAAGGCACCGGTCGCAAGGTGAAGGCCGGTGTGGTGGATTGAATCCACCATCCGCAATAAACGCTCGGCTGCGGACACATAAAACTCGCATCCGTAGTCGAGCTTCGAGCGAACAAAGGATCGATAAAAAAGTAAGGCAGTAGCCCTATCAGCGCCCCAAGCGCTGAACGTCACGGAACGGAGAATGTCCATGGCGAGGGTACAAGAGACCCTAGGGCTGCGAATATGAGCCTCCCAGGTGAGGCGTCCGTCATATACAAGACCAAGGAAACGGTGCGACTCAACCCCTCTCAGGCGCACCCCATTAAGAAACAAATCTGGGTCGGGGTGAATTCCTGGATGGTGGCAGAAGTGCACTACCTTAGTCTTGGCCAAAGAAAACCGAAACCTGTGCGCTTCGGCTTAGCGAGAGATGCGGTTCAATGCCTGTCGGAGTCGATGCTCCAGAGTCGGCATCTGGGCCGCGCCAAAAGAGATCGAAAGGTCGTGCACGTAGAGCGTAGCGAGAACATCTTCTGGCAGCACCGAGGTGATGTCGTTGATGTTGAGGGCAAAGAGTGTGACACTGAGGACACTTCCCTGTGGGAAACCCTCTTCCTGCTCCTTTGGGCAGGAGAGGGCTCCCCCCACCCGTAGGTGGAATCGACGATCTCGCCAAAATTCAGATATAAACATTGGGAGGCGTCCCCTCGCCCCAATCGTGTGGACAGTCTCCATGATACCGTATCGCCATGCGGTATCATAGGTCTTCCCCAGATCGAAAAAGACCGTGGCGTAGTGCTGTCTACAAGGGAAAGCCTCGCAGATGGCATTTTCCAGGCGGAGCAGAGCATCTGACGAGGAGTGGAACTTGCGGAAGCCGCACTGTGTGGAAGACAGATGGCCTCCGCTGTCCAGGAAAAAGACTAGTCTAACATTTACCAATTTTTTCATCAACTTGCACACGCAAGAGGTTAGAGAGATTGGGCGGAAACCGGTCGGAGTAGACTGATCTCTCCCTGGTTTGCGAAAGGCGAGCACAGTAGCAATTCACCAGGAGTCTGGGAGAATACCTTCCACCCAGATCCTATTGAACAAATCTGAGAGAAACGCCATGCCTCGCTCACCCAGGTGTCGAAGCATGGCGTACGGGACATCGTCCGAACCATGGGCGGTGTCCTCACCCGAAGCAAGAGCGGAACACAACTCACTCACAGTAAACTTGTCGTTGAAGGGTTCTCCGCCTCTGGAGGTAAAGTCCAGCCGGCGGCCTTCCGCGACATCACGACGTGCATTGAATTCTGGCGGAGCAGCATCCCGGGTAGAGAATGCGTAAAAAGCGGTCACTACGGATTCCGCCACGGACGCGGGGTCCGAGATTGCGGTCCCATTCTCCTGGAGAACGGGAGGGTTGTTCTGCGAGAACTTGCCCCGAATCCTTTTGACTCGCTTCCACACCTCAGCTAAAGGGGTCTTCCCGTTAAGTGAAAACACGTATGCCCGCCAAGAAGAGTGGTGGGCGTGCATTGAAATATACCGCAACCTAGCCCTAGCCCAACGAAATTCAGCGACAGTGAAATCGTTCGGGCGGCGCTTATAGCGCATGTAGGCATAACGCTTCTGTTTGAGGGCCGTTTCACACTCGGCCGACCACCATGGGAGTGGTTGGCGTGCAAAACGGCCAGACGTCCTAGGAATAGTAGTCAGGCCCACGGCAATGAGGTTGCCGGAGAAGAACTCAACGGCCTCATCTACCGAACTAAACTCCTCGACTGATACGGAGAATTCAGTAATTTCCTGAAATGCAGGCCACCGCGCACGCGCCAAGCACCACCAAGGTGGTCTCTCAGGCGGCAGTTGCCTTGAAAATGATATTTGAATGGGAAAGTTATCACTACCATATAGGTCGTCGACCACCCCAAATCAAAATCAGGCTGTGCATCCGAAGAGCACAAAGATAGGTCGGAGTCCACGGCAATTCCATTGAAGGAATATGCCCTCCAGGCCTAGCTCGGAGGAGACAAGGGAGCCCTCCTCGAACTGAAGACCCTCACGGGAATAGCCGTACGCTCCTCGGGGGCAAAACCCCGGGCGATGTTAGCCGGACAAATCGCTGAAGGCGCAGTTGACTTCAAGGACTTATTGAAAAAGGTTGGGCTCGCCATGCGAGTCTTTTCCTCCCTCCGCTTAAAAACTTAGGCGGGCGTTGTGGCTTCGGAGGCGGGGGGCCCTCTTTTCAAGGAACCACCGTCTCTGAGCCACTCGCTTTGCCTCGGAGCGTGGGCGAAGGAGGCGAAGCTCCTTTGTTGCTGTCCTCCTTTCGGGGGACAGCTTTAGGAACCCCGGAAGATGGCCTAGCGACCATCTTCATGGGTGTTGCCTCCTGTGAGTCTAACGACTCGGTGGAAGCGCGTGGCCGATTCGCCTTACGGGAAACGGTCACGCTGGGGAAAGAGGGGGGGAGCCCTGGTTTTAGCCGGGGCTGGGTATGAACCCTTGTTGCCGCCAGCTTCACCAGGGGAGCGCCCGGGTTGAGTAGAGCCAGCAGAAGGGCTCCGAATGGGCGCGGAAACAACCTTGCTCGTTAGCCTGGATGTGCCAGGAGCAGAGGGTGCCTTTCTAACTATTGAGGCATATGACTTCCCAGGCAGAGCCGGGCGCATCAGGACCAAGTCCTTAGCCTCGCGGAATGAGAGTCGATCCTGGGCTTGAACGGCCAGGATTTCTTTCTCAAGGAGATATGCACCACATTGCTTTGAAGAAGCGGGGTGCGGCTCTCCGCAATTAAAACAGTTGGCCACAGACGATTTGGACTTATCGTGTGCGACCTTAGGGCAATTTACACAGAATTCGGGTGACCCCGACTTCGCACGTCTACATGAGCGATTTGTATGGCCGAAGCGGTGACAGTAATTGCACCGCCGCGGCAGTAGCACGAATGCCTTCACGCGGTAGTGGTACCAAGCTTGTCACAGTCGAACGTGACGAAGAGTGTAGGGGTGGGTCTCGAGGCCCCTTCCAGTTCTCTCATCACACGTTCCACCTTGTTTGCCCTATGGTCGGCCAGCTCTAAGGTGGTCCTCAATGGAGTAGTCAACGAGTTCCCTCGCATAAACTACTCCTTTCACAAAGTTCATGGTAGAGTGCGGCGTCACACTCACCATGATGGCATGAGGTGTCCGAAGAGCACTTATCTTGGCCACCTCGGCGGGATTCACCGCATTCGCCAGAAGGCTCCTGTCCGAGAAACGGGTCACCTTCGGCTCTCTACCAAATGCACTAGCTAATCCTCTCCTCTAATGGATCATGTTGCCCCTGGACAACATGCTTCCATCAGTAGAGAGAATAACGAGAAAGCGTTTGAAGCCAACGGGCTTGAAAACGCTAGGTAACCTCTGAATGAGGGGCCCCGATGTCATCGAGGATCCGCCCTGTACACTTTTGGTTTTAGTCAAGGGCTCCGCAACCGGGGGGGCAGAGGGGCTGGATGTGCCGATCTTGGCTTGACGCTTGCCAGAGTGGCTGCAGACACATCCGTCCCCGTAGCCCCCGCGGATGGAGAGGAGCCCCGAGTCTTCTTTGTCTTTTTGGTCCTGGTCTTTTTCTTTTTGGGAAAGAAGGAGGGGGGGGGAATGAACCTGCTTCTCATCCCCGCCGGTAAAAGCCCCTAGGCCAGATGTACTTATCTCAGCCAGGTCCTTCTCCGAAATGGAGAAGGTCCTGGTGGTCACAGGGGCATCATCCGGAGGAGATTCCTCCCCTCCTTGTACTGCCTGAGAATCCCCAGCCGTTTGAGGAGGACCTTGCAAAGGGGTGGATTCGGGTTCGGTGCTTGACGCCTAGCCCGGATTTCCCCCCATGGAACGCCCTACCGTCTGAAGCTGGTTTTCCTCAAGGACCATGTCTATCACAGGAGGGGCCTCCAGTTGGCCATCCCCTCCCAGGCCATCGCAGGTCCCCTTGGCAGCGTCATGAGTCTTTAGTGGGGAGGCACAGGCCTTGACCCCGGCAAGGTTTAATATTCTTGCTAGCAGGTCTTTTGAAGGAAGCGACCGAAGGGGCCTGGCTTCCCTCTCCTTCCTAAGGGGGTTTGCCCTACTGAGCCGCTTACACGAGGGGCTGTCGGCAATGGGCTGCCTGCTGGCTTTCTTGGCAGTCCCCTTAGAAAGCAAAGGAGGGACTGCCGCTGGAAATAGGGAGGTGCCCGAAAGCACCTCCAGAGAAGGGGGTGGGGGGGAGTTCCCTACACCCGTAAGCGTAGGAGAGGAGTAAGCCTCCTCTCCGGTTAAAGAAGTATGGAGGGTCCCCTGCGCAAGCACAAGGGGGAGGGACCTCCATTTTCTCGGTGGAGCTGCCCGAGGGCGGCTCCGTTGATGTTCTTGGGGAAGTTGTGAATTGTTTTTTTTTTTATTTTCATCATTGGGTATGGTGACCCTATTTGTGCTACGGGACGCAATAGCTCATCACCTCTTGCAGTTGCCCGCACTGCAAGAGGTGCTTACAGGCCTGGCAGAGCCAGACGCCACCATTTGGGACCACCCCTCCAGCCTGGAGGCCTGGCAGTCCATCGGCATGGCGGCTCCACCTTAGACACGTCGTAAAAAAGATAGATTTTGAAGATGAGAGGAAAATGGATGTGAGGAAGGTATGGGTGGGGATAAGGCAGTAGGAAAAACCAACCACTTCAGACCGGAGCTCAGGGGTTAGGGAACATTGTTACCTCCTTCCTCAGCCCCGATCCAGGACGGTTGGCCAAGAAGAAGGTCAGAATCTACCCTGTGAATTAAGAGGCTGACCAGAGAAAGTTGTGGGAGAGGTTGTATGAAAAGAGAGGAAACAAGTGTTTTGAAGGAAGGCATTAGAGGCTAAGCTGGGGCCGGACGGGTTGCTGAGTCCCGTCAGAGAGGGCGGCCAGGATGGCAAATCGCCGTGCCCCTTACGGGGCCTCTTCGGTCCACTATGACCATCCGTCAGATCACGGCGACGTGCTCTTGGATATAATGAGTGTCCCGCTGGAAATAGGGCCCCCATGAACAATCACAATAATGGGAATAACAAAGAACAAGACCAACAACAAAGAGATAATAACAACCAAAACGGGAATGATGACAGAGGCGACGACTGGGAGGCCGTGAGTCCAGGACTGGACCTCTTAGAAGAAGAACCCCCCGCCGATACCGCCCGACTATACTTAGAGCCCATTGGCTCCTTCCAGCGCTGACCACCAGCTAACAATCTGGTGAGGTCCTTGCAAAAAGAGGGACTTAACGTATTGATCAATCCCTCATAACATAACTGGCACGTGTGTTCTCCGAGGATGGCACCCTTGATTCAACAACTCTTCGACTTCGCCATGGTTGATGAGTCATCTGACGTTACTCACCGTCCCTATTATTCGCGGTGCCAAAGCACAATGGTTCAGCTCGTGTCGTTTACGACATGAGCCCATTGGAGGACTACCTCTACAAACTGCCTAAATTCCAGTTAGTCAGTGTCCATAAGGTGCTTTCCAGCGCCCTGGCCGGTGACCGGGCAATAAAGTCGGATTCGAAAGATGGACTTTACCATTTGAAAATCCACCCGAAGGCCAGGCACTGGTTCGGCATCTCCGAGGGAAGGAAAACCTTTAGGTTTAAACGCCTGCCTATGAGGTTTACTGGAAGCCCTTATATGATGCAAATGACACTGACAGCGATTATCAAATAATTCGCCAATGGACATAGCTGCATCACCCATAGATATCTCGATGATATTTTGATTATAGGCAGTAAGAGAGCCCCTTAACGCATGCTTCAGTGACATCTTAGGTTCTTCCCTCAACATTAACCTTGCGAAAAGTGCGACTTCTTCGTGTCAGAAACTTGTTTACCTTGGAGTACACATCAAACTTAAGAAAAGGAAAGTGGCTTTAAGCACAACAATGTGTAATAAATTACGTGACACCCTTAAGGTGGCTACCAGGCACCTTCTTTAACATAAGGTCTGGCAGCGTATCGCTGGCCTTCTTAATTTCATACGACAGTTTATCCGTTTACGTTTCTTTTGGGTGCAACTTTGTTTCAAACAACAGAGTCATCCATGGCCATTATATTTTCTCCTGCCAATTCCATTAATAACAAAGAAGTGTTTCCCCCTGTTAAGGGGGTACGCATCCCCCCTTTGCATCTATACAAACGCGAGTCCCTCTGGCTTCGCAGTGGCATCACGAGAGCACAGCGCAGCCTGGCCTTTAGACTCCATCCAAGTGAGGTCCATATTTAAAAGCGAGACGATCGCTTTATGGATAAGAATCATCCTCCACCCAAAGGCCAGGCTGGGTTGCGATAATATTCGGGCCATCTGGAATACTCTTTGGGGAAAAATGCCTCTTAATCTTCTCATCAACTGCTCGGACTACGTGAGAAGAAAGCTCTCCGACGTCTTCAGGCAATATTCACTCAACATCGCCAATGTTAGGAGCTCGAGGAATATAGCTGATGCCGCCTCAAGGGACTTCGGTCAAATTAATTCAGCCTGGCTGCAAGCGGCATCCTCTGTGACTATATAAGGACGCCGCTTCCACCGGATGTGGCATGGCTGTTTAACACTTTGTGGCTACAACATCTCAAAACTAGCTCCGACGTCCTCTATCCGGCCCCTTGCTCCTCCTTTCACTTATTGAAAATGTTTTTAATTAAAATAATTGTACAAAAAGGAGTATATGGTAAAGACTCGTTAACAAATAGTACTTTAAGGACAAAGACAGCCTCGGAATCGAAAAATTCCGTCTAACAAGAAGAGTGACCTGGAGGAGAAGAAAGTGAAGGACGAACAAGGGGCAGCCGGTAGGACGGCCTCGTCGTATGACGGGGGTCGCTATCTCTAGAGGGCCTTCTCGAGGGTGAACTCGCGGAGTTGGACGTGTTCACGGTCGTGTTCATGCCTCTCTGCCTACGAACATCAACGCCTCCTAGGTTAAACAAGGTCAACAGACATAAGTCGCCTACTCTCAATTTTTTCAATAATTTTTGAAAAAAAAATTTATATACCAAACTTATTATCAATTTTAAAATATTTCAGCTGACATTACGACCTTCAAAACTTTCAAAAACTCATAAAAAGGTAGAATGGTTACCATCCAACCGACCAACCTAACGACCGACATAGCAACTTATAGCGTCGTGTGCACGCGACTAAAAACCTACCTCGGCTCAGCTGGGAAGCAGCAAGGATGCGACCCTCATCAGACCAGTACTCCGGGCCACTATTCCTCAATGTGACCTCTTTGGAAAAAAACCCGTCCATAATCCTTCCTCAAGTCCCAATATCCCAGGGAGACAATACCAATAAATATTGTAGAGGCCGCAATCTTGGCCATTTGGAAGACAGATCTTCGAAAGAATTTTAGTAAAAGGAGGCCATGTATTGACTGCTCCTGCCTAAAACAATGGATCACCGACGCCAAAAGTGCAACCATAGCAAAAATATTTGAGCCAGGAGTAAAAGAATACCACTCAGATGCCAAGCTAAATTTTATCCATTAAGTCTTTGTAAACAAGAGCAGTACTGGTTCATTCCACTGGCAAAGAATATATGAAGTTTGTCTTTGAGGGGACTCCCGCCGTAACTGTAAAGAACCTTTGCTCAACCAAACCTGCATCAGCTTCCTCAAGATAAATCAGAAGAGCAAATTCCTTCACTGCAACTGAGATGGACCTCAACGTAGCTGTAAGAAACTGCTGAGGCTTGTGCATTTTACTTCTCCTTTATCTGTCTGGTTCTAGGAAGTTATGGTGGGTACGTACCCATCCCCATCCTCCAAGGGTATAAGGATTTTGAGACCCCACGACCATCGGAATTGAGGGCGTTCTTATAGGACACTTGAATGTTTGTCAATCCCTATATGGGAGATTACACAATCAATTCCATGGAGTAGACCGTTGTGAAATTATTTGGAGATAGCTGTTATTAACATAAGATAATTGAAACATCACTGTACTAGAACTAATATGTTTTAGGCCATTGTCTGTTGCTTTGATCTCCTAATGCACTAGCGGAACTTGGATGAGTCGTTATAGAAAGATCTAAGATAGTGATAACTTATAAATTCACATATAGTTTGCTGGCCAGCTGCTGCTCGACTAAGGCGATTCGTATTCGAGGAAATATTTCTATTTATTTTAAGGTTACGTTGGCAGATGATGTGCACATTAAGTTTTTATTTAGCACACTCAGTACGGCGCACCGTTTGGTTCCTTGGTGTTTGACCAAGTGTGTGAGGCGGTCAACAAAGCGAAGCAATAGGCCTAAAATTCTACCGGTGCCGTTAGAAAGATTTCACCATATGGGAAATTCTTCGGTCGAGGTCCAGATTCCTTTTCGTTTTGAAGCACCCTAGCCACTCTTTCTGGTGAGCTTTCTTGTATATACTCAATGGGAACTATTTCTGCGATGTGTGGAAGGGTGGCGAAAGTATGTACGTTAGGTTAACATATGCCACCCTTCCAATTTTTCAGGTATAAGGTAAAACTATTACAGGATCCACGTCCTTAGCTATATTTTTCACGACCGGTTTCTCCGCATACTCCATTTTGGATGCCTCTCCCACAGTATTCAATCAATTTCGATTGATCGTTTTATCCATCAAATCGGAACAAATAGCAGGAATTTCTTCGACGAGTAATTTAACAATAGTCAAAATATATATTAAAATATGCCTCAAAAACTGCTAAATGAAAATTAACTGGTAGCTATGCTACTTAAAGCCCAATGCTGGTATTTTAAACAAAAACTTGTGTAACTGAGAAAGGGTCATGAATGAATTAAGAAATTATAAACTGAACTGCATTTTAAACGTTTGTTCTCATCCCAAATTAATCGTTTCAATTAAACAACTAAACGTTTAGAATATTTCCACACTGTGTAAAATTTATTCAAATAAAACACCACCTTTAAGAAAATTACAATTCTCAATCCTGCGAATTCACTTATTTCGAATTCACAACCTTACTTAATGTATAAGTTAAGCTGAAATCGGATAATCCCAAATTATATAATCAAAGGGAAAACAAAGTCTTAAATATAGAAAATTAAAGAGTGAAATTTAAAGTTATTTAAACAAACTATGGGAGTTTTAAATATATAGTCAAAGAATAAACATTGACTTCTTTACTCAGGCGTTGGACAGCAAGCATACATATAATTGAAGTTTACCAAGCCTGTGAGATATTCCATTCAAAATCATGATGACATTCAGAAGTTGAGATTATGCAAACAAATATCCCCACATACACTGAAACTACGTAAACACCCTTTAGAAAACCCAAACTTAAACGAAATAATAACTGAATACAGAGATATTTTCAAATTTGTGAGGGATAAATAACAAAAAAATCTAAAAGATGCTCAAATCCGTAACTTAATGGGCGCAATGTCAAAAAATGATAGAAATCATCAAACTAAGTATAATTAAAAAAAATATATATTATAATGTTTTAAAGCTTGGATCTAATTACTAAAGGGAAAGTGGACTTACTGTATTGTCCCATACTAGAGGAAATCATGCAAAAATCTGCATTTTCCTGAAAATACTCGTTTAATTTCGATAAAATTTGCAGAGAATATTGTGAAATTTGTCTTGTGAGTGTCCAAGTTTTAGTCCATAGAAAGCAGATAAAACATTGCGAGGAACTTAATGTGTATTAGTAGAGCGGATAGTCCAAAACAAGAGAACGACAAATTATATCTTTCAGTTACACACAATTTCTTTTTAATTAGATATGGCTAAACTGTCACAAATATATTGTATTTTACCCTTGATGTTATTTATAACTGATTTATCTGGAGGACATTTTTAGCTTAGATCTACAAATCTTTCAGAAAGCAGCAGTTGGTTAAAATTGTGATTTGATGAAAATATACTTCAAGCTTGATACCTGGTCCTGATTCATCCTTGCAGTTTATATCAAAATGCCCTTATTCGATAAAGTTATTGACACAAAATATTTTATATTATTTTCGAAATATCAATTTATTTTGTAAACCATTCAGAATATTCTTCAAATTTTTACCCTTAAATAATTAAGTCTTTAGAGATATGAGTGAATCTGTTGCACCGCCAGTTAAAATATATTCAATCAGCTATCATAGATACTAGAATTAGTTAATATAGTGAATGAATAGCGATTATAGGAAAATATAACTTTGTATTGCATGATTTTCATGTCTTTTTTAGATTCGTTCCGAAATATTTTGCCCCAGAAAACATGTTCAAAAGAAAGAAATGCCCTAAATAAGTTCCACTCAGAAGAAAAATGATTTTTATTTTCTAAAATACTTATAACAGTAAAATATGAAAAAATAATAGAAAATCAAAATATTAGTGGAAAACCTGATTATTATAATCACATAGTAATCTTAGTATCCTAACGGAAACATCAGTAGACGGCAGCTAAAAACCTGGTTGTTTCATCTCATTCTAATTATGAGAGTCAGGGATTAATATTAATGAACCTCCAAGGAAATGAAAAATCAGCAAGGTAAGAATAAAGATTAAGCGAATCGTTAAGCTAAGGCCTATTTTTTAAATGTATAACAACAATTACTTAACTTTTAATAGTGCCTTTCATTGTAAAATAAAAAAATACATTTTGCTTTCACTCTATGAAAAAATATATATTTTGGTTTAATCCTTATTATATGAAATTTTGCAGTTTGTTTTTTCTTAGTTTGAGGACCCTTTTTCCTAGAAAAAATTATCTGGGAGGAGGTAAGGTCCCTCGAGTCATTAATGTTAGAGGGAAAACAATTCCTCATTCATTAAGTTCTGTAATTTATGTAGAGGGAATGAAGAAGGGAGAAGGAAGACTTGCGTAATGGGCTATTTATCTTTAATGATTGGGCGTTGGCTCTCTATTTGCATAAAATATTGCGCTCATTCATCTGGGAAAATACATTGACAAGAGTTTAATGACTATTCTATTTGGAAAGGTTCACTACTTCTCTTTCCGAACATTTTTATTCGAGGTCAAGGTTTGGGATAAGAAAATATCTTTTATGATATACAAACATATCTACAGGGGTTAGATGATGCGGTAGAAGTTTTCAGATGTTTCGCGAAAATAATAAGAGTAGGAAAGTAGACAGGAGAGAGTTCTCAATTAATACTAGTTTACCTTAGACTAGGAAGAACTTGTTCTGGATTTGTCTGTAAGATCATTCTAACCCAAATGACGGTGCTTATGAAAGTATACATGTCGAATTTTTTCAGCATCAGATTGCTTAGAATTATGTCTTGGAATCAACCAGACATTTGTTAAATAATACGACTCATGGAGACTTCGAAGTGGCCTCAAAATATCAAAATTCCAAACCTCTGTTTCTCTAGCATTCGTCAATACAGTTCACATTGAGGAATCTCCTTACGTATATCAACTTAACTAAACTAACCTAGCTTGACGAAACCTTACACATCCCAATCTATCACAAGCAGACGTAATCTAACATAAAAAGCCCTGATATTAACTAACCCAAACTTACTTAACATAACCTAACAGTATAATCCATCCTAAAACAACCTAGCTAAACTTAACCTAAGCCAAGCTAATGTAGGTTAACTTAACCAAATCTAACCTAACCGAAATTAACCGTTTTACAATATTACCTCATCCAACATTACTTAAAATAAACTAACCTAATCAAATACAATTTTTCCTAACCCAGCCTGACCTTATCTCCGGAAAGAATGAAATATCTTGAACAAGGTAACTCATTGATATTTTTATTTTTATTTTATTAATTTCAATAAGTTTAATAAAATTGGTGCCATATCTGTCCCAACGCAGCAATGTTTTTTGTACTGAATAATACATAAATCATCTTCGATCGATGACTACTAAGAGGTTTCTTCTGCAGACTGGCCCCAAAATTGCTTGTCATGGATATTATTAGCAACCATCCTACAATTGACATATTAAGATTGCGTGCCTTCCGGGTGGCAACGGCCGTATGTGGATTTTGGGCTATATGAAGTATAATCAAAGTTATACCAAGACTGAGTTTTGTATGTCTAAATGCAGTCAAGCAAAGGTAAAATAGATGCAGGAGGTTAATTAGGAAACCTCTTTAGATATATGTCGTTATTTTCATTTCAATTTCTAAATTTTATCCTGTTTTACTTTATTTAAAAAAAAATTAGGACCTGCTATTTCTCTGAAGAGATTTGGAAACTTCTCAGATAACATCTTAACTGGAGAAGTAATTTGGATATATTTTTCTGATAAGGAAATCAAGTAACATTCAAACTAGTCGAAAAGACCGAAGAAATTTTGACAATTTGAACAAATTGGAAGTAAAAGATTCGCGCAGGAAGATCTAGATGAGTAGTGAGTTCAGAAGTTGAAAAAACGTTCTCAGTTGTTTGTAACTACTGCAGGGGACTATTTAAGAAAAGAAATATCGATTTATATAATAAGTTAATCTGTAATTTAAAAAAATAAATACTCCGGTTATTTGTAATCAAACCTCGTATATCTTGCACACTTTTTCACATCTTCAATTGAACCACTTTCTTTAGAGAATTTTTCTACCAAACTGTCTGGCATGGATGGCCTATTTGATATCTAGTTGTGTTATTAAATAACTAAAAGAACCAACAAAACCACTTCTAATCAGAATATTTGGATAAATCCCACCGGTATCCTGAACTAAACGTTTCTATCCTTGTCTAAATCCCCTTCTGGACCCATAAAACTCTTTCCCTACAACATAAATTCTAATCCCTACTCCCAAAACCCCATCCCAACGCGGGAAATAGAGTAGCGCCCAAATCAATGTCAGCCGACATAAGAGGCCGAGATATTTTTGAGAAAGAAAATCATGACACGAGAGAGGATGGTTTATGTGGAGAGATTGGTAAAGTAAGTGGTAAAGTAGGGAAGATAGTTGAGGAAAGTATGAAGCCAAATTTCTGTACAGGAAGAAGATGGTTCTCAAGTGGACCATTAAAGGAGATTAGAAAGCTAGAATGAAGGGAGTTTTGTAAGATAAGTAGTAAAGTTGGTGAGTAGGAAGGATGTACGGAAGCTATATAGCCTTTTTAATTTTAATAGAAGAAAGAGGCAATGACTTTTAAGCTACTCATTAACAGATATCTTTTCTTAATTGCGGCTTTGGTTCGAAAAGTTAAAATGAAGAGAGGTTTTAAATGATGTGGAAATGTTATGATGAAAATAATATGTAAGAAAAGTACATATCAAATATAAATTCATGGCTAGGATTAATTTTGTATAAATTCAAGACCGAAGGTGGAAGTGAGTATAAGAAGGAAGCTCGATTTGAAAGGATGAAATAACTCTTGCATGCAATCAGCGATAATTCACAGATAAGTACCAGTGGAGTGTAGTGTGATCTTCTCTTTTGTTAAAACCTATTCAAAGAGAGGCCTACTTCAAATGGATTAGAGGAATAGCGATGATTTGACTCATTTTAAATTTCATTCCAATATATTGAAGTGTCATTATATCATGAATTAAATAATGTCCGTCAACATTTAACGAAAGTGATTAGCAATCACGATAAGAAAAAAATAAAATAATTATCTGAGATAGAATTAAATAGAATCGCATAGGATTAAATGGGTCTCCAGAGTATAAAAACCATGATTTTTCAAGTAGAAAATCAACGCAACGGGGATCTCAACACACGGGTGGCTCAAGTGGTAATACTTGTATCCAACATACGAACAAATAGTATCCCATGTCGAAATGCATGGGTCTCCGAGTAACGAACGCGTCCTTCCCAGGATATGAATGCTTGGATTTTAAGATACAAAATATGAATGTCTCAAATATGAAAAGATGAGCTCCGAGATAAGAATAAATGGTCTCTTGTTAAAACACAAATTTAACTTTTTGATAATATATGGTTTCCCTCGTACGAAGATACGATATTCTAGATGTGAACATATGGTCTGCAGGGTAAGTATACCTAGATATTCTAGGTACAAACACAGGCTCTCCAAGAACGAGCAGATTCCCTTTCTTTGGTCAAATTTGTCGATCTCAGCAGTACTAAAAAAAATGTTCTTTACTTTACGAACACGTATTCTCTTTGGCACATGAAATTTTAGGTGACCTAGAAATTTCGCATTTACAATCTAAACAAACTGGAGAAAGCGTGATATGAATTTATAAGCCACTTTTAAATATTACTGGATAGTACTATCGAAGTGGTGACATCTAAACCCCTATATTGAGGGAATGGAGCAAACGATAAACTTCATTATTACTATTGTAGTAAAGCAATGCTTACATTAGTACGCTTAGATTAACCTTTTTTGCAATTAGATATATCTACAGTGCAAAATTAACAGTTATTATGGTATTTAGTCGCTTCTTTCCAGATGCAAAGAATTGCGAATGGCATAATAATTAGGCTGCGACGTAGCCCTCATTCCAATATTGATTAGTAACTTCCGCTTCATATTTGAAATCCAAGTGTTTTCCTTGGTTAGTCAGGGGCATAAAAAATAAGCATCATATACATGAAAATACTTTAGGCTGGGTGCAATTTTGTATTGGTCTTCCTGATGCCGTTGTACAATCCGCAGACTTTGCAGAACGAGACTGAAAACAGCCATCATGTGCTATACTAGTGTTAACTATCTAAAAATATAAAGGAAAAGGCCGTAATATAAAATATGTATCATTGATTGGTAAACACTCAAGTAAAAGCTATAATACATATCGCAAAATACCTAAGTAATTACAATAGTAATATTTCGCAACACGAGAAAAGTCAACGCAATATTTCCTTATCATCCAAAAATATTGAAGTCGGGCCTCAACGCTGCATATAGGTGTGCTAAGACGCCTGAACTAGCTATAACTAGATTTTTTTATTGATTGTTTCAAGGTTTAAAACTCTTTTTATGGTTTGAATAAACATAGTTATTCAATTTAATAGATTCAACCTATATATAAATTTATTCATTCATTTATTCATAAATTCAATTTGAATATTAAAATGTTATGTTTAATACAGAAAACCATCAAAATTGCACTGAAAATTTCAAGTAGTCTGCTATTGCTTTTTTATACAAAAATATCGAAACTAGGGCAAAGTCTATCTCAAATTCGTTATCAACATGTTTAAATTAGTAATGAACCATACTGAACTCAACATAAACATAATATTCTTGCATAATTTTATCATTTAAACATCTCGATTGGGATCATTATTTACCTTAATAATAAATAATTTGTTGAAATATTTGCAATCAATCTATTTGTTTTAAGTCGGTGTGAAATATTATTATTTGTCTCTTCTTAGGTTAAGAGAATGCCTGA
Source organism: Ceratothoa steindachneri (assembly GCA_963969495.1). Classification (NCBI taxonomy): domain Eukaryota; kingdom Metazoa; phylum Arthropoda; class Malacostraca; order Isopoda; family Cymothoidae; genus Ceratothoa; species Ceratothoa steindachneri. The sequence continues at coordinate 133,940,642 of OZ018319.1, forward strand.
GTTTCTGAACTCTCTTTCCCATTTTTCTTGAGCATTAATTTTTAAATTGACAGCTGCACTATTTAGAACTATTGAGTCTTTTTTTCATTTGCTGCTAACCATTTATCATTATTTACCTCACTTTCAATGCATCCTCTTCGTTCATTTGTGTTTCGTTTCTGTCTTTTATGCAACACTGGGCTTCATTTCACGAGTGCAGCTAATAATCATTTTCCACATCATTTTTTCTTTCCTAATTTTGATATAAAATTCTTAAAAATGGATTTTTGTTACTTATATATTACAACTCGGATATTTCATCATTCAGTCTACACATTTCGACCAGATTTTGCGTGTCCCAATCGAGAGATCTTATTGTCTCTAAAGCAGCTGCTTTGAGTAATCAATGGTTTTATTTTTGGTCTTTCTTATGGAAGGAACAGTTTTCCATGCGGTGGCACCATTGAACAAATGAGGGAAATAAGTTTTTAGAGGTTAAATGATTTAAGGTTTCTAAGATAACACCAGATAATTGTAAGGGAATTGGAGTGTAAGTTACTCCCAAGGAATCTTCAAATTTTTGCTTGTTTCCCAAATAGCTTATATGCGTACATTTAGGAAATAATTTAAGGAAAAGCTTACATAAATTTTAGGCAGAATTTAAATAAGTTATCTGAAAGAAAAAAATGACGTGGGGAAGAAAAGAAATATTCCATCCTGATTATGGTTTCTGTTCTGAAGTTATTTATTGTGTTAAGATGTCTACTGCCTATGATGGAATAGAAGTTGGAATGGAAACCATTTTTTTCTGAGTCTATCATGTCTAGAGGAAAAATTAATTATGTGTTCCGCAAAGTTCTCTGGTTCTTTCTCACAAGCGTGTTATACTGCTTCACATTAGTTAACTCATTGAAAAATCATATTGATACTAACTATATATTAGACTCTGTCCTATATTAACAAAATGTTGATGATTTCGTCTAGTACATTTCAGATGCTTAAAATAGTTAAGGTCGTCTAAACTTAGAGATTGTACCTTTATTATAATCCCATACTTTTTTCTCAAGAGCTTTGCCTTCACCATTCTTCAATCAATTTCTCCAGCTTTCTGAAATTCAATTTTTTATGCCTAGAAGTGAAGGCAAATGTGAAGACATTTTCAGCATCCATATTATTAAAATTGGTGTGTGTGTTTAATATAGAAATGAGGTGTCACCTGCACATTAGTTTAAAAAACAAATATCGAAATAAAGTGAAAAAATAAATCACATTTGTAATATAATACAGTATAGCAAAATTACCTTTTAAGTTAGCTAGAATTACTTTTGATGACTATTTTGAGGGTTCTCAGATAGGTTTAGTAGATTCATTTGATTTGCATTTGAGGAGCAATTATTTATATATAATAGGTAGCATTTAAAGCTAGTTACTAATAGCCATATAAAAAAGTTAAGAAAATTAAAATTTTAGAACTTAATTTAGGATAGTACTGTGAGAGAATTTAAAACGAAAGGAAATATTATAAGTTTTAGATAAAATATGATGCCATTCTTGATCACCTGGAATCCTACACACTTAAATGCATATGAATGCGTTAAATATTATGAACCTTCAAATTGAACAATTGAAAATTGTGGTAACTTTCTTCACAAAAGAAGCTTTTTAGGTAGAAATGTAATTTCCGCTTTTTTAAAATTTAAAACACTAACTCATTCAAAAACCTCATTTTCAATTCCTGAAACTAAAGTCAGGTAAATTCGACTACTGCTTTGGTATAAAAGTAAAGAGAATTTCAAATTACATAAAATCAGTATGTCAAACGTAGACACCCTACATGACCTGCAAATTAAATGGTGTTTAGTAGTCTGACAAGAAAACTGTTGGAATTTCATTCTTAGCTTTGCTCTAACTCAGTCAGTCCTTCTTAAAATATATACGAGTCATAATTATCGCAACTCATTTCTCAAGAGATAGATTTGAGAATATATTTATGCCATTTCGTGATGAATCAAATGAATAATAGATAAAAATAATTATGATAATTGAGAAAAAGGAAGTTAAATAAAAAAATAATTCTTTCCGATAAAAGTGGAGAGAGGTGCGGGTTCTATTTAAAAGATTTGCAAATTGGTATAAGCAAACCTTTTGTAAAAGAAAAAAAAAAAGCCTGACCATCCATATGGGAAGAATTTGTGAGAGCCCTTGAGATGAAAGAAAATAAATAATTTAATATTCTTAAATTATCATAAATTTATCCTTTATTTACACGCAGTAATTTACCCTATTCGGGAATTCTAAGATTGAAAGCATTTTTTCTCTTTGAGGTGAGAATTAAAACGCAAAAACTGATTACGTTTATTAATGAATAACGGTAGTGATGGAAATTGAACGAAGGCTGGGGGAAATTAAATTAGTGTTTGAGGTCAGCAAAAAAACTTTATTTTGAAACTAATTAATCGATCCATGAGCTTGGCAGGGAATTTGATCGAACCCTAGTAGGGATGGACTGAATCCTTTAAGGTGATACCAGCAACGACCTCGGAGGATTTCTAACAACAAAATTAAGATATATTTGCACCTGATAAATATAACGTAAATTCTAAAGAAGAATTATATTTGGTGATAATTAAATTGATTTGAATTAAATAAGAATAATTGCATCTGAAATCAGAGAAAATTTTGGCTTGAAGTGTTGCTACGCATATAGTACAGAACCAATTGAGAAACTATCGTCACATTTTGAGGTGCGCTGCAGTACTTGGCCTTCGAAAGATTCCAACCCTATTAGAACTTATCTTCCATACATTTTTTTCATCTCTCGTTTGCCTTAGAGAATATATATTTTATGATACTTTTATCATCACTATGTCTTGCATAGAACAAAGATAAAGAAATTTTTTATGCTGCCTCTTTAATTCTCCTATTCGAAAGTTTCCAAAGAAGCAGCACTGACCTCGCTGATGACTGAGGGCAAAGGCAAGGAATGGAGACTATAACAGTGAGGCAAATTTTTAGATTAAACCAAAGTTTTGTAAAATATATTTTATGGATAACCAAGGTCCTCGTTTCCATATTCGAAATTACCATTATTTTGCATAATTAGACTCTAACTTCTTCGCTCTTTAGGAAAAAGGGTAAAGTTTAATTTTTTCTCATTTATTTGTCGCATCTTTAGTTCTTTTCTTCATTTTATATGTGGATTGGAGCAAACACTTCTCTCGATCAGTCGGTGTGTCTGGTTTCATGGTATTGGCCTACAATGTTGACTTGCATAATAACACCGCGTTGACTTAAGTCTCACTCTCCAAAACCTAATAATAGCCACCGAGTTGAATTTATGCCTTGTCAATAGTAGTGTGTATTTGTGTGAAATATTGGATAAGACCAGAAAATAAAGCATAAAATACGATTGAGCTGACGCATACTTATCGTCAATAATTCTCTATATCATTTCACCCAGTATTCTGATCAATCATTGACTAATATTCATGTCTTTCTCCTCATAAGAGTCTTGAAGGCGCAATTAAGGCCTCATTTTCCCTCAGTAACGACTGCAAAGATGTTAAAGGAATGATTAGAGTAGAGGCCATGAATCACTTCTCCGAAAAGCAATTTCAAGTACCAAATTTTAAAATCCTTAATTTGAGACGAGTTTCTATCCACTCTTACAGAAAATGGGGCATTTATTACCAGTTTGACTCTTCTTACTGTGCACAACATAGACTGTATGGCCTTAGCTACTAATCATATGTAATAATCGAACTGTTGAAGTGAAAAATAAAAAAATAAAGAACAGACTTTAAAATCTGTTAAATTAATCAAAGTACTCGTAAGAAACTATTAAGAAATGCACAAAGATTCCTACCAAAAGGTTTCTTCAACAAATCGTTATACCTTTTTTTTAAAGTTCATTTAGGTCCATCAAGTGTGGCTTTTGAAAAAGGTTTGTCCTCATTATTTCTTAAATTATTTTTATAGAAGTCAACCTTTATAGATGAAATTATCTAGTTATTGATTTTAGAGTGGATTTGAAAAGTTTTAGGGTAAAATGTTTCTTTAGTTCTGATCTTTTTTTAGGTTATCTTCGTGTCAATTACCTCTCAATCAATTATTTTTTCTAAAAATTCACTAAATATAAACCATGCCTCTCTTTTTATTCCCAATTTCGTCTGGCCGGTAAAGGTGCGTGTGGAAGCTATCGCCCTTCTCTTTTTAGAGGAGGAATTCCCGCGGGGACGATTTCACGAGCTACCCCTCGAGAACCCCTGTCCTAGGCAGCCTGGGAACCGTCAGTCGGCAGTGATTTCTCTTTCTACCGACCATTGGGGAGTGTGGAGAATGAGGTGCACCAAATATGAGGTAAGTGAGAAAGATTCAATTATTGAGAGGAACTGGAAGGAATTACAGAGAAGAGAGTTGAAAATTACCCCAAGTGGTGGAAGAACTGTTGCCATGGAAACTTCAGTCAACTCTCTAAATGCTCCAAACGTTTTTCCGTCACTTAAATTAGCTTTTGAGGACTTTGTTGTTTCATCAAAGGAGAATAATCGGTCGATTGTAATTTATCTTAAACACTGACTCGAGTTAAGAAGTGTTGACCATTATACTACTAAATTCATTAATTTTATTAGGTGGATTTAGGTGGATTCAGTCATGGCTTGGTGACAGACAGCAAAGAGTTAGTATATATGGAGTTAAATCTGAGTGGGGGTGTGTTAGCAGTGGAGTTCTGCAAGGATCTGTTTTGGGTCCCTTGCTCTTCTTAATTTATATTAATGATCTGGACATAGGTATAAGTAGTGACCTGAGTAAATTTGCTGATGATACTAAGCTAGGTAGGGCCATTAGGGCTGATTCTGATGCTGTTGTAATGCAGGAGGAATTGACCATTCTATCCAATTGGGCCGAGAAATGGCAAATGAAGTTTAACATAGACAAATATAGTGTACTTAGTATAGGTAGAAATCATCCATTGAATAGTTATAAATTAAATGGGAGAATTTTAGGGAGGACCGATTGTGAAAGGGACCTGGGTATTTTGGTAAGTTCAGACCTTCTTCCTAGAAAGCAATGCCTAAATGCTAAGAATAAAGCTAATAGGATATTGGGATTCATTAGGAGGAATGTAAGCAATAAGAGTGCTGAAGTCATTCTAAAACTGTATCTGGCGCTAGTTAGGCCTCATCTAGACTATGCAGTACAATTTTGGTCACTATATTATAGGAAGGATATTGATTTGATTGAGTCTGTGCAGAGAAGGATGACAAAGATGATTGGTGGGCTAAGGAACTTACCTTATGCTGAAAGGCTCAGAAAACTAAATCTACATACATTGGAAAGGAGAAGAGTTAGAGAGGAATTGATTGAAGTCTTTACATGGGTAAAAGGATATAATAAAGGGGATCTGCGTAAGGTTCTTATACTTAGTGAACATGACAGGACACGTAGCAATGGGTTTAAGCTTGATAAGTATAGGTTTAGAAAGGAGATTGGGAGGAATTGGTTTACAAATCATGTGGTAGATGAATGGAATAGGCTCACTAGCCATGTAATAGAAGCCTCCTCTTTGGGTAGTTTTAAGAATAGATTAGATAAATATATGGATGAAGCTGCTAGATGGGAATGACTTTTTTATGTACATATTTATGTATATATTTTTCTAAGGAGTGGGGAGATTATATTTTGCGGTTGCATGAATGGAAATAATCCTCTGGATGCATTTTATGTATATTGTAGATTAGATCTAACGAACTCCTGTAAAGGGTGACAATGTTGATGACTTTTCTCTGGTAAGAAATCTTTTATGTGTTGACTGGAACAGGAGCTGCCAAGTGTAGGCCATGAATGGTCGTTTGCAGTCTCCTTCTTTTCTTATGTTCTTATGTTCTTCTTCTTATGTTTTGTAAGTTTGAAATTGAGTTATAAATGCTAGAGGTAATGGTGCGCTGTATGTTTGGCGCAGACTGATATTATAGGCAACATGAATATTGTAAGTAGAGCTATCGTTTTAGGATAGACAGGGTGATTAAAAAATATCAAGGCAGTAAGAAAATTGAATATAATATCATATGATGGGTTACAGTGTTGCAAATGACTTCTATGTGCTGGAAGTCAAAAATAGAACATTCTCAATTCATCAATTCTACATATTTGCTCTTCATGCTCAAGGTTATTTTGCTTTTCACCAAGTAAATTTGATTAATACGGAGATGCCATTGGATCCACCTTTAAAAATTTAATAGATTCCAAAACTTAGAATAAGTAAATCATCAATTATTAGACGCGTTCAGATATTTTATAACCTTACCTTTTGCACAGCAACTTTTGAAACTAAAGGGTGTTGACGAAAAGAATATAATCACCCGATTAGATTTATTTAGGCGAGGAAAACCTATCATGAACCTTCATAAGTGTATTTAATTCCATGTAAAATTGTCCAAAATTATATGAAAGTGAAAGTGTAGATCTTAGTAAAAGAGTTTACAAATATCTGGGTGATATAAGACTATGGCCTCGAGTGTTTTTCACCAAATATCTATATTTATATTCTATTTCGAACCATAAGAATTAATTATTTGAATATCTCTCTTTCTTTCTTGCTTTCTCCCTCTCTCTCTTTATATATATATATATATATATATATATATATATATATATATATATATATATATATTTATATAAATATATATATAGCGCAAGATAGAGAGAAAGAAAAGAGAGGGAGATATTCAAATTTATTATTCGTTATGGTTTGAAGTAGAATAAATATAAATAAGAGAACCAGAGCAACAAAAAACATGCATTTTTCTAATTAATTAATACACCTACGTCTCTAAGGCTAGCTTCATCATTAAGATGCTTAAAAATAACAAGACCACACTTATCTTCATGCAATGTAAAGTCTATAATGTTTAATAAGACATTATATATATAGGGAGGAAAGAAACCACAGCATTTTCCACCAATTTATTATGAAACCAGGTGTTTCGCCGAACGCATCCATCATCTTTAGTCTCTCGCAAACTAATGAATACTGAAAGATGTTTGAATTAAGGACACACAAATTTACAATTCAGAACTTATTCAAGGGGCTGGTATCGAACGACATTATTTAGCAAAGGCCAGATGAGTATACTCCTTAAAAAGGGATTAATTAGTGTTTAATTCCCCATCGGGAGTATTGAACTTGGGAATTTGATTAATGCTATATTATAAGCTATAAATATTCAGCTATATTCAATTACAGAAAGGTTTAAGACAAGATGATGTTATATCCCTGGAATCTATCACGTTATTGTAAAATAAATCTTAAGGATGCTAAACTGGCAAAACGTGGGCATTAAGAACAATGGAGATATGTAGTAACGTTAATCACCTGAGATTCGCAAATGATATTGTACATATAATCGATACCATAAAATAGATTTTCACAATGTTAGAGAACTTATTCTTAAAAAAAAAATAGTACTCCTAATTTAATTCTTGGCAAAACAGAAGTGATGACAACCAATTAAAATAGATGGACAAGAAGGACGTTGTAAATGACAACGAGCAAAGGAGTGATAGCCAAATATATTTGTGTCAACCGATCAAAATGTTAAAAGGAAATCATCAAGAAATCCAAAGAAGAATCATTCAGGGCTAAAAGGCATTTAGAAAGGCAAACATCATCTTCAAAAGCAAAACGTCAATGAGACTGAAAAGCCAAGTATACATCAAATACATAATCGCTACTATGAACTATGGAACAGAAAATAGAACTAAAATAAAGGTTACGATATAAAATTACCATTTGGATACGAAAACAAGACAAAGTTTGCGACATATTAAAGCTATAAGAAAGATAAAACTGGAGAATTATCCTTACAAAGGAAATAATGAAGTACTGACTTTGGAACGAAATATTTCTTTATAGCATTACGAAAAGATTAGTTTATTTTTGGTGAAATAGAGTCACTTGCTTGCATGATTTTACATACTAAAAATATTTTATATATTTGTGCATTTGCGGTAAAGTGTGGCGTTTTGGCATTATTAAGTTCTTCGGGGTTTTGAGGAATATGATGGATTTCCGTAAAGCACACCAATAAATATGTTCACTCGCCCCCCCCTCCCCCTCCTTATATGTATCACTCATGCACCGACCTACGTATAAGTTTGTAAGTAGGTGTAGGCAAATGCGCGCATAAACACAGACGCACAGACCCGGAACATTTTCAGACAGATCAACGCGGGTGTTAAATTAAATGAGATAACTACTTTTTCACATCACTCTCGCGATATTAAGTAAAACAGCGTCACATTAAAGGACAGGATTAAACTTACATAGAGCGTCAAAAGGACAATTCAAATAGTCAATTGCGGATGGCGATAATAAAGGGCTGTTCTCTGCGACATGGACCTCGTCTCTAAAGGCCGATGACCTAGGCTTCTACTGAATTGAGCGCAACAGTCTGAAGAAAATATATCAACAGTTACATTTTAACTCATGAGAACAGTAAAAAAAACTAAATGGAAAATCGTAATTACATACAACTAAAAAAAATGAAAAGACCTTATACCGATATATACTCAATCACAATGGTGTTAAGTTTTAAAGAGAAAGTTTGCAATGAAAATAAAACTTTTCATGAATTTTCAGATAGAAAATGAAATCTTAGAAGTGTTTGTAAATTATAAATATAAAGCCGAATGGTTCGATAGCTCAAAAGAAAGGTAGTGGCGGCCATAATACAACTGCAAATACAGAAAACAAAATGATTGCAGTAGAAGAGCTTCTTTTATCTCAGTTGGGAGCCTCGGAACTCATCTTTCCTCAAGGATGATCCACAGTAAATTTAGTATTTCCCGTTTTTCTGTGCAACGGAATTTAAAACGACAAAAATTAAAAGCTTATAAAATGCGAATTTCACGTTGTGATATTAATATAAGACAACGTAGACAGACACGTTGTAAGTTGCTTTACGATCGCTATTCATCTGAAGATACAAGAAATTTTCTGTTTGCAGACGAAAAAGATTTCACTTTAAAGTGCCAACAATTACTGAAACTTACAGGTTATGTCTCAAAGAAAAAAAAACAACCTTTCATCCAGCCTTTATCATGAATCGCCACGATTTCTAAAAAAAAATGGTTTCTGTGGGAGAGTCCTGGATTGATAAAGCGAGGATTCGTTTTTTGATATAAAAAATCCAAAGTTGATTTAGAAAATTATATCGAACAGTAGATGTATTTACTGATTTTCATCAGCTCTATCTTAGAGAAGACTTCATTTTCCAGTAAGACGGAGGCCCCTCTCGTATTATGAAAACAAAACTGAAATTTTTAGAATAAAATTGTCTTCAAATTATCATGAAGGATGAATGGATTTTCAATCACCTGACTGTAACACTATGGACTATTCCATATGGAATTTACTTAAAAAAAGTTTGTTTACCGCAATAATTTTTTTTTAGTGAATCTGAACTTAAGGAAATAATTCTTCTTGCATTGGATAACATAACGCTATCTGATAACAGAATATGTGGTGGTGTATGTTGTGAAAGTGGTGGTGGTGTAGACGGTGTAGTGGTTATGTAGGTGATGTTGGTCTAGTTGGTGTATATGGTGGTAATGGAGGTGGTAGAGGTGTAGTTGGTAGTACTGTATGTGTTGCAGGAGGTGGGGGTGATGATGGTGGTGCAAGTGGGAGTAGTGCAGGTGATTGTGGTGTAAGTGGCGTCGGTGTAGGTGGTGGTGATATAGACAGTGGTGTTATAGGTGGTCGTGTTGTATGTGTTCTAGGTTGTGGTGGTGTATTTGTTGGTGATGTAGGTGTCGGTGGTGTAGGTGTCGGTGGTGTAGATGGTGGTGGTGCATGTGCTGTTGGTGTAGGCAGTGGTGGGGTAGGTGTTTGTTTTGTATGTGGTAGGCTGAAGGTGTAGAGGGTGTTGCTGTAAGTGGCGGAGGTGCAGGTGGCGGTGGTTCAGGTGGCTGTTGTTGCATGTGGTGGTGGTGCAGCTGGTAGTGGTATAGGCTATGGTGGTGAAGATGGTGTAGGTGGGAATGGAGTACTTGGTGCAGGTGGGACTGGTGGTGGTGCTAGTGGTTGTGGTAAAGGTAGTTATGTTGTAGGTGGTGGTTGTGGTAAAGGTAGTTATGTTGTAGGTGGTGTAGGTAAAGGTGTTGGATGTGGTGATGTAGGTGGTATAGGTGGCGATGGTGTAGGAATTGGTAGTGGAGGTGGTTGTGTTGTATGTCGTGGTGGTGTACATGGTGATGTTGTTGTAGGTGGCGGTGGTGTAGGTGGCGGCGGTGCATGTGGTCGTAGTGCAGGTGGTCTAGATGGTGGTGGTATAAGTGATGGTGGTGTAGGTTTGGGGGCGTAGGTGATGGTGGTGAGGCTGGCGGTGTTGTAGTTTGTGGTGGTGTTGTTGCTGTAGGAGGCGATGGTACAGGTGACGGTAGGGTGTGGTGTAGGTGGTGGTGGTGTTTCCTTAGGAGGTGATGGTACAGGTTAAGGTGGTGGTCGTGTAGGTCATAGTGGTATAGATGCTTGTGTTGTAGGTGGTGGTGGTGGTGTAGGTGGAAGTCGTGGTCTAGGTGATAGTGTTATAGGTTGCATAGGTGGTGTAGCGTTGTAGGTGTTGGTGGTGGTTGGAGTGTAGGTGGTTGTGGTGTAGTTGGTAGTGGTGTAAGAAATGGTGGTGTAGGTTTTGGGATGTAGGTAATTCTTGGTGTAGGTTGAGTATGTGGTGTAGCTACTGGTGATGCAGGTTATGGTGGTTTAGGTGATGTAGGTGTTACTGGTGTTGGTGTAGATGTATGTGGTAGTGTAGGTTTCGTTGGTGTAGGAGACGGTGTTGTAGGTGGTGGTGGTGTAGGTGTTAATGGTGTATGTAGGTGGTGTTATAGGGGTGTGTGGTGTAGCTGGTGGTGTAGGTAGCATAGGTGGTATAGATGATGTTGGTGGTGTTGGTGGTGTTGGCGATGTAGGTGGATCTATTCTGGTGATTTAAGATCGCGCCGCCTACTTTAGGATATTTCTGCCCCAAATTATCATTTTTCTAGATACTTTCGAAATGGGGTTTTCACCCCCTTCCCCCTCACTTAATTGCAAATGTTGCACCCCTACATGCCCTGAAACTTAAAAAAAAACTCGTAATATTTCTAATTCAAAAGCCTATCATCAAATTTGAATGCATAAGTCGATTGTTTAATGTCGTTAGAACTCTATTTTGAATTAAAGCTTTGCGCAGAAAACAGTTTATAAATTAAAGTATAGCACCTTTTAAAATGTAGGCAACCAACGTGGCTTTAAACGCACTAACAGAAAATTTGCACTGGGTTTTTCGTACTTTCGATTCCTTTAATCACGACCTAGCACAGCCACCACACGCCATTATACCCTATAAACTAAAAAAAAGACAGCCGCGAATCGTTCGAAATATACGGGAATCTAAAACGAAATGCTATTAGGTAATCGACAAAAGACGTATGCGCAGATCGCCTGAAGATATAAAACGCCTAATATTTGTTCATTATCGCCAAAAGTTGGATGCGCAGATCGCCTCCAAATCTAAAACAGCCAGGTGTAGGCGAAATAGTCAGGTCAAAAGTTGAAGGAACAAGGGCAAAAATGACGCAGAAGGATTCAAATTTATCAAAGTAACAATATGTTTCGAAAAGTGGATAAATACGTTAGTATTAAGTTCCGGAAGTTAAAATAATATCGGTGAGCATCATTTTAGAATTAAAAACTTTTGTCTTTGGAAATTACAAAATCGTATTTTTGTTAAAACGAATATTAACCCTGAAATATTCAGGAATAATACTAATTTTCATTTATATCCCATTACATTTGACTGAATAATTTCAAATACGATTAAAATGCATAAAATACGAGAAAAAGAAAATCTATTCGAAAGTTATTGAGAGACGAATGTCACTGAATATAAAATATCAATTTTATAAATTGCTCCTTTGATATCTGAGTATTTTCTCCTTTGCATCTGGTAAACAATTTATTCATATTTGTCGAAGCTAACTCCGTTTTGGACATCAAATACCAAATAGATCATCGTATTAACTCACATGATTTATTTAAGTTGTCCATTTTGTACACATATATTATTTTTTCTTTTTCATGAATAATCTGTTTCAAACAAAGTGTTAAATTAGGAAAAGAATTTTCAATCATATTCAGAGAAAACTAAATATCACGATCGTTTTTTGAGTGCAGTTTTTATGTTTCATTTGTTCTCCACTTTTATTTCTATGTTTGAAGGAAAAGAGATTGAATTTTTATAACATTCATCGTAACAAAGATATTTTATTCCTCCTTAATATTTCCCTTTAGCGACGCTGAAATTGTTATATAATATCTACTATCGTAGTATAGCAAGGACCGAGTGATGGAGTTCATACGTAGGGGTTGGTTACGTAAGAGTACTACAAAACTCCGTGATTACGTTCTCTCTCTAAGAGTGCTATATTTGATTATATTCTGATTATTATTATGATTCTTATTACGTTAATCTTTGAAGGTTCTTAGTGCCTTGCTCAACGTTTCGAGGATTGAATAAAAATGGCTTCTAAGAAACCTAGAACTTTAATTAAATAATGAACCAATGAAATTCAACACACTAAATACACAGAGATAAATTAAACAAATTTTTAAGTGAAGCTTTCTAAATTACATACTTGAATTTATAGTAAAGGTTGACCCACAGCTGTGTTCTCAAGGGGGAAATTCTTTAAAGTAACAGAGAACTTCGGGGGGTGTGGCAGATGGAAAGACGCACGTCTTCTGGAGGAAATGATCTCACAACTGGACAGGGAAAGAATGTTTCTTCTTCTCTTCGGATTACTCTGGGAATAATTTGCACTAGCTAGCGATGAACAAATACCTAAATCCTTTGACTCAGGAGAGTGCTGGAGTGAGTTTACTTGGGGTATTCCTCAAGGGCGAGGAGTATCTCTGTGATTTGTTTTTTCTCAGAGCGTCATTCAGCTAGCCCTAAAGAAAGGACCTTCTGGTTTATGGACGACGCTCCTCTAATTTCGTATATGCGGTGAAATTGGATCTCAACTATTAGGGGAAAATCTTGCTGTTTTAACCGATGTTAAGTTAAGTTAAAGTTCAGTGTAATCACTAGGAACTGGCTCCAGATGAGCTTCTTCAAGTCCCTTTGGTTTGTATCCAGGCCGCTTGTCGGTCTCCGTCGCTTTAGTGACTAACGTAATCTACCTCGTTTTTCCAAAATTATTTGATTATATAATTCGCCACCCCCCTGGAAGTAGGGGAAGGAGAGGGAGGGGATGCTTAAAGGGGATGCTGGGATAGGCTGCATTACGTCTCCTCCTTCAACGGTTTTTCTCACAGCGTCATTCAGCTAGCCCTAAAGGACCTTCTGGCTTTACGACGACGCTCCTCTAATTTCGCATATGCGGTGAAATTGGATCTCAACTCTTAGGAAAAATCTTGCTGTTTTAACTGATGTTAGGGTCACGGGTCACACCTGAGCTGATTAGTGCATTATGTGGTACTGGGGCGGTCGTTCAGCTTCCCTTCGAGACGAGGGGAGAGAAGGGAGGAAGTTAAGTGGTCAGGCTACGCCGTCTCTCTTGGCAAAACGTGGTGGTTACAGAACAGCGGCTCAAATGGGAGGGTGGAGGTATCGATTCCCTTACATCTAAATATATCTCTAGGTAATTGTAGATGCTAGAGCGCAGCATAATCGAATATCGGTGTTACTAATAACGGGTATATTTTTAAAATGCCCTCTGAAATACGCGTTGAGATTGATTACCTGATAAATGATGCAACACTTTCTTTATAATTGCAACGCATTTACTGGAGAAATTTAATAAATTATCTATTTTAACTTCTCAGTATCTTGGAGATAGTATTTAAATTTAGGAATATTTATTCTGAAGTGTAAAACGTCGCATTTGGTAGCAGTAAGTTTCAGGTGAGATTCGTTGCACCATTAAATTAACATATTCAGGCAATTCTTTAAACAGTTTGAATCTTCCTTATTCTTTATTATCTGCCTAAGTTTAGTATCGTCAGTAAATGAATTTACTAGACAATTCATTCCATATCCTAAGGTGCTTACAAAAATTATAAAGTATAGGACGCGCAGAATAAAACCTTGAGTAACTCCACTAGTATTCGGCAGCCAGTCGGATGTTACTCTCATTTTAAATTAGCCTCTGCTTACGATCTATTAACTAATTTTTAATCCAAGTTATCGTTTTCTCATGGAAAGGCATAGCGTTTAGCTTTGAAAAAAGGATATTCAACGAGAGTTTATCAAAGGCATAAACAGGCCCAAAAAATTCAATTGTCTAAATAGTAGGAACACTATTGCGATAAATGTTAAGTTGCACTCATGTAAACCAGATGTCTTTTTTCTTTTTTTAATTTGAAACTACTATTGGGGCAATGCATATTGTGAAAAGTATGCAAAGAAGAACACCTTATGATTATTTCAGTCTTATATTTTCAAATCCAATTAGTGAACATATAACTTGTCAAACATAACTTTATTGCCAACAGCAAAGTAAGCAGCAGATTTTATCTTTTGCTGAAGTTAAGACTTGACTTGGGAGAAACCTAATTATGGGTGTCAGGAAATAGCCCTCTTACAGAGATCATTGGAGCACAACTCCTATGCTAACTGATCTATGCATAAATAGGTTGATGTTTGGGAACATATTTGTTTTTAATTTGACACACCGACACCTAAATGATAATTCCCATATACCTTCCTATGACTCTCCGAATTATATAAGATACGTCCTTTTGTAGATATATTACCCCAAAATTGATGCTTGCTTAAGACCTAATGAATACTATTAATAGATAAATCTATGGTTAAGTTCAAACGATGAAGTACTATGAAAAAATACATGCCTGATAAGCCAATCATAATTGGTTACAAAAGTGTGTTTTAGCTGAATAATCAGGATACGTCTTTAAATTTCATATTTATAAAGGAAAGAAGGGAGAAAAAAATCAGGAAACTCTAGCAGAACTGTAGTATGAACACTAGCTTCTCTTATAGAAGGTAAAAAACATAGGCTCTATTTTGATAACAATTATAGAAGTTATCAATTAATCAAAAAGTTGAAAGAAAAGGGGATCAAGACTTGTAGTACTGCTAAAAGGAGACGCCAAAATTTCTCGAGTAAAAAGGAAAATGGAATACTGATGATAAGATAGTGAAGTATATGTCTTTTCAAATTTCCATGAGCCTGGAGCTGTAAAGGATGTCAAAAGAAAGAAAGCAAATGGATGGCACTTAAAAAAAGGAACCATGACCAGAAGCAATCAAGATTATAACATGAACATGAATTGCGTGTATAGGTTTGAACAATTGAAACATAGCTATGCAATCGATCACAAAAAACTACAAATGGTGTCATAGACCCTTTTTCATTTGCTCTATTCAGCTGTAACTAATGCTTACATCTTGTAGAATATGATGACTGAAGATAAAAAATTAACATCAAAAGAATTTCGCCCTGATGAATCCGAAGGAGAGGTTTACAAAAAAATATTTGGCATTGTCTGCAGTAGCCTGCCTTTCACTAAAAGTCATTCAAGTAGAGAAAAGCAAGAGAACAGTACTTAAGTTTATCAAAAAAAGTGGTCGAGAGCACTAAGAAGTCTTGCTAACTACAAGAAGAAGGTGCGCAAAGTTAGTCACAAAGAGATGCAAAATTAGAACAAATTAGAATACTCAGCATGTGACATATCCCATAATATAGGAGCGGGCAAATTTTGTTTTCGAGAACAACATTTAAAATTAGTTAGCCTATTTAATCAAACAAGCCATTTGAAAGTCTATTTCCAGGAATGCACAGCGGGGCAAATTTTCGACACCCATATAAATACTTACTCAAAAACATTTCTCTAGGTTTTTCTTCTCATTAAATATGCCTAATTTTCAATAATATATGATTAATTTTTTTGATTTAGTTAAAAAATATTTCCAATGTATTTTTGATCTTTTAATTTGAAAAATTATTGTGCCTGAAATAGTTAATAAATATAATATCTATAAGACAGGATTAACAAAAATGATTAAAGTTCATCTAAATCTTTTGAAAGTTAAGCCTGGATTATGTAGTAATCGTTCAGGCTAATTGCCGACCTCTATAGCATTATGGAAAGAGACTAGTAAACCTATGACTTCATAATACTGAAAGCTTCGAAAGATTAGTCTCTTTCTTCCTGGATTCAGAATTAGCATTAAGATCCATTAATGGTAAGCAATTTAGTGGTCTCAATTCTTTATGAATAATAATACATTTCACTAAAACCACAGTTTCTTAAACATTTCCTCGCAAGATTTAAGATCAACGTGTGACCCCGTTGTAATTGAATCATAATCCAAGTTTCCCCTTTAGATTATTAAGATGAAACTTAGCAATATATTCTCTTATTTTTTTTTTACAGTTAGTCGTTTCCTAAGAAACCACCTCATTTATAATTGGAGAATTGTATTAAAAGTGGCAATCAACTTTCGATCACTCTCCTCTCATTCATATAAAACTTAAAGCCTTGGTGAATAAGGAAGAAGGGAACTACTCATATGCTTAATTTAGGGAGAGTCTATTTTTATTCTGATTTCTGATGAGGTGGTAAATAGATTCACAGAGGCAAAGTAAACGTTTACTTAAATTTACGTTCCAGGAATATTTCATAAACATGTAAACAATATCAATTAAAAAAAAACATTATAAAGATAAATATACTTAACTGCATGTGCATAAAATATATGATAATTAGCTATTTAATTAATGGTTTATATGGTTTGGATGAGTAAGCGAAGCACTAGAAACTTTGTTAAGAGCGCCATCTGGCCCGCAAAACGTGTAAAAAAGAAAGACTGTAGAGAAATGAATAGGAAACGTGGGATTAACGAGTGCGGATAGCCAGGTGGCAATTCCTTTTCCAAAAGAAAAAATAACGAGTATAAATGTATATACGAGGGCCGGTCAATATGTTTTGTGAATCGGTCAGACAAAACAGAGGAAGGAGGTTGGCTGTTTATGGGGGTGTTAGGACAAGTTATGACAAGTCAAGGCCTGCAGCCGCACGCTCCTGCCTCGTCTAGTTAAGAAGCAGTAGCTAATTGCACATCGTCAGTCACAAATTTTTCAACAATGGAGAAGGCTGAGCACCGCGCAGTGATCAAATTATTGACCAAGGAAGGCAAGAATGCAAAAGAGATCCATGAACGCATGGTTGAGGGTGTACACAGACCCCGCGTCTTCCTATGCAACCATTTCTCACTGAAATAGGGTGTTCTGCCATGGTCGTGAGTCCCTTGAAGATGTCCCTCGTCCAAAACGCCCGTCAGACGTAACCAACGAGGACAATTTGGCCCGTGTGGAGAGGATGATACTCGAAAATCGACGGGAGAAGGTCGAAGAAATCGAGCGAGAACTTGGAATATCACATGGAAGTGTTATCAACATCATCCACGACAATTTCACCATGACCAAAAGCTTCTGCCCGTTGTGTCCCTAGAAACCTCACGCCCCATGATCGACTTCAACGTCGTCAAAGTCCACAAACCAGAGTTGCACAAGCTGCCCTGCATGAGTGTGGATTCGAGGAGCTCAACCATCCCCCCTATAGTCCAGATTTGGCCCTCAGTCACTACTTTTCTCCGCCAGCTCAAGGCTACACTGCGTGGACGCCGGTTTGGGGACGATGAAGATGTCCAACTCGCCGTCCAGGAGTGGATTGAACAGCAGTCGGGAGATTTCTGGTTGTCGGGAATTCGAAGCCACAGGGACAATTTTCCTTATATCGAATTGCAAAACTTATTGACCGCCCCTCGTAAGTTTATTTTCCTCATATGAAGTCTTACCATACATTATCGGGTATTAATCAACCTGTGTAAATAGTGAGAGAATGCAGCTCGCATACACTAACTCGAGTGGTGGTACTTTGCATATTCTCAATCACTCTAGTCTCTGTAATAATAAAATTTGTTAATGGCGCCACCAATCTCCGAAAAAAGATGAAAAAAGGAAGATATTAAAGTCAATAGGCCCGATCCCGAGATGAACGGTAAGGGTAAACAAGTCATGACCACCTTCACACCGCCTGAAATGGAGTAACACTCCCCCCCCCCCACACCTATGTGCATAAAAATAAATATAAGGAAAAAATATGTAGGTTCATTTGCTTCCTATGAAACCCAAATTTATCTACCTTGGTGAAAGCTAACTAAATAGGTACCGACAAAATTCTCCACATAACAGAAATCTACTCGCTGTCCCTTGCACACTCTCACTCACTCCAATTTCTTTAATACTAAACAATACCCTGTCACCAAAAAAATCAATGGGCATTCCACTAACTAACGAAAATAATGATTAACCTTAACTTTTTAACCAATATAAGTTAGAGAACTATATTCTACTATAAATAAATAACCAGCGAATAATAATATTCCCAAAACGATACTAAAAAATACATACTAGATCACTGCATCTATGATTGTTGTGGTATACGGCCAAGTATATATGTACGTTTGTTCTGTACATGAATAAATGCGTTCCTTTTTTCTCTAAGAGTGCTATACGTTTATTTATCTTTTGTTTTGATGCTTTAACTAGGAAATGGTAACTAAAGAACGTAAATAAGTTGGATTCCTTTTTACCTTTACTTAAGTGGGAGTCTGGTGTGGAATGATGTTTAACGAGAAGCTCGTTGATACGAGGATTCGAGGCGTGAGGCTGAATCAGACGAACAGCTGTTCGTCTAGCTGCGCGAAGGATAACGTTGTTGGAGGTTATTCGGGAATAGCAGCTGACTTCGAGGTAAGTGGGGAGCGCGTAGCGATGCTTCTTGACTTGACCATATTGTTGATGTACGATTATTCCAATCCTTGGGTTACATTTGCGGGCTTCTTGATGATGAGACTTGACGATATAAGCGACGAGATTGTGGATGCACGATTATTACAATATTTCGGTTACATTTACGAGTTCTCGATGATGAGACTTGGCGATATAAGCGAGAAGATTGTGGATATATGATTATTCCAATCGTTGGGTTACACTTGAAGGCTTCTCGATAATGAGACTTGACCAAGAGGTGAATCTTTTCTCGAGTGTAACTTCACATTGGTATTCCTCAATGGTGAGGGATATCTCTGTTTTTATTCGAAAAAGTGAGATAGGGGGTTTCTCTGAACGAGATTGGTATGAGAGTGATTCTCTATACCGATAGTCTACTCTTCGATGTGACCAAAAGGAACAGCCTGCGAGAAGAGAAATCCCGCTCGGTTCCACTTCTTTTTGATTCCCTGTTTTACTCAGGGACTGCTCTTCTTCTCTCGATCGCTACTTCGATTCTCCTTTATCTTTTCTCCAGATAGAACTATATATACCTCGATTGTTCCCTGGGAGGAGGAGAGGGGAGATGAGTGCCCACCTTTAAGCTTCTCTCCTAGGGCACCACCTTTCAACCTTATGACCCTTCGCTCTTCCGGTTTACGTCTGAGAAAGTGAAATTTTGTGTATTTAGCGAAAATAGGCATAAACAATAGGAGGGTATAGTGAGCCTGTTCATAGTTCTTTATTCTAAAGGCTATCCGACCTTCCTTTCTTTATATTAACGAAATGCGAAATCTAGAGCGATCTAGAGAATTGTTTGGACAGCTAGGCAAAGGATGGGGGGCGGGGTAAAGTATCAGACCATATGGAACGAAACAGTTAACGATGTGTAACCAAACTAGCCTTTGTTTGTCCTCACGATATTGGTTTCCCCACAATGATAAATTACGTTTTACGAATTAGACTTAGCATTCAACCCAGTTCACCTAATATATATCAATAGGCTTTAATTTCTACAGTCAAATTCTGAATGAGTTACTCGCGCTGGTACTTTCCAGGGTAAAAATAATTTGTCCTCACAGGATTGGTGATCACGCTACAATGCGGAAGAGTTGTGTAGTTTTCTTTACATTGCAGAAACGGACTAAAATGTGGGTCAGTGATAATTTATTTCTAACTAGAATCATAACATACAGTAGTTATGTATAATGAAAAAGAAATAGGAGGATTTTATTTCGACGTAAAGTGATAGTTTTGATTAGCATGAGCCGTCTGACTCTAAATATGATATATACAGTCATTGCTTAAAATTATGAGACTACTGAATTTTTTGCTAAATGAAAATTAATAAAACTAACCAAACGTGGCATTTATTTTAAGGAGGTTTGTGTCATAATTTGAAGTTGATATATAGATAAATTTAGAGTACAAACCCATTTTATTAATAAATACATACAGTCAATTCATTAGTGTGGTCAATATTTAGAGTGATGCCTCTTAGACTTAAAGATGAATCAATTTTGGGGGGCATGGTGGAATCCAAATAGATCTTGTTATCTTGACATAATTTCGTAGCTTTTCCAGTATTTGTTTTCTATTGATCTTGAAGCTAGCAGTTCTAACGATGTTTTAAAAGGCCAAAATCGCTTATTAATCATTCATTTATATTAGCTTAAAAATAGAGGTTCTCCTTGATATGATTATAACTGTAATCGATGGTGATTCGTGTGAGATAAGTAGTTAGAGTCGATGAATTTCAGATTATCGGCCTCAGTTCGATTCTCGCTATGGCACATTAGAGCGGGCCTAAAAACTTTCTCGTGTTGGTCGCAAAAAGGTGAATTAATATGACGACCAACACACCATAATGATTTAACGCAATAGTTTGTTGGTTTTAGGCTAACAATACTAAAATTAAGGAATTAGGAGATAGTTTGCTCTCTATCGCTTTGGGTAACACACGAGAATCAGAGACTGTTCGAACCTTGACTGAACGATTCCTTATTTAACTAACTTAGGTTATTCTCACATTAACTCCCGATTTAACTTACATTCAACTAGTAATGACCTTGTATATAATCATCCTTCTATTTTACTCGTAGTGATCATGTATTCGCCATTGAATTTAGGTTGCATTCAACTAAACAAATATAATTCTTATTTGGATTAAAGAATGGGGAGTAGCCACATGTTTACATCTCGCACGTTAAGGGAAAGATGTATAGATGTTATAACCATTTTACTCATATACACAGGGCTGAGGGTATGAATGAATAGTCATTATATTCTGTAATTTTTATTTACACTACCCGCGAATATTATTAGTGTTTTTTGTTTCTAAAAATCGAGTAACAGGTGGAATAAAAGGCGGTCTCAATCATATATTCCGAACAAGTAGTTTCTTACAACCAGGCATCTAAGGATAGATTTCTTGAAGTTGGATTTAATAGAGAATAAGGATGAAAATGCAAATAAGTAAGTGATAAATTAAGTTGCGTGAACTAAAGAAAAGCCTGGATATTTATTAAACGAAAGACTCAAAAAAATATATTTCTTCTAATATGCTTTTCCAGAGGAAAATTATTTGATTTTTACTCTTTTCTTCTAATAAATTCAGTATATGTTCGTTTTTTTTCTCCAACAAACACTTTGGTCGTTATTCTTTTACATAGAATTTTTAGTTGTCTCATGGAAAAGCAAAGGCGGGCGGGAGTTGGATGAATGGATAGCAATGATTGATTTAACCAGGAGCTGAATTCTAATACGTAAGGCAGAAATAAGAGGCTTAAATCCGGCTTTTGATTTCATTGGAATCAAGAGGAATGAAAATGTTATTTCCAATAATGCTCTTATGATTTCATACCTCACTCTGTAATGGGTGATCAACAATAGTAGTGATTGTGCTCTGTTTTCGTTCTTTGTGTCCTTTATACTTCACCTTATCTTATTATAAAGAGTTTGCAATTTACTATGTTTAGAAGTCCTTTTGATAGTTAAGATGGGTTAACGGATATAAACAAACGAAACAATATTTTTCTACTGTCGCCTCATGAGCAACATCACATAGATTGTTATAAAATTGCGCCATTACTATGTGACTTATTCCTTTAGTGTGCATGTGAAGCCAATTAAAGATTGGTGTTGCATGTTGATTAAATGCAACCTAATTCTCCAGAATATGAGATCATTAGGTGCATTCAAAGACGCTTTTCTATGATCAAAGTTTCTTAACCCATGTAATAAGGTATAAATAGTTTTACTACTATAAACAAACTGACAAGGATTCACCAATTACTAACACAATTCCTTGAAATGAACAAGACGCATTATTCGAATAGAACGGAACCATAGAGGTCGAATTCCTAAAAGATCAATATAATTAATTGGACTCCTAGCCAAGACACTATTGTCTGCCGACAATGTCGATGCATAGTAATTGATCACTAAGAAAATTTCTTAGCGCATGCAAGCGTCATAAGTCTCACGGAGACTTGCAGATTTTTATATTTTAAGGTCTCTGTCAGTTGGATTTACAGTTTACTGGTTTACTCTTGGCCACTGATTTACTCGCGTTTTCTAAGGCCTCATTCAAAAGTTTTACCCAGCGATTTGCATGTAAGATCCAAAGCTTTTCTGAGTGATATTAACTCGAGATTTTTCAGTCCCGAAAATGAGATAATTTGGATTTTACTGCCTAATATACATACAGTATATTACTGTGATGAACTGAGTTTTAATTTGGTGCCCAAATGACGGGTCAGTACAAGAGAGCCTCCCAAATGAAACTACACAATGGTGGATACCCATTGATGAACTAACTAAAACCATTGAAGTTTAACTTTATTCGATTCTAGGCAGTATTCCCATTTGCCTTCTCAGAAGGTCTGCCCAATTTGATTTTGTAGAAAGGGACTTAAGGCCTTCTTTCGTCGGTACTAGAATAAACAACAAGGTTCATCCCTTATAATGTGGAATTAACGCACTTCAAAGAGGCCAATAAGTGTAATTATGAATTACTGAGATTAAAATTAGGAGTGAGAAGAGACCTATACCATGTAATTACTTTTAACTTTATAACAATCTATTAAAGGTGTTAGGTGCAATTTACACGGTTCCTGGGATTATCCGGGCCTTAAATGCCAAAATATGATCATTTGTGGGGGGGGGGGTTCAAGTTCTAGTTTCTCACCATTAGTTTTAAAAGGCTTCGTAACACATTTTTGGAGATAGAAAAATTAAAAGCAAAAACTAATGAGGGCTTATGTGTCAGAAGGTTTATATAAAGGCGCTCGTATAAGAAGCAGTGGAGTTAGAGGAAGTTAAAATATGGGTAAGAAGATATCTCATGTACACGAGTCTAGAGGCCAAAGACCAAAAGGGAGCGCAACTAGCCTGCACCTAATCCCTCGCATTAGAACTGTATATCGTTTCCCTATCTATAAAATAAGGGCTATGCGCATCAGTCCCTATAAATACACTTGCCATTTTAACAATAAACAATGTTATCCATCAATAGCGTAATAGGCAAAGCGAACTATTATTATTATAATGATTAGTAGCAGTAGTAGTGGTAGTAGCAGTAGCAATAGTAGTAGTAGAAGTACTAGTAGTAATAATTGAGCAGTTTCTTGTACTCGCCTTGCTAGAACTTATAATTAGAGGGTTGAAACACGAAGTGTAGACTGCTTTTACAAATCATTTAAAATAAGTTTACAGACCAATAATTAATTACTTTCTCGCAGGATTTATTATATTTAGTGAATAAAAGTGTAAATTCTCCCAAAGAAAATATACGTCGACAATTTTGACTTCAAAAAGGAAGTCAATCGCCTACTCCTATAGTAGCGGGAAGAGTGCGAGTGATATTTTCATAATGATGAAACCGCGCTTTGAGCGGATCTGGGTCTTTTAAATCTATCAAAGGTCTTGAAGAGAGATGATCTGAGTGAGAACCACCCTAAACCGACCAGAGAGTATCCTAACCCTAATCAAGAACAAAATGAACGAAATCAGCCAAAGTCCAAGGAGGAGAGTCAGATAACTTGCTTTTGAGGGCAAAAGCAAGAAATGTGACCGAGCAAAATAATGTTGAGAGATGATCTAAAATTTCCTCCATTTAAGAAAACTAAAGGCCATCTGCTTTGCAACTCAACCAAAGTAAAAGAATCATCAAGGAGTCCTCTCTACGGCTCCTTGATGATTCCTAGTATCCAGTCTTGCGGACGGATAAGTTGTTCACTGTTTGGGCCACTCATAACACAGAATGATAGTATTTGCGCAGAGAATAAAAATTCGATTCCGTTTTGACAGCAGACATCTTTCACGAGACAGAAGCAAGTTTCGTTGGTGATGTGGGCAGGAGTAACATCAACGGCCAAAAAACACCTCATCTTCATTGAAGGGCGGGTGTTAAAGACCGATTATCATATTTTGGGGTGATTTTGAATGAGAAATTTATCCCCTGGGTGGATGTTACCATAGAAAATGCTTCTATAACGCTTTAACAAGATGGAGCAAACTTAGATACAAACAAAACATAACCAAGCCTGGTGCCAGCAAAATTTGAACAAGAAAAGTTATTTAGAAATAAAAAGGAAAATAGTTGAGATTTTAGCCTTTTACTGCAGATCTCTGTCAATGGTTGAATGGAAAAAGGGAA
The DNA here is from genome assembly GCA_963969495.1 of Ceratothoa steindachneri. Classification (NCBI taxonomy): domain Eukaryota; kingdom Metazoa; phylum Arthropoda; class Malacostraca; order Isopoda; family Cymothoidae; genus Ceratothoa; species Ceratothoa steindachneri. Next base: position 133,965,126 of record OZ018319.1, read on the forward strand.
GAAGGAATAGACAGAAAGATCAGGATAAAGATAACTAAGGATGTTAAAATTTTAGCCTAACTCAGTTTGGTTTTATGACCTATTAAGGGCGTGTTTGACAAAACCCAGGAACAAAGATCAACAAAATATATTTCAATTTACCTTCTAGCCCACTTTATACTCATGGTGGACCATATTCCCAAATGAATTTATATCCAATCAAGTTCTTTTGGGCATTTTCCTAATCGTATCCTCTTTCTTTTAAAAATACTGTCCTTCCTCTTGTGCCCCCCATTGACTTATCATCCTCGCTTAGATTACGCAATATTCTTCCCTTTTGACTCCCTGCTGATAGAAATAAGGGCAGCATTTGGTAGGCATAGTTCCAAAATGAGAGCTGTATGCTATAGCGCCCTCTTTTTAGGTTCTTCATTCAAGTTTAAGTCCTCAATGAGAAAGGCAACAGACGGTGCGAAAAGGCTCTGAAATGATACTAAATGACGATTAATCATAATTAATAATAATAAAATATAGCAGAAAAGTGAATAAGATAATAATAAATGATATTGAGAAAATGCAAAAAAGAATAATAATAAGTGATATAATAAATTCTTATAATAATTCTGCTATATGTCATAGAGAGAGAGATAGAGAGAGCACCCCGCGGTCGGGAGAATCTTTAATCTGCGCCTAGCGGAAGCGCTTCATGCGATAAGAGGCAACGATAGGCACGTGTGAAAGCCGAAGGGTTCACCTCTTCCGGCAATGTGTCTGATAAATTGGAACCATCCTCCCAACGCCCGGGACAAGCCACTTCCGGTGAGCCAGTATAAATTACCAGACGCTGGACCTATGAATTTAGTATCAGCCTACCCTGAACTTAACGCGTAACTCTCGATTGGCTCCGCATCCCAAGAGCCCGAAGGCAAGATTTCTCTTGAGATTAAATGATAGCGGCAAGAGATAATTGTTCTGAATTCGGCTCTGTTCCCGTCTCGGCAAGATACTCCCTTGACCCATATTCTCGAGGTTAACAGTAGTGATTGTAATTCCCTTTTTTAGTCTCTCTCTCTCTCATTAGGAGTACTGCTAAATAGGCTTCGCGAACGACTCAATCCCAATTCAATTCTCCCGTTCTGTGGACAGTTTGTTAGTTTGTCGGTATTCGTAGCCGCATCCGAGCGTCCCTTTAAACCATTCCCGTGTACATCTTATATGAAACCATTTCATTTATTTGTATATATTGGTTGTATAGTAGTAAAGTTTCTTTTGTTCATTCACTTTTGATATCCTAGGACCTCCAAAGTAAGTAAATATTTCAACCAGCGTAAAAATCCCACTCACGTATTTTTGTCGTTACTTACGTACATAGCGGCCTTATCGACTCACGCTTTTCTCGCTCCTCTCGGACCAAGGAATCCGAGCAAAGGTCGGAATCTGACCTGACCTACGACACTAGCAATAAAAAATATCGTTAAAACAAAACTAAAATATAAGAAATAGAATAGATTATATCTGAAAGAAGAAGGCTGTTCGAACTGCCAGTGTTGAAGGACGGGACGTAACCCCTCAAATATCTGGTTCTCCAAAGGCTATGACTGTGTCCTACAATCCAACGGTGGAGTTAGATTAGGTTGAGTTAGAATGCATTTGGCTAAGTTAGGTTAAATTTGAATAGGTCAGGTTAGGTTCGATTTGTGTGGGTAAGGTTTAGTTAGGTTAAGCTAGGTTGGGTTGGTTGAGGTCGGATCATCGGCTCAAATGATTTCTCCAAGATTCATTAAAATAAAAAAAATTTAGAAGCGAAACCGACAGGTTCAATGTCCCGATATGGACGGAATATTTTTCACTCAGTGATTGGAGAGTGAATTCGGTTTCTCGTCCACTGATCTCAAGAATGTTGACTGAATAGTTAAAATCTGACCACCATCTCGGCTCTCCTTTCGTTTGCAATTTCTTCCTTCATTGTCTTCTTACACATTCCTCATATACTTTTCTACTACACATTCTTCCTCATCGTGCATTCCTGCACTTTCCTTCCATACATTTAAACTTTACTCATTGAAATTGACCCAACTTTCATATAGGCATAGTGTCTCTGAAGTACACTTTTATTTTACTCTGAGATTTTATGCAACTTTATTTTCTTTTGTTATGGTTCTTCTTTATAGCATTTCTCTCTTTTTCTTTAATTTCTTCTCTTTCTATTTCTTAATCTGGCGGTAGTTCTCAGTATTAGTCAACCACCCTCATATTTAAAGTGACATTTTTTGTTAAGGAAATTTCCTCCCATGTGTTAAATAAATGATCCAATTTTATTTGGTTATTCAGAAGAGTTGCGCACCATGTTTTCCAGCTCCCAGTGTGACTATTATTCTCCCAATTTATGCTTTCCAGCTATTTATCCAAATCTTCCTCCCTTTCTTATCTTCTTTAAAATTAACACTTGAGCTGAAACTCCCATTAGTTGTAGTCCTTTGGTTTAATTAATCCATCTATTTCCTATTTATAATAATCGCATTTTTTTATTTGTTGCGGAGGACGGCTTTCTGAGATGCCATTTTTTTGTTCGACTACAATACGACGAGTAGTGGCAATTGGTGGTTGATGAGTAGGCTTAGATAACTCAATCATTAGCCTGCTTTAAATCTAAACAATTGAATGACGATTTGAAGGGATCATGTTCAACCTAAACGAGGTTCGTTACCAAGGGGACGATGTAAAAACGGAAAAAGAGCCAACATCCGGGATATAAACGCTAAATGAGATAAACGGGGTCACTATTTCTGGGAATGAAATAAACTTGGAATGTGTATACACTTTATTATTGAAACTTACCAAGTGAATACTTTATCACTCTCTCTCTCTCTCTCTCTCTCTCTCTATATATATATATATATATATATATATATATATATATATATATATATATATATATTAGTGTAGATGGCTAGCAGTCTTTCTTGAATGGTGTATTTCAGATGATACTTCGTTCAGCCGGGATTATTTGGACCACAGGTAACACCCCTCCGTTATCAAGCAACTGTATGGACACGATTCTTCAACACCTTGCCGATGGACGAAGAATTGTGAACCTGATCAGACTAGCGGAAGACAGTAAGAGATGAAGATACATGGTCGCCGACGTCACTTGACTGGCACTCCGGTAATAATAATAATTTTATTTAAACAATGAATTCTCGAAGAATTCACTTAATATGACATCATTAAATTTTCAATAGAAGAACTATTAATTGCTAGAGCAAATCTCCAGAAGTAAATTGCGGTTTTCAGACTATATTGAACGCAATTTCCTTAGTCTTCTTCTAACAAGCCGCGTTTTGAGTAATTGTGCAAAAAAAGACTACAGATTAGAGAAAGAGATATTATTAACGTAGTTAAAAAACAAAATGGTTCTTTAGGTGGTTATAAAGAAGGATATAATTGCCTCCCGTTTAGGTGGATTCAAGCCACATCGAGAAAGGTTAGCAGAGTGATGAAATCTAATTCGCGTAGATGATGGCGTGACCTACAGATAGGATTACACATTAAGCTCTAACCACCGAAAAAGGGCTAAAAGAGTATTTCATTATTAGTGATAAAATTCGTAAGCAATAAAAGCCCATGGATTGTATGATAATTTTCTTTTCCCTAATAAAAACAAATAATTTTATTAATACTAATGCCTTGCATTTTTATTTATCCATGGAAAAAGGCTCTGAAAAAAAATAAAATCAGTTATAAAATCCAGTACAAGTAAAACCTTTTATTCTTGTTGACCCCAGTAAATTGTATTGACAGAGAGACGAACAAATATTCGATAAAGCTGATTTTAAAGCTAGAAACCAATTAGATTTCTCTGGCATTTCTAATAGGTTGGAAACAAAGTTCTTGCACAAATTTTATCAACGATGATTTAAAACGAAACAATACACCAGAAGAAAAATATCAATGAACAATAATATCGTCATTATTTTCGAGCACCTGCTTCCAACCACAGAATAGATCAAGGATGCCTCTGTTGTAAAATTCAACTGGTTTGCTCTCAAAGAAGTATCCAACTTTATTTTTCAGTTCATCATCATTTGCAAACGTTTTGCCATTCAAGAAGTTCTGCAGTGTTGGAATAGTTGTGATTACCCTACAACCAGGTCTGGCGAGTACGATATGTGAAGAAGAACTTCTTACCCTAGCTCCAGAAGTTTTTCACGGATATCATTTGCAACGCGTGTTCGGGCGTTATAATGAACAAACCTGACAACAGTCAATTCTGGTCGTTTCTGCGCAATTTCATCTACCCCCTGTTGCAGTCGTTGACTCTATAATTGAGCGTCGACAGACTAATTACGTTCTAACATTTCCTAGTAAATTATTCCTTTCATATCCCAACTGAGATAAACCATAACCTTCATTTGATGTCGTTCGGCCTTTGCCTAAAGTTGAGCAGGTGAACCTTGTTCTTCCTAGCTGTTTTGCGTCGTAAATTCTAGTGTAGACACAATTGCCACTCTACAATAACCCCTTTGTTCAGCCAATCAAATTGACTTTGCTCGGGCAGTAGTGTCATGCAGGCGTCTATTCGTCGCTGACGTTTGAAGCCGGTCAGTTTACTTGGAATCCGTATGTCCAGTTTGCTGACTTTGCCCATTTCCTGTAAAGGATGCAAAATGGCTGTATGGCTGAAGCTAAACTTTTCCGCCAGCTCGCGTGATATCAGATGTGTATCAGCTTTGAAACAGGCACATAAACGCTAATTGTCAATGAGTGTTGGCCGAGCACTTCTTTCCTAAACATGGAGATGGAATTAGCCTCGCTGGAACTTCTTAAACCAATTGCGTTTTCTTCAAAGTATTGATTGACACATCGTTACAATTTGATGGGTAATTTTTGGAACTTTACATATCATATAATGAAAGAACTCACATAGTGGTACGTGAGGAAAGCAATAATATGAAAATTGACCAACAGGAATAGGAAAACATGAATCCAAGCACTTTTGAACTATATTTGCAAGTTCATTTTCTGGCAAATATAGTTCAAAAGTTCTTGGATTCATCTTTTCATTTTCCTCTAGGTTAATTTTTATATTACATATCATATGTATATACTGTCCGCCTAATTACTGTCTGGTGACCTTGGCTTTCCTAGGCCTCGTTAAACTGCATAGCAACCTAGTCTACCTAGGCTCTAGGTCACTGTGCACTTCCAAGCGAAGTCTGGAAAAAAGGAGCACACTAAAAATTAAGTAGTCGTACACCCTGTATGAATCTATAAATAAATAATTTTTTTATAATGCTATAAATATAAACTTATGAGTAAATTAATAAATACAGTTTTTAAAAAATGTTGTACGGCAACTTTGTTTCTAGCCTAATTTAAACACTTCACGAGAGTCTAAAAAGAGAGAGAACAAGCTGGCTTCAGAAAAGGATTCTCAAAGTTTGGCCACTTACATATTCCTCAACCTCCTCAGTGAGAAAATTTAGAGTAAAAAACTCTTCTATACTTGTTATTTGTACACTATCAGAAAGCACTTGTTTGAAATGAAACAAGGACCATCAAAAACTCCTTGAAGAATCAAAGTATAGATCTGGTATACATTAATATACTAGAATACATATAACATAATTGCAGATTCTACATTATATTGATTAAGGATTAAGACATCTTTCAATTACAGAAGAGTGCAAGTCAAAGAGATAGTATATATCCGTAATTATTCACATTCTGTCTAGAAGAACTCTTTAAAAGACCCCACTAGAAATACCTTAATCATTCGAAATTTGTAGATAATATTTTGCTAATAGATTATACCTAGAAGAGATTCAATCCTTCATGAACTTAACCTTGGGTGCAAATGAGTCAGCCTAAAAACATAGGTTATGACAAACCAACCAGACTTCAACATTATGGACATTGCAATTAGCAACAAGCACATTGAATGGTAGAGAAATATATCCCTCCTGGTATTTACATCAAAATGTCACCGAAAAATGTTAAAAAGAATTCAAGGCAGACTCATTCTGGGTTAGAAAAGCAGGCATCATCTTTAAAGGCAAAATACCCATGTGCCTGAAAATAAAAGTATACAACCAGTTCATAGCTGAAAGTTGGAATCTGACTAAAATACTTACATTAATACTTATAAAAACACAATGTTCCCATGAACGCATTATGAGCGGGAGAACTTAACGCGAGAGAAAATCAGCTACTTAGGGAGGTGAACAAACCAAACTACAGAACATTTATAATGGATATATAAGAAACCTAAATTAGAGAGGGACAGGCCATGTGACAAGATTCCAAGTGAATAGCTGGATCAGAAATAATACGGATTAGACTCGACTTGATAAAAAAACGACCGAAAAGAGAAGAAAAATTAGATTAAAAGATGATCCTAAAATTATGATAAAAATTGGAAATAATTTGCAACAAAATTCGCAGAATTTGGGAAAGGCTAACTTTCACCAGAGGGAAGCAAATGCCTAAAATGATGATGATTATATATCCCTGTTTCTTTCTCTTTCTATCCCTCCTACTTGCTCTGGCGAGCCCACGATTCAACAGTTGAACTGCTTCAGTAATTAAAATTAATAAAAGATTGAAGTGGTTTTGTGATTTCTATTCCCTGTTTCTTGTGGTCTCAATGTAAACGATTGATACATGTTTCCTGTTACCAATATCTTGTTTTCTTTCTAGCTCCTGGGTTTTGAGCACAATTTAGTTATATCCCGCCCAAAATACACCCGAATAACTGCATGGAAATATTTTACTCCAACTTTATTGAATGGTAAATATAAAAGTGAAAGTCTGATAAAAATTGACGTTTTGTTGCAAATTCTCCACCATAAATATGGTCGACTTCCTGAGCCAGTCCCCAAATTAAAATTGTTTTTAAATTATTTTAGCATATTTTCTGGACCAGAAAAAAATAGCTCGTCACGCCGTATTGTACAAATCTATTGGGATTTGTGAAATGGATTTAGAGGCATACTTATAATAAAAGGAGGCAGATTGTTAGCACGCCTCAATATTTTTGTATATAAGATATGTAGAATTAATGGACTTTCGCTTGTGGAGCGAATAGTACACCATATGTTACGATATAGAAATTAACTAGAAAGTGCAAAAGACTCTTTTAAATTATTAAAAAGAAATAAAAGGAAATATTTAAGCTGTATAAAAAATCGCAACAATTATTTAAGTGACAAAATGCTTATTCGAAAATGAGTGTAGTAGAGTTAAAGAATAGCATTTGCAAAACTCCATTTTCTTGTGGGGGTAGTCCTTATAGTGCCCAATTACAAGGTGGAATAGGGCCAATAAGGGACTTCACTAATTGAGCACCCCGTTGGCCCTAAGAAATCTTGAAATGTGCACACAAACAGAACACTCAAAGTATAAGCCATTTGTTAATAATTAATTGATGCTAAGCAAACTGTATACTTGTAAATAATGCTAAACCGCTATTCAATAATCAATGTATCAATACAAAGCATATTCTATACTTGTAATTACTGCATAACCACTAGAAAATGAAATCGCTGTGCTCTCAAGCTAACACACAAATATTCACACACATTAAAAAACAGGGGTGAGCCGACGGTTTTGGTTGCCTCGATAAGGAAGATAATTGAAACAGTTGTTCATACAAGTAATGAATCTGATACAGGGAAAGTCTGACCCACCAGGTTTGACATGGACTCATGACAAACGGAATTTTATGTAGCTACGGATATCGGCCTGATAGATACCACTCAGATTTACAAATTCAAACACTTTCTTGGTGTACACGTGCCTACACTAAATACATGCACATACCCTCTTGCCGAATGTTCTCAACTCTCGGATTGGAAAAATGGAGCTTCGCCCCGAATCTTTCGTTCGGATAAAAGGGCTTGTAAAAGACACACATACAGTCAGAGAGAGAGAGAGAAAGAGAATAAAAGAACATTGAAAATGTTAACAATCATACGGAGATTCAAAGACGTGAGCATACTAAAATCCAGTAACTCAGAGATTTCACTTGTCCTAAAACAAAAGGCAGCAATAAGACCAAGAATCAACGTCCGAAACCGCCATTTTTCTAATTTTTTTACCTCCTCCAAGTAATAAGTCGATTGCCGTTAGCCCAGTCTATATGGGATAACCAGCGGGCATCTTGAACTTTCATTTGGAGTCAAATAGAATTCTACGGCATAACTAACCGTAGTCGTTAATCCCAAGCCGAGTCACACACATCCCCCATATGCCACATCAATACCCATACTTACCTACCTGAATAACTTCATTGTAGGCCACTTGAATACCCGCAAAGTGGGCCAATCGAAATTTTAATATTGGGTACACCACCATAAGGTAATAAACACACTAGTAAAATCATATTCCTCAAAACTGTTTAATCTTGGATACTTTTGAGTTATTTTCTCACACCCTCTTTCCTTCATTACTCTGGACTTAACTCTTTGTTACTCTTTGCCCTTTTGTCTATTTTGTGGTAGGTCTATAGATTTAACTTTCGATTTCTTGTTACAAATTAGATACATAAATGGAAATGAAATGGAGGCAGTTGTAGTTTCGCATTTGGGAGTAGTTTGACATTGAGAAAACAAGGTCGGAAGAGTTAAGTGTCTTGCTATATGGACTTGTTAGTAAAGTTTCGGTATACATAGTAGTAAGAGGTGTCTAAATTTATTAGTTTTATCTAGGCTTAGAGTAGGTAGGGAGTGGATGTCGCGCGAAGTTGGGATAAACGAGAGAGCGAAGGTTATTGGGTGATTTTATGAGACCCTTGTTTATACAGGGTGCGTAAGGTATTTGAGGACAGATTTATATTTACATAAAAATGGCTCTTAGAAAGAGATAATAATGTCTTTTTTCTGAAAAGGTTGTGAGGATAAGAATAGACATGGTTTTTCAATTTTATTCAATTAAGTCTTCTTCAGCTTCGATAACGGCTTCTATGCGATATCTGAATCGCCTACATGCTAGGATCAAGTGGCTCTTGTTCATATTGGACATTACTCTGACTATGGATGCTTTTAGGGATTAATTAGTGTTATGCGGGTGCTCATTACCCTCTTTTCCAACTATGTTACATGCATAGTAGTCCAATGGATTGAGATATGGGGGCCAAATGTTACGGTTTATGTGATCCTGAAAATTTTTCGCCATGCATTCCAGCATTGCTTGAGCCTTGTATGATGGTGCCGATTTTTTTTTAATCACATAAGGTCTTCCATTGCGTACATTATCGATCCATGCCTTACACATCTTTGTCCTGTAACTCCTCGCAAACTTTGTAGGTGAAGAATTTAGCGACTTTTAAAATTGTGCTATTTCTGAATAGCTATGTGGAGCCTTTATAGCCAAGATAACTGCGTGACTCTTCATTTTTTTTGTGTAAGCATAGGGTCTGCCATTGATAATTCTGAAATAAAGAAAATATAACGTAAAATAATAAGCTGCTATAGTAAAAATAACGTAAGTCCTCAAATACCTTACGCACCCTCTAGATGTATAATGTGAGTTTTTAGAAGAGAGGAATTTTATGCAATGGATGGGTTGGACTTGAGTCGTAAGGGTATGAAAATGTTAAGTGACCGTCTAGCGGGGAGTATTGGTATAGAATTTTGGAGAAAGTAGGATGAATTAAGTAGAGGTGAGGGCAATTAGATAAACGTAGGGGAAATTAAAAGGGGGCTAGGAAGTAAGAGTGTGGTAATGGTAAGACAATAAGGAAGGATTCATTGAAAATATACATTCTACACAAATAGAAGTAACATAAGAAATAAGATGGATTTGATAATATGGCTTGCGAGTGTAGCGAACTTTGATGCTATGGCGATAAACAGTGTCATGAATTTATTTGTCCGAGAAGAACTATACAGGGTGTCCCAGAAAAAAGTCAACCGTACTTTGAATTAGCATAACTCCAAAACTATTGGAAATTTTTGGATCTTGCAAAAGGTGTTTTATTTAACAACTATTTATCTGTCGATTCTAGGAATTACATTAAATTCCTTTTTATGATATTAATACACTAATAGGTTTAGTGAATGCTATCAAAAATATGTTTGCGCAAGTAAGTAAAATAATGAAACGAAGCCAAGGAAGGCTAGGCCACCGTGCACTTTCAAGAGAAGCGTAGGGAGCCTAGGTAGCCTAGGTCACTGTGCGATTCTTCAAGCAAAGCCTAAGCCATTTTACAGTGTTTTTTCAGCCACGCTGTGCTATGGTCTCTTCATTATTGCTTACTAAGCAAATCAGGGCGTTTCTGTGTAAAAGTTTATTTCCATAGAACCTTTTTAATCATGCAGTTAACAAAAGATCAACGCGTATTTGTAGTCACAAACTTTATTAAGACTGGCAGTATTAAACAAGTACAAGATTCATTTGAACAACGTTTTCCAGGTAGGCACCCACCAAGCAAGCCCACAATTTGGAAAAATGTTCGCAAATACCAACATGAAGGAATATGCTTAAATCTAAATAAAGGTCGTTCGGGTCGTATGAGAACCATAAGAACAACAGGCAATATCGAAAATGTTCAGATGACACTTCTTTAAAATCCACATGTATCAGTCAGAAAGAATGGGTTACAATTGTCAAAGTATCAATTAACCGCATTATTAAACATGACTTAAAATGGCATCCTTATAAGATGCATGCAAGACACCAGCTTCTTGAAACTGATTTTCCTCGTCGTAGACAATTTGTCGAATGGCTTCTCCTTAAACCTGCTCGTTTCTTGGAAAACATTTTGATTGGTGACGAGGCAGCCTTTTTCATGAATGGAAAGGTAAATAGCCATAACATTCGGCAATATTAGTCGCTGAAAGCATTCTTCTTTGACACACGTATTTTTTAGCAGAAAGTGTCTCTGTGGATGGAATATGCGGGAATGGCTATCTTGTCGGCCCATTGTTTTACGAGAATAACTTGAATGGCGCAGCCTGCCTGAGCATGATCAACGCAAGGATCTTCCCGGAACTCAGTGAGATTTTCGTCAATCAATTCAATAGACTTTGGTGGATTCAGGACGGCGCACCAGATCATAGACAGCTTGCTGTAAGAACAAAACTAAGAGAAACGTTTGCCAACCCCATGCAATTGAATGGCCCCCAAGATCTCCTAACTTAACACCGTGCGATTATTTCTTATGGGGATATCTAAAGAATTAAGTGTATTCTACTCCACCACAAAGGTTCAACTAGTTAAGAAATAGTATCACACCTGAAGTGAATAGGCTTAAGGAAAATCACAAGTTAATCAAAAAGCTTGTTCAATCAATGCGATCAAGGGCACAACTGTGCTTGTTAAGAAATGGATGAAATGTGGAAGGAAACGGTGCTTAGAAAATTAAAAAATGAATTTTCTTACCCATATGAAGAGGTGTTTTTGTTAAAAGTGGATTTAAATATATTTGTTGATTTTAAACTTCGAAGTTTCACTATTTTACTTCCTTGCGCAAACATAATTTTGATAGCCTCCACTAAATTCATTAGTGTATCAATATCGTAAAAGGGAATTTAGTGAAATTTTTAGAATCCACAGATAAATAATTGTTAAATTTGATTTATTCTGCAGAACTCAAAAATCTTTAATTGGTTTTAAGTTATACTAATTCAAAGTACGGTTAACTTTTTTCTGGGACACCTTGTACAACGGAGGTCCAGATTGCTGGTTATAACATGTGTCATATAGATAGGAAGAAGAAGAAACGAGGACGGGTGATAATTTAGATGATTTATATTACGGCTAATCTTCAGTGTTATGAAAACAATAACGTTAAAACAAATACTAACACTGAGTTATTATGGTTAGAGGTTGAGGAGGGGAAGGATAAACTTGTTATAGGAATATTATATAGACCGCTAAATCTTAGTATGGAAGCTTCGTGTCCAATGAATGGTTCAAGAAATAGAATGTACACGTATTAGTAATTGTGTGTGTATATTGGGTGATTTTAATTACGGAAATATAGACTGGAAGGCTCTTGTAGGAGATCAATAGGGTTAGAAATGTTCGAATATGAGGTACGATAATGTTTTTAACAGGTTATTACTATTACAAAATTAGGTTTAAGTTTAAATGGAACGAGGTTCTCGGCATTATAGAGCGGGGTAAAATCCCAGAATTTTATAAAGGTGGATTATATTGATCTGAGTAGGTATCTAATGACCTTTGAATGAGGTCTAATGATCGAGGTCACTTCAAGATAATGTAAGTTGAAGCCTTTAAGGGAAGAGATGATCTTCAAGTAGATAAGAATAGTTAGTTATGAATCTTATGTAGTTGTTAAGCAGTTAATTGCTGGATAGCATATTAATATTCTAGTTAGGAAAATTAGAACCAGGTTGTCAACGCCAAATGGAGGGCGGATAAAATGAAATATTATCTTAGTGTTAATTTAGGCATTATATAGGGAAAAAAACACGTGATGGACAATTAAGACAGACACAATGAGATAATTCGAGGCATTAAATGTTACTTAGTATAGCAAAGAGACCTTATGAAATTAAAGTTACAAATAAGGTTAAGAAATAACACAGAACTTTCTTTCAATACTGCTGGAGTAAGTTTAGGGATAAAATAGTTCCACTTGAAACTAAAAATCGAGAGTTAAAAAGTGATAGTGACACAATGGCTTGAATGTTAAATGGGTATTTTCTTTCAGTATTTACAATTGAGGATAATCTAATTTAAGCTCAGAATCCATAGATATTCAGTGGTAACTAGGAAGAGAAATTAGAGGATATTTTAATTACCAAGGAGATACCCCCAATAAAAATAGAATTTAATCAGTAAAGCACCAGTTCATAAGAAGTTTTTTCCTAGGATTTTTAAGAAATGTAAATATATATTAGATAGGTTGTACGAGGGGCGGTCAATATGTTTTGCGAATCGGTAATGCAAAACAGAGAAAGGGGGATAGCTGTTTGTGGGGGTGTTAGAACAAATAATGACAAGTCAGGACCAGCAGCCGCACGCTCCTGCCTCGTTTATTTAAGGAGCAGTAGCTGAGAGCAGATCGTCAGTCACAAATTTTTCAACAATGGAGAAGGTTGAGCAGCGTGCAGTGATAAAATTTTGACCAAAGAAGGCAAGAATGCAAAAGAGATCCATGAACGCATGGTTGCAGTGTACACCGACACCACCCCTTCCTATGCAACCATTGCTCACTGGAATAGGGAGTTCCGCTATGGTCGTGAGTCCCTTGAAGATGACCCTCGTCCAGGATGTCCGTCAGACGTGACCAAAGAGGACAATGTGGCCCGTGTGGAGAGGATAATACTCGAAAATTGACGGATGAAGGTCGAAGAAATCGAGCGAGAACTTGGAATATCACATGGAAGTGTTATCAACATCATCAACGACAATTTGGCCATGACCATGGTCTCTGCCCATTGGGTCCCTAGAAACCTTACGCTCCATGATCGACTTCAACGTCGTCAAAGTCCACAAGGCCAGAGTTGCACAAGCTGCCCCGCGCGAGTGCGGATTCGAGGAGCTCAACCATCCCCCCTACAGTCCAGATCTGGCCCCTAGTGCCTATTTTTATTCCACCAGCTCAAGGCTGCAATGCGTGGACGCCGGTTTGGGGACGATGAAGATGTCTAGCTCGCGCTCCAGGAGTGGATTGAACAGCAGTCGGGAGATTTCTGGTTGTCGGGAATTCAAAGCCTCAGGGACAAGTGGCGCAAGTGCATTGAAGTTGAGGGTAGTTATATTGAAAAATAATAAACCACTTTTCCTCATATCTCGTTTCCTTATATCCGAATTGCAAAACTTATTGACCGCCCCTCGTAGCATTCATATTTACAAAATCTTTAGAGGCTAGTGTTGTGCCAACAGCGTGTAAGAAACCTAATGCGATACCTCTCTTTAAAAAGAGGGATAAAATGATTATTTATAATTACCAGCAACTGAGTTTGGCATCAGATTTGGGAAAATTATTGACTATGAATAAACAATAACTATTAGGCATCAGTTAAATAAATCTAAGTTGATTAAGGCCTTTCAACACAGTTTTATCAGATGCAAATCGTGTTTGACTAATTTACACTTTACAGAAAGTCCTAGGATGCTGCCGTTAGAAAGAAGAATCACGATAAGTTATATTTGGATTTTAGTATGGCTTTTGATATGGTGCCTCACCAAGAACTTATGAATTTAGTTAAAAAGCATAAGATTGAGGGAAGGATTTTTAAGTGGACTCAGTCTTGTCTTAGTTACAGGCAGTAAAACGTTTGTATAGATCTGATTAAATTCGAGTGAGGAAATTTGGGGTGTTTACTGATGACACGATAGGATTATAAAGTCTAACTCCGATGCTGAGGTATTGCAAGACGATTGAAGTCGTCTCATGGCACTGAGAAGAAAAGCAAGACGAATAGAGCAAACTATTCTAACGGTCGAAGAAATGGAAAATGGAATTTAACATAAGCAAGTGCAGTGTATTTAGTATAGGTAAAAGTAATCCGGTGAATAATAACAGAAGGTTGAATGGGAGAGGTTGCGAGTGGTCATAATGCAAAAGAGACTTAGGTTTCCTTGTAAATCCCGACCTCTGGCTTAGAAAGCAGTGATAAGTAATATGAATAGAGATAATAAGATAATACGGTCTATTATGAGGAGCGTGAGAAAAACAGGTGCTGATGTTACTCTAAAACTTTTATCTGGCATTAAAAGGTTATCGTTTTGTTTATGTGGTGCAACTTCGGTCATCGTGTTATAGGAGGGATATTCGTTTCCTTGAGCCATTATAGAGAAAAATAATTAAGATAATTCATTGGTTGAGGAGATTACCTTATAGTTAATTTTTTAGGAGAGTAAACTACATAGGTTTGAAAGGAGTGGAGTTCGAGAGGACTTGTTTGAGATCTTAAAGTGGGTAAAAAGTTATAATAGGTGAGACATAGGTAAGATTCTTAATTTTTGTTTTGGAAAGAGATTGATAAAAATTGTTATAAAAATGGAGTGATAGATGAATGGAATAGGCTCAGTACTCATGCGTTCCATTTATCGATGATTTTAAAGGTAAAATATTGGTTACATATCTTCGTTTGAAACCTCAGTCTTTTCCCTTTAAAACCATTGGTAAGTGTGATACGAGGGTCGTACTTAAATACCATAATTTACTTTTTCAAATTTATTTAAAATCTCGAATACTTCGATAAGCTCACCTGGCAATCAAGTAGTTTCGTGAGTTGGTAGTTTTAATATAAAGATTATATATAAAACCAGGTAATAGCTTCACCACTTTCCCCTACGGGGGAAGCTTGCGCTTCGCTACTAAAATTAAAATTTAAAATCTAAAAAAAAGCAGCCATAGTTAAATTTTAAAAAAATTTCTGAACGTCATTAATTATAATAATTTTAAAAAGGAACTCTTAAATAAATTTTCTTCCTTTTAAAATATCACGTTACTAAAATATAGTTATAGAACTAGATATATAAAATAAATTTTATGAACTTCATTTGGGTTTGAAAAAATTCACAAAATTCGATACTTATATTTATTTCTGAACTTCACATTTTGTTTTTTTTTGATATTATAAACGAATTATTAGTAATAACTTTGATAAAAAACATAAGTCATAACCAAACTAAGATGACATTATTATTCAAATAGTAAAAAAAATCTCATTCTTAAATTATAAAGTGAGTGATGATGATGATGATGATGATATAATCGTTTTATATTATACTTATAAAAGAAATAAAATGGTTAAGCAACTTTATTTTTTATATAATACCAAGTCGTGGAAATATAAATTAGAAGTTTTTTACTCAATTAGTAAATTCTAGTGTTACCGACTAAGGAATAAATATAAATAAATACACGACGAGTATTATTATTATTATAGATACTTCCTAGCTAAGAACTTTAAGAGAGTTGTCAATATAAGATACTCTTCCATAGAAAACATTTGCCGAACCTATTATGGGATGAATTCCTGTGAACACAATGTTTCTACTTCTTTCTTTCAGCTTTCTCATCAGTAGACGGTACCTTGTAAGAAGTTCCTCGGTACTTGTAGATAAAACATTCTTAGTACCGATATGTATTATATAAGCTGTGTCTTGAGTATCTCCGCTTGCAAAATCTTTCATTGAATCCACAAGATCCTCAACTCTTCTTTCAAGATAACAGTACTCTTTCCGTTTAGTTGGTTTTCTGCCACAGAATTCTGCAAGTTTGCCTCAAATAATAGAATTCCCTACAATTCGAACTTCTTCGGATTCATCTTCTTGCTCGGTACCCAAAACGTAAAATTTCTTAGTCTCGATTATCGGCATACAAACATAAAGTTCTGTATATTAAGCGCATAGGCTTAACCAGGCAATGGCCACGCTAGTAAGATTAAAATTTAAAATCCAAAATAAAGCAGCTATGGTTAAATATTGATAAAGTTTCTGAACTTCGCAAATTATAATAATTTTAAAAAGGAACTCTAAACTAAATTTACTTCCTTTTAAAATATCACGTTGCTAAAATATAGAGTTATAGAATAAAATAGAATAGAATAGAAGAAGATATATTAAAATAAATTTTCTGAATTCACCATTTGTAATTATTTAGGTTTTAAAAAAAATCACAAAATTTTGATACTTACATTTCTTTCTGAACTTCACCATTTTTTTATATATATTATAAAAGAATTAGAAATAACTTTGATAAAAAAACATAAGTCATAACCAAACTAAGATGAAATTATTACTCAAATATTTAAAAAAATCCCCTTCTTAAATTATAGTTAGTGACGATGATGAAGTGATGATGATGATAATGAGTTGGGCAAAACAGATATAATAAAGACACTGAAATAGATATACATATGTTTATAAATTTATTATAGATAGAAAGCGGCGGTGTTTTTTCTCGTTAAAACAGTTTTCGCGAGTGAAATATAGCTCTAAATTAAAAATAACACCGTCATTATTGACGGCACGGATATACTAATCTAAAATACATAAGACAGTATTGGGTACGCTAAAATCAGCAATAACACTCCCAATCCAGGCTTTATCACGTCACAACGGCCCATCTCCTGAAGCTGAAAAATGGGTGCGTGAATTGTCTTGTTCCCGAAAAAAAACGGATATGGCTGTGTGAAGTGAATCATGGCTGTGTCTCTATTTGTTTGGACGTATGTGAGGATTAGCTAAGAAAATTAGAAATCAAAATATAGTGAATCTTGTGTTAAAACATTCTCATTGATAAATATAAATCATTGCAACCATTGATTGATCCGCGTGAGCCAGGAATTAGTCATCCTTCCTCGTTTCATCGGTGGCAAAGAACTACCGGAAATCGCATCTTTGCCCTTCGCTCTAAAGCAGCGAGGGAACAAACACGAGTTCTTAAGCAGCGATGGATCAAACACTGGATTTAGTGGTGTGGAGATTTAAAGCCTTATTCGACTTCGATTTATTCTATGTTTATAATCTTTCGTAGGAGGAGTGAAAACTGGGAGGCAGGATTTTGAACGCACCGACCTTCCACCAGATCTTCTCAAGTTGGATTCCGTTTACATAAACTTGCATGTCAAACTGTCTAGCTTCAACATATTTTTAAGTCCCGTAACATCAGCGCTTTTATTATAAGTCTCTTTGATTCAAAATATGTCATTATGATAATATTAATTCTCTAATGTCACATGAAAAACATATTACTTAAATATTAATGACAAATTATTGGCATATTAAAGACATATTACTAACATAATATCGACATCGCTCTCACATATTGCAAACAAGTTACCGAATTACAACTCATATATTGCTGAAAAATCACTAACTAATTATTGGCCTAATAATTAAATACATAAAAATTTTAGTAAAGGATGACATGATCGAAAAGTCTCCGTCAGATGAAAGGGAAGATAAGATAAGAGCTTAGTCGCACCCTGATTCTTCGCTCTTTTTAGAGAGAGAAAGAGAAGACATGTGCGCTCGTCTCTCTCAAAGAGAGGGAGAGGATATACCTGGTCCACCATTTTTAATCCACGCTAACGAGGCGCAAAAGCGTAAAGGGCGTGAAGGGGTGAAGGTGTGACTTCGCGGAAGCTTGAGATGTGCATAAGAGCACGAAGTTTCCCACCGGGGATTATCCTGCGCTGGCTGGAATCGGGCTAAGTCTTCCTGGCCTAGTGAACCGTCTGTCCACTGGGACCCTTTCTCTTCGGGCCTGGGAAAAAGCCCTCTGTCTCATCCCTATAGAACGTCCATCACCGGAATTGAACAGCAGAAAGTAACGGCCTGTGTCCCGAGTACCCGCAAGTATCTGCCATCTTCCCATCCCCGTCCGTTCTCCTCGCCTTCTATAACTCGCGAGAGACAACCCCGTTCTCGTTGATACCAGTTACCCGAACACGACGCGTCAAATTCTCGATTTGTTATTCTAAACCCGAAAGCAAGATCTGAGTTCATCTCGCGTAATAGTCGTTTGTCAAGAGGCTTTTATTATTGGACACTACGTTGTCCCTAACAAGGCAGGACTACTCCCTCAGACCAAATCTTCGAGGTAACCTTAACGCGCAACTCTCCTTTGCAAGCACCCCCATCATTTTAATCCTCTGTCATTTGGCTTCGCGTGCGCTCAAAGTCATTTGAGCGTCCCATCCGTCATTGTCCGTTTGTATGTACGGCGATCGACCCGCCCAGGTAACTCTTTGAAGCCGAGACCCATGTACGTCTCTTATGTTTATATACCTAAATTAAAACCCTTTCGATTTTGTAAATATATTATCTGCATAGTAGTAAAGTATATTTTTGTTCTCGGTTTCTATTATCCCAGAACCTTTCCAAGATAAGCTAAGCATTGGTCAACCTAAAACTACACTCTGAAACGTAATTGCACTCTGATTTGTATTTATAATTTTACCCACGCTCATAACCGACTAATCCGTTCATAGGCCTCTCTCCCTCGGGCTGAAAATTTTTGAAAAGATATGGGTTCTAACATCAAACTAAGACATGTTCTCTTTTCTTTCTCCTATTCTGTTCTTTTCATTTCTTTATTCCTCTATCTACTTTTTTATTATTTTCTCCTTTATTTCTTCTCGCTCCTCCTTACCTCTCACGTGGGTACCCCTCGTTGCGACTCTAGGAAACTCGCTGTGCATCGTGTACCAGTGTCAGTATCTCTGCACTTTTTACATTCATCAACATTCATCAACTCTCATGTAAATCCAACACACAACACCCACACACTATTTATTTTTTCAATTGGTCTTTTTCATTCTTTTGTTTTTCGTTTTAACGGTTTATTATTTTTAGTTTTTCCATCTGTAATTTTTTCATTGATTTACCATACTTTCTTCCACCCCCCTCATTGCCACCATTATTTGCCCATGTTTTATTAATGGCAAGTCTGTACAATCATGTTCGTCGTGGTTTATGATACGCCCCCTTCCGTTTTCAGTGTTTGAATAATCCCCCCCCCCACTCCAACACTTTCTCGAGTATCTGAGTAGTCTCCTCTCATAAATGCGTGAGCTAAGTGCCTTCCACTCATTTTTACTCCAACTATCCTAACGTTTGGGTTACCAATCTCACTCACAAACTGTATAAAAGAGATGCCCTCATTGATTTTCGCACCAATTAATGCGTCTGATCAATCGCTCGACATAAAACTCTGAGCGAAAGGAAATGGCACCACTTTCTCCTTAGATGGCACCAAAGTTCATCTATTGGGGTATTTTAGATTTGTCCCTGGTGCTACTAGTTTCTTTCCGTGGTACTATCAGATGGGACCAATTTCTGTGTCATTAGATATTCCTCTCTAATGACTGTTATATTCCTAGAATGGTGGCATTTAATTCCTTCTATGCCTACACTTTATATTTCTTTTCACTGGAACTTAACATTTAACTTTCGCTCCTACTGAATGGTTCCCTCCCTTGGCATGATATGGCACTAAATATTCCGCTCTCATGCCAGTGATTTTTCCCATCGATCGTACTGTATTTTCTGTTCCTCTGTGGCATTAAATTCTTTCCTATCAATATGGCAATGATATTTTTCTTCCAGAGACACTGATTAGCATCTTTTCATTTTTTAAAAGGAGGATGATATATAGAAGCAGATCGTTTTCTTGAAACTGGAGCTGAAGGATGACCTCAAAGGAATGTCCTACGCTTCTATGATCGTTGGAAGGCACCATTCAACAGAGAGACATGTATCCAGATCTCGATCTAGTCCAAACCCCCCCAAGGCAAATCAAAGAGCAACAAGGGTAAAGAAAGGGAACCAGATGAGAACTTGAAAATAAGGATTTGCAAATTCAAGACTTGAATACATGGACTTACATAAAAGGGTTTTGAACCAAATAAAAAAAACAACTTTAAAAGTTACGAGTTAAAAATCAGCTTCAAATGAAATTGCAACTAAGAACTTTGAAACAAGTTTTAAATATGTTTTTAAAATAGCTTTTTAATAGAAGCATTAATATAAAAATTTGAATTAGGTTATCGTTTTAATAAGATACACATTTATATAAACAAGGTCCCTGGTCAAAAGGTCGCGTGCTCTGACTTATTCTGATTTATGACCTTAAGTCATTCAAAACTTTCAATAATTCCCGACTAACCCTGAGAGGACCTTGACAATTCTATCATTCGAAAGAGAATGTAAAACAATATAAGGGTTTTAAATTATTTTCGAATTCGCTGAATAGTTATGAAGCTATTTCCCCCCATAATAATACCATGGCTAATCTTAGGAGGACTTTGGAAATTAAATCATTCGAAAGAGAATGTGAAACAATATAAGAGAATTTAAATTTCGTTAGAATCAGCCGAAGAGTTATGATGTTATTGCCAAAACAAAATAATTCCCAGCGTAAGCTTGGAAGGACGTTGGATATTATATTATTCGGAATAAAATGTGAAACAACGGAAGAGTTTAAAATTTCGTTAAAATCGTCCGAATAGTTATGACGTTATTTGCGCCCAAATATAATTCCTTGGCTAACTTTTGGAGGATCTTGTCAATTATATCATTCAAAAGAGGATGGAAAAAAACATAACGTTTTTTAAATTTTTGTTAGAATCGGCGGAATAGTTACAATGTTATTAAAAAAATAAAAAAGTAAAACAGGGACCGACCGACTGACCGACCAAAATAGTGAGATATAGACTCGCCCGCGACTAGACGCACGCGACTAAAAATTCTTCTTAGGTTAGTTTAAATTGTATCATATTTTCTGAAACCGGTGTATAAATAAATGTCTTAATTATTCCGCCTTTATTAAATGGCAAAATGATAGAAAATTGGTGCTTGGTTACTACATTAACTGCCTAATGGTCGACGTTTACAACTTTTGCATCGAGATGCTCGTGAGACATTTCTGGGGAGAATTGCTAAGGGAGTTGAAAAGATGATTCTGTACTATAATATTAATCGTAAAAAACATTAATATCCTGATACCACATGAAAACCCATCCTTTCAGCTCGAAGTGTTCTCCAACAGCTGGAGGCAATCATTAAAGTTTCTCCCTTAAGGGAAACAGAGTTATTGCAGACTTATGTGTTGAACAATTGAAACTTTATAATGAATCTCTTTACCTTAAACGCTCTTTCCCTTAAGGTTGACCGAAAGGTTCTCCTCCTTTAAAGCAAAACACGCATTGTGACATATTTGACCCAAGATAAAATAATGCTTTCGGTTAGGAAGTTATTATTGACCCACTACTTTCGCCTTACTCTTAATAACTAATAATAACTACTAAAAATAGTTATTACTATTTATTAACATGATCAAAAGATTAACTAAATGAAAAAGTTTACCCCTAAATGTAGGAGGTATTAAAGGATAACGAATCATATGTGCTCCATACCGAATGAATTTTTCATGAAAAATTCATTAAAATACCTTTATTCTTCCTGTGAAAAACATTTATTTTTGATAATTCAATCGATAAAAAAATGAAACAATTTTCTTATCAGGACGTACAAATAGAAACTTTGAAAAAGTTTGCAAAATAAAATTGCAAATAAGGAATTTTAAATTAGAACCTTTATATAGGATTTGTAAAGAATTTAGGGGGCGACGGCTTCGATGGCCTTCTCGGACAAATCTCTATTTTTCATCAGTTAAAAAATGAAATTGTGGTCGTACAAATCGAGGCAAACGTTCATAAATTATGCGCATCCAAATAAAGGATTTCAAAGCAGGGTAAAAATCTTCGATCTTTTTCGAAAAGGCCCGGTAGCGCAACGCCAATTCTGTGTGTTAGAGTAGAACAAATGAGTGTGCTTTGTTGGAGGAACAGACATTGATCAAAATATATATCATATTCCTAAATTTATATGATATTAATTCCGCTCTTCTGCTAAGCATAAAGTGGAAAAAGAAACGTGGTTGAGAAGGTGACGTGCACGGGAGGAATGTGGTGTGTTTGACCCTTATGTCATTGTCGGATTAGAATGAAACAGCTGAGAGAGAGAGAGAGAGAGAGAAAGAGAGTGAGAGAGAGAGGGAGAGAGAGAGGAAGAGAGAGAGAGAGAGAGAGAGATCGTGCTGTGAAGGCCTGTATTCAATTGCTTTCTTCTCAGTAAAGAATCTGCTTAGCATAAGTTGCTCTTGATTCAGAAAACCTGACTTATAGTTGGCACTCAACTGAGTCATAGCCTACGTCATTGAAATCCAAGATGGGAAAGAGAGTAGTAAGATTAAATTACTTTAAATATACAACTATTTACATAAATAAACTTTGATATGAACATATCAAACCGTTGCAAACTTTAAAAGTTAAAAAAACATTTGACACTAGAAAATTATGCTCTTTTATTCTTAATATGAACCCTATTATTGATACAATTTCTGACCGTTCGTCAGGAAAAGGTCATGCCTGACGAACCTTGTGGAATTCTTCCACTTCGTGTTCAGTGAGCACGATCGAGACAACGCGGTGGATGTGCTCTACGTAGACTTTCAGAAAGCCTTTGATAAGGTACCACACCACCGCCTTCTCCGGAAAGTGCAAGCGCTGGGCATAGATGGAGAATTAGCTGGCTGGATCGAGAACTGACTAAGTAGCAAACGGCAACGGGTGGTGGTGAATGGACAGGCTTCTGAGTGGGTGCCCGTTACTAGCGGGTGCCTCAAGGTTCTGTCCTGGGACCACTAATATTTATCATCTACGTCAACGACATGGACGGTGACATGGTTGCCAAGATTTCTAAATTTGCCGAAGATACCAAGCTTGGTATGAACGTTGCAAAGGATGGAAATACTGCCCACCTGCAGGAAGATCTTGGAAAGATTGGGGAGTTGTCGGACACGTGGCAAATGCCTTTTTACGTGAACAAATGCAAAGTAATGCATATCGGCCACAGAAACCCCCAATCTCAGTATATCCTTAAGGGCACTGCTCTTGAATCGAGTGACGCTGAGAAGGACTTGGGTGTAACTATTACTAGCGACCTCAAGTTATCGAAACAGTGCATAGAGGCAGAGAAGAAAGTTCAAAGGATGTTAGGCTATATAAAGCGCCAGTTTGGATACCGTAACAAGGGGATAGTACTTTGTCTGTACAACTCCCTCGTTCGGCCGCATCTGGAGTATGCCGTACAATTTTGGAGTCCTTCGTTTCCCTAGGATATCGCAAGGTTGGAACGCGGACAAGCCAGGGCAACCAAGCTGATTCCTTCTATCTGACATAAAAGTTATGAGGATAGACTAAGGAAATTAAATCTGTTCTTGCTGGAAACAGAACGCGCAATCACGGCTTCAAACTTGAACTGAAGCGTTACAACCGCAATCTGTGTGGAAATTTTTCACTTACAGTATCTGCGGTAAGTGGAACGCACTTCCAGTGGAAGTTGTCAACAGTGAATCTGTTGACCAGTTCAAGTCAAGACTAGACAAAGTCTTGAAAAGTGGCCGTTTAGGGACGCAAAACAATTGAGCAGCCATGTGTTTGCTCGATTGCTAGTCCAAAGGTACCCTCTTTGAATGGACCGTAAGGTCTTCTAAGGTACTTCCTTTCCTTGTTACTCTTGAAGCACATAATTTCTGGCTGTTTCAAGTGACATTTTGCTATGTGTGAATTGACTTTTTGTGCGAGGAAATTTGTGAGGGTGTAAATTTGAGTTTCGTTCTGTGTGAATATATATCAGTGTTACTCCTTTTGTGCGAATTCGGCAAGTGTCTTTTCTCTAGTTAGAGAAAACTATAAATTGAAAGGGAATTTTATACCACTCGCATGTTTCTGAGCTTTTCCTCATGATATTAAGTAGTGAAGTTTCATCAAGTTCCTCCCCATAGTCACAAAAACATTATTATTATAATGAAATTTAAACCGATATGAGAGCGCGTTGATTAAATGTGTATCCCAAGCAATACAGATCACTATTCATTCAGATGGAAATTAATTAAGGGCTCCTCTTAATTTTGAGATTTGCAAAACCAAAGAAGGTTTGAAAAGACAGAAGTGCATATGTATTGAGGCTATACACAGCTCCTTACAAGTCACCTGTTCTTAAATATACTAATTTAATTAAGGGATATTTTAAAATTTAACAATGGTTAGTTGAAATGCTGTTGAAATCAAATAATTAGGAGGTTGAGTGTTTCAACCTCCGGAATTTTCATGCGATTTTTGTAAAACTTACCACATTAGGTCTATCTAAATTTTATTTTGGAATGAGAAATTCATCAATTTGGCTAATTTCTTGCAAAATTATGAAGGTGGCATTAAAATGTTGTTTACTTCTTTAGTTGAAAAACTTAGGTGTGAGAATGAGAGCAGGCTCGAATAGTTACGTTCGAAGACTTCAAAGTGATTTTAGGAGGATATAATGTATGGAGCTGCAGGCTACGAGTACCATATATAATCAAATAATAAATAGTCATGCATGTATACGATCAAAAATGGCCATGATTGCCTCATATTTGGATAGTCAATCAAAGCTTCATGGCTTTCTTTCCTTCCTTTTTTTCTCGTCTTTTCTTTATTCCAAAATATGCTTGGAGATAAAGAACTTTGCAATTTTTGGTCAGTTTGTGTGAATTGTATCTGATGTTTTTCCATTTATGTCGGGTTTAACGTTCACTGTGTACATGTTTTTACACAAACTATTGATTCAAAACAATTAAATAAAAATATAATAATAGTAATGTAATATCCTAATACCTTTCAATTGTGTTAGTGATAAAACCTTCGCAACAGACAGAAAACTACAGATAAACAGTCGCCAGTAATATTCAATGAAGCTTTCCAACCAATGCTTATTCTTTAGCAAATTAAATCATGAAGGTATGGAATTAGAAGGGAATTAGTGGTTATAAATCAGGTACTAAAGAGGAAAATGATTTTATCTTTACCGGTTTCCAGCGAAGGAATAGGAAATTGGTTATTTTTCAAAGTTAAATTAAATTAAACGGTTTGCTGAAATGTGAAATATTTAAATTAATAGTAATAAATTATTATTTATTATGAAAATTCCCTGCCACGACCATAGAGAAAAACATAAATATACTTGACTTCTTATAAAGGCCATAATTTTCGAAGCAAAAGCGCAGAAAAAAACAATCTTAGAAAAAATAACATCAAATTAAACTCAGAGAAGAAAAACACACTTGCCAAAACTTTTCTCGAAATATACATAAAGAGCTTCATACACAAGCATATATCAAAATACGACAAGATATAAGTAACTACTTTGAAAACACAAAGACCGAAATAATCCTTAATAGAGGAAGATAGTAGAAAATGTAAAGAAAGCAATATATGAATCGGTAAAATGTGAAGGCAAGAAATAACGATGTTTAGATGTTTTGTAAGGTACGCTACTGAAAAGAAATTATAGATTGGACTTGGACATAGTATATAGTTGAGTAGGTTATGTGGTGAGAGAGGAGGTAGTGGTAAAAATATTTTAAAAGGATAGAAAGGAGAGAGTTGAGATAGAGTTCGAAATATTTTCTAGATAATAGTTATAGATAAAGAGTGTTAAAGATTCTTTTTGATATAAATGGTAACAGAGTACTCTCTATTTCTTTATCGGGCTTAATTGGGTTCTCAGACAAACCATGGAAGTTAACTCCGTAGGAGAAGTTATGACAATGGAGGAGTGATAAATGCAGCCACAGGTCAAAGACACAAGGGGCACAGAATTATTTACTGTAAACTCAAACGGTCAAGGATAAGTGCAAAGTTGTAGGATTAATTGATTTAAATACTGAATAGGTGCCACGTGGAAAGCCAATTAATTTTTCTGTATGATTTGCCAGAATATGTGTGAAGTTTAGGGACAAATTAAGTGCCGTTTGAAGTTCCAATTTTAGTGCCACAAAGGCTTGTCAGGTAAAGTTCCAGATTGATCCTCCGGGAGAAGGGGAAGATTATTGTCAAGTTAAAGTTCCGATGTGAAAAACAAGGACAAAAGTCAGAAGGGCCACAAACTATTGGAAGGATACAATGTTTCTACCTTGGGTAAAGTTCGGGAGAGATTTGTCCCTGGATAGACCTTCTATTTCGATGAACTGTTCATGATTGCCACTAAAACAAGCCCAATTCAGTGGTAAAAACTCAAATTAAATAGCGAAGATAGCCGTAATACTATTCCCAAAATAGATCTAATTACTGGTAAAATCTTCCCAAAACGAGAGCAAATTGATGGTAAATATCCAATTAAAATGAACGACATACCGACACATGGGAATCAATCAGATGCCCGCTACCGAGCGAAGCAGAGTAGCTGGTTCTTTCTTCTTCCTCATTCCTTGCCGGGAGGAGATAACATGGCAATCAGTCTCTTCCTCAACATACAATTTATCTTCAATGAAAATTGGATTTGATTATATTTTGTTTCATTTGCTTCCCATCAATTACGTTCGATTATATTTGATTAGGTCTAAAGATTTTTAGACTTGATCTTTGTTTCTTGTCGTCGCTTTAAGGAAAGATTTCGGGTATTGCGAAGGTATAAATCGACGTCATTTTGGGGGCGCTTTTTCAGATCCTGAGTAAGCTTAGGGAAGTACCTGATTACAAGGATCCGAACCCTCCATCCTTCAAATGAAGTGAATTCCCCACAATGGATTTCCAGAAAAGTTGTTAGGCAGCTGGAGCTTCGGACGGGGCGATGTCAACCAAGCATTCAAGTGAGTAACCACACTGTTCATTCAGTTTTACCGCTATGGTCCTATTTTTCAACCAAATTAAAACAAAAGATCAAAATTAAGTGAATCAAAATAAACTCAGAGAAGAGATTTTTCCTATTAATACAAGTACGATATATTTATTATTATTATTTTTAAAGTCAATAAAAGTAACCTGTTGTAAGCCAACAGCCGAAACAGCAGAACCTAAAAACCCTACAGTGCCCACACATAAAAATCAAGCAAGAAGACAAGCATTCATTTTCCTTTTAAATACATCACAATTATCCGAATTAACGACATCATTAGGCATAGTGTCCCACAGACCGACGGCTGTAGGAAAGAAAGATCGAGAGAAATGCGTCGTATTGAGTCGAGCGACCGATAAAGCACGGTCATTCTTCCTTAAAAAGTTACACGAATCACGAACCGGATGTTAGGGAGCTGGTATCACAGAGTAAAGTGGATAGTCAGGATCGGAGACAATTTTAAATAAATAACTTAAGACTTTAACGAGCCGGCGTGCCTAAGGTTCAAAAGTACATCAAGTAGCAGAAAACTAATCTGGTTGAAACTTCTGTCAAGGAGCGTCAAATTGGTCTCCAATGCAGAAAGGAAGAAAGAATGACAATATTAAAAATGCACCAGAAGGAAGGAATTAAAACAATTCCTAACTACTCTATCTGTAGGGTAGATCTGGCTGCACCTAAGAAACAAACAAACCTTTTGCAAAATAGAGCACGCAACAGTGCCCAAGTGCAGCTCGAAAATCAGTTTGAGATAAAAAAATAAGACCAAGCAATTTTAGTAAATAACAATTAGGGACCGCAACCTAGTTGACAATAATGTCATAGTAATGCGGTTGTAAGATCCTTGATCCACCATTAACAAGGCTATAGGGTTTATTTGGATTAAGTTTCATACCCCAAACATCACAGCAGGATAAAATTATGCTGATATCCAGAATAAAAGATTCAGCAACTCTTTGTCTGGACAAAGAAAAAAGGAATTGCATCATATAAAAGTTGAAACGTCAACATAAGGAACGGTGTTCGGCTCAATCCCAGAAAACATGTCTGAGGTATCAATAATAATGGGAAGCGGGCCCAGGCTACTACTCTGGGGAACATTAGATTTAACAATGATGTATGAGCTAAAACTACCATCAACCAACACACACCGCTTCCTGTTAGTCAGAAACTCAACACGTATGCCGAGGAAGTGACCACCAATATCAATGGATCTAATTTTGAAATAAAATGGCCTATTGATTAACACGATCAAAGACTGAGCTAAAATCAAGAGATACAAGACGAAATTCATGACCAGCATCAAGAGAATTTTGAAGGTCATTGGTGATGAAAAGAAGAGCATCAGAAGTACTAAGACCTTTCCGTAAACCAACTGTTTTACTGGCAGCTATTTATTATTATTATTCAGAAAATCAATCATCCGTTTGGCGAGCAAACGCTCAAATATTTTACACAGAATCGGTTCAATGGAAATGAGTCTATATTCCTCCGGATAAATTAATGGTCAAAAGTCTTTAGGGATCGGAATGAAATTTAGAGAACGCCAGCATTGAGGAACAGAACTCCGAAAAATAAGTAATCTAAAAATAACAGCCAATATTTGGGCCAATGATGAAGCAATTCATTCATAAAAAATGGGCAAAATAAACAAAGGATCACATCTTCCAAATGAATCTGGTTTATTCAAAGACCACAAAAGTTTTGATGACTTAAAAGCCATGGAGTGCAGGTTAATATCAGGCAAGCAAAATGAACGTAATTAGATCAGCTTTCTTCTTAGAGTTATAGCATACAGAGCCGTCAGCACAAAGCATGGGATGAAGGCTAAGGTTACCCACCGGCAGGGATTGTTTAAGAGCAGACCACAAAAAGTGCAGCTGAAAGGATTAATGAAAATATCTCTGAGATGATCATTATAGGCTCTTTGAGCCTCATTATAAGTGTGACTTGAGCTGCACGTAGTAGTTCTAAAATTCATGGGAGCGTAAACGAAAACAACGCCAAATTGCAGTCTGCTTTTTCCACTAAGCCAATCGGCAGTCGTCATTGAACCAGGCTTTGTCGGTACGACGATTCCGAATAGCTTGACGTGGAACCCTTTTCTCACTTATCGAAAGAAGAATTTCATTAATGACAGTTACGGGACACTCATATCACCCCAAGAGATATTGTTAAAATCAGTATCAATGCCAGGTCAGTTGGTACAGGATTTCAAATAGACCACGCGAGTAATGGCCTCATCCGGTCGCAAAATTGGGTTTCTAATCTAAACCTTGAGTTTAGAGTGATCGTTATTACAAAGGGGTGGAATAACTCATAAATCAACAACGGCGACGGAGATCCAGTCAATTGCCAGAAATGTGGGTCGGATCACGAACCAGCTGCTCACATTTAGCATGATTGCAGAAATTTAAGGCAGCCCGACTATGCTGCTTTGTCGCAGAAATAAAATTCAGTCCTTGAGGGTAATGAGCCTTAAGATCACCAACAAAGAAAAAAAGAGGCCATATATTCAGATTTTTGGATTCGAACCATAGTAGTTAAAAGGCAATCATAAATACTATCATCCAGGTCAGGGTTCCTATATAAAACAAATATACAATAATTATTAACACGGCCACATATATGAATAAGAATCATCTAATGACAGCCACACTCAAATATGGCCTACTGTGAAGCACTAAAGGTGGAGCGTACATAGACACACATCCCCTGTGGCCTAAGAATAGAATTCCGTCTCAAAAGTATAGGCTCGTAAAAATTTGGAATGAGATGCTAAGACACAAACCTAAAATCAGAACCTAAGGTCTCAGAGCAAAGAAATATATCGTACATGGTGGAAACCATAAAGAGCTCGTGAAGAGTAGAATTCGTCCTCTAATATAAGAATAGAGGACTCTACAATACTCAATGTGACTGCAAGGATTGAGGTGGATATAACACGCCCTAAACAACAATAAAATAGAATTATCGTAAATTTACTATAAAAAATTACAAAAATAAAATAGGTAAAATATAGAAACAATAACAAACAAAAAATAGAGTAGATTTACAATATCCAAAAATAAAAAACATAAAAGACAATAAGAAGTGAAAGAAAAAATATCCTCCTGGGGGAGCCGCTCTCCCCAAATAAGGCAATGGTTAAGGTATTCCCCCCAAGTCACCAATTTGCCAGTAGAGATAGCAAAAAATAGACAGATTTGCTGCCCCGATTCATCCCATCGCCCTGCCTTCACAGCATATATTGGGAATGCAATTAAAAGAGAGAGAAAAAGGAAGGTAACAACAAGGGAAGAAGGTACCCTAGAAGACCTTACGGTCAATTTAATGAGGGTAACTTGGGACTAGCAGACGAGTGGGCACATCTCTGATCAAATGCTTTACGTACTTTCAAGGCCATTTTTCAAGACCCTGTCTAGTTATGACTTGAACTGGTCAACAGATTCACTGTTGACAACTTACAATGAAAGTGGGTCCCAACTACCGCAGATACTGTACGTGAAAAAATTTCCACACAGATCGCGGTTGCAACGCTTCAGTTCAATTTTAAAGTCGTAATTTCTTGTTATACTCTCAACAAGTGTGAAAATATCCCTGTAGTCAACATTGTCGAACCCTCGAAGTATTTTGAAAACTTCGATGAGCTGACCACGCAGTCTACAGGTTTCCAACGAGAACAGGTTTAATTCCCTTAATCTATCTTCATAACTTTTATGTCTGATAGAGGGAATCAGTTTGGTTGCCCTGGCTTGTACGCGTTCCAATCTCGCGATGTCCTTTCGAAATGAAGGACTCCAAAATTGTACGGCATACTCCAGGTGCGGTCGGACAAGTGAGTTGTACAAACACAGTACAATCTTTTTGTTCTGATATCCAAATTGGCACTTTATATAGCTCAGCATCCTTTGGGCCTTTTTCTCCGCCTCTATCCTGAGGTCACGAGTGATTGTTACATCCAACTCCTTCTCAGTGTCGATGGATTTAATAGCAGTACCCTTGAGGATATACTGAGATTGGGGGTTTCTGTGGCTGATATGCATCACTTTGCATTTGTTCACGTCAAAAAGCATTTGCCTCGTGTCCGACAACTCCCCAATCTTCCAAAGATCTTCCTGCAGGCGGGCAGTATTTCCATCCTTTTCAACGTTCATACCAAGCTTGGTGTCGTCGGCAAATTTGGAAATCTTGGCAACCATGTCCCCGTCCATGTCGTTGACGTAGATGATGAATAGTAATGGTCCCAGGACAGAAACTTAAGGCACCCCACTAGTAACGTGCACCCAAACAGAAGCCTGTCCATTCACCACCAACCGTTGCCGTTTGCTACTTAGTCAGTTCTCGATCCAGCCAGTGCTCGCATTTTTCTGAAAAGGCGGCGGTGTGGTACCTTATTAAAGGCTTTCTGAAAATCTAAGTAGAGCACATCTACAGCCTTGTCCCGATCGTTTTCACTGAAGACGAAGTGGAAGAATTCAACAAGCTTCATCAGGCATGACCATTGCCTTCGGAAGCCGTGCTTGGAACTCTTCAGTAGCAGCTTTGACTCTAAATACGACGTCATTTTGATAGGTTGGTAGTTTGACCGTTGGCTACGGTGTCTTTTCTTGAAGATAGGAGTCACCTTCGCTTCACGCCAGTGTCTAGGAACGCATTCGGTCAAGATTGACATGTTGAAGATTGCGCTCAGGTGTCGTGACACTTGATCGCGCACTTCTTTTAACACTTTTCGGTAAACACTGAAGAAAAATAGTCGTTGAGGAAGTTAGCATTTTCTGCATCTAAGTGCTTTAATGCCCCCTCCTCATTTCTCAAAGGGCCAATCGTTCGACGGATTGGATTACGGCTGTTCACATATCTAAAATCTCCTTGGGGTTCTCTTTACAGAGTCTCACCACTCGGAGTTCCTCAGACGGCTTAGCCTCCCTTATCCTGGACTTCACTCTCCTGGCTTGCCTCCGGTATTCGTTAAAGTCACCCGAGATCTTCGATTGACGGTACACAGTTCTCTTCTTCCTAAGCAGTTGGCCGATTTCTCGATTAAACCACTTTGGTTGAACTATTACCGACGGGGACATTTTAGAGCGATCAAACGCGATTAAAGACTTATAAATGTGGTTTCGAAACTATTCCACGAGTCTTTAACAGTCTCGCACACTTCTAGCCTCGTGTCAGTCAGTCCAGCACGAAGACTTGCAAAGTCTGCGCTCTCCTCAAATCGAGTTTCGTCGATTTACTAGTTGCAGGCCCTGCCTTCGGAACTTTGACTACAAATCTAATTAGTCAGTGGTCACTGCCACCGAGCTCTTCACCAACAGAGAGGTCCTCAACGATGTCATCCTCAGAGGTGAAAACCAAGTCGAGGATATTGTCTCCTCTCGTTGGCTCTCTCACCCATTGAGTGAGGAACTCGTTGTTTGCGAACTCCAGCTAGGAGTGTGCCCTTCCATATTGTAAAGTGGATAAGCTCAGGAATATTTGGCACACAATCAAATCTAAACTCAGAGACTCCACTTCGGGTAGCCGTTGGCAGAATAGCTACTCATCCGTCTTCCTCAAAATGACTGGGATACCTCCAGCCCACATGACATAGATACTCATACGCACACTGAGAACAGACCATTGCCGTTGTTGTCCAAGAGGATTTAAAAGGTTTTAGAGATACATTTCCTCCACACCCAAGCAACTTCAACCCTTACAAGCCGTTCCTCTACTGATACAGACATTGGCGGATAGAAGTTTGCACATCAGCCTGGTTGACTGTTGACCATCCAGTACTTTTTAAGACATCCCGCTAATCACGGTTTGCCTAGTAACCATAGGTAGAGAGCCTTGCAGGTGGCATCGCTCCGGGTTAGAATGGACGTAGGAGCGGTGTTAGCTAAGGAGTAGTTCCACACTCTCCACAACCACAGATATCCCGAAGCACGGCCCCATCACTGGAAGTAGTTTAATATCCTGTTCTAGGCAAGACATTAAACTGCATTAGGTAATGTGGCCGCAGTTTGAGACATCTGTGGTTGTGGAGGGTGTGGGTGGAGCTACTTCTTAGCCATCATCGCTCCCAGATCCTCTCTGACCCGGAACGGTAGCTCCTTGATTGAAGAGGATGTTGTAATGATTCTTTAGTCAAATAATCAGCTTTCAATTTCCCATTTTTCAGAATCAATGGTAGCCCAAATTTCTTCAGTAGGAACAGGCTCTTCAAGTAATCCACTTGGAATTAAATATCCTCAGTGAGTTTCTCCTTGTGGGGGAAGTCTGGAAACAAAACTCCATAAGATTCCTTAACTGGTTTGAGCCTTGGAGGGAACCTGGATTCATTTTCACCAGTCGAGTCTAGTGAGGAATCAAAATCTTTCTTTCTCTCCATTTTTTCCCAGACATCCTTTTCATTAACTAATATTTTAGCTTTAAATAAAGTCTCATCACTTTTCATATTTGTATCTAGGAGTATGATTGGATTCATATTTTGTGAAATATTTTCTCTAGAGGATGAATTTATTAGAGATCTGATAATTAATGTCTTGCTCCATTAGCAATATAAAGTATGATAAAAAGGAAGTGGTGAAGTTGGAGGACATGAAGATAAGCGGATGCCACATCGCTCGTCAGCTAAAAGGAGAGAATTCACCATTAAAACAACTCTCTTCCTAGCCAATAATAAACCAAATAAATACATTTAACTATTAATTTTCCTCTCTTAAACTGGGGTTTTATACTGTTGAATTAATAGTCCCATTAGACTAACCAATTCACTACACATTAATGCTTTTAAGAAATCTCCGAATAATGGGGTTTAATCCCATTTAAAATATAAAATTATAAACATTATTCAATGAATTTCCCGACATCGATCGTGTGACGAAA
Source organism: Ceratothoa steindachneri (assembly GCA_963969495.1). Taxonomy (NCBI): domain Eukaryota; kingdom Metazoa; phylum Arthropoda; class Malacostraca; order Isopoda; family Cymothoidae; genus Ceratothoa; species Ceratothoa steindachneri. The sequence continues at coordinate 133,999,125 of OZ018319.1, forward strand.
TGGCGGATACTTGCTCTAATGGATTTGCTTTCATAAAAATGAGACTTCCATTCAATTGAACTATTTGATTTCCTCAATCAATTCAGTTTGAAGGCTGTCAATCGCTGACGAATTGGGATTATTCACAATTGAGTCTAAATTGAAATTTAGATGGTATATAAATATTCACGCTCATTTGGCTTACCAATCTTGCCAATGGTATAATTGGACATGTGAAAAAATTGTCACTTGGAGATTGACCATGAGGAAACGTCAGATTTATGAAAATTAACCCTGAATTGAGATTAAAAAAAAAATGGGCGTAAGTAAACTTTGCCAGCTGATCCGTGTTAAATCTTCGAAGCCGTGGAATCTTCACAAGGCAGCTCTTAGCATTATGTATCTTCCTAAAGTCAGAAATTCGTAGCCTAGCCTTCTCACTGTTAATTTTACAGATGATTAATGTTTCTTATCGGATTTTTTCTTTAGAAATAAATATAGAAATTGTGTAATTATAAATCTTCGAAAATGACAATATTATTAATGTTAACCGTCTGTTTTCCATTTTACCTTGGCAATCTTCCTAACCGCTGTTTTATATTTGCCACTTATCTCCATGGCTGTGTGCCATTGGCAATATTCTCTTGATTTTCACATGGTGAATTTTCTCACTATAAGATTTCCTTTTTGAAATTTTCTCAGTCTCATTTTTCTTTTAGTCAATCCAAGAATCCGCTGTTTGACATTTGATATTATACTGGAATGGTCTTTGAAAATGGCCATCTTCTCTAAAGAAAGTTTGACTTGCGAATTTTCTCAATGGTAATTATGAAACTGTAAATCTTCTCAGTGGCACTAAAAGAATTTTAACCATGCCACCTATTAATTAGTAATCTTCTCAATAGAATTCTTCAACATGACATATTTCCATTGAACGACTTATCAAAGGTATTCTTTGCCTATTGAATTTTCCGAATGGCAGTTTTCTATTGTAGCTCTGCTTAATTGCGTTAGTACTTTAGGTGATATTCACAATGGCACTTTTCACATAAGCAATCTTTCCAAGTGCATTTTTTTCTACTGTCAATGTGGATTTCCCATTAAAAAGTGTTCAAAATAAGAGTTTTATCTTGGTCAATTTCCACAATTGCATATTCTGATGGCATCTTCCTCGTCTCAGTTTTAAATTGGAATCGTTTCAGTGGCAGTTTTTTTTTTAGAGAATCTTGAGATTTCCTTCTTTTGGTTCGTCTTTACGAGTTGTCATCGGTTTGGGCCAAGAGGGGGGAAGAGAGAGAGAGAGAGAGAGAGAGAGAGAGAGAGAGAGAAATGTAAATAAAGAAATATATTATTTAATAGAAGATTACGTTACCTTCCGGCCCAAGTAGACATAGGGAGATATGTTTAATAGAGGTGGAAGGTCCTAGATAGTTGCAGTCTCTCCATGCATTATCACCTTAAATTCACCTTCATTACCAAATTCCACTTCAGTAATTAGTGGAGATGACATCGTTTGTTTTGCTTCCAATTTTTAAGAAAATAATGATGTTAAATTTCAGAGGTAACCACGTTAGTTTTATCTAAATAAAACATAAGCATTGCAGTTTTGCAGGCATGTAATTATTGACTGACAGCTTATTTCCTCACGTCCGATGCCCTGCTGGGCGTCGAGCTACTTCTTCCCTTCCTTATTACTAGCCTGCTACTCAGTCACCGGCTAGTGAAACTGTGTGGGATTGCACGGACGGGATCAACGAGAATGAGAGTAAGTCCTCAGTCACCCCCTTGAAAATGCTCATTTATTCTCCCTCTCGCCCATCCATCAACCACATTACTCATTCACCCCCTTAATCACCTTCGTGTTTTCTCAATCACTTTCCGTATTACTCACTATCCTCGAGATTACTTAAACACATTCGCGATGCCTCACTGACCTTCAATTTTGTTCAATCGCATTTCCTACCTTTCTTCACCTTCAATATAACTCAATATTCTTTGAAATACTCATGCACCCTTGAAAATACTCAATCACCCTAAAATTACACCGTAAAAAATGAAAGAAATTACCATCGCGTTCATAATTTTCTGAAAATCTAAAGGTGTACGAAATCCTATTTTATGCGAATCATTTATTTCAAGACATTTTTAACTAAAATTTGCAAGGCATAATTAATTCAACATTCTTTTAAAGAAAGAATATGCATACATGTACATTACATTTTCATAAAAGTGTTGTGGATTGCCACGATACAAAATTCCACAATGATCCACCATTAAGTTTTCGTTTCCCAATTCCTGGTGACGATTTTCCCTTATCCGAATACCTAGATGGACGTGTCCCCTTTGCTCCTCGGTCACTCACTCTACCTCGATAATCTGGAAAAAGATTAAGATGGGAATGTAGAATTTTCATTTTCAAAGACCAACCAAAGTTTACTTATTGAATTTTTGTTGACTAAATCTTCGGACGTTATAAAAAGAGTATTGAAACCAAATCTTAGTGGAATTTACCATTACATGAAGAATATTCTTAATTAGACACAGGTTAGTTCAAATAAACGTTGGTGGTATTGTTTACTCCTTGGGCAATTAGAACCCTCAGTGACATAGAGGATTACCCCAATGATAGGTATGGGTATCACAGCCCACGGGAAGAGGAAAGCAAAGTTCAATAGTTAAACATAAAACCAGAACCTAACAGCGCCAAAATAAACCTAAAATCTAAAACTTTAAACTGATAACCTAACATCTCAAACCTAAAGCTATAATTTACAAATAGAGTAGAGAGTCCGCTTCATAGAGAGCCTAAAGTACAGAGTAACTGTAATTAAGAGAACAAATGGACAACTTTCCCTTTGGTGGGAGGCGGATATTGAGAGATAAAATGCCTTCTGGCGCCGTGTGCCCCGATACGCCATTCTTTATATGGCTTGGGCTGTGTTTTTTTTCACTTGTATTTACTTCCCGAAAACTTCAACAGAATCAAAAGGAATCTTTTAAATTACCACCATTGGTTTTCCGTAAAAATAAAATTCTTTATCACGTATTTCAGTAAAGCCGCAGCTGATATCTAAAGATAACAAATAGTCTGACTTTGGATAATAGTTCACTTGCTTTCATACCCTTCATATCCTATAATAACTTTCATGCATTTACTTATCGTTTATATTTTTTTCGTCTCCTTTCTTGCATTATGCTCTTGAGCACGAAATCTTCCAAGCGCGACCAAGGCCTTTCTTAAAACGAGGTTTACTTCTGAGCGAGGAGGAGAGTGCGCCAAATGGGTTGAGATTCGTGTGATCGTAGAAACAAGGACGATGGTCTTTATTCTCACTTTTTTTCATGAGGTGTTTGCAAGAAGCTTTCGGACTCTACGTGGAAAACATTATTATAATCATCTTCGACCAATTATCTTGATGTTATCATTTCATTAGGTATGTGCCATTGACGCATTTCCTGGGTTATATATATATACGAGTGTATATATATATATATATATATATATATATATATATATATATATATATTCTCTTTATAGGCTAATACCTATATCCTTAGCAATTGCATCTATTTCATATTCGTACAAATCATTTCATATCCTTTGATATTTTTTTTATTTTCTTTCGAGGCGGTCGCAGTTTCTATAGCTTGACTTTTTTAGTATAAATTTAATAATAAAAAAAGCATAATTAATTAATGATAATTTGATCAATCTTATCAATCTTAAATTACGACCACGACAAGTAGTCTCCTCCTTAGACTATCCGGGGTAGACACATTTTGACTTCTTCATTTTAATAATAATAATAACGATAACATTAGTAATAATAATAATAATAATATTCCCATAACGCATTCGTTTTGCAACAGAAGCGGATTCAGAAAGTTGCAAACCAAGAGAATCCATCTCATTGTGCTAGGACTTTCTTTCTAACCCAAAAGATAACAATGACTGGCAATGAACCGTTGAATTAACCTGTAAATGTGTATCTAATTATTATTATAAATTACAATTATTTGCTTAAAATATCGAGAGAAGCTAACGTGGGCATCGATACCAGACATTTTTCAAGCGGAGGAAATAGAGAATGAATTTACATAATTTAGGAAAATGAATAAACCGTGAAACCATGGTTAAAATGGAGACATCAATCGACTTCGAAAGCCAAGATCAAATACTATAAGGAGAGGCTGACTGGCGACCAAATTGCGATCCTAGAAATCACTCGGGATGAAAATTAATTTAACCATCGTCTAGAACCTTAGACACCTCTTAAGAGCATTTAAGAACCTTTTAAAACCTTTTATAAAATTCCAAAATCTTGCATAACATTCTGAACATTTTCAGAATCTTTCATAATATTCTAGGACGATTGAAAATCTTTGAAACATTTTAATATCATTGATTACATTCCAAATACTTGGATGATCATTTATAACATTCTAGTATCTCTTAGAAACTCATAACATTTCCAAATTTTGGAAAGCTTTGCTTAACATTATATTACTCTTAAAATTTACAAAATATTCTGCACTTTGTATAGGACTTTAGCTTTGGAAACAATCATTACAATCTTGAACACTTTTAAAACTTTTCATAAGATTTTACAAAATAATAGAACATTTCATAACATTCTAGAGCCTTCGACATCCTTTTTCCCTTTGGATAACATTCTAAAACTTTCGCTAGGTTGAGAAACCTTTTCATACCTTTTAAAAGATTTTGAACGTTTCATACCATTGCTTAAACTTTTATTACTTTTTCAGCAATAGGAAACCTTTGGAAAGTTTTTTCAGCAATGCATAATATAGTAAAATCTTTCCTAACATTCTAGTACCACAAATATACGAGGGGCGGTCAATAAGTTTTGCAATTCAGATATAAGGAAACGAGATATGAGTGAAAGTGTTTTATTATTTTTCAATATAACTACCCTCGACTTCAATGCACTTGCGCCACTTGTCACTGAGGCTTTGAATTCCCGACAACTAGAAATCTCCCTACTGATGTTCCATCCACTCCTAGACGGCGAGCTGGACATCTTCATCGTCCCCAAGCCGGAGTCCACATAGTGCAACCTTGAGCTAGCGGAATAAGAAGTAGTCGCTAAGGGCCATATCTGGACTGTAGGGGGGATAGTTGAGCTCCTCGAATCCGCACTCGCGGAGGGCAGATTATGCAACTCTGGCCTTGTGGACAGGGGCATTGTCGTGGAGGAGCAGGACACCGCGTGTTAACTTGCCGCGCCGCTTCTGACGGATGCACTTCTTCAACCCAGCCATTTCCTCGGTGAAATATTGGTCTGTGAGGTTCCTTCCACGAGGCGCATATTCCACCATCAACACTTCCTCATAATCCTCGAAGATGGTGGCCATGATCTTCCCGGCTGAGGGTTGGGTCCTGAACTTAATGGGGGTCGGGTAGCCCCTGTGCTTCCAGGCCATGCTTTCGAAATAGGTCTTGGGATCCCAGTGATGGACCCATGTTTCATCACCTGTCACTATGCGTGACTCGAATCCCACCGGGTCTTGGTTGTACAGGATCAGCTGCTCCTCCGAACTTTGACGACGTTGAAGTCGATCATGGGGCATGAAGTTTCTAGGGACCCAACGGGCAGAGACCTTGGTCATGGCCAAATTGTCGTGGGTGATGTTGATAACACTTCCATGTGATATTCCAAGTTTTCGCTCGATTTCTTCGACCTTCACCCGTCGATTTTCGAGGATTATCCTCTCCACACGGGCCACATTGTTCTCGTTGGTTACGTCTGACGGGCGTCCTGGACGGGGGTCATCTTCAAGGGACTCACGACCATAGCGGAACTCCTTATTCCAGCGAACAATGGTTGCATAGGAAGGGGTGGTGTCGGTGTACACCGCAACCATGCGTTCATGGATCTTTTTTGCATTTTTGTCTTCCTTGGTCAAAAGTTTGATCACTGCGCGGTGCTCAACCTTCTCCATTGTTGAAAAATTGTGACTTATGATCCGCAATCAGTTACTGCTTCTTAAATAGACGAGGCAGAAGCGTACGGATGCAGGTCCTGAATTGTCATAACTTGTCCTAACACCCCCCCCAAACAGCCATTCCCCTTCCTCTGTTTTGCTCTACCGATTCGCAAAACTTATTGACCGCCCCTCGTATTTCCTAATTTTTCAGCACTTTTTATAAATAACATTATATAATCTATGGTAACCTTTAATAACTATCTTAAACCTTTTATGCATTCAAGAACCTTAATAAAACTTTTAAATACTTTAAGACTTTCATAACTTTGATCGAACTTTCCTAATATTCCAGGAAATTTAATAACTTTATAAGCCATTTCAGAACTTTAGAGAACATTCTAAACTTTTGAAATTTTTTTAAACATTTCCAAAATGTTAAATGTCTAAAATTATAGAATCTTTCTTAACATTCTACAAACTGTAAAAATCTTAAATTACATCTTAAAACCATGCAAAACATTTCAAGACAATTTGAAATCTTCCTTCTCCTACACTCTCGAAATCTTCATAATCTTTTATAACATTCTAAAAACTAAAAACTTTTATAGTATTTTGGGGAAACATTTTCTAAAACTTTTTGGAACTTTTTAAAGTTTCTTACATTCCTTAACCTTTTAATAACCTAGGCAACATTCCAAACTTTGAAAACTCGCTACATTCCCTACCAATTAAGAATCTTTTATATCATTCCATAACATTTCAGACACTATTATACACTTTCAGAACCATTGTTAAAATTCTTTAACAATTGCGTAGCTTTTTAATCGCCTCAGAAAATTATATACAGGAAGTTCTTTCACAAAATTACGCCATCTCGCATATTGGTGATTACTCACTGAAGAGACAGATTAGGGTGCTTATGTAATGTTTGGAAAAGGTGGTTGTCTACTTTCCATTAGAAAAGTAACACAAACAAAACTCGAGATTTGTGTTTTGTAAAGAATTGAACTTGACAATGGCATGTCTGGCTTGACTAAATTTCATTTTGATAGATTTTAAAGCCCTCTTTCCCCCCTACCCTGGTCTATAGACGGGATAAGCATTAAAAAAACTGCAAAACGAGGAATAAGATTAAATTCTAGCTATGAGATACCCTCGTATTGATCACTAGCAAGTGAAGAACGAGCGCATTTCTATAGCGTAACTCATCGACCTTGAATGGTTAGACCATAAGGTTGTATTTTAAGCCCCTAAAAGCAGTTATTTACATTCATTGGGTCCATAAAACGGCACATCCCCACCACCCCTATCTTACTCTTACGGGAAATTTAATTATAAGTGAAGAGAAATAAAGACAATTAAAATGAGTGTTATTGCGTAGTGAATTTAGAAAGAAAAAAAAGAAAAAATATCTAATAATGATGTTTAAAATTACAGAAATCAAATATAAATCCTAAATTCGGTCATTCAGCAGAAGACATTAATTGTAGCAATGTTGAACTCACAATGGCTTGGTTACTGGCAATCTGCACCCGTAGCGTAACGTAACTCCAGGAAAATAAGGTGTCTCTGCCAACCTCCAAATTTTTGAGTAATCATAGGGAATAGGTTGGATACACCTCTTCACCATAGTTCCAAATCAGCCTGCTACAGTCAGATCCATCCCTTGAGGCACACCTCACACTTGCGTTCCACATGAAGTGAGAAAACTGGTGAACTTGCCATTCCAAGAACACTTTGAATCAACGATGCCAACTGAAAAAAATCGCTAGATGCGGACGAGACTTTTTCAAAACACTTCAAGAATCTCTCAGACGGCAAAATACTCAATTTCACAGGCACGGAATAGCCAATATGGCCTTTTTTGGCATGAGTTCTTGGAAATTAGGAACCATATGCTGTTTTATTTGTGAAATTATTAGTCGTGTTCTAGTACTAAATTTAGAATCCTATGATTTTTATACTCATAAATAAACAATTCTACGAAGTTTAGATACGTTGGGGATAAAATGAATAATCCTATTCTAGTTTTAATGTAGAATAAATGTTTTTTAGGATGTTTGGGGGAAAAGTTAATATCATTATCACTTAGCGTCCGAAATTTATAATCTTATAAGAATTCTTCTTAAAATTAATAACCATATAATATTTCTAGGTATAATTAATTAAACAAGGAAGATTTTGGTGATAAATTAATAATGCTTGAAAATTATATGCCAAAGTAATAATCCTACGAGGCATCAAATGGCCGCTATCGTATTGCAAGACCTATTGAATTTGATCTTCTCTCTTTCACGTGTTCCCTCCGCGCTTGATGCCCGAGCATAATATCTCCTCCTTCAAGATTCATCGCCTTGGCTCTGCAAAGAGGTTGTCTTGGGAGAAGATGTCAAGGCTGAGTGCTGGTGACATTGCCTCAAAGAGCCTCGATGCTGCAACTCAACGCTTGGATATTAAATCGGAAGGCGGCGTATGCCTCTTTAAGGAACCGCTTCGGGTGAGTAAGAGAGGGTTCATCTCCGTCTGGTGACTGCCCCCAGGGCACAGCCACCCAAATCACAGAAATAATCCTATCTTGGCACTCAATCTTGGGGAAAGAATCAGTCTTCTTGGATAGGATCTAGGACAACTCGTCAGGGGGCACTTCGTCCCACGCGGATGTCAGATTGCTAGACGACACAGAAGGACTTCATAGCTTCGAGGCATTAAGGAATAGGTCAAATGGAAGTGTTGGGATGCAATGACATGCAACTTTAAATTACCGCGCACCTTCTCTCATCTTCTTTGGCTGCAATTCAAAGGCGTGACCTGCTCTTTACCATCTAGTCGACATGGAAAAGAGATATACAAACATCTGGTTGCTAGGTCTGTGCATAGAGCTTGCCCCCTCATTACATCTCTCGTTTCCAGTAATCCCAATTGCTCCAAACACCCAGAAAAAGATATAGTATATCTCTTGCCTAAACGCATCACTCATGGCATTATGAACCCTGTGATTAGGAGGGTAGGATAGTCCGATCCCACAAGTGCTCTTAGCGCGTTCTCTGAATCAATATGGGTGCATACATAACGGTCCCCCAACCAGTTGACGCGCTTAATCTCCCGTACCGTGTGGTATATTGCACGGTACCATAGTGGGAAACAACCCTTACGGAATTGGAGGCATCCGTGTACTATGACATGACCTTCAGTTTTACGAGATCTATACCCCAAGGAATTGAACCGCAGTACTCTGGGGGTTGTGTGAGCTTTGGAAGCAGATAGGAGAACACAAACGTTAAAATGATGTATCATTCATGGGTTTTTCGTAGGTAAAAACATCGGCAAAACCGGTTTAAATGTTTAATCGGACACCATTCATATAAGTTGCTGATGAAAGGAGTACCATTTGCGAATCGGGAAGGCTAAACACATCTTGGCACCCGCATGACGCACTTTGCACTGCGAAAAAGTGAGTGGCATCTCTAATATCGACAAAGACGAGCAGAGTGAAACAGTTACTGATGCGTTTAGTATGGTGGATTAAATCCACCTGAGGCAATAAATATTTGGATACAATAAATAAATTGGGAATCCAGAGTCAACCTTTGAGCGTACAAAGTATCAGTCAATAAAGAAGAATGCAGATCTATCAGAACTCCACGTATTGAATGCTACATAACATATAATGTACTTGGCATAAGCACAAAATTCCTTAATAATATGAATACGCACCTTCAATGTGAGGCGTCAGTCAAATACTGTTACAAACAATTAGGTGCTAGTTGACCTCGTCTAGACAAGCCACATTCAGAAATAGTTTGAGAGAGGGTTGATGCCCATTAAGGCGGCAAAAGTGCACCACTTTGTTTAATACCAAGAATCGGGACTCTTTTACGGTCTCGCATAACGAATTTAGAGCCTAGATGTAGCCGATGCTCCAGGATAGGCATCGGAGTCGCGCTAAAAGAAGCATTACTTTAAATGATCACAGCAAATAGAGTAACGCCGGGAAATTTTTTCTGTGGAACACTGTAATCTTATCTTACAGGCTCGGAGAGTAATCCCCCACACTTAAGCGAAATTTATTATCTCGTAATAATTGGGGGGGGGTGTCCCTTTGCCCTGATAGAGCGGAGAGTCTACATGATACCATATCATCGGGTCTTACAAAATAAAAAAAAAATCGTGAAATGTTTCCCCAGAAAAAATCCCTAAAGATAACCAAACTAGAGCCTCCGATGTGGAGTGGCATTTACGGAAAATATTTATATTGTAGAGAAGATAGGAGGCCTCAACTTTTAAAAAAATTATACCCGTAATACTTATTGACCTTTCAAACCATAGAATAGGCGATATTATGTTGGCCATGAAGAGGGTCTGTGCAAAAAGGGAGTCGCGGCATAACTGCTCAAAAAAACATATAATTCAAGGGTTCTCTACTTCTGGGGATGAAAACCAGTTGGCAACTTCCAGTGACTTATCAGCAAACTTGGTATTCAGGTGTAGCAGCATCCATTGTGGATAATGTGGAGAACTCGGTCGCGAAAGATTTTGCTCGGAACGCTCGGCCATAGATCTTGGAGCACGAGTCGAAGGTTTGCCTCTTAACTTTTCAAGAATCCTATACATAAATTTGCACGCCTATGTATTAACTCTCCTACTTTAAGTGAATACACGTATACAAACCATGAAGAGCGGCGACCGTGCTTCGAAATAAAATGGGCCTTTGCACACGAAGTTTACAAAATGAGGTATTGCAAGGAGGCGCCTGTAATGGTAATAAGCATATCACTCCTCTTTAAGAGCAATCTCAAACCATTTGAACAAATACGGAAGTCCTCTAGGAGTAAAATGGCCATACGTTCTGGATTAGAAATTAGGCCCAAAGGATGATAGTGTCAGAGAAGATTTCAACAGCCTCGTCAACTAACCTAACTTCATCGACTGAAGTAGAGAAGCCAGTGCTGTAATTTCCTTGAGTGCGAGCCAGTCTGGTATATCCAAACAGAATCAAAGTGGACTTTCAAGTAATAACAATACAGCTAAATATATTTGAATAAAGAAGTGTTTGCAGACATGGAGGTCATCGACTATTCCCAATGTAAATTACGCTTATGAATCAAAGGAGCAAAGCGACATCAATGCAGGGAAACGAATTAAATTGACATTAGTATATGAATACATCAACATTAAGGACACCCATATCCAAATCGATCACAATTTCTACAAGTTTACGTCCTTGGTATGCATCATGTACCCAACCAAGAAGAGCTGTCTGCCGTCCAAGTCCAAGAGAAGAAGAAAGGATATCGGCTACCGCATTACGATGCTGCAGCACTTCCGTCTTATCAAAACCGGCTGAAGGAAGATGATAGAAAAGAATATGGGAACACTATCTGTCCAAATGTAGCTGAACTGATACTTAGAGCCGTTAAGTATGTATACTAAGAGGAAATGCAGATATAACATCCGGTAGGACAGGAAGTCAAACTTCCGCATCTGTAGCAAGTAATACTAAAGTCCATATCAATTTAAATAAAGGATATTCTCTTCCGGATCTCTCTTGAAAGATCTATCGTAGATAGTCCTCAAACATGGGTGGTTGCGGGCCACTCGGAAACAGACTAACAAGCTTTTACCTGATGAACATGCTAATGAAGCTTTTGCTTTCTTTTTCTCAGCAGAGAAAGTTCGACTTGGTTTGCGGCATCCTTTTTCCTGCCTGAAGTCATTCGGCTAGCGTTGCTCTTTGGTGGTCTGTAATACTTTTTTAGGTAGTAGGAAGGCCTGCGCCGCAGTTTGCGTTATTTTAATTTCTGTGCAATTGCTTGGAAGATAAGATTCGATTATTCTGCCCTCATTCCTGTAGGGAGACTTTAGAAATCACTACAGGGTACAATTCCAGCTCCCTGTGTTGTCTTAATCCAAGTCTAGCGACTAGATTCAGCGGTGCAGGTCAAAGCAATTTTCCTCCAAAAATCAAGGGTAAGTTTTATAAAGGTATGACGAGAGTGATTCTGGGTAAAATTACTAGAAAGTCAGATAAATAATAAAAAAAGTCAGATGAATGGTAGAGTAAGGTCAATTCAAGGTCAGATAAACGACAGGAAATTACTTGTCAAGTCAAGAACTGGAAAGTAGAAGACCGTTCGGCGAAGGTAACTCACTGGTAATCAAAAGGTTCAGTGTGAATCAGAGGGAGGAGGGTCAGAGAAAGTGGAGTAAAGAAAAGAGGAATATCACAGGAAGTAGTTCGGGGAAAGTCAATAAAAGTTTACAAGACCAATGAAAGGTCAGATGAAGCTTAAATAAAATTAAGTAAGGTAAAAGGAGAATCCTTGTAACATCATGGGAGTGACATGGCCATTGATATCAAGAGAAGGTCAAATAGAGGTGAGAGTAACGTCAGGGTTGGTTTATGAAATAATAAAAGAGGGTCATTAGGACGTTGGATTAGGTCAGATCTAAGTCAAGTAAGTGGTATGCCAAGGAAAAGTCATGGCAAGAAGGACTGGACACGATGAAGGTAAATATAACCAATGGTAGCGGAAATGTCAAGGGAAGGATACATCATAATTTAGAAAATATAAACAAAAGATAAACAAAACAAAAAATGGTTACTTCCATATCAATGGGAAGTCCAAGAGAGAATCAGGGCAGGTCAAAATAAATTCATGGCATGTTAAAATAAAACTAAGGAACAGCAAATGTAACATAAGGTAACGTCGAGAACAGGTTATGACAAGATCAAGATTAACGGAAGACAAATGTAAGATCATGGGAAGTTAAAAGAAAGTTCAGGGATAGAAAGGAGGGAAGCAAATCAACTATTTCGTTAAGATGAATGCAACATCAGGTAAAGATCGAAAGAAGGGTAAAGACGATCACAACAAGATAATGGAAGGTCAAGGCATGTTCAAGCCAAGTTCAAGCCAAGTCCAACAAAATGTTCATGCTTGATCATGAGAAGGCCAAGAGAATTTAATAAAACTATCCAAAAGAAGGTCCCAACGAAATAAAAAAAATGCCATACATCTATTTAATTGCCATTTAAAAGAGCTCAACCTCACATATGTATTTACTAATTGAATTTATTCCGGGAGGTTCCATTAAAAAAATATAAATTATTTTCTCACCAGTGCAATTTTTCTGGATATATTTATCCTATTATTCTTTACTGAAATATAATTACAAAAATATACAATAAATGTTTCCTAACACTTTATAAAAACGTTTGTAATGATAGCCCGAACTAGGGACGTAACGTTCTCCTTGCATTATAAATAAATAAATGTAGACTATTTAAATTATGATGAACAAAGCAAAATATCTAAGAAATTACTGCTAACTAATATTCACATCCTAACTTTACTATTTAAATTAAATTGCCTTCCTCCGACTCGACAGTCATCTACTTTATGTACGCCACTGTATACATTCACCGAAACACAACATAATCGTAAAAATATTTAATAAAAATAATTTTACACCCTACTTACCATTATTTAATAAAAGATTCTCTATGTCTGAGTCTAGTATTTTAAGACTAAACTTGATGATTCTCCGTAAATGAGATTTTCATAATAAAATCCACTTATTACTGTCATTTTTGTTGAATATTAAGTGAAGATATTAAGGAAGTTTTCCTTCTTTCTCTTACCTCGTCAGTGAGACAATTTAAACTTTAATAACTACGTAATTCTTATAACCCGTCTAAGTCACAGTTTGGGATTAATACCCGCGTTGCAGGTTGTAACCAATTTTATATAAGAATACCTATTTCAGTTAGTGCCGTTTTTGTGATGATACCGGTAAGTTAAGTTATGTGGATAACATTCGGTGTTATTCTGGTTTCGACATAGTAGATACAATTAATTTGGTAGCTGGGTTGGCTGGTTTGCGGATTGACTCAGATGAGCAGGCATAGCTCCCGGTGGCTATTATTATCCGTAAGATTAGGTTACATTAATTTACGTTACGATAGGTTACGAAGAAACTTCTCTCCCCCCCCCTGCGAGACAAATACCCTTGTCTAAATGGAAGTAAGGAAGTTTATGAGAGTTGCGTGCCTTCGCCTACCACCCAAATAGTCTCATCACTCTCCAACACAGACAATGATCCTCTCACATTTTCAGATCCCCTTATTTCACTATTTATCGAAACCTCCTTGCCTTTTTAAAATAAATGATACCACCTTAACCCAGGGAGTTTGCTAGGATTAATTCTGGGTTTTCTTTTTCTCCCGCAAAGGACCGCAACCCCCTCGTTCTGGCTATGAGTAGAGGCCCCGACGCGTGTGGGTATGCGGAAGCAATTGGCCATCGAAGTGACCCTTCTCAACTGGTTAGAGGTGGAGCTGCCCTCGAAGGAGCGCTCCTCGAACAAAACCCGAAGTAATTCAAACATGTTCTTGACCAGAATTCTAACCTAAATGCCGAAACAATCGATCATTTTTACCATTTGTTTTAATTTTGTTAATTACATTTGAACAATTTTCAATGATAAGTGCAGACTTGGGCTCAATTCTTTGAGCCACGACCGAACGCTAAGGTTTTTTCTTTTCGAAATACGCTAAGAAGGGGGTAAACTTAGGTTCCCAAATAGCTTACCCTTTTAAGGGTAAACGAGATCGCAATTTACGCTTTTCCAATGAGTAAATTAGACTGCATTTCTGCCCTATTTTCATACAAGGAAGTTACAGGCCATATTTACCACTTTCATTTACTCCTTCCAATATCGGTAAATTAGACTGCATTTCTGCCCTATTTTCATACGGTGAAGTGAAAGCCCATATTTACCACTTTAATTTACCCTTTCCAATATCGGTAAATTACTCGTAGATTATATTTTGCTTTTGTTTTCATAAGGTGAAGTTATAGCCATATTTACCACTCTTATTTACCCTTTCCAATATTGGTAAATAAGACTATATTTTGCTCTTGTTTTCAAAAGGTGAAGTTACAGCCATAGTTACAACTTTTATTTACCGTTTTTAAGTAATTTGGTTTTCCCAGCATAATGGTAAATTAACAGGATGATATACCATTGCCAAATAAAAGGAAACAACAAATATATACAATTTTATGCCAGATTTATTACAAATATTGAGAATGACTAAATAAAAAGAAAAATCTAATTATATGTATCAAGAAAAATAAATGCTTTACAATATTATGGCAAAAAAATCAAACAATAAAATCTTTAAATATAATCCAAAACTAACAAATACAAATAAATTATTGATTGTCATCTAGAAAATATTAATGATTACATAAAATCTTCAAATAAATAATAAAATACATATTAGAGAAATAGGTAAAGTAGTAGTTATTATAATACAAAATTTCATTGCAAATAAATACATTTCAGCCTAACCTAGGCAATCCCAAGATTTTTTCCCCATGATGGGGAAATTTTGAACCTTAGTTGAAAATATATTTTTGAACAAATACCATCTTTTCCTAAGTTCATTTGGGTATTCAATTCCAAATATCCAATATGAATGGAGGAGAGCTTTAAAAGCTGTGGTAAATTTTCTGTTTTTTATTGAGAATTAGCAACCAACTAATATATAGTTGAAACCCTCTCTCATCCATAACCAACACTGGAGAAGCTGCTTTGATATTCTGTGGAAGTAGAATATGGTGAATAAATAAATAGAAAAATAAATAAATATATATATATATATATATATATATATATATATATATATATATATATATATGTATATATATATATATATAAACAGGATGACCAGGACAGAGCCGTAGATGTCTCGTAACATATATTTCAAACGTTTCAGGATTATAACTAATTCCATCATCAGTGCTAAAGAAAGAATATAAAATACAGACCTAAATGTATACATGCAATAAAATTGCGAAACATGAATATTAAATTTAAGACTAATTGATAACATTAGAAATATGGAGGTAAAATCAAACTAAAACAATGAGAGAATTTCTAAAAAATAGGAAGGAAAATAATTAACAGTGGATTTTATTCTTGTACCGCCCCTAAAAATTCCAATGGGAAATTTAACAAATTAACATGTTTTTTAATGAGTCACTATATTTAATGGGACATATAATGAGCTATTATTCAGACTGGGTTAAAGTTTTGTAATATAAATTGACTATAGCAGGTAAAGGTCGGAGATGTTTCTTACCGCATTAAGTATCGTGAAGTTTTCGAGTGTAGCCGTAGAGCCACATTGGGACAGATGGTTTCGAATTGGGGATGGATCAGGTTTTGAAAGGTTTAGTCCAGTTCTTTCAGATCTACTCATATGCTGCATGAAGCGGGAGTAAAGCGTACGCCTTGTTGCCCCCACATATGATACAGTGCTACTGCACGTACAACGAAAAACGTATATATATTTAGATTGCATATTGCTGAGTGGTTGATCTTTGAACTTAAATAATGATCCCAGTCTGAAGTCATTAATGAGAACAATAGATGGTAATAATTGAGGATTGGCTGAATTTAACAGTTTTAACAACTTTTTTAAAGTTTTTCTGATTGGTAAGCAAAGTATTGTAAGGAAAGGAAGATTTTTAATTTATTGACAGTTTGTGCGGTTGTTTTCGATAAAGATTCGTATCTCAGCAATATCTCTCAGATCCTTTCTGATTCTACTGAATTTAGAAAAATTACAAATACTGTACAGTTTTATACACTTAAAATTGAAGACAAAATTAATAGGTTTCTTAGGAAATTTAAGAATTCTAACGCTCTCACAGAAGATGTGTATAACAGTTTGTTTTGTTCTGGATCTTCACCTAGTGTTCTTTATGGACTTCGTAAGACCCATAAAACCGATTTGCCCTTAAGGCCTATTTATGCAGCATATAGAACTCCTCTATTTGCAATAGGCATGGTTCTAGTCCCCATTTTAGCCCATCTAACCTCTAATGAGTTTACTCTTAATAATTCGCATTTGTTTGTGTACTTTATATAATGCAATTTGAGGCTCTTGCATCTTTGCTTGGCGAAATTCATTAAACGGACAAGACAGGTGTATAGATTTTCCCAGGCATCCTCTTCTGGACGGCCAACATTTTCTAAGTTAGCCTCAATTATAAGCTGAAAAAAGTTAAGAAAAGAAATAAATCATAACTTGTATCTCAGTGAAATAAATCACTTAACACAATCATATTAAATAAAAGCAATATTATTTCACTTCATTTTTAATAAGACTAAGTTAGCCAAAATTCTTGACGGATGAGTAAAGAAAAAGTCAATATTCTATACTTTCAAAAATTTGCAAATGAGCAATAATACATATTTTACATATGCAGTTTCCTACAGAACAATATAAAAATAACACTGTATAACTCACAGTAGTAAAAAATAAATTAAAGGACATAAAAGTAAGGAATATACTCACAAATCTCATGTCTTAATACTGGGAAGTCTGAAAGGATGTCTCTGACTGATACCTTCGGAACATACTTCAAACGGTGCCGAAATGTTCTCTCCAGTTCTTTTTGGCAGAGCTGGAGATCTGGTGTTGCCTTCCTCATCTCTTGTTGCAAAAGAGAGAGGTGTGTCTTTATAGCATCATCATCCTGTTGTGCCAAAGAATTATGAAATATAAAAAACAGGATTATCAATATTATCATTATTTCAATGCACCAGTCATGATAGTAATTATTGGCTTTTTACTCTACATAATAAAATGTATAAGCTGTCTTTAGATATGCATCACCATCGAAATCAACCTTCATTTGATATAATAAAAGACAAATAAAAATATGGAAAAATTTACCTGTGAAATGCATGCATCATAATTTCTAGGGCCTTCTGATAAACATCCTATAACAGAAGCAATGATTAAAGTCTTAATACTCCCGGCCATCTTGACATATAGCCCATTAATAGTGGGGAGTTGCGCCCTATATACCCCTGCAACTTAAAAATAACTCGTAATCTTTATAATTCGAAAGCCTACCATAAAATTTGAATGCAAATGTCGATTGCTAAATGTCATTAAGCCTCTAGTTTGAATAAAAGATTTGCACAGAAAAATGTTTATAAATAAAAGGCTAGTTAGCACTTAGTCGAATGCAAGCATTAAAAAGAAATGTGCCCTTAAAAAAACTAACAAAATGTTGCACTGGGTTTTTCGCCCTTTCGAATCCTTTAATCCCGAACTAACACAGTCACAGCCATTAGACCATATAAACAAATAAAAAAGCTCCAAAAGCAGCCAACCATAGATGGAGCCCTGTTTGTCGCGCAGAAAATAATGTTAGTCAGTGGGAAGATATTCATTGCGAAGTATGATTTCCCTGTTGAAAAAATTGATGTTCTTTTTATAACTGTAAGACGCTAATCGACAAAGAGCATCTCTTCTTGAGGTATACTGTTTTCATCAAAATAGCGGACATATGCCATTAACAATGCATCATTATCGGTAAGTGTAGTTTCATCTATTTGCAAAGAAAATGATTTTTTTTGCGTGGATAAAAGCTGCTTTCCAACATCACACGCCATTTCATCAATGCGTTAACTTATTGTTTTATTACAAATTGGTAATGTTTTCAGGACATTTGTAAGGGGCTTGAAGCATCATTGTTGAGATTAGCTCTTGAAAGCATGATATTAATAACCTTTCACTAATAGTGTACGGTAACCAGCAATGAGTGCATCTTTGGTCTTGATTCTTGTTACTGGACATTTGAAATGTAGAAAATATTGCTATACGTTTTTTAAATTGTTCAGCAATAGCTCGAAAAAATATTTAGGCTTTCTTGTCTGGATGTTTTGTGTTAAGATGTTCCAACAATTCTGATGGTGTTATCGCTTCCTTGGAAAAATGATTTATGGCATAACAAACACATTGGCACTAAAGTATCTACAAGCGATTAGATAAAACTACAAGTATTCTTGTGGATAACAATATGTATATTTTTTCTTTGGCCTCATTGTTGGATTAGAAAGGGTTTAATTTTTCACAACTAAATCAAACTAATTAAACAAGACGAAAGAGTAAGTGTACATGAAATGACGCTAGCTAAATATAAGCAAAATGCCAAATGTTGCAAAGGTCACAAAAATAGACAAATAACACTAAAGGGAGCGAAAGAACTCCATTTACACGCTTGCACTCTTCAATAAGGTAAGAACGAACTGCAATAGCACGTAATTAGAGATTGGAGAAGAGAAACTGGTTTGCAATGTCCACAATAAGACCATGAATTACAAACCATGACCAAACCCAGCATGAGAGGATCCATCTTCCCTACATAACCAAGACAGGGAGATATTGGTGAAATTCTCTGTCTATACATATAACGATGACGAATCCCTTAAACCGAGAATGACCTTACAAAGCCAACTCACTAATGTCAAGGAAAAACGGAGTGTGGAAAAATAACAGGGGTTGTCTATGACGTCAGATACTAAGATTGCCTGTCAAGTTTTGGGGAAAGAGAAGGAAACAACACCAAAAATATTGTGAACACCAGAGAGCTATGTGGAAAAACACGCCACTTTCAGCCATTGCACTACACTACAACAACCTGCAAATCAAATGAATTAGGGTTGCAAAGCTTTTGGGACGATCTGCCCATAAGGACAAAAAGTTCGTCGAAGTCTGGTTTATCGAAAATCACTGCATAAACAGGCACATAGATATTCATTACGTTAATAAAGTCTTAATATACGGAATTCCTTGATTTTATGTATTAACATTTCAAAACGTCCTTTTTCTGTCGATTTTTGTGTATTTGGTTCCTTAAAACTGAATTATCCCTTTTTTATGAGAAAAGGTTTCTAACTGTGAAGCTACATTTCCATCCACATCCTGACTGTAAAATAAAGCACCATTCGCAGGCAGAGGCCATTGTTAATTTTTACCTCACATCCATAACATTTATGAGAATGCGGCTTAGCTTTGGTCTGAAAGCTTAGAAATAAGGTCCGTCAAGTTAATTTATCTAAGGGTATATATGGTTTGTAAAGTTGTGTTCTCAAATAGTTGTTTCTGAAAAAGAGATAAAAAAATGTTTGGATAATATATGGTTCTCTCAATTTATCTTCTTAAATATCTTATCCAACCTGCATAACTTCGGCTATTTTTTTCTCTCTATTTTTACCGCTATATTTACAAATCTCTCATTACAAACTTTCTACTTGAATCGAACTCTTTGTTAGTGGACTTTAAATTAGAGGAAAATATACCATATCGGCTAAGGCGTCAAAGTCAGATGATGCCGATAACATCGCCAGAAAGGAATATTGTCGTCGCTTCCTTTTTATTATATCCTTCCGCCGAAGATATAAAGTTGGAGCAGATGCCAGATTTGTGCGAAGATGATAATTTATGGAGAAGGAATAAAGCTGTTCACTTGTTAGAAAAGGAATATCTGAGAAAGAACAGGGCACATAAAATAATGATAACAGTCGTCGAGACTTTAAGAAGAAAGGAAGAGAGAGAGAAGGCGAAATAACCAACAAAAAACGTAATGCCAGTAAGTGAAGTGAAATACTAAAACCTTCAAATTAACAACTTTGGTAAATATTGATGTTTGTGTACAAACTGACAGCCTAACCATAATGCACACGTACACACGATAATAATCTCTATACTATTTTCCAGAATCGGGGCTCATGAGCTCATGATCTCTATTGCTCAGCGCAATACTCCACCGCGTTTGACCATTCTGTTATCATTAAGTGACTAAATAAAGCGATGGCTAATAATTAAAGAAATACACTTGAACTTTAACCCACATGGTGGAGGTTTTAAACATGGTGAATCGAATATCGGTGACTGTGGTACATATATGGTTGACCAGAAATTTCTGAGTCACTTAGGAAGCGAAAGCTTTAGATTCAGATGCCGGCTGAACACTAGAAGAAGATTTTAGAGAATAATAGACTTTATTTTAAAGCATACATGTTGGTGTGGCTCTATAAAATTTTGTTGTTTGCTTTCCGCTTCCTAAGTTAGGACTTTCTGGCTAACCTAATATTTATATTGATTTTAAAGAAAACATTAATTATATCATTTAAGCGTCTGACCACTCAACATTACGTTTATATTCATGAGAACGTAGCGGAAATTATGACTAGGGTTTAAAGTGAGGTTGGTAGCTATAATCATGATAATTTTATCAAACAGGGGCGGGAAACATAATTATGACCATTTTTTGAAGCTAGGATGGTAACCTTAAGATTATTATTTCGAAAATATAATCACTTTAAAACAAATTTAATTACTCTTATTATGTCAAACAAATTTTTGGCGAATTTATATATAAAGAATATATTGAACGTTTGATGTTTTTATTATTATTGTTATTATATTTTAGTTTGAAAGTTTGAATTTTTGTATGCTGACGTTACATTGGAAAAGTATTTTAGCCCCCAAATTATTATGGTGACGTAACATTGTAGACATATTTCCGACCAAGTTTTTTTTGTCACCGTTTCCTATATTTCTCTGTTTTTTATTTGGCAGCTTTGGGTGGTGACTTGTGTTGAGTTTTAAATATATTTTGTAGACCTCGTAAAAGAGCTTAACAGCTACCCTAATCGTGCCTTAGAATTTTGGGTGGGTTATTATTTTAGTTCAACCACACCACTAATCGAAGGCGCATTGCTATTGTATATCAAAATCTTTGATATAGATATATCGATTAACACCATATTAAGTTAAGCATTAGTTTAACTACGACTAAGGTTAGGCTATTTCAAAGGGGATTAGATTTTAGGCTTTGTATTAAAATAATTAATGCTCCACTGTTGAATAATTCCAAGTTTCGAAAACAGCGCTGAACCGATATAGACTATGCACGTACCAAAGTTTAGTTTAAGTCGTATTATTTAAATTTTTAATATGTTGGGTTACGAATATTTAGGCAATTTTTTCTCCTTATTTGCGCTTGGAAGCAAAAATACGGCATATAGAGGTTGATTTCAATTTCCACGGAATTACAATCAAACTCTGTTTTGCTCCATTTTGCCATCATACCACCAAAAAACGGACCAGATTTGGACAAAACGCAAAAAATGTTACAATACGAAGTAATATAATGTAAGGAAAAATTGATTACGGTGAAGTAAATAATAACCAACGTTAATTATAAGAATTACACTGAGGAACAATGTATTTTGTGAATTGACAAAATTACATTTTCCTACCTAATTTGAGCATACTGAATTGAAATCTGAAATCAGATTATCTCTGAATGCTACAGATCTTTTGTAATATCAATAATTAATATTAGACAATAATTTTCATTTTATCATGCCTATCATCATGCCCTGAAGTAATTTGGAATCATCCTTTTGCGTTATTTATAGTAAAGCAGGTTTTTTTGCACAAACATTTTATTACATATGAGAAGAAACTTGAATTACACATTAGGATTACAAATATTGTAATCAAATAGATGCTAATTTATTAATGACCGTACATCAGGCTAGAGGACCTCTTCTTGATTTTAATCGACTAAATATTTGTTTGTAACTCTTTCTCTTGTAAGTCTTCTCTCGCTGATCTCTTCTAATCGTCCAACAGTAGTCCGCCATCATGTGCCTATCCCATTGACCTTGGTAGCGCTCTTCCATCGTCATCAAATTCTGATGGAAGCGTTCGCCTTGTTCGTCGCTCACGGCTCGCAGATTCTCTGGGAATCGGTCGAGGTGACTATATAGGAAATGCAGCTTTACACTCATATTGCATCTCAGATTACAATATGCTTTAGAGCATATTAGTAATCAGATCCTCGTAGTTATGCACATTTTTGTTTCCCAAGAAGGTACGAACAACGGCAGAAAATGAGAGCCATGCTGCCTTCTCGTTTTCTTTCATGGTGTTCACGAATCTAGAATCACTAAGAAGTCTTCGGATTTGGGGACCATCAAATACTCCTGCTTTTATTTTTTTGTATGACAAAGCAGAAAACGCCGATACTATGTACTGAAAACAATAATTGTCAGTGCTCAACGCCTTGACGTACTGCTTCATCAACCCCAGTTTGAGATGAAGTGGAGGGAAAAAGATCTCCTCTCGACTCATGATTAGCTTATTAACAATGTTTGGCATTCCTGCTTCTAAAGTTTCCCAAACTGGCCAATCGTTTTGGGACCAGTGTTTGTCACGGGCTCGACTGTCTCACATACAGATATAGCATAGAAACTTGGTATATCCCTTCTGTTGACCAAGGAAGAAGTTTGCCATCTTAAGGTCTACACATATGATATAATTGTGTTCATGGTACTTAAGTAAATCCATGACCACTCTTATGTAATCGTAAGTTTCTCGCATATGGACAGAGAGACCGCGAGGATCCGCACTAAATTTTTTGCCATTATGCAAAAGGACACACTCGAGGTTACTCTTGGAGCTATCCAAAAAAGGTCTTTACTCAGCAGGGGTATAGGTGCCAAGTCCTAACTCGCTAAGCAGACCAGGAACATCGTGGCAGTATACAAATTGTTCGTCCTCAGAGAAACACTTAACAAATATACTCTCTCTTTTTCGGTAATATGATACCCATACCGATCTGTCAAGCATGTCTTTCACTAAACCTAGAGGCTAAAGGTTTTGCAACTTTCTTCGAGAGCGCCAAATCACGTATCAAGTCATTCAAATCCTCTTGATTGAAACATTAAGCAGCTAATAATTGTTCAGTATCTGATGAGGAATCTGCAGACTCTGAATCCATTCCGTGGACGTCCATATCAGGTACATCATTTTCATTCTCGGAAGAAGCATATCCACTGAAAATCGGAACTAGTAAAGACTCAGAATGAGCTACTGGCCAGATCGCCGAGGGAATGTTGGGGTAGTCGATCTTGTGCTGATTTTTCTTGCCAATCCATTTAGTATTTATCGTACAGAAATAACAGTCCGATACATGATCCTTTGGCTCTTGCCACACCATGGAGATTCCAAAAGGAAGACCATTTCTCTTTCCTATGGTCCACTCACGAAGATGTTCCACATAACTATGGTAAACAGCATGGGGGCCCACTTCTTATCTTGATCGCCAAGAAGAACATCAAAATATGCCTTATAAGTGCCGATAACAAAATTTGATATATTGCGCCTTTGACAAACTAGCATGTAACAGCCACATATGTAGCAGAAGTTGTCTGGATCATTAACGAAATTTCCTCTTGACGAAGCTATCACCCTAACATGATACCTAAAAAAAGAAACAATAATATCAATATTATGCACAATAACACTTATTACTCCTTACTACTATGTACTGTAAAGTATTTGCTTTCTACAAGCACCATCTATGTACGTCCGGAGGGCAGTTTTCGGGCAAACGCGAAAATAGAATTTACAGAATAACTATAGCATATAGGTAAAAATGAATTATATATTTGAAATCAGCATGAAAAAACAAATTAAAATTAACAAATAAATCCAAGTCACCAGAAAATGCGATTAAAATTGTTCCCGTGTAAATAACACAAGATAGTACACATTATTATGTGTAATGATGACTTTTATTAGGTGAGACATCATGACCGGCAGCAAAAATAGCCACACCATCGTTTATCAGCCTTTGGAAGATCCCAGTAAGCGGACTCCGGTCTTCGGATTCCGCTGTTCTAGGGTTTTACCTCACTAACAAGATATGCAAGTAATGGGTGGGCCAATGACAGTACTGGGGGGGTGTCTTGCGGACCCTTCTGGTCAATGCGATTATTCCTCAGCAATGTGTGAAACGAGTAGGTGTATGGAATGTACGGGGTATATGTGATATGGAAAAGAGGGAAGCGGTAGTCAAGGTATTTAAAACAGAGATGAAAATGTTTGAATAGTGTGTGTAGGATGGAATCAATGGAGAGCGGACAAGTATAGATTAAGTTTGAAGGAGTATAGTGGGTGTTGCAGGGGTTTTAAGTGAGTGATGAATGACATGAAGTATTCAATAGTTGAGTATAGGTAATGTGTTAGCTCGTAAGTTCTGAGAGTGAAGTTGGGATTTGCAAGTTGAAATTATGCGTGGTTGTATTGAATGGACTTCGTAATGAGAGAAGTGAAGCTGATAAAGAGTCGTTCTAGAATAATTTAGGACGAGTGTTCGGTGGAAGTGAGAATGAGCGTCGGTTGATGGCTGTAGGAGATATGAATAATGTGCATGAATACACATTTATTAAGCAAAGGAGATGGAAGCACTTTAAGATATGATTGATCCGTGACAAGTAAAATAGAATATGTTGCGAGATGTATTTTCCCTGAAAGCTGTTAGAGGCAGGATTATGGGACTATCTGATCACTAATTGTATTGAATAAGGTTAAATTGTCTTATGCCTGGATGAAAAGATGGGATGAAGGGATAATCAAAAGTGAAATTTTATTTAATAAGAGAGAAAGGGGAAAGTATGTTTAAATGCTTGGGTGCTTGGGAGTAGAAGATAGCAACCAAATAAGTGCAATCATAGAGATATGTAACAGATTTAACGAAGGTGTAGTAGGTAGAACAAAGGTTCTATGTATGTGTGTGCAATAAATACAAAGAGAATGCAAAATGAAAAATTGAGGGGTGACGATGTAAGGTGAAAAGCAAAAGAGAAGCGAGCATGCGTATGCTCAATAATGCACTGAGATTGATAGGGATGTACAGGATAAATGAAGAAAAAGAGCTGAAGAGGGAAGCGAAGATAGTGATTAAACAGAGTAAGAAAGAAACAAATGAAGCGTTTGGGCAAAAGATAAATGACAAACCCAATGACAAAAGGAAACTTTCCCAGAACCAGAAGAATCAAAGCTGTGCGAACATCAAAGACACAAGTGGCAGAGTACTTTTGAGCACCGAGGATGCCAAAAACACGTGATGAGAATACTTTAATATGTCGTATAATTTGGGCATGGAAGTTAATGAAATATTAATATGTGTTTACGGGCTTAAATCCACTGCTATATCAAGGAATAGAAGAGATAAGCATTCATAAGGTTTTAATTTTTAATATTTCAATTCGAAGTTTAAAATGTATAACTGAGGGGTTGTGTGAGGATAACCGAATAAGTGTAGCTTAATTATGGCTAAAAAGAGGGAGGGGGGGCTGCAGCATTTGCAGTGAGAAAGCTCGCTGATCAAATAATGATAAGATGTACAAAGGGTTTGCTGCGTTCAGGAATCTAGGGAAAGGTTATTTTATGGTGTATATAAAGAAGAATTTGACGAGTGCTAAGAATTTGTGGAGTCAGTGACAAATTATTAGATGGTTGAAAAGTGTTTATTTTGGAAGTAAGGCTTGCTTTACGGTGAAAACTAACTAGGCTGAAGAGTTTAAATTACCTTATGGTGTAAGAAGTTTCTATGATGTCGCTCGCAATGGATGTTTAGTATCTCTATGGATGGAGTTTTGAAAGAAATACGTATGAAGATGAAGCCTATGTGTGTGAATTTGATGCGGAATGGAGAGGGATGGATTTTATTTTTATGTGTTGGACCATGCTTATGACGTGTTAAGTGTTGGCGGCTAAGAGTTAAAAGGACCTCTAAATAAATGGAGCTTTTTTCAAGATGTGCAAGAGGAGGAGCAAAAAGATGAAGGCAGAAAAGCGGAAAATAATTAAAATTTGGGGTGTTCGCTGTTCTGGGGAGTGATATTCAAGATTGTGGTGTCGCGCTTGAAATAGAGGCATGTTTAATTATTTAAGATGCCTTGGAAAATGAAAGATTGAGGAGATTCGGAACACAAGATTTTTAATTGTAGGAAGGAATCTGAAGCGATTAGAGAGTTAGAGAATTGTAAAGGTTTGGGATTGAAATGAGTCAGGACGTTACATGAGGGTAAGGTGAGTCCCTCGTTGCTATATAGAATTAAGATTACAATATAGACAAGAAAAAAAACCCTGAGTAAGAGCAATGCAAATAGTGCGAAAGGTAAAGAGAGAAGTGAATGTATAAGTAATGTTTATAGTGCAAAGAAGAGTGTGATTAATCGGATATTGTATGGACATGTAAGAAGAATAGATGAAAATAGAGTGCGAAGAGAATATAAAATCGTGTCAGGGCGTAAGAAAGTTTTAAAGAGGGAGTCGTTTTGTAAAAGAGTGTTTGAGAGAGAAAGGGCTCAGTGTGAAGTAATGGATGAGATTGCGAGATAAAATGACATAGAAGTATAATGTGACGGGGAGGGGCTTAGGGCGCTCGGCACATGGATGAACCCTGAATGGACGACACGTTTTCACTATGAAACGTCTTAGACGTGGATAAATTGAGGTGTTTATTAGGGCATTTATAACAGGGTTGGGGGTGAGGTGTAGCGGATAGGTATTTTTAGTGGCGGCGAAGTGTGCGGAAACCAACCTGTGTGAAACTTATAGGAATTTGGACGTAGTAAGATATGAAATAAATGAAAGGTATATGTATAGTAGTGGAAGAGAAAATTGGTAAAATGGGGTGAAGCTTAAAATAAGGCGAGTTGTGGGTAATTAAAAAGGAAAATGTCCCCAGGTGAAAAATTATATCTGACATGTACGGTCTTTTTGCTTTTGTTTTTGTTTGTTTTGATGTTGTTATGTCTGCTGTATTTATTTGTACATAGATATTTTGACGTATAGTCAAAATTTTGGCATTCCAAGCCTTTTCGGAGCGGGTTTTACACTGCTATTTATAAGGGTAGAGTTATGCAGCTTTCCTTGGGGTATAATAATTTCATTTCCTTCGTTGTTTTTACTTTTTGTCTTTTTCAATCTAAAGAAACTTTAAACTAGGTTTGAATGAGTAGAAGATTTGATGTGCCGTCTTATATATATCGTGGAGTCACTTCACCGTCAGTTAGTATTTGACTACTTTAAAAAGGTCTTATATGTCTTAGTCCCTTCATGTGTAAGTATCTACGAGAGAGCCTTAGGACAGGCGTTCGCCAATGGCTTGCCATATCCTCTTTACTTTTTGATGGAGCACCACGTTGATTGGTTTCAGTCCATTTGTCGTTTGTTTTATCTGCTTCGAGTATTTGTAATGATTAGCGCCGCTTTGTTCGGATCTTTTGAAGCTTCATGATGTGTGTCTCGAGACTCGTGTTCAACGAAACAGGGGATAAAGAAGCCTCGATTTATTGTATACATTGAATATCTTGAGTTTATCTGATGGACTCTGGGAGATAAACCTTGAGAATTCCCTTAAATCTCTCTTTCTATTTACGGCAGTTCGATTTGTATGTAAGTTCTCCTCTACAATAGAGTCACATAGAAGCCTCTCACGTATGGAGTTAAGGCGAAGGTGCAAGATCTTGTATTGTAGGCCTCTTCTCCATAACTTGTCAAAAGTCCTTCTGCCATCTCGGAGAACCAAGTCTACATGCTTTTTTTCTGTCATTATTTCTGCTAGCTTCTCAGTGACTACAGCGTATGTCCTGTCTGTTCTCCTTTTCTCTTGAAGCCGTATTGCTGCTCATTTTACAAGTTTGCCTTGCCAAGAAATGAGTCAAGATTGTTAGCTAATATTTTATCAAATATTTTGCCAGCAAATTTTAAGATATTTTGGTTTAAAGTTGGATGGGGTTGTCTGGCAGTTTCCCTGATTTGTAAATAAATATAATTTTATCCACTTTCCATTGGTCATAAAAATAGTCTAGGTTTAGAGTATTGTTCAAGATGTTAAGTACGCCTTCCAAGTGTTAGTTGGAGCCTCAATATAATTATCCCAACTCAATCCCTAGTATCCTGATGCTCGTTCGCGAAAGGATTCCAAAGTTATGGAGAGTTCTAGGGCACAAATTTTACTACCTTAGTTCTCCATATTCTGTTTTTGTGACAGACACTAATAAGAAAAGTTTTTGTGCATTTGTATATATAATAATTCTATATTCTTGGGTTCGAATTCAAGGTCGATGTTTTCACTTTCTTCACGTATAATTTTCAAGACTAATGCTTAGAAAATTATAAAGTTTTCATAATTATCGTGTCATTAGGTTTTACTTTGTAGTCCTTTTGTGGAGGCTTTCCTTTTTTGTCATTTTACTGTTTGCCAGAACGTGTGAGAGTTCTTCTTTACATATATGAGGTGTGTTTATTTAGTTGTCCCATAATATAGTCAGGTGGACTGTAATCAGTATTTTAAGTTCGTCTTTTACTTTGGCTATTTTCTGTGGATGACGTGTTTGAGCCTTATTACCGTCATTATATTGAACAGGTTTATATATTGATGGGCCAGGGCTCTCATTGGGAAGGGTCTATGGAGGATCCTTGATTCAAAGAATGTTACTTTGATGTGGCTTAATTAGGTGACTAGTTATTTTATCCAGCTCTGCATCTATTTCCACAAGGGAGGCCTCTTGCAAGGAGGCGCGGGAAGGTAGTTAAAAGGGGGAGATTTGCAACTTTCCCAGTTTTCTGTCTTATAGCTCTTGCGTTCTGAAATTTGTACCCAACTAAAGATATAGGATACGATAAATTTTTACCATGGTGATCGCTCGGAATAAGGGTCATGGTTCAATATAATAATTATAAGGCAACTTAGTGTTTGTGAATTCTATGTCTGGTCTTGTTGATGTATGTAGTTTTTATCTGCCTGTCTAATAGCATATTGATGATTTGTCTGCTTTATTATAAGAGGTATACTCTGCCGCTACACATCTCGCATTTAGGTCACCAGCCAAGAGAACGCTTCTCTCGTGGCTAAATATTTTCAGGATATTGTGCATAAGAATGTAGCTGCGCCTTGGGTCCTGGTATCTCGTAGCGACGAATAACCAACCTTGGGCTGTACGTACATCCCCCTTTAATCATGTGCAGCATATATTATGCAGACATCCGTGAAATTACTCTCCTTGGGAAAGGGCGGAATCGGCATTATATTTATTGAGGTTAATTTTCCTCTCGTGTTATATGCGTCGAGGATCCCTCTCGTACGAGGAGTAGGTTTACCTTGGGCTACGAGGCTGAGATGTTTTTCTGGTACTCGGTGATATTCTCTAGGCCTTACGGCAGCTGATTCTGGTTGTATGGGGTGTTTGTTTGTGTGTTATCTGCCATTTCTGGAGTGAATATGAGCGCACTTGGTTATGTAGTTTCAGTTAAATTGGATGCGGTGTATTTCTCTGCTTTTGTAGTCTAAGATCACATGTCGCAGGTGGATTGCTCAGGGTATGGAGCTTCGAACGTTATTTTGATGTGTACTGTGACCTTTATACGCATAACCTCTTTTGAGGGAGGGTTTTAGGAAACTACATTTCCTGCAAGGCGTTCTTTACGAGCATTCAGTTGACCTTCGTGGCAAATGTTGCAGGCCCAATAATATTTGCGATGTGTGCATAATATATGGTACATATGATTTTAGTGGTTTAAATTCTCTATATGTAGGTATGTTTTATGTTGGTTGGTTTCTGCGATAGCCGTTTTGTCAACTTTGGCGTAAGTAGAGTTTGCTTTTTTCTCCTAGTTGCAACGTTTTATTTCTGTTGTATTTATCTCTTCTTTTTTTATATAGGGCATGCCATTGACGGCGTACGAAGCTTACCTGCGCAGTTCAGGCAATTTTGGGCTTCTCTTCTGTAATCCACTTAAATAAATCCCTGACTAGTACAAATGGAACTAATTACAATAGCCTTGTGAGGGAAGCTGACGGAGATGTGCTCATTCAACTCGTAGCACTTAAAGAACATTTGCAAGCCAATATACTATTCACGTTGCATCTGCTAAGAACAGACTCGCAAGCGCAATAGGAGAAGGTCATTTGCTTTCGCTTTGATGGCCATCACAGTAAGAGCAAAACCAACTTCAAATATATGCGTGTGTAGTTTTTTAACTTTATCACTTCGGCTTGATTAGTCCATATATGGTTCCTTTTAATCTCCGCGATTATCTCTTCTGTCAAGTAACACCTAACCCATCACATATGAGACTACGGTAAGAGCGTATTTAAGGAGGTGTAGTCACTTCCAGATTAATAAACTGTTGGCATTTTGATACTTTGATTAAGGTCAGGGATCCGCATTCCGAAGTTCCCTACACAAATCTTCGCGTATTCATTTTGAATTTCAATAAATCTTACCAAGACTACATTCAGAGTTACGTAGATCTTTTCTAAATTCTTTTCTCTGTTCAATTTGGCACCTTCGGAGAGGAGTCGCAGGGCAATCCAAATAGTTCCTTCATTTCTCCTGCCTTCTCTCCAAAGATAGTCACGGGAGAAGCCAGAGAAACACCTCGTTAGTGTCTCTGTTTTATGCGTACATGTTTGTGTGTAGGTAAATAACGAACAACTTCTCAGTGAGAATGATCACTGAGAAATGGGGTGAGAAAAGGGGAACCAATTTTTAATTGGGAGTGCTGGTGCATATATGCACAGCAGGGGGCGCGTAATTCTTCCGTATTCCTTTTTTTCGTCAGAGAAGCAGAGTTAGACTTTTAGAGCGTAGAGCGCTATATTTTATTCACCGTTTAGTCACTAATTCTAAACGGACTCCAACCAAATCACTATCACAGCAAAAAATCCATATTTCGGGTTTTTGTAGTTTTGCTAAGCAATAGCGGCAGAGTTAATTGAACAGGAAAACAAATCTTCAACCAGCCTGTCGTCCTGTAGCTCACTGAGATAAAATTCCAGTACATGTCTTTGGAGAACTTCTTGACATTAGTAACTAAGATTCCTTTATTGTTGAAAAAAATGAAGAGGAAGAAGTGAGTTTTGACGATATGCTCCACATCCTTTTTCCCAAAAGAAATTAATTATCTAGTTTACCTTCTCAGCTTGTCAAAGTCTTATGCCAAACTCTTGGTATCCAAATTAAGGGAAAATACTCCTTTCTGGCAGCGCTCTCGTCACCTTCTACTGCAACACACATCAAGAGTACCTCCATTTTTTTATGAGAAAATAACTTGGTTTACAGTACAGATATTGCGCAACTTTTGCACAAGTTTGAGTGCCACATTGCCAACCTGATGATTGGAGATTATTCATTGACAACAGCAAGCTATCACTGGAATGTGTTCTGCTGTACAACAGCAATCAGATTTCTTCTCTACCCTTCGCCCAATCGAATACACTAAATGAGAATTATGAAACAGTGAAGAAATCGCTGGAGAAAATTCGCTATGATCTGCTTGACTGGTCACTTTGTGTCGACCTAGAGATCGTGAACATTTTTGGGACAACAGTCCTGGTTCACCACGTACTCTCGTTTTCTATTCATGTGGGGAGGTAAGGGCAGAACCCAGTATTCTTCGAAGAAGGAATGGCCTGTAGGGGAGGAATTGGTGCCTTACAGAGCAAGGAACGTCATAAACAACCGTCTGGTGAACAGATACAATATACTCCTCCCCCCGCTGCACATCAAACTCGGTTTGATCAAACTGTTCAAAAAAGCCCTGGACAAGGAGAGTGGCTGCTTTATTTACTTGTGCCACGTTTTTCCATGATTGATGATGAAGAAGTAGAATGATCGCATCTTTGACGATCCTAACTCCTTCAGCTTATCAGAGATCGAGAGTTTGAAAACTCAATGAACGAAGTGTAACTGGAAGCGTGGAAGGATTTTTTTCGGTCTTGAAAAACTATCTTTGCAACAAGAAAGTCAGGAACTTTACAGAACTTGTCATAAATATGCTGACTGCTTTCACAAACCTCGGATGCAATATGAGCATTAAAACCAATTACTTATTTTCACCTATGTTTTTGTTTCCTGAGAATCTGGGATCAATGAGCAACAAGCAGGAGGAATGATTTCCTCAAAACATGAAAGAGATGGAGACTAGGTATCAGCCATGCTGCCATGTAGTTATAATGGCTGAATACTTTTAGACTCTAAAGAGAGAGACTTTCTTCCCACTGAGCATTCGAGTTCGAAGAACCCGAAGTTCATGCCCTGAATCCTGAAAAATTATGATCCAATTTGCATGTACTTACTTTTATCAATGTCTATCTACTATTCTATGTACACTAATTAACTTTTGTAACATTTAAATAATTAATTGTGTTAAAAAACAATGTATTTTCATCTTAGACTCTTATTTTTGATGAGAAATAACAAAGAGCAAACGAAAATTTTTCAAAATTTAGTTATAAGATCGGATTTCTTAAAAATCGACCTAACACAAAAACCTGACATGATCGGAGGAAACGGATGTTATTTTCGATGCATTCTCGCGGTGTCATTCTCGATTTTGCAGTGCAAAATTGTTCTAAATCAGTTAGAAAGACTTAGAGGACTTACAAATCTTTTTTGTGTAACCCAGTGTTATATAAGAATGAAATTAAAATAGTAAAGGTACACAAAGAAACATTGAGAGTGAACAGAATATATGAATTTAAACAAGAAATAATCATATATTAACGATATAAAACTATAATGTTACCGTGGACGGAATTGCTCGTTTGAGCTATATGACGTAATGAGCTTCAAACAAAGGCAAATGTGCAAAGAATGCAAATAGGCAATTAATAAAATCAATGCAACCACCCACAACGCTAATATGTTATAAATAGCAATGAAAATGCGCTTTAATTAGATGGTGAACGCTATCCTCCTCGTGGGAAACCTGATTATTTGCCCATTGAGCAGCATAAAAAATGAGATAAAAATGGTGACGCCAAAATCGGATGGGTAGTCAGGAGAGACGGTGGCTGTTCGTTTAAACATCAATCACACTTGTTGCATTGGAGTGATTCCGAGGAAAGTATATCCCAATATCGAAAGAAGAAAAAAAGAATAAATAATTATGGGAAAGGAGTATAATTCAATAACTCTTAATACCTAAAGGCGATGAGGTGGGATTGTCTCATAGTTTCTATTGATATAATTAAACATTGAATTCAAATTAATAATCATTAATGATTAAGGGAGAGTGTTTTCTTGAAGTGTCGATCAACCATTGATGGGGATGAGAAAAAAAGAACCTTAAATTCCTTATCGATTTGAGCAGATTTAATAACTTGAGTATTATGTACTACGACATGTTTTTATTTGTTTCTTGCACGATGAGAGACCGCTGGTTTGCATTTCATATAAATTTATATGAGTACGAGGCCAGCATGCGTGTATGGCAAAGATTTGTGCAAAGTTAGCTTGTGCGGATAAAAGTAAGATGCATGCAAAGGAAGGATGCGAGTCGCTTATAGTGTCAAATTCACACACTCATTCCCTACCAAAAGATGACTTTCTTAAGGAAAGCCAGTGGAGTTGGGTGTGAAGAGACCTCTGAAAGATAAAGAACGATTAAGTGGAAAGTAATTTAAGTGCCTGGAACTCTAATAGGCAAAGGCCCTTATAGGAACAGAAGTATAAAGGAATAATGATAATGATATGTCTGCCAATCAATTTCTAAGAATATTGCCTAAAACCATTTTAGTGAGGATCCTGTTGCTTTTGCTAAAGGAGCCAGCTTTCATGAATCAAAAAGAGCCAGTTTGAATTGATCATAAAGCTTCAGCTTGCATTGATTATAAATCACCAGCTTGTATCGAATATAAAGCGCCAGCTTGCATCGATAATAAAAAGCCAGATTGCATTGATCAAAAAGAGCAACCTGGAACCGATTATAAAGGGCAAGCTTGCATCGATTATAAAAAGCCAGATTGCATCGATAAAAAAGATCAAGCTAGCAAAAATCATAAACAGCAAGCTTGCATCGATAAAAAGCAAACAGCATGCATCGATAATATAGAGCCAGCTGGCATCGATTATAAAGCTTGCATAGATTATAAAAGCCAGCTTACTTCAATCAAAAAGAGCCAGCTGGCATCGATTATAAATCGCAAGCTTGCATCGATTATGAAAGGCTAGCTTGCATCAAGCAAAAAGAGACGGCTGGCAGTAACATTGAATAGCATGCTGGCATCGATCAAAAAGAGCCAGCTGGCATCGATTATAAAGTGCAAGCATACATCGATTATAAAAAGCCAGCTTGCATCGAGCAAAGAGAACCAGTTGTCAGGGATTATAATGCACAGGCTTTCAGTTACTACAATGCACCACCAAACCTCATTGATCAAAAAGAGACAGCTGACATCAATTATAAAGAGCAAGGTTACATTATTAAAAAAAAACAGCATTCCTCGATCAAAAAGAGCCTTTTGGTATCGAGTATAAAGAGAAAGCTTGAATCAATTATCCCTCCCAAACGTTGACCTTCTTCAGGAGAGCAAATGGAGGTGAGTGTGAAGACACATCTGAAAGATAAAGAACGATTAATCAGAGCGGAATTTAAGTGCCTGGAACTCTAGTGGCAAAGGCCCTCATTAGAACAAAGGTATAAAGAAATAATGATAATGATATGTCTGCCAATCAACTTCTAAGAATATTCTCTAAAACCATTTTAGTGAGGATCCTGTTGCTTATGCTAAAGAAGCCAGCTTGCAGGAATAAAGAAGAACCAGCTTTCCTCGGTTATAAAGCGCAATCTTGAATCGAAAAGAAATCAATAGCTTGCATCGATAATAAAAGGCCAGGTTGCATCGATCAAAAAGACCTAGCTTGCATTGATTAATCAGAGCGGAATTTAAGTGCCTGGAACTCTAGTGGCAAAGGCCCTCATTAGAACAAAGGTATAAAGAAATAATGATAATGATATGTCTGCCAATCAACTTCTAAGAATATTCTCTAAAACCATTTTAGTGAGGATCCTGTTGCTTATGCTAAAGAAGCCAGCTTGCAGGAATAAAGAAGAACCAGCTTTCCTCGGTTATAAAGCGCAATCTTGAATCGAAAAGAAATCAATAGCTTGCATCGATAATAAAAGGCCAGGTTGCATCGATCAAAAAGACCTAGCTTGCATTGATTGTATATAACATGGTTGCATGGATAAAAAAGAGCCAGGTGTCACAGATTATGAAGAGCAAGCTTGCATCGATTATAAAAAGCCAAATTGTATCGATAAAAAAGATCAAGGGACAAGGATTATCAACAGCAAGCTTGCATCGATAATAAAAAGCCAGCTTGCATCGATTATAAAAAAAAACAGCTTGCAACGATCAAAAGAGCTAGCTGGCATCCATTATCAAGAGCAAGGTTGCATTGTTTATAAATAGAACAGCATTCTTCGATCAAAAAGAGCCTTTTGGCATCGATTATCCCTCCCAAACGTTGAGCTTCTTGAGGAGAGACAATGGAGTTGGGTGTAAAGAGACTTTTGAAAGATAAATAATGATTAATCGGAAGATAATTTAAGTGCATGAAACTTCAGTAGGCAAAGGTCCTCATAGAAAGATAAGTATAAAGAAATACTGATAATGATACGAGTATGTCTGCCAATAATCTTCTAAGAATGTTTCCTAAAACCATTTTATTGAGGATCCTGTTGCTTATGCCAAAGGAGCCAGCTTGTATGAATCAAGAAAAACCAGCTTTCATCGGTTATAAAGCGCAAGCTTGCATCGAAAAGAAAGCGACAGCTTGCATCGATAATAAAAAGCCAGTTTGCATCGGTAAAAAAGAGCTAGCTTGCATTGATTGTAAATAACATGCTTGCATTAATCAAAAGGAGCCAGCTGGCAACAATTATAATGAAGAAACTTGCATTGATTATAAATAGGCATATTGCATCGATAAAAAAGAAACACATGGCATCGATTATACAGACTATGGTTGCATTATTTATAATGAAAAAAGCATTCGTCGATCAAAGAGAAAGCCTGCATTAATTATAAAAAGTGAGCTTGGCTCGACTAAAAAGAGCCAGCTGGCATCTTATAAAAGCAATATTGCATCGATAAAAGAGCCAGCTGGCACCGAGAAAAAAGATCCAGCTAGCATCGATTATAAAGAGCAAGTTGCATCGATAATAATAATCTACTTGCATCGATAAAGAGCCAGATGACATCGATTATACGAGGAAGCTTGCATCTATTATAAAAAGCCAGCTTACATCGAGTATAAGGCGCCAGCTAGCATCTAGTATAAAATGCTAGCATGCATCGATCAAAAAAGCCAGGTGGTGTTGATTATAAAGAGTAACCTTGTATAGATTATAAAAAGCCAGCTTACATCGATCAAAATAGCCAGCTGGGATCGATTATTAAGAACAAGACGTCATCGATTATAAAGAGCAAGCTTGCATCGATTATAAAATGCCAGCTTAGATCAATCATAAAGGGCCAGCTGGAATCGATTATTAAGAGCCACATGGCATCGATTATAAAAGCAATCATGCTTTGATTTAAAAGCCAGCTGGAATCGATAATAAAAAGCCAGCTTGTTTCTAACAAAAAGAGCTAGCTGCATCGGTTATAAAGAGCAAGCTTGTATCGAATACAAAAATCCAGCTTGCATCGATAAAGAGCAAGCTGGCATCGATTATACGAGAGAACTGGAATCGATTATAAAAAGCCAGTTTACATCGAGTATAAAGCGCCAGCTTGCATTTATTATAATATGCAAGCATGAATGGATAAAAAAGAGCCAGCTAGCTTCGATTATAAAAAGCCAGCTTTCATCGATCAAAAGAGCCAGCTGTAATTGATTATAGAGAACAAGATGTCATCGATTATAAAGAGCACGCTTGCATCGATTATAAAATGCTAGCTTGGATTAATCATAAAGAACCAGCTGGAATAGATTATAAAGAGCAACCTTTAATCCATTTTAAACGCCACCTTGCATCGATCAAAAAGAGCCAGCTAGCATCGACTATAAAGAGCAAGCTTGCATCTATTATAAAAAGCCAGCTTGCATCGATCAAAAAGAGCCAGCTGGCATCGATTATAAATAGAAAGCTTGCCACGGTATAAAGAGTTAGCTTGTATCAATCAAAACGAGCAACTTTGCAAAGATTATAAAAAACCAGCTTGGATCCATCATAGAAAGCAGGCTGGCATTGATTATAAATCGAAAGCTTGTCTCGATTATAAAAAGCTAGCTTGCATCAATCAAAAAGAGCAAGCTTTCATCGATTATAATAAGCCGGCTTGTATCGATCAAAAAGAGCCAACTGGAATCGCTTATAAAGAGCAAGCTTTCATAAATTATAAAGAGCCAGCTAGCATCGATTATAAAGAGCCAGCTGGCATCAATTATAAAGAACAAGATTGTATCGATTATAAAACGCCAGTTTGCATCAATCAAAAGAGGCAGCTGGCATCAATTATAAATATCAAGCCTGCCTCGATTCTAAAACCCCGGTTGCATTAATCAAAAAGAGCTAGCTGACATCGATTATAAAGAGTAAGCATGCCTCGATATAAAAAGCCAGCTTCTATCATTAAAAAGAGCCATCTGTCATTGATTATAAAGAGCAAACTTACATCGATTATAAAAAGCCAACTTGCATTGATCAAAAACAGCCAGCTGGCATCAATTATAAATAGTTAGGTTGCATCCGCCTAAATTCTCATGGCTCTGCATCAAAATATTCTGATTCTAGGATAATTGTATGTGCTGAATTCAATAATGACATCTTATATCAGATTACTGGAATATTTTGCCACTTGAGACAGTAGACAGTCCAAACTTGAATGTTGTTAAATGAAGATTAGATCATTATATGGGGAGGGAGGGTTAACTTCGGGGAAGGGGGTATATTCCTGTGGATGTAGTTTTTTTATTATTGTATATTATGATTAATTTGGATTTTGACGAGTCTTGATGATGATGATTTTAGTTTTTGAAACAGTCCTGTGGATGGTTTGAATTGTAGATGCATGATCTGACACAATCCTATAGATTGTTTAAATTGTATATTGTAGATACATGATCTAACACAATCCTATGGATGCATTTTATGGGTGGGTTTTGATAGATTCAGATGACCTATGATAGGCCCTTGTAGCTTTTGTCATCAGTGAAATTATGTTGTTATGTTATCGGTCTCAGTTTTCCAGAACCAGCATATCTATAAATCTGGTGTACGATGTTATTCATACACTTATTTATATGTTTACTTGTTCCACTTATGCAATATTTTTTTCCTAATTTGTGCTTTTTTGTTTGTTTCAGATTGCTGGTTCATGATAGTGCATATCTACAACTGCCTAATTTATAATTACTCTGAACTTAACAAAACATGGAACGTGGCAAGTGCGTAAACGATGTTGATCGTTTTTATAACATACATATGTGGCGCCTTTATGCCTGGTAGCCTTAAGAAACCAATCCTAAAAGCTGTTCGAGTGAACTACAAAAGTTACTTCAAATGACCTTTGGGTTACCAAGACAAGAAATGGGCACCTCATATAGCTTGTAAGTCCAGTGTTAACCACTTGACGAGTAGATGTGTAGTAAGCAAAGATCAGGAATGATGTTTGCGGTACCAATGCTATTGCATTAACCAAAAGAACACAGCGGTGACTGCTACTTATGTCTCACAAACATCAATGGAATAACCATCAAAACACGAGGCAAGGTGCAGTACCCCAATATTGCTTCTGCAATCCAACCAGTTCCGCAAAGCGCTGAACTCCCAATCCCAAATCCACCAACTGAAAAAGAATTGATGAGTGATTCCGATTCTAATTCTACCTCAAATGAAGACGACTACCAGGATGCGCCTGAAAATACCAAGCCTAAACTCTTCACTTGAGAAGTGCTTTATGATCTCATCAGGCACCTAGACTTGTCCAAATAAAAGGCCAAAGTTCTGCGATCCAGCCTAAAGCAGCGTAACCTGCTGAAAATTGGAGTGCGTATCACTACAGCTCGTTACCGTCATAGAGATCTGTCTGTATTTTTTCAAGATGGCAAACAAGCTTTGTTACTGTGAGGACGCAGTATCTCTCAGGCAACAATTCAGCAAGTCTGAAACATACAAGTCAGATAATTAGAGGCTGCTTACAGACTCTGGAAAAGACTCTGCCAATCGGTTTCCATCTGTCCTAATAAAAAATGCAAAGATGGCTGAGAAAGATGGCTTGCATCGATCTAAAAGAGCCAGTTGACAAAGATTATAAGGGGAAAACTTGCATCGATTGTAACTTAAAGTTGCATCGATCAAAGGGGCCAGATGACATCCATTATAAATAGCAAGCTTGTCTCGTTTTAAATCCCTGCTTGGAATAAACAAATAGCCAGCTGGCATCGATTATACAGATTAAAGGTTGCATGAATATAAAAAGCCAGCTTGCATCGATCAAAAACAGTCAACTGGTATAGATTATAAAGGGCATCAATCAAAAGAGCCACCTGGCATCCATTATACAGGGTCACTCCCCTAAGACGGGCATGCACACATTTTTTGTGATATATCCTTCATTCATTCAGTAATTAC
Organism: Ceratothoa steindachneri; assembly: GCA_963969495.1. Classification (NCBI taxonomy): domain Eukaryota; kingdom Metazoa; phylum Arthropoda; class Malacostraca; order Isopoda; family Cymothoidae; genus Ceratothoa; species Ceratothoa steindachneri. The sequence goes on from OZ018319.1 coordinate 134,039,161, forward strand.
CCTTGCTGTACATGACATGACAGAAGCAACGCTTGTAACATATTTAGATCTCAATGGAAGCTCCCGCAAAGAATATACTGCGTCAAATATTACTATGAGACAGGCTCGCTCAAGAAAGTGCAGGACACTTTCCTGCATCAGTTTGAATCTGAAAATCTTCCCCCCCAAGAGCATTATTCAAAACTGGGTGGACCACTTCGAGAACTATGGGACAGTGGAGAACCTGAATGCAGCTAGTAAAAACCGTGCAAGCCATTCGGGAGGCTCGAGGAAGCGTACAGCTGAGCTAGTCGAGATCGTGAGAGAGTCAGTTCAGCAGAGTCGAAAATGCTCTGTGCGCAAGCGAAGTCAGTCCCTCGGTATATCTCGTGAGACTTGCAGGAGAGGGCTAGTAATGGATGTAAAGGTATACCCATGCAGAATATAGACGAAGCAGAACCTTACAGCCTCCAATGAGCAGAGAAAGGATATGGCAGTCAAGATACTGGAAAAGATTTAGGAAACCCCAACTTTCCTTAACCTCCTTTGGACCTCAGATGAAGTTCAATTCCATCTTGAAGGAAAGGTAAACTCAAAGAAAGATGTCTTCTGTGTGAACTCCAGAGCAAATGAGGTAGCCACTGAGACCCTACACTTCCCTAAGTGCACAGTATGGACTTAAATCTCAGCCATAGGCATCATGGGACCATTCTTCTTGGAAGAATCTGGCGCAACAGTGACAGTCACCAAGGAGCGTTATGTTGAGGTGCCCAAAACCTTCAAGAGGGAACTGTAGACCCTGTTCCCGTCGCTCATGCTGATTTACCGGGATCGCCTGAAAGAAAACTTTGGTGGCCGTGTGATCAGTTTCAAGACTGATTTTGAGTATGCACGTCACAGCTCGGACCGTAGCCCCACATATTTATCTCTCTGGGCCTACCTTAAAGACAGAGTTCACGCAGAAAGACCCAGGGCCATCACGAAACTCAAGAAAGCCATCATGGAGGAGATCAGAGCCATTAGTCGGTCCGTTTGTAAGAAAAGCATGGACAACTTTGTGCAGCGCCTCAAGAAATGAACAGAGCTAAATGGAGCTCATCTCGAACACGTGCTCTAGAATAAAGAAGAAAAGTCCAAAGACTCTCATGTTTTGATATGATGTTTTTAAAGACAATAAACTAGTTATCACCAAAGTTTCATTCAATCCTTGCCAAAGATTAAAAAATGATGCCTTTTTGAACTTTGGGGCCATTTTTTTGTGTGTCATCCTGTAAATAGCATGCCTGCCTCATTTCTAAAACAACTGCTTGCATCAATCAAAATAGCCAGCTGAAATTGATTATAAAGAATGAGCTTGTATAGATTTTAAAAAGCAAGCTTGGATCGATAAAAAAGAGCTAGCTGGCATTGATAATAAAGCACAAGATTGCATCGATTCTAAGTGGTATGAGCGTGAGTAAATTTATAAATAGAATTCAGAGTGTAATTAAGTTCCAGAGTGCAGTTAGGTTGGCCAATGTTTAGCTTATCTTGGAAAGATTCTGGGGTAATAGAAATAGAATACCCCAAAATATACTTTACTACTATGCAGATAATATATTTACAAAATTGAAAGGGTTTTAATTAACCCTTTTGCTGCTATGATCGACATTTGTCGCCCAAATAAAGTTAAACATTTAATGCGACAATCGACAAAAGTCAACATTACTGGAAAAATGATTCTTTTCACTGCTACAGGAGACAAGAGTCTCATGACTCAAATAGACTCAATTTCTTACGTTTGCGTGGAGTATAAATATCCCCGAGTAGCGATACACCACTCCCTCGTCAACACACGCGACACCTTCTTTATAGCCTGCAAAATTGACACAAACTCTGGCCCCATAATAGTGGCCACACACTACAGACCACCACGAATACAGCTAAACTTAGAAGTCCCACTCCGGGCCCTTTCAAATCACGATGCGTGTAGTTAGTTGACCGGTGCCTTGCAGCGTTAACGCTGCGAACACATCGGCCCTGCCTTTCCCACGCTCTTCGGCCCGCGCAGAGGCACCACATCCCCGGATGTGGTCTTCCGTAACGACCATGCTACATGATTCTACACTCACATTGCACCCGGTCCCCACGTACTATCAGACCATATACCAATATGCCTTCTCATATCCACATCCCCCATACTCATCCCCACATCACCTCTATACGATTATAAAAACAAAAACTGAGCGAAATTCATGAGCCACATATCCACAAACACACCACATAACCTCGACCTGGAGAACACCAATCCAGGACAAATAGACCACCACTGGTGCTTACTTTTAGACACCATCACCACCGCACGTAATCTACATTCACCACACAAAAACTACACCTGCTTAAAACATTTCACGTTTTCAATACACACACAGAGACTTATCACACAGTACAACAACCACTACACCAGAGGCTTACGACAACACAACATCAACCAACTACGTGCCCGCATCCTTCAATGCGTGCAGCTAGATAGGAACCGGCAGTGGCGTGAGGTCGTCCGCATCGCGGACGACACCCGTTGCATGGACCATTCCTTCTTCTGGCGGCACGTGAAAAGGATGCTAGGTACGGAACCATCCAAACCAATAACACTGAAAATTAACAATCACACACTCACAGACACTAATTACATCCTCGACGCATTCAGGTCCCACTGGGACACAGTACACACCCACAACCCACCAAAACCACATGCGCAGGAGCACTTCCAAGACATTCAGGAGTGGTGCCGGACTTATGCTCACGAGCTGAGGCCTGCCCCCCTGATACGTATGAATGTGCTCGACTATACGTCCACACTTACCAGTCCAATCACCGTCGAGGAAACAAAACACTACATAAAATCGACACCAAAACGCGCCCCCGGCCCCTCCGGTCTACCAGCCACACTCATACATAACCTCCCCACAGACATATACCCCACACTCACACATCTATTCAATGCCTCACTAGCCTCAGGCCACTTCCCCAAAATATTCAAAGTCTCTCACAATATACTCCTTCATAAACAACACAAAGACCCAAAACACCCAAACAATTACAGGCCTATTGCTCTATTAGAATACCTAGGCAAAATACTCGAACGAATGGTCAACTGCCGCCTACGGGAGTTCCTGGAAGAAAGGGACTGGTTCTTCCCCCATCAATACGGGTTCAGGAGAGGTAGGTCCACTCAGGCGGCCGTGACCATCGTACATGACAGAATACAGAAGAAACGACAGATACACCAAAAGACTCTCCGTCAGTAAGGACGTGGAGAAAGCCTTTGACAAGGTGTGGCACGAGGGACTCCGTTGGAAACTCGCCAACAACACGGAGTTACCTCTCTGCACCAGAAGGCTCCTCTCACACTACCTCACTGGACGGCTCTGCTACATCAGATACAACAACACCCTTTCAAGACCCTTCACACCACACTCAGGCGTTCCCCAAGGAAGCGTTCTGGCACCCACACTCTACATTATGTTTACAAATGACACCCCACGCCCACCAGAAAATTGTGTTCACACATACATAGGGGCTTACGCCGACGATGAGACCATTCTCGTCAGTGGCTGGGCCCCCGAAGAAATCGCGCTCCACGCACAAAGAATACTTGATGAGAAGACAGATTACGAGGATTTATGGCTGATTGCCACGAATCCTCAAAAGATACAGATGACACTATACGGCGCTAGAGATCACTTCATGCACAACCTACAAATCTACTTACACACACCAGACATGATCCACCAAAACCCAACAAGGCTCGCATACACACAGTGCACCAAAATCCTGGGGGTAACATTCGACAAAATCCCTCAGGTTCAACTTACACCAAAACATAATACAAGCAAGAACCTCACACAAAAACGCATCGCTGGGTAGGTTCTACCCAGCGAGTAAAAAACTAAAACTACATTTATATAAAGCACCTGTGCGTCCCATTCTAACGTACGCCCCACTGTCGCTCGTAGCTGCAAGCGACACCTGGAAGCGAAAGGCTTAGCGCATTCAGAACTCTGCTCTGAAGCACGCTTGCCGTTCACTGCTGTACTCAAGAATGGACGCACTACACAACAACAACAAACTAACTCCCCTCAACACTTACACTCACACCAGACTTACAGAACAACTCGGAAAACTCACCACAGACCCACTTTACACCTTTCTACACGTGAGAAGGTACGCGATGGCGCCGCGATATCCCGCGGCCCACGAACACCTGCCGCCCGTATGTTCTTCGCATAAACCAATAGGCATCGTGAATAACGCATTTCCGGATGAGCTGTCATCCTCCCCCTCCTGACTTGCCCCCAACCCTCGCCCAGTCAATACCACATAACCTACACCCTCATAACAACACCTCGCTTCGGTGTATAGCCACTGACCTATCTACTCTCGCTGTCCCTTTCTTAATTATTTTCCGCAACGCTCCTCTCTGACTACCTGACTGCTGTATTACAGCGGTCCCTTTCTGTTCTTTCTATACACCAAAGTCAAGTCAAGTCAAGATTTGTGAGCAGTATGCAGCTGTCATTGTGGGTGGCGTTACGCTGTTGTAAGTTTCCATTCATGTTTTCCGATTACGTCGTTTTTATTTCACTATTATAATGAATACTTATTGTATTTTATATTTATATATATTTTTACTTTTTATATCATACCTCTACAGTTTTATATTATGTTTTACAATATTTAACACTTAGGGGAGCCTACTTTAGAAACTATTTCACTTCATGTATGCTCCACAAAGCCTAGCCTACCTCTGAAAAGCGTCCTATTATAACTAGTTTGAGAGAGAGCGTGTGTGTGTGTAGGTGTGTGTGTGTGAGAGAGAGAGAGGAAGAAAGATTTGGAAAGAAAAGGAGACACAATAACCTTTCTCTTCATAAGGAAATTGCTCCCTGCTTGGCATTGTCCAGTGTCCACACGTCACCCGGACAGAAACCATATTCTCGTATCTCTTCCGGATAATATGTTTTTATGTATGTTATGTTTATTTATTTCTGGTAATGTCTATGTCTGTTTGTCTTCCTTTTCTCTCTCTATCTCTCTGTCTCTATCTCTCTCCACCTCTCCCTCTGTAAAATCTGTAAAATGTACCATTCCCAAACCATTTTCAATACCTACTACATTTATATTACAGGTTTATAGCCCAAGCATGGATTTACAGCGAAGCTTTCGAGATGAAGGTATTTAAGAATTGTTTTCTGATGTTGAATCACAGAGTCTCTCGACAGATGAAGAAATTGAAGATATTGAACAGTCAAATTCGTCAAGTGAGGATTATGATTTAGATGCTGGTGAGGAGGTAGGAGACCCACTAAAATTGAAAAAAGTCAATGTTAGTAAGGAAAATACAAATCTGTTTTCTCTTCAAGGAGTAATCGATTTCAGTTGGTTGCATACAGTAATTGGCTTTCAGAATCTTAGTCCTTTTCAATGTTTCAAAAAGTTTTTCCCTCCCGAAATTTATGAAATTACAGCCACAGAAACTAATAGGTATGCAAAGAAAATTATTGATAGGGAGCCGCCTCTCTCTCCTAGATCTAGATTTAGGAAATGGAGTGATGTATCTGGAAGTGATATAAAGGCATTTGTCGGATTAGAAATTGTTATGGGTATGGTTCATAAGCCTATACTGCAGTCATATTTCCAACAAAAATATTTTCTTGCCTCTACACCTGACTTCAGTACTGTAATGTCTAGGGATCAGTATTTACTTATTCGATCATTTTTGCATTTTAGTAGTAATGAAACTGCAGATACAGATGACAGATTAAATAAAATTAGGCCGATTCTGGATGTTTTTAGTGGATTGTACACACAACATTACACAAGCAATAGGGAAATAAGTGTAGACGAAACAATGGTAAAATTCAAGGGGAGACTGTTCTCCAAACAATATTTGCCAACAAAACCATCTTCAAAGTGGGGAATTAAAATTTGGTCACTTTGTGACTCACGTACAGGTTATCTTCTGAAATTTAATGTCTACACGGGGAAAGAAGCTGGACCTGTTGTGGTAAAGGCCTTGGACATAGAGTAGTTACTTCACTACTCAGTGACTTTGAAGACAAAGGTCATATTGTCTATTTAGATAATTTTTACTCAAGTGTTGTCCTCTATGAAGACCTCAAATCCAAGCAAATTGGAGCATGTGGTACAGTCAAAGCAAACCGGAAGGGCTTCCCTTCTGAAATGAAGAAACTAAAAATGAAAAAAGGTGATCTGCCAACCACATGGGTAAATAATAATAAAACACTTATTGCTACGTCCTGGCAAGACACAGGAAAGGTGAACATGCTTTCAAATGTAGGCAACACAGGAATATCACCAGTTGAAGTGAATTCAAAGGTAGGAAAGAAAGTGGTTCATAAACCTACTATCCAACAAGCTTATAATCAATTCATGGGGGGGAGTAGATAAATTCTACCAACTGTGTTCTACATATCCTTTCAACAGAAAATCAAAAAAGTGGTACCAAACTATATGGCATTTTATAATCGAAGTAGCTTTGGTAAACAGAAATATCTGTTATAATATTCAAAATCCCGATGACAAAATGTTGCCTCAGAAATTCAGAGAAGAGGTAGTAACTGCTACGCTAGAAGGCTATGCCACTTGCGGCAATTCAAATAAACGGAAAAGGGGAGCTGGCAACACACCGATGGCAAATCGGTTAGTTGAAAGGCATTTTCCATCATGCCATGAAGACAAAAAAATGAAGCCGAACTGTATTGTTTGCAGTACACTTCCAAGTAAATGTAGCAAAAAAGGAAAGGGAGATTGTAAAAGAAAGCAGACTTCATATGTTTTCAAAAAATGCCCACAAACACCGGCATTATGTATTGTCCCTTGTTTTGAAATTTTCCACACAAAGAAAGTATACAAAAAGGTATGCTGCTGTTTTGCAACAAATAACTAAATCAGAAAAGGGTGTGACTAAAGTCACTCACCGCAGGGATGCCATTCAAAATTTGAATACATTTGACAATAGTCACTCCCGCATTTAGGAATTAAACAGGTCATTCATTTTTATTTTTATTTTTTTGTATTTGTATTTACTTTTCAAATGCTATGTAAGGTTATGATTGCCAAAATGTAATAAAATGCTTGAATATCATATTTTATTTTTTACCATCAAAACTGCACTCCTAGGAGTAGGCTATTTCCAAACTGTGACGCAGCAAAAGGGTTAAGGTATATAAATGTTAGAGACGTACACCAGTCTCGGCTTTAAAGAGCTACCTGGGTGGGTCGACCGCCGTACACCCAAACAGAGAATGACAGATGGGACGCTCAAATGACCTTAAGCGCACGCGAAGCCAAAAGATGGAGGCTTAAAAGGGGTGTGGGGAGAGCTTGCAAAGGAGAGTTGCGCGTTTCGGTTACCTCAAAGATTTAATCCGAGAGAGTAATCCTGCCTTGATAGAGACGGCGTAGAATCCACAATAATACCCTCTTGACAAACGACTATTACGTGAGATGAACTCAGATCTTGCCTTCAGGTTTAGAATATCGAATCGAGAAATTGACGCGTCGCGTTCTGGTAACGGGTACCAACGAGTACGGGGTTGACTCTTGCGAGTTCTAGGAGAATACACGGAACTTGATGGGTTCTGCAAAGGTTTGCGGGGAACTAACGGGGACGGAAGGATGGGAGATACTCGCGGACACTCGGGACACAGGCGGTTACTTAATGCTGTCCAAGTCCAGAGTCGGACGTTTTATAGTGGTGGGACGAGGGGGCTTTTCCATGCGCCCAAAGGGAGAGGGTTTCAGTGGACAGAGGCTTCGCTGGGCGAGGTGGAGTTTGCCCTATTCCCGCCGTCGCAGGATAATCCACGGCTGGACCCTTTGTGCTCTTAAGCACATCGCAGGCTTCTGCGAATTCGTGCCTACAGCCCACCACGGCCTTCGCAATTTTGCGCCTCGTTAGGGTCGACCAGTTTTGTCCTCTTTCTCTCTTTCTCTGACATTAACAACTCTCTTAAAGTCCTTTGCCAGCAAGTGGGTGTGTACTTCATCGATTTATGGGATGATTTTTACAAACAAATGGAGCTTTTTTAGGCGAGACGGACTTCATCTGAACGGAGTGATAGCGGCAAGAATGGGAAGACTAATTAATAGTTCTCTAGTCAATTTTAGAACAGAACAGCATCGAAGAGTAGATAGCACATAGGGAGAGGGCCTCACCACGCCGTAATAATAATGCATCCATTCTCAAAACATATTTACATGCCTTATAAATGTAACGCACGTAGTATTAGAAATAAGGTCGGTGAATATAAATGTTTAATGCACTTACGTAGATTCGATATTGATATTATAGCAATAATGGAATCATGGGCGGAAACATCTAGGATAGTCTATATCGGTGAATTGCAACTAACAGTGTATAAATTAATCAATAAATACCGTACGAATAAACGAATTAGAGAACTTATATACACCAAAAAATCATATGTTTAATCGTAATTAAAATTTATTCTCCCAAAGCAGTTGTAGTAATATGCGCCGAAATATATTGCAATGGTTTCCAAGAAATTTCTTTGTAGTGTAGGACCCTCACTACAATAGATTGAGATTGACACGAAATTAAATAACATTATTTGAAATAATCTCACTTTATTAATTGGGGATTTAAATTATTGAAATTATAACTATGACACGTTAAATGCGGACGGGGAGAGGCAGACTATGGATTTAATGGTAAAAAATACTTAACACAATTAGTCAACGAATCAACTCGAGGGGAAAATATCCTAGACGTAATTCTAACTAACGACATTAATCTTATGTCGGGTATTATTGTTGGGAAAGTATAGGTTCCAGCATTACAAATCAATGGAATTGAATATTAATATAAATCGTAACGAAGAAAATAATGATAATAAAGTGCCAAATTTTAAACATGGGAACTTTAATTGCTTCAACTGCAAGTTTAGTGATCAATTGAGATCCATTGTTAAGAAATATTAATCAGGGCTGCTCATTTTTCACCGAGCATTTTAAAGAATTAGACGAGAAATTCATTCCGCGACAAAACAAACAAAACCAACAAAACGCCTCAAATAAACCAAAATGGTGGAATCGTGATATTGAAATCAAATTGAAGGATAGGAACTGTGCATGAAAGTGTCACAAGCGTAACTCATCAGAATAAAATACTAAAATTTACGTAGCCTAACGTACGGAATGTTAAAACGAAATACGAAGCACTAAAAGAAAATCTAACATTCAACTTGCCAAAGAAAGTGAACATAAGCCTAAAATTTTTCTAATTATGTATCCAATAGAAACCCGATAAAGGAAACAATACGACCTATTAAAAATGACAATAACGAATTAGTTTCGAATATGGAAAAGGTGGATAGTATATTAAATATTTTTTTGGCATCGGTATTTATAAACGAAGGCTAACATTAATATACTACGAAAGAGCAAAGTGATAAACTTTAACGACCATACCCTTTTAACCGATTTCGAATTCTTCGAAGCAGAAATATATTTTTATTTCAGTAAATAAAAATCCAGTAAATCTCCTGTTCCTGAATTAATCCATCCCATGCATTTAAGAGAAATTCGAAACGTGCTAGTGGGACCGCTAATGACATTTTCTAAAAAATGTTTGGAAGAAGGTGTCGTGCCATTAGATTTTAAGCTAGCGAATAAAACTCTTATATTTAAGAAGGCAAAGGATAACTGCCGGCCAATTACACTGGTCAACAACCTAAATGCTTCCGAGACCACGTTAGCAATTTCCAACTAATTTTAGTTCTTTGGAAATGAATATCATAGTTAAAATAGTTTGTCTTCTCTACTTTTCAAGTTAAACCTAACTGTTACAACAGGTTCAATCAGGCTTGCGGCAGTGTGTTTCTTACCACACTCTCAGGGTCACTGCCCTTCAGTATAGTTTTTCCTTTTTAAACTTATAATAAATATTCATTGAGCAAGCTATTGATATACATGTGAGGTATTTTATATTAATTTTATTTTCCTACTGAATGATATGAATACTTCTGCTAATCTGTCATGCTCTGTATTATAATGATAAATTTATGAATAAATATTCTGTTTACCTTCTAATTGTTTGTTGATTTTTTATTTCAAATGAATCGTACTTGTGTGAATGAGGCAAAATCTCTTGCTGCATTTGGGGTGGGGTAATTTTGGCATTACAGAAAGGCTGTATAACTGCTATGGTTATAAAGCCATATCACCTATTTTGTGAATGCAAGATTGGTAACAAGAATAAGAACTAGGCTCCTCACATATGCTGCAACACTTGTGCTACTAACCTTGGCCAATGGTTGTATCGGAAGAGGAAAGGAATGCCTTTTGCTGTGTCAATGACTTGGCGGGAGCCAACAATGGTTATTTCTTCATGTTAGCTCAGGTACAAAAGAACTTGTCAAAGAAGAAGAGGAAGCAGAGAAGGATGGCAGTGCTGGATTACAGTGTGCCTCAAACTTTGATGAAGCCCACTCCTCTAGGCAACATCACATAATACAAGGAGAACTCCATGACCTTGTCCGGGATCTGTAACTACCCGAGAACACCACAGAGCTGCTAGGTTCGTGTTTTCAACAGTGGAATCTCCTGGCAGATAATAGGAAATTTTCAAGATTTTGTGACCGTCAGCAGCAGTTCAATGATTTCTTCGTAATGGAAGGTGATTTAGGGGCATCAACAATATTAATGGTCTGATAGGAGCACTTGGCATCGAAGACAAACCCAGACACTGGAAGTTGTTCATTGATTCATCAAAAATGAGTCTGAAGTGTCTTACTGCGCAACGACATTAGTGAACTATCAGTTCCTGTGGGCTATGCGCCACATAAGAAAGAGACATATGAGAATATAAACCATAGGTTGCAAAGCCTAAAATAGGATGAACATCAATGGTAGTTCTGTGGTGAATTAAAAGTTGTTTCTCTTGTGATCAACTTGTAGCGTAGGTACACCTAGTACTGTTGCTTTCTGTGTGAATGGTACAGTCGTGTAAGAGTTTCGCACCATATCAGGAGAGACTGGCCACCTCATCAATCATTGCAGCCTGGGCTGAAAAATGTTCAACATCCACCTCTCACTGAACCAAACTAAATTTTGCTACCACCACTACACATAAACCTTGGGCTCATGAAAAACTTTGTAAAAAGCTATTGAAAAATCCGGTCAGGGATAAAAGTATTTAATATTAAAATTCCCCTCACTGAGCGATGCTAAGATAAAAGAGGGAGTTTTTATTCGTCAGATTCGAGAGCTTCTAAAAGATAGTGACTTTGAATTAGCCCTTAATGGGGAGGAGAAAGCTGCTTAGGAAGAATTCAAGTTATTAGCAAAGGGATTTCTCCGAAACAAAAGGAAAGGAAACTATAAAGCTTTGGTGAAAAACCTCACCAAGGCTCACAAAAACTTGGAATGTAACATGTCCCTTAAAATCCACTTTTTGGACTCACTGTGGTAGAGTCGAACGCCGATTCTTACCGAGGATAGACTCTGCGGTTACGCGGGAAGGGAGCACGTCAGAAATGAAAGGGGGGGGGGGTAAAATTGATCCCAGTACGTGGGTTAATTAATCAAAATCGAGTGCGGTTGACCTAAATAATCAATTCTTAGAGGTTCTGGGTTTAAAGAAACTGATTTCAGAAAAATATCTTTACTATATACAAATAAAATATTATTAGCAAAAAGTAAATAGATGAGAATAAATAAGGTGAGACCCAGGGTACTAAACGGGAGGGAGGGGGGATACTAATGACTCGACGCGTACGAGAGTCCAAGAGAGGATGTACGGTGATTGCTTCCAGGGAAAGGGGGAGAGTGCAAATAACAGGGAGACTCACATAAAGCCTAATTGACCGGAGGCTTTTGAGACGACGAGGAAGAGGGGCACTGCAAAGTTCCAACTGGCAAAATTCCTTGTTCTTAACCTCGCTGAGAAATAAATGAGGAAGTACTCCAGAAGAGAGCGAAGTCGATACCCGAGTGATAGATGACTGGCAATATATATCGTCTGTCGGGCGGGAACTCTGGCCTTAGGTACGAGCGAGGCCGGGTAATGAGGTGACGCCTCGCCTTCGTAACTGGAAGCCGTTGGGAGGCGAAGCAGGGCGTACGAGACTGTACGTGGCTGCTAACTAAGATGGGACTACATGGTACTAATTTCCCAAAGCTTTCCCCGAAGTATTTATACTGCCTCGGCGGAAGCGTCTCACCAGAGGCCCAAAAAAAGGGGGATGGGGATCTTATTAAACTTGGCGTGCTAGGGGGAACTGGATATTCTCGGCGAGCATCGCAGGCTCACGCGACAGTTGTCGATTGCGTAGGTCTGGCGCAGATCAGGCGATGCAACAAGGGAGAAGGGGTAACCAATATTGATCATACGGCCGCACGAAATTCTCGCTGCTCCCTTAAGGGTGTCTGAGCAAGCAGTTGCAACTTTCCTCAGGCGCCACGGCTAGAGGTTGGGTTTAAGGGCAGGGGGGGGGGAGTAACCTGCTCCCTCACTTACATTTAGACTTTTCCCCAGGGAACTGTGGAGCAGTTAATGACGAATATGGTGAAAGTTTTCACCAATATAGTTCAATCATGGAAAATCGGCACCAGGATAAATGGAGCACAACAATGCTTACAGAATATTGATGGACATTCGCAAGAGATGATACTTCAGCTAACAAGCGTCAAGCAAAAACGCAAATTGGATATGCGTTAGAGTTTAAAATATAAAGCCCAATACTGTAAGTTACAATAAAATAATCAAATATTACATGCTAAGTATCTTTAAACCTATACACAATAAGCATTTTCAAGGTGATATTTGGATTCAGTGGATGAAAATAGATAAGAATTAACCAATTTCATTTAAGAAGCAAACAAATTTTTAAAAATTGTTTAACATCCATCGTAGATAAATTAATGGACTCCACCATACGCGATATGATGATCGATCATTTGGAAGCGCATAATCCCATTAATGATAGTCAATACGGCTTTAGACTGAAAAGTTGATGTTTAACCAATCTTTTTGAATTTGATGATATCATGTTTAAAAGCTCTAACGTAAGTAGACCTTTGGAGATAGTTTTCTTATACTTCGCTAAAGGCTTCGACACCGTTTCCCATAGGAGATAACTAACTAAACATTTTGCTCATCGAATTATCGGAAACCTGCTGCATTGGATAGAATCGTGTCTTAGTAATCTTAATCAAGTGCAGTTTTAAACTATAATTTTTTTTAATGGAAAAATTGTAACCCCTGGTGTGCCCCTGAGGTGTCTATTGGAACCATTGTTGTTCCTTATTTATGTAAGCGATATTAACATCATCCTGCGGAAAACACAAAAATTTAGGGTAAAATTTAAATGAGAACGATAGAAAATTAATTCAGAAGGATCTAGATAATATCTTCGATTGGTCTAATAAATGGAACATGAAATTCAATTTAGATAAGTTGTTTTAGACCTATTATTAAACGTATTAATTTAGGCCTATCATTATACAGAAATGTATCGTGAAGTTTTCCAGTCTTTATTCATTAACCTTTCGCATTTTTTTTAAAGAAGAAATATAACTTTCTTACTTCAACGCTCCTTCAAGTTCTACATTTCAAAATTTCCCTACAGTGATGGATGTCCACATAGATTTTCAACTAAACGATAACTTCAAAAACTTACCCATAGAGGAAGAAAAATGATTAGTTGACAACTGAGATAGAATCTTAATTTGTCTTTTGAGGCTGAACCAAAGGTGCATTTCTGCGTTGAAAAAATTACCTGTTTGTTGCAAAAAATCATCCAACTTCTTTACATCGCTCATACACACAATATAATTATTACTATTCACTTAAAATTTATTTCGTCTCTTTACGAGCTTTCCTTTTTTCGCCCTTAGATCGGAAAGAAGTCGTTGAGCTTCCTTCCGATTGAGGACGTCGGGCCAGTGAGCAGAATTGAAGGGGAAGCAGGTGTTTTCCCGCCTCTCGCTACTCTATCAGAATATCGTCTCCTTCCAGAACAGCGACGGAGGATTCCAGGTTTTAAAGTAAGTTATAATTTTTTTTCTCTTCTTACATTTTTGTTGGCTTAGCCAGATATTGAGAGCGATGTATATCATTTGGCATTTATTTTTTTCATATTTATTACCTATTATGGTATTATTTAATAATATGGGCGCACATGATTCAGTCTATTAAATAAAGTCATACTTCTTCTTATCGTTCAAATCGTGTCATAGGACTTATATGTTGATGGCGGAGGGGAGTCTATCACCCCTTATAGAGTCAAGAAAAGTGAATATTTTAACCCGATTCTACAACGCAATAATCCTTCAACGACCTCATCTTTAAATAACATGACACCGATTATAGCAGATACAGTGAACGTTTTTTTCTTTATTTTGGGAAGAAAACTGCAAAAAGATTATTGCGCCCAGTTTTATTCAAACTTGTCCACTGGTATTTCACCAAAAATTACTTACAATTTTCTGTTGCTGTTATTCGGCATAAAAATCGTTATTTTCCAAGGTTAGTTTTTATAATTCAACAGATTAACGATAAAAAGTCGTGGTAGTTCAATAAAGCCTTTTTTAGGTTTTACATAATAGCTTGAGTTCGAAGAAACAGCTAGTTCTTTGATTTATTTGGTTTAGAAGGAAAAAGTCAATAAAAGGGCTGGGATTGTTTGCGATCTTGTAGTGTTAATTGGAAGAATTACCAAAATTAATCATGTTTAAAAAACTAACTACCTCAAACCTTCTACGAGGGGTAGGCAATAAGTTTTGCGAATCGGTAAGGCAAAACAGAGGAAGGGGAATGGCTGTTTGTGGGGGTGTTAGGACAAATTATGACAAGTCAGGACTTGCAGCTGCACGCTTCTGCCTCGTCTATTTAAGAAGGAGTAGCTGATCGCACATCGTCAGTCACAAATTTTTCAACAATGGAGAAGGTTGAGCACCGCGCACTAATCAAATTTGTGACCAAGGAAAGCAAGAATGCAATAGAGATCCATGAACGCATGGTTGCAGTGTACACCGACACTGCCCCTTCCTATGCAACCATTGCTCGCTGGAATAGGGAGTTCCGCCATTGTCGTGAGTCCCTTGAAGATGACCCCCATCCAGGACGCCCGTCAGACGTGAACAATGAGGACAATGTAGCTCGTGTAAGAGGATGATCCTTGAAAATAGACGGGTGCAGGTCGAAGAAATCGAGCGAGAACTTGGAATATCACATAGAAGTGTTATTAACATCATCCGCGACAATTTGGACCATGACCAAGTTCTCTGCCCGTTGGGTCCCTAGAAAACTCACAAACATCACGCCCCATGATCGACTTTAACGTCGTAAAAGTTCGGAGGAGCTGCGGCTCCTGTACAACAAGTCTTGGCAGGATTCAAGTCACGCATAAGGACAGGTGATGAAACTTGGATCCATCACTGGGATCACGAGACCAAGCTCGAAAGCATGGCATGGAAGCACATAGGCTCTCCAACTCCCATCAAGTTCCGCACCCAACCCTCAGCCGGAAAGATCATGGCTACCATCTTCTGGGATTCTAAGGGAGTGTTGATGTTGGACTATGCGCCTCATGGAAGGACTATTACAGGCCAATATTACGCCGAGGAACTGGCCAGGTTGAAGAAGTGCATCCGTCAGAAGCGGCGCGGCAAGTTGACACGTGGTATCACGCTCCTTCACGACAATGCCCCTGTCCGCAAGGCCAGAGTTGCACAAGCTGCCTTGCGAGAGTGCGGATTCCTAGGAGCTCAACCATCCCCCCTACAGTCCAGACCTGGCCCCTAGCGACTACTTTTTATTCTGCCAGCTCAAGGTTGCATTGCGTGGACGCCGGTTTAGGGACGATGAAGATGCCCAGCTCGCCGTCCACGAGTGGATTGAACAGCAGTCGGTAGATTTCTGGTTGTCAGGAATTCAAGGCCTCAGGCACAAGTGGCGCAAGTGCATTGAAGTCGAGGGTAGTCATAATTATAAAACACTTTTCTTCATATCTCGTTTCCTTATATCCAAATTGCAAAACTTATTGACCGCCCGTCGTATCTCGAGGCTCAAAAATAAAAAGGAATTCATATTACCATAGTTAACTGAGGAAATCTAATGCTATTTAAAAAAAGCTTCTTTGAAAGATTCTTGAGTGGCAGAATAATATTGGAATGTTGACTTTTCCTGACTTCATAAAAGGGTGATTTTCTAAAAGAAAAATTTAAATAACTATATCTACTGTTGGAATTAATTTCACTTTCTTTTAGGAAGGAGTGGAGTGGGTTTGCACTTCTGATGTCCAGGTCTTTTTGTACGAACTCGTTACTCATGTAATTAAAAGTGCCCTCCATCTTCTATGTCCCACTGATTACGTTTCGTGAGTGTCAGTATAGGAGTTATTTCTATCCTCATTTCCTCAATTTAAAGCGTTTTTCCCCACAGAGGGTTTGGCCCGTATCAACACCATTAAAAGATTTACGCTCCCTTTATAGTCTTTCATCAGTCGGTATAAATGCCGTCCTTGGTCGTTGGTCGAACTAATAGCACATTAAGAATTATCGTCGATGAAAATGGCAAAATGGGAAAAATTTTGCTTGAGGTATATTTTAGTTGATCATAATACGCCGAGCTTCAATCGACAGGTGGCGTGGTCTTAGCGGGCGACAATTATTACAGGAAAATGAAAACAATCCGACTCATGAAGAGAAATATAACTAAATAATAAGGAGCCAACTACAGTAGTATTCCATTTAGCAACCTCTCTATTTATTCCTTACATATTTTCTAGAGCATTTTCAAGTATCTTCCGACAAAACATTTCATTCGAACATTTAGATTTCTTTTCCTTCATCAGAGTTAAATTAACAAAACTCAAATTAAATTCAAAAAGTTTTTTCATTATTTTTATACTCCAAGTTTCATTAAAATCTCCAAAGTGAATTTTACTTTATTTTTCATTTTTCTTATCACGGAGACTGACCGAAAGTTATAATAGGCACATTTTTGGAGAGTTTGACTTACCAATCTATAAAAAGATTAAAGAGATACGTCGTGAGGAAACGGAGGAGGTGTTATTTTTTAAATAAAAAACGAACTGGTTGCTACAATAAAAGATATAATTATTGATATTTCGTCTGAGATATTATCTATCGGATTTGAAATAAAAAATAAATTTTGTCGTGGTCGATAGGCCACCATTGTAACGGATGAGTGCGATATTTTTCTTTTTGAAGCACTCTCGAGTTTAATTAAGCAAGAGTCATCATGTACGTTCACTTTAACTTTACGAACGTCAATTTTGTAAGTGAAACGGCCGATAGCACAGTAGATCGACTTCTATAATTTTTAAACCACAACTACCTGCTTCAAAATTAGATGAACCAACACGAGAACATAATATCCTCGATTTACTTATGACAAACGAGGGTTGGTAATGGTGATCGCAACATTATTGGTTTCAATATAAATATGTATATATTTCTCATGAAAGTTATCAACTCATTCATGATTTTAATCCTAGCAATTTTCTTTTTTTTTCTCCCCTTAGTTATTTTAAATCAACTATACATACCGAAAAATTATGCTTTACACCTATTGTGTCAGGTATCAAAAAACAAAGTTTGCATTAGGGAACGAAACCGATTGTATAAATTTCGAAATTCAGCGACACTTGAGAATCAAAACGAATACCATTATTATCGTCGCTTAATCAAAAGTAATAGAAGAAGAGCAAAACGGAACTATGAAATGGAACTAATTCACTTGTCATAATACGAGCTAAACCGATTTTCTAGATATGTAAATAATCATAAGCCTATTATGGAGTGCATTGATCCCCTATACAAAGGCGAGGATGTTAATAGCGATCAGAACAATCTTATGAGCACAGTAAATGAGCATGATTCCATTTTATTTAGAGTCGAAGATATTAATAATTTACCAGACTTACCAGACGTAATAAACTTTTTAAAAAATACAGTGTCAAGTATTGAAATGAGCAAAATTTAAGTAAATAATTAATTTCAAAACTGAAAATTTCCAAAGTGTTTGCTCCCGATATAATCTAGGCAAATCACGCCAAAGAAATATAATATTTCACAAATATCGTAATGATGGAAATAGTTCCTAAGGAGTTCAACGAAACAAAGAGCACTCTAATTCCTACCCTTTGACAAGAATATATTATATACAATTTTAATGTTTGGTGATAAAACGAAATGAGATACGTAGTAAAAATACGATAGAGACTAAAGATTTTCAAAAAGAAGGATAGAGTAGTCGTGTGGTTGAAAAGTTGGTACATGCAATTCAACTTGGACAACTGTAAAGTAATACATATAGCTCATGATAATCACCTAATAGATTACAATGTGGATGGTTAAACTTAAAATACATTTCGACTTGGAAAGTGATTTAGGTATCTTAATCTCGAGTAATCTAAAACTTTCAAATATAAACCATCACAAATGGCCAATACGATTCTAGCTCATATACCAAAACATTTTTCGCTTAAATCAAGAGATATCAAGCTTACCTTATAAAAAGCACTTGCGAGACCTCATATGGCGCATGTCGAACAATTCTTGTCTCCGCAAATGCGAACGGATATTAAAAACCTACAACGTATCCAGTGTCATCGACGAAATTTATTCCTGAGCTTAGAAACAAATCGTATGAAGAGAAACTAAAGAACTAAAATTTACTTTCACTTGAGCAGCGACATCTGAGTGGCCTTCTTATTGAAGTTTTAAAAACAATAACTAATTAAACAAATAGAAGTTAGATAACCGAGCGGTCACTAGAAATAATGGTTTAAAGGTAGTGAACAAAAGATTTAACACTGCGGTCACACAAAATTTAATTTGTTAAAAATAACATAAATATGGAATAGTTTGCCAAACATAGGGGTTGAAAGCACCTAAGTTAATCTGTTCATGAATAGAATTGATAAATATTTTGTGTCGTAGAATAGGCTCTCGACGATATACCATATATAACTATTCGTTGAGGGAATTATTCTAATATTTCGAGTGCGTGGTAATCTGATTGACCGAGGTTATTTATCTTCAGTATGCTTAAGAAGTGGAACTAAGCTCAAGGATAATAATATGGCTATCATTAATAAAATAGAGTTTCATTAATTAAACTATCAACAACAAACAAAAAGAAAATGTTTACATAAACAAAGAATGGAAAGGGTCGTGGGAAAATCTGACTAATCCGAGGATTAAGATTTGGAGAGATTTAAAAAGGTAAACAAATAAAAATTAAAGGGATGGGATGGTTTGCTAAACCATTTAAAGCACAGGGTAGCGTTGATAAAAGATTAGATAATTAAAGGTTATGCTCAGCTTACGTAATAACAAGGTTGTTGTGCAGAGGAAGACGATGCGAAGGAATCTTTGTTTTCACTGGTGATTACCAGCAGAAGGGTTCTTTGGAGGGTTGTCCTTAGCGAAGGGGAAGGAGTGTCTTCGAAGAGTGAGAGCGAAGTGGGGCTTGGAAGTACAAGCGATCTTGGTGACAGCAAATCGGGGATGTTCTAGATGAACAATGGAGGTTATCGTTGAAACCAATCGTTCTCTTGAAGAACGTTAAAAAGAGGGGAATTAAATTATCCTGACGTGATGTCTTGGGAATGAGAACCGTTTCTTTACGAACGGGCTTGAAGAACAATGGCTGTTCTAACGTTGTTCTCTTTCTGAACAACAGGGGGGGGGGGTGAGAACCGTCTCTTGTCAACGGGTTTAAAGAACAATGGCTGTTCTAACGTTGTTCTCTTTCTGAACAACAGGGGTGGAGGGTGAGAACCGTTTCTTGTTAACGGGCTCAAAGAACAATGGCTGTTCTAACGTTGTTCTCTTTCTCAACAACAGGTGGAGGCCTTATTGACTTGGCGTCTAGAAGGCACGAACCTTGGCACTCATGGGATATTGTCCTCTTCTGAACAATAATGGATTTCTCGAGGTAGAGAGTCCCTAAGGTGTGCAAGGGAGACCGGATCGGCGTGATTCCTCGCGAAGATAATCTGGATCTGATCTGATCTGCTTCAATCGGGAAAGCTTTGATATAAATAGTTAAAGCAATTCCCTTTGCGTAGGGGACAATTGAGTGCAAGGCTTTGGGGGAATGCCCCGGTCGCGCCTTATCTGCCCATAAGCCTTACTCAATCTGGCGAGATCGACGTATCGAGGCAAAACGAAAGAATGAACCTCCTTGATTAAATATTGTTAAGGTGGGTGATAACGTGCTCTGCTTCCTTTCGCAGATGCACGTGGGTAGCCATGTGTTTCTAAACATGTGATAGCGGATGAAATTAAGTGGCCTTAGACCGTTCTATCACAATTTCTTTAAAATATAATTTAAAAAAAGTTATCAAACTAATTCCGTTTACATATCCTCTTTTCATTTTTCATATCACTTCTTCCCTTACCTTGGATGAGCCTTGAGTTGATCTTGGATTCTTTGCTGGTTTGAAATATGTCGGGAATTTCCCCACAATATCAGTTTCTTAAGAAAAAAATATGAAATAGTGTAAAAGAACTGGAATGCGAGAGTATGACCATTATATGCATTGCAAAGGTATTGGCGAATTGTCAATGTATCCATCCTCGTTTATGTCTCATAAACAACTCAAATGAAGCTGGTAAATATCTAAATATATATCCAGAGATTAGTACTGGGGTTCCTAACCTGCGAATCGTGACCCAAACTGGCTCATTAGCCTTTTTCTGGGTGGCATGGAGGGGCTAAACTGTATATACATATAGCTTGCCGGAACAGGGCTGAATTTTTAGTCTCGGTCCTGGCTCGAACGCATGCGGGGACCGCTACTGCATTATGGGTGCATCAGACATTGTTGTTTATAGTTTTGTATAAAGCCTCTCTCTGTCTATACAGCATGTATAATGGTATATCCTTTAGGGCTAATGGAAGTTACATATGAGAGTCTGATAGTATATACATACAAATATGTAAATTTCAATCTCATCCCACTGGATAATATTAAAGAACCACTTGCAGAAGAGCTGCAAGAAGAGTTCAAAGAACACTGGTTAATCCTTCAATAAGGCATCAGACACTATTTTCATGATATTGATGCAAATGATAATGGACATCTGAACCTTGCTCGCAATCATTTCCTTAGCAATGTTGACGATCTTACCAATCATATACACGAGGAATTCTTGGACCTCATCAGCAACGTCACAGCCAAAGAGGAGTTCCAAGAACAACATCCTTTTAATAGCTCAATTTCGTAGACCAAAATGCTTTCCGCTTTACTCAAGACCAGCGAATTCACTCTGAAGGTTCTCATTCCATTCTCATCGACATCGCCTAAGCTCTGTGAAAGCGGTTTCTGACTCTCTTGGTAATCAAATCCAAGGCACGTAACAAATTGGATTCTGAGGCTGACATGCGATTTGACTTCCACCACACAGACCCGCAGTGATTTGCTTGTATTAAAAAAAACATACATCCTTATCAATAAAATCCATGATTAAATCAATCATTTTTAATAAACAATTTATGTTATTGCTCTCTCTGTTGTGATTTATCTTTTAATTTTTAAAATAATTTATTTGCGATATTAAAAATTAGATCTTCTTCAGAGGGCTTATAGTTTGTGGAACACTAGATTTGTGTTCATTAAATTCTTAGGAGACTAGCATATTGGACTAGTTTATTTGCATATGGATTTAAAGTATTTTCTATCATTGAAACTCAAGTTGCTTTTGCTCGAACCTATATTGTCTTAGATACCGTATAGCCACGCCATCGGACAAGCTTTTAAATCTCGATCCATTGATTTTAATTAGAAGAATATTTATCTGATTGATCAAATTAAATCCATTAAAACTAATTACTACATTTATCATAAACGGATTATTTCTATTTTCTTTGCAAGTAGGCGTAGGTATTAGTATAGATCAAAAAATACAGGCACAAAAGGAGGGAAGAAA
Organism: Ceratothoa steindachneri; assembly: GCA_963969495.1. Taxonomy (NCBI): domain Eukaryota; kingdom Metazoa; phylum Arthropoda; class Malacostraca; order Isopoda; family Cymothoidae; genus Ceratothoa; species Ceratothoa steindachneri. Next base: position 134,061,133 of record OZ018319.1, read on the forward strand.
CCAAGTAAACCTGACGCTGAATGAGAATTAGTAAATTGCTTCGAGATTAATTACACTAAGCATCAATTTAAATGAAATTCCTGATCTATTTGCAAAATCCTCAATAAATTTCAATATAAACATAAGAGAAACTAATTTGGTTAATAACAATTAGAGAAGGTGATCTAACTCCCAAATAAATTAGGCTTGAAAAGACCGAGAGTTTGACCGCTTCTCTGTTGCAATCATAGTAGGAAAATCCCTCTTAACAATCACACACGTCCAAACTGTGTAAGAGAAGGGTGTTACCATTTTTTATTTTCCCTCGCGGAAAGTTTTATCAAACTGATGAGTTCGAGATCTAAATTATAGTATCTAAACAAATTAATTCTTATATATTTTGAATAAGATGGAATAAACAGGAAAAAAATGAAAACAGCTTTAATTTACTTCCATGACGTTGTATTTATCGTTTAAGTCAGTGCAATTTAATGTAATGAGAACAAATTCGAAAAGAGCTTCGAAATTAATTTCACTAAACATCAGTTTAAATATAATTCCTTATTTATTTGCAAAATAAAAGTTTCAGTGCATTATTATACATTTAACGGATTATTATATATTTATGCGATTAGTATACGTTCATGGAATAATTTCACAAGCATAGGAATTGATGAAAGTTTGTTCGTGCATTCCTAAACCAAAACATTGGTGCGATGATTATATTTATTCGTCTTTTACATCATGCAACTGACGCAGTACTGGTCAGTCTCTTACTTTCCCAGTACAAGCAGGGTTTTGTCACCGATATGTGCTGTCCGATGCCTATTTCGTTGGCAACCTAACGTGGGATCGGAATTATGGCATGAATAGGTGTGGTCATTAACGCTGCTTTCCTCTGTCCAGACAAAAGCAGTCGTCAGGGATGCGTCTTGGTCACCGCCTTGATTCTTCGTAGCTCGACCAAATCTACATCAAATAGTTGCATCTCCTGTACGTGGACACGCAAGTGATGGATAAGGCGATAAAGTAGAGAAAAAAGAAGTGGAAGGCCTACTAACGAACTAAGGTTTGTTAGTTGACCTAGAATTAAACTCGTAAACATATGAAATAGATTATATACTAACCAATTCAAAAGCATATTAAAAGGTTTAATCGCAGCCACTTCATCGGTGAATTAAAAAACAACTAAAATTCTGTTATTTTTTTCTTCATATATGTAAAATAGAAGCATTTACATGTACAACAAGAATCCACAAAAAAGTAGTTCCTAATAAGTGCCAACATAATCTGAATCTGCTCAGACAGAAATTAAGTATAGCTGCGTTCAGACCAAGCGAATCGAATCTAATCAAGTCATGAAGAATCTTTCACCTCAAATCATTTTGAATCAACATCGTTGACACTGACTGAGTCAAATTCTCAGAATCAACAGGCTTTTGAGGAATATGGACGTAGACTCTCTCGCTGGACTAGCTGGGTTGCTGTGGCTCAGGTGGCGTAAACGTAGGCGTCAAAGAAGATTATGGGTGCATGAAATTAATGCGTAAAGACGTGAATTTGGGACATTGGACATTTATTCCCAGATATGTTAAAAAATGCAGACAAATTTTATAATTTCTTCAGGATGACCATAACAATTCAAAATGCTAGTGGAGTTGATTGCACCCTCTATAAAAAAGAATACTAATTAACGATATGCAGTTTCACATGAAGAAATGATGGACATTTTTCTAAGGTAAGAAGTAGATTATTGAGAAAAGGTACGTAGAGGGGTCTCGTATTTCCGGTAGGTTTAAATCAAACAAAAAATACAGACATCCTTTATTCCTCGTTGTGAATAAAGTAAACAAAAATATATCCTTCATTTATCGTTGTGAATAAGGTGAAAAAAATACATTATGTACTCCTAGTTTAGGCTAGCAGACTAGGCTAACTCTCAGAAGTAAACGTACTCCAAACTATTGCCGCTAGCAGGAGATGGTGATCGTGTATGAGTGTGTTGTTCAGTCCAGTAACCGTATTGGGTGTTGATACCAGGTTGGGTGTTGATGCGTTTGAAGATCTTCCTCCGAAAGGCTTTATGTATTTTTATCTTGATGTCAAGATTGTGAGCTGGCGACAGTTGTTTCAATAAAGAAAGAAGACTTAACAGGAACTGACGATTTGGGTTATTTTTATTTTTAGAATTACTAGAAGCCCCTTGTTCTCGCAACTTTTACAGATTCCCCGTGATTTGCATATCAATTTCATTTGCAAAGTCGCTGTGACGTCTTTTCATGGTATCAGGTTACTTACTTGGTGTAGGAGTCGGCCGGTTGTTAGCAGGTGAGCTTTCTCCCCTCACAAGCGTTTCCATTCCTTGTTGTTTCTTTAAAACCTGCATTATCAGGTGTATCCTGGGTAGCAGAAGTTGATGAAACGTCACGTGCAACATCTAATTCATAACTTTTGTCCTCATCAGTCGGTGTGGGTACATTAGATGTAGGTGGTCGTGGCGTCACATAGGGGCTGAAAAATTCCATAGCATCATAAAATAGCCACCTCTTTATTTTGGTGTTAGCTGATCCAGATGGTTGGATAATAGTCCTCCTTTCTCTCGTGAAGTTGCTCCTTAATTGATGCCACTTGTCCTTGTATTCAGTTTCTGTAAGAAAAGTTTATAATAATGTTCATGGTACTCATAGAGGATTCGCTCAGGCTCTCATTCGTACCCATATGATCCAATCTCTCTTTTTCTCTCTTCAATAAAGGCAAAAAGTTATATAACATCGTTATAAGTTTGTATACTATTATTTTCAGACAAGTCACTATTGGAGCATTCTTTGCTCCCCTCGAGTTTCAGTTTCGTACTGGGATGAGTACAGAGCATAACATTATCAAAGAAACAAGCAATGCTATATGGGAAGTACTGCAGCTACAGTATATACTAGTACCTAATGATCAACACCGAAAAGAGATAGCAAGAATATTTTTTGAGAAATGCAATGCTCTAAACTGTATTGGAAGTATCAGTGGCAAGCATTGTCGGCTGAAATGTCCAGTTGGTGCAGGCTCACTTTTCCATAATAATAAAAGGTATCACTCTGTTGTATTACTGGCTGTTGCTGATGCCAAATGTTGTTTTACTCTGATTGATGTAGGGTCCTTTGGCTGAAACAGTGATAGTACAGTTTTCAGTTACTCAAGCATGGGTAGGTCATTTCTCTCTGGATATTTAGGCATTACACAGCCTAGTAATATACCAGATACTGAGAATAAAGTACCATTCTATCTCATTAGAGATGAAGCTTTTCCTTCAAAGCCCAATATAATGAGGCCTTACCCTCGAAAGAACCTAGATTACTCTATATTAGAGATCAGAGAGAGAGAGGGAAAAATGCCCGCTGCCGTTCCCTTCAAAGGAAAGAGAGAGAACAGACACCCGGGCGACCATTTTTCTCTGCCCTAATGGAAGTTCAAAATCTTGAGACACCGAGGTGACCAAAAGCCCACCATCGCATAAATCCGCGACAAGCTTAATAGCCCGAAAAGGTCTCAGTGGAAGTCGGACAAAATTTCGCCTCACTGACTTAGAAACCTTATCGCGATCGTGCTAAAAGGACGCGACTACTCTCGCCTGCCGATGCGTCGGACAATGAAACCCTGCCCTACTGACGGAGGGGGGAAAACCCCATTCGACCCCACTATAAATCTTTCGGAACCAGAGTTGGAAGGCAGCATTTTCCCTCCCTCGCCCCGTCAGTATCCCCCCCTACCCCGTCGGTAGCCGCTATTTGCGTCTCGTTGGACCTTGCACAATTCCCGAAGGACCCCTCAAGCTCCGGGTATTCTCGTTTAATTCACGCCAGTCTACCTCGTACTTGTTTCCACTCACTCCTCGAATGTCATGCGCCCAGTCTCGATTCGTGTTCTACTCGAAAGCAAGAGCTAAGTTAATCCCATTAATACTCATTGTCAAGAGACTTCTATTCGAAATTTGCGCTAAGGCAAGGATTACTCCCTTGGACCAAATCTTCGAGGTAACAGCAACGCGAAACCACCTGTGCAAGTGCTCTATCTACTACCTACCCCCAATGTAAGCCTCCACCGTCGGCTTCCTATAGGCTAAAGGTCAGTCGAGCGACTGTCGGTCAATATAGTTCGTTTGTTTGTACGGCGACCGTCCCTACCAAGTCTTCCTTCCTTTTAGCTGTATATAGCTTGTTTTAAAACTCATTTTAACCCTATAAAAGAATAAAAGAAATATTTGTACCCGTTTTTCTATTCTACCAAAACCTCCAAGATAGTCAATTGTTTGGCCAACCTACATTTAGTTAATTCGCACTCTGCTTGTATTATAAAACTCCCACGCCCATAGCCGTTCGACCGCGGCTGATAAACGCAGAAAGGATTAGCTTGACCTTATTCCACGAGACACTTAAAATGTATTCAACTGTAGGATGAGCAGAGCAGGAAGTCAGTAGAATGTGGTTTCGGAATGTTAATTCAATAAATTTTGTATGTTAAAACAACAATGGAGACAAGAACTGAGATATATGAAGCAATAGTTAAATGTATCTATGTACTTCATACTTTCATTCATCATGAAAACAATACTAACTTTCTCGGTGATAATGATGGTATAATTGATGAACACCTTCAAAACATGAGGAGCCTGTGACAAACAAGAAGTACAAAGCCTACAGCACAAGCAATAAGCAATATTAGTTCGAAACACTCTGAGATAGTACTTTGTATCACCAGGTGAAGCTGTTGAGTGGCAGGATAGAAGAATCCACTGATAGGTTATATACTATAGTTGATAGGCTTTATACACTCAGTACCGAAGAAATGGCCGCACCTGTTGCTAGCACATCTCATCTACTCTTTATTAAGCATGTATAGAATATGAAGGATTTTTTGTTAATTCATTTCATTTTTCCTGTCAACGCAACAGTTATGGCCATATTATCATATACCGCTGAAGAAAGTATGAAGGAGATTATAACACAAACACTGTTCTATTAGATTATCATTATTATTTTTTCATATTATTAGATTATTATTAATAGTATATATTAGTAAAGGTTATTATTGTTAGTGTTAACTTATCTCTCAAATCGCGACCATTTCTTCTGTTGTTCAATACTAAAAATATTGTAGTGAATAAAAACTTATAACTCACCTGTGCATTTCATCTCAGCAGCAATTTCCTTCCAATGAAGCTGCAATGGTATCCTGATCCTGGTGCATAGAATGGCAAAGATCATATATAGCACGTTGGTCTTAAACTAAATTGATCAGGACGTCCGGCATCATCACGCTCACTTTTTGGCGAACTCACCTTGACTGATGAAAAAATAGGACCACGCAAATCATTGACATAGATTTTCCATGATTCTCCATGAATTGATTAGATTCGATTCGCTTGGTGTAAACGGTTTAATAGGAATTAACGAGGCCAATCAACACGAATCATGAATTGGGATGATTCTCCATGAATTGATTTGATTCGATTCGCTTGGTGTGAACGCAGCCTAGGATTGACGAAAATGTCCAACTGTGGCATATATTGTTGAGCTGAATTAATTAAATGGGTGGTGCCCAAGATCATCGAATTAAACACTACAAAATTTTCTTGATGGGACATTTAAAGATTAATATTATAAGATTATTTAAAAACTGAGCCAACAAAAGGCACAAGGGTCTATTCTAGGCCGACCCATCTTCAGAAAATTCTTTTGCGTTTAAAGTAGGAATCAAAGCGATTTTTAAATATAATTATAGATGATGACTCGACAACCTTAATTGAAAAACGATTTCAGGAATTAACTACCCAATGAGTAAATAAATATTTGCTTTATTTGTCTCAAATCTCCTCTTCCTTAATCTATATTTGTGATTTTTGGTTCTTTCGCACACGTCCAACTTGAAGAAAGAATCCACTTTTACGCTATCAAAACATTGCAGTATCTAATAGACATGGATATCCTCTTCCCTTAATCTTCTCTTTTCAAGTGTCTGGAGATTTAGAGCTTTTGAGCACTCTTCATAAGTTTTATTGTATAGCCTTTTTATTATGTTTAACACATGTCTTTGCACCTTTTGTAACAGTATATCTCTTTCCGAAAATAAGGGCACCAAAAGTGTACCACCTACTCCAGATGAGGCCGAAATGAAGATATGTAGAGTGCAATTACAATATGTTTTCATTTATACGTAGAAATTCTAATTATATATCTGCAAGCTTCAACGCGTTGTAAACTCACTTTCAATTCGTTGCATACAGAAACAGATCTATCTACACCAGTGTCTATGTTATTGGTATATACTAGGAACAACAGCGAACCAATCACAGAACCAGAGGCACACAGCTAGGGACGCATCGCCATTCTAAATGTGATCCGTTGATAAATGTTCGCTGTTTTATTCCGCTTAGCTATTAGTTTATCCACTCAAATACCTCACCACCGATATGGTTTGTATGTCACTTTGACAAATGCTCTTTAAATGTTTACTCCATTCAACCTGCCATTGTAAACTAAATGCGCGAAATAACAATGCACAGAGTCAATGCTACCACGCTTGCAAATGTATATGAAAGGAGAGAAACTATAACGCCTAAATTCAAAATTACTCAATAGAATTCTAAAAGTAATTGAAAAAATGCTTTGGCTTTGAGATCTAAAGCTCAATTATGTTTGGAGATAAATGTAGGGCGTGTGAAGAAAACCGGTACTTAGGAATACTTTTTTATTATGTACAAATATTTTGTTCATCACTAGTTTATAGCACTATATTTAACGAATTAACGAAGACAAGTTGTTTTTAACAGTTTGAAATTTAGTTTGTGAGTCACCTAGATATATTTAAACGTTTCATCCTTAGCCTATATATATATATATATATATATATATATATATATATATATATATATATATGTATATATATATATATATATATATATATATATAATACCAGAAGAATACCTTGTAAAAATTGGAAAGAGAGTATTCGTCCTGTCGCATACTCGATCATTAGACTGATCAGTGGAAGCTTTCTGTGGACACCTTTGCCCGTCAATTTGGTTAAACGAGCCTCTATGTTAATGATATTCGTAACTAAATAGAAATATTTGGGGGGAAATTTTATTATTTTATTTTCTTAAATTCATTAAATTGCTTATATATTAAAAATAATAATTGCTAGAATTAAAGACAACCGTGTGAATAAGCCGCTATTTTACCGCTTTAAAATACGCATTTGTTTCTTTCTCCTCCCAATAGCATTTATTTTTCCTTGAAATATCCCTGCTTCACGCCCAGTGGCAAAAAAAAAATATAGGTATTCAATAAGAGACATGGTAGATTCCTTTATAAATACTTTTTCTGGCAACCTTGGTAGCTCGAAAAACAAGTTCAGATTCTGTACCTCTCATAGATTGTACATTATGTTCATATTCAAGTATATTCAGAGTATGACGAAATTAAAAGTATATTAACATTTTCATTGATCATTTTCATTGCATCATAACCTAAACTAATTTTTTTTCAGAATTCGCTCATTTTTTGTGCTTTTAATTTGGACATATTTAAATGTTCAGATGTGGCATTATTTGAAATTGATAAGGGTTCAGGTGTTAGCTAATTCTAACTAATACTAAAAAGTGGAAGAGGTAGTTGACCAAATTCATCCCCGATTCGTGGTTATTAATACAGGGTAATGTAAACAGCGATTCGCGTCAAATTGCCTATAAAATGAGATGAATTTGTTTGATTATGCTAAAGTTAATAAGCAAATAATATTATCACATGTAAATGTATTTTAGGTCGCCTCATGCATCCCCTCAATCGGATGTGGTACCTAGTATGGAAAGTTGTTTTCTTTCTAACACTTAGCCAAATGAGATCTGACAGGGGATACTAGAATTATATGTCATTTAGGTAAAATCCAGTAAGAAATCGTTAAACCAATATCCTATCCTTTTACAACCCCAAAAGATACTTTTACATCTATATATACTCCAATTATCCAACTTAATTGCCACCCTTTTAGCGAACCTTTCTGTTCTCTACTAATAAAATAATTAACCCAAAATTCTGTTATCCCAAGGCCGATGTATTTCATCGTAAACCTTCCTATTCAGCTTCGATAAGAACGAAACTTTCTTTCGTCTTTCTCATCAAATTGGCCACTTTCAGCGAATTAAATCTGATTGGGAAAATTCATATAATGCAATCTAAAGGACCATTAAATCGCTGAGAGACTTGAAACTAAGAAGTAAATGTTTACGTTAAGGAAGAATTTGAATAAAAGGAAAGTCTGTATAAGGCATATAACAAGGGTGCTATCATGATAATAAAAATAATACTAATATTATTAATAATGATAATAATAATCTAATAATAATGGTAATTATAAAAAATGAAAATACATGTAATGATAATGATAACGAAAATAATAATGATGATAATGCTAAAGATATTGGTCATCGTAATAGTAATGAGATTTTGGAGGAGGCTGGCCTCCTTCAATTCTTAATCACTCTCTTTATTCTAAGGAGGCGAAAGCCTTCACGCGGATAAATCGATTTGCCTTATGACACGTTCGCTTCCGATCAGTGATTCAAGGATGGAGTGGCAATTTTGTAGCTCACCTTTGTAAACTACTTTATATACTTGGCCGAAGCGACAAACATTGAATATTTAAAAAAAAAAACGAGAGAGTCTTTTGTATAGAGCATTACCAACCAAAACTTTATTGAGAAGAAGTAAAAATCTATATAATATTACAATGAATAAACAAACCGGTAGAAATTAATACATTTACCCACTACTCTTTCTCTAATCTTCCTTTAGGAAGGAAGGGTTTCATAAAACATAAATTTTAATTAGTGTTGCAGCATTCTACGAGCGCAAAACAACTTTATTTCCATCCCTTTCAATCATCCACAATTTTATCATTTGAGTAAAGTAATAAAAAAATAACGTGATACATTAAATATTTTCTATTAAATAGGGATTTTCCAGAAGGTTCAAACAAACTGAAAGGAACTTTATCAAACAATATCACTTTTCTCAACTCTTTAACCATCTATTCTTTATGTTTCCCACATAATTAGAGCCTATCCATTACATATATCTTAATCATATCAAGTTTTTTCATAGCCCTACTTGACTTGAGACTTTGTCGAACACTCTCCTTCTCAGTTTGCGCGCTGAAGCATTTACACCTGAAAACAATCCAAGCTTTCTGCTGAGTCCTTGCCAGGATGCGAACTTAGCGTTCATTTGTATCACTTGGTCGTTCAGAAGTCTTCTTTACAAGAATATAACCAGACAATTTAAAGTCATTAATTATACTAAATATGGTGTTCCTTGAAGGAATAAGCTTAGCAAATATGTCATTCTATTTCATTCAGTTTGTTACAGAAGAACAATAGTTGGACTATTTTCTTTATAAATAAATTCCAATTACAAAATATTACTCATTGAACCCATGTTTTACCCTTTTAGTTGCCTGAGCAACTAAAACAAACCTTCTATAGAAACCACCAGCGTAATAATTTAAATGTTAGACTTTTTAGTGGTATCAAAATTTCTTTTTTAAATGAAAATATACAATTATATATTAGTCTCCAAACTTACTCCCATCACTATATTAACTTCTTTCATCTCTCTCTTCATTTTAGTTTCCTTATTGGTCAAAGAGTACTCTGATAATTGAGGCCACAATTATTTATTTATTTTAAATAAAGAAATCCATTTATGACATCTCCACAAGACTGTTTAAGGAAAGTAATTGGTGATGGAAGTGGGGTAGTTAGGGTAGTGTGGAAAAGTATAGAAAGTCTTCTTTACTTCTCAAACCAATAAGAAAAACGTTGTCTTAGACGAACAAGCAGTGAAGAGTACAACGTAGTTAAGTGTAGCAGACAAGGGAAGATGAAAATACGAATTGATATGGATGACATTTTTTCTCATGGTCTACTATTCCAAGAACTTAATTTATTTACTAACAACTGTCTAATATATTATTATATATATGTATAATATATCATAAAGTTAGCAATTATCAAACCTAACCCTTATAAATATGTAGCAATAAAATTATTTTTACTTGGGTATTTTAAACATATGACATCTATAAGCCTTCCTAGGGCAACCTTAAACTATTTCACTAATCAGAGGTAAATTTACGTTAGTTTACTGTAAAAAGAATCGTTTGTAAATCGTAAATGCATTTTAAACTGTAGAAATAAATTGAATTACTTTTCTTTAGTTCTCTAAAAATTTGGAATACCAAAATTAACAGATGTAATTAAATGGAATGATTATATTGGTCTCCTCAATTAGGTCAATTTAGTGCAATGCACAAACAATTTGGGGGGGGGCATTAATTTAAAGTCGGCCATTAATTAAGTCCAATTTGGGCAATACAATAGAAATGAGTTTCATGAAAAAGATATAAAAAAGGCTTCAAATGGAGAAGAAATTCGCTAAAGAGTAAAATATTAAGAAAATAGTAAGCGACAACAAATTTTTTCGGCCGCCTACGATGGCCCTGAGGAGATTGTAGTGTACACTAGTCAAAAAACCAAAATAAGAGCTAGACAATTAGTTTTAGGGAAACAATGTTCCTCGTATAACCTTCGTACAATGCTGTATTCATGTTCATTTTGTCTATAAAGATGCCCAATTTAGGATTCCATCAATTCAGATTCTGTCGATTCTTCTTCCACTATTTACCTCTTACCTTTATTTCAATATTATTATTGTTATTATTATTCTTTCAAGCTGCACTCGTCTTTTGGAACAATTTTGCTATCATCTATTGTTGTTTTATGGCAGGTAGGAAGAAATAACACGATATCGTCAAAAAATTATGTTTATTATCCCGCTACTTACGTTTTTGATTGGGTAATTAGATGCAGAAATGAACTTAACTTGTTATATTTCAATTTTTAACAATATTTGTTAAAGTAGTGGAAAAGAATATTATTAGATAACTTAGCATAATTTCCACAAGATATTATTTTTCATTGTGGAAGAAGGAAAGAGAGAAGGAAGTGCCCCCCAACCCCCCCCACACATAAATTTCACAGTTCACCGTTGACCGCTCTAAATTAGTCTGCCCTATATGCTGCGAAAATTATCATAATGAAAAGACCATTAAGGGGCATTCACAACTTCTCGCTATGGGCACTTATCGCGACCTAATGCAATTAAGAAAGTCTGTTGGAGATGAATGTCTCTCCCCGTCTAGATAATTTTGGAATATATATTCGACACTTCGGAATTCGCAGGCAGAGTATGTCTGAAGTCACCGTCCAGTACGTTAGCCGTAACGTCTTCATTAGCCGAGAGGAAATCGACTACATTCTCGTCAAGAGAAGAATTGAGTGATTGTCGAAGAGCCAAGGCGGACATGGCGTCACTCAGTATTGTTCATAGAAATAACTAAGCGCGCTTCAACCATTCTCACCACGTCTTCGGAGTTTAAGGATCAAGAAAGCCATCCCCTAAGCACCCCCCATTTGCCTCTTAAGGATAAGAGGCCCCGAACTTCAGTTTCCCGAAGTTGGATTTAGCGTCTCGTGAGACGCCCACAAGTTAAAGGTCTAACTTACCTACCTAATTGGTTCTACTCGCCGCACATCAAGGTAAAAGGAATTCAACCCCCCCTTCGTCATGCTCCTCCCTCCTTTACCGCGTCGAACCTCAAGGATCCCCTTTGCTCTAGAACTTGCATAATTGTAAAAATCATTTCTTAATTAATTAGCCTTGAACCGTCAATATTTAATTAAATTGTCATTCAACTTAACCTATAAGTATTTGTAAACTTTATTCCTATTAAAGTATATTTTTGTTGCCGTGTTTGAAAATTCCTTGGCCTAGCAACTGTATATTTAAAGTACTCTTAAAACAATTCCCAGGTGGACCCTTAATTTCAGTTGGCCAGTAGGCCAGGGTGCGTATAACCGCATACACGTGGTCATACTATGACATAAAACTAGCCTCAGGTCTTTGGGTTTGTAAAAGATTCCACCCCACCTGATCTCTTGCTACTCCCTTAAAGATCATTATTTCCACTCTATACAGTTGCAAGTGTCAGAAATAATAGCACTAATTTTGTTAATAAGCAATTATATATTATTTTTAGTTTATCGTATTTAGGTGAGTCAAGATACCACTAATTAAACGGCAAGAATAGCCGCCCAATTTTACTTTTGCTGTGGTAAAATTACAACACTTAGTCCTGAGTCAGGTTCCCTTGTTAACTATTTTCTTTTTCTTGTAGTCAAAATTAATTGGAACCTGTAGTAAGTTGTGTAGGGGGTTAATTGTTAATTATAAGTAGGTTAGATTTGTTAGGAAGAGCCCCACTTCTTCTGGTAAGCTTTCCCGTGGGCCGAAAGACGAACGCAGCATATTTAGGATTTCTTCGTTCGTTCGTTTTTATAAGAAGAGACAGATCCGAGGACTATCAGGAAAGGATTTAATCGCTGACATTCAAGAGGGAGAACGAAACGAACGTGCAGAGGGAAAAGAATAGAGAGAAGCAGAAGAAAGGGGAAAACAAGCACAGAGAGAAGCAGAAGAAAGACATAGAGAAGCAGAAGAGAGAGGACAAATACGACAGCACGAAAGAGCATAGGTGAGCGTTATCGCAAAAACGATATCGGCTTTCCGATCATTTTTCCCGCGTTATCGATTCATCGGCATCGCCGATACTTTTGGTTCCAAACTAGCGATAATCAATAATTTCAGTTTTTGGCTACAGTTTAGCACAAGTTCGAGCCGCGCGTGACTTGGAGGCATAAATAGGTAGGTCCGAGCTGGGAGGGGGATCCTCAAAACCTATGAGGAGATGAAGGAGAGCCTCACTAGATAAGAAACTAAGAAACAGCATTCAAATATTCAATAAATAATGAGAGCAAAATTTGCAAAGGTTAGGCTACGTCTTGAAGATGAATAATAAGTCATTGCAGTTTATTTAAAAGTTGTGTTAATTTAATTTTTGTTCTATACCCTCAAAATGGATTGTCAAGTTGAAAGAAAGGTGCATTTTCGTCCCTTGTTGTTATTCATTTTCAATCAAGACGGGAACAATGCAAACGCAGCCAAAGCTCGTTGCGATATTTGTGCTGTTTACGGAGAAAATGCTTTTTTAGAAAGGACAGCTCAATGGTGGTTTCCACGTTTCAAAAACGGTTATTTCAATCTTAATAACGAAGAACGTTCTGGTAGCCCCATTAAGTTGGATGAAGTTTGATTGAACGACCTTCTTCATGAAAATCCTCGTCAATTGACTAGAGAATTGGCTGTACAATTGGCGTGTGATCAGAAAACTGTAGTGAATCACCTTCATTCGATGCGGAAAGTTCAAAAACTTGGTTTATGTGTTCCGCACGTTTTGAGCGAAAGCAACAAACTTTAATGCTCCACGATTGCCGCAGATTTGCTTGCTCATCCCAAGGCTACTCGTCGATATAAGGACAGATTTCTTCACCGCATCGTCACTGGCGACGAAATGTAGTGTGTTTATGTCAACATGAACCATCGAAAACAATGGCTTAGCCCCAATAAAAAACACTTCCGCGATTAAACCAATGAATTCATCCACAAAAGACGATTTTTGTGTGTGGTAGGATTGTGAAGGTATCATTCTTTATGAGCACCTTGCCCACAACGAGATTGTCAATGCCAACTCTACGTTCAACAAATGTATCGACTCGTCGAAGATATTCGTGAAAAGCAACCTCATCGACGTTATGGAGCCCTTCTGCAACACGACAATGCTCGTCCACATATTGACAATATGACAAAAGATGCCATCCATACGCTTAATTGGGAAATCCTGCCGCATCCTCTATATTCGCCAAACTTGGCTCCATTGGATTTCCATCTGTTCCCATCACTCTCCAACAATTTGCGCGGCGTTTCATTCAATACTGATGTGGGATTAAGAACCTGGTTAGACGAATTCTTCGATTCAAAATCCAGAGATTTTTATTGCAGAGGCATCGACAACCTAGTTGAACGTTGGGATGAAGTCGTAAATAATAACGGAGAATACATTATTGATTAAATTGCATATTGTTAACAATTAAAAACAAAGTTTTTCTAAAAAAATTAATGCTAATGAATAAATTTGTTAAAACCGCAAGAACTTATTTCTCAACCCATTATTATAAAATAACGCTATATATAGTCAATAATCAATATTGTATTATAATTTTGGACTTATCGGTTATCACCTTATCGGGCGATAAATATATCGCCAGTTATCGATTATCTGTTATCACCAATAAGGTTATCGTCATCGATTTATCGGTTATCGTAATACATTTTTAGTTATCGCGCCCACCTATGCGAAAGACAACTAAGCCGTGATCACGTATCCATCAGCCCCAAGCACCCTTGTTAAAACTCACCACGTATACTGACGGAGAAGATCTGTGTTCTTATATGAGCCAATTTGAAATTTTTTTCGAACTCAACAAATGGGATTTAGAATCAGATAGAGATGGCCGTCTACTTCCCTATTAAACACTCGTCTGCCCCTCTTTGCTCTCAATATGAATCCGGAGTTCTATCGAGTTAGATTCCACTAAGCTAGGATACAGCCTGGGCAAACGTTTAAGAAATTTGGGTTCACTCTTCGCCGTAATTTACAGTTATAGCTGGACTCTTCACAAGTGACTAACGACTATGAGTCATTAGTCAACTTTATTTTAAAGGATCAATTCATGGCTAAGCTTCCCCGAGGATTGAATGCCTTCGTAACAGATAGATGGGTGTCTTCGTTTAAAGAGTGTGTAGAGGAAGCCGACCTTCACGCTTCTAGCTACGACCTATATCCCAAGATCAAAAAGAGTCATTCCCCGTCCCTCAAATATAAGTTTGGGCCTAATAAGTTCCATGCTAAGAATAATGGTATCTTCATGAAGATTCAGTTGCCCTATAAAACCAAGCCTCATCCTCAGGGTTAACAAAAAGACGTAAAGCCTCCAACATTCGCTTCTGCGCCGTCTCACTACCAGCGTAAACCGATCGTATGCTTTACGCAGCTAAGGACCACCCCTAATCAACAGGTCCATCAGGTAACCGCTTATCTCCCCCATAACTCTTCTGCCCCGTCATCGCAGTCGCCACCTGCTCCCTCTCACTCGGAACAACAGGTAAATTTCCTGTTCACTAAGAGCTCCCCCGGTGGGTTCAAGTTTGAGAACGGCACGATAAAAGGGTGCTGAGTGTTAACCCTTGTAAGAGACACGGGTTGCACATACATAGTAGTCTCGAACAAGCTGTTGACCCCAGTAAGTCACCAGCATAAGAGATTTGCGATCGTTTACGCCTCTTTAGGTCCCGCCACTAAGTTCCCTATGGTAAAGTGCTACATACAGTGTCAGTATTTCACACGATAGGTCGATGTAGTCACCGCCGCGATAAAGTTTTGTTCTGTTCTAATCGGACAGAGCGCGCAGCTCTCTCCAAAACTCATCACGCAACCAGTGATCACCAGGACCTAAGCTGCGAAGGATACCGTTACCCCAGTACCTGTAACGTCTTCTTTAACTTCGGATGTCGAGTTATCCAGCAAGGATCAGTTTGATAAAGCTCAAAAGAATTACCCTCCTTTGCTACCCCTGTGGAAGAAGGCCAGAAGGCCAGAAGGCCAGAAACCGTTCGAGGAAATAGAAGAATTGACTGTTCACACTTTGCCTTCAAGAACTCTGAGGTAAATTTGGAAAAATACAGAACGTACTTTGACATCAAATCCAAAGCACGGAAATTCGAAGCAGGCGACGAATTACTACTTTTGTTGCCATCTGATTCTAATAAGCTCTTATCTCAGTAGAAAGGACCTTTTTGAGTAGTACATAGAACCAAGAGGCCCGGTAGAGCACTTAATTCAGACCTCCTGAGGAAATAAAGTGTACCACGTCAAACTGTTAAAAAAGGTGCCACCGACGCGCATGTGTTAATAGTGTAGTCGCTTTAGAAGAAGAATTCGTTTTAGAGGCAATCTACCCGGTCGAACCACTTTGCCTTGTTAAAACGGTCTGCTTGGAATCAGACGACAAATACCCTTTGCCCTCTCTCCCTTACCCCCAATTGGACTCAGCCCCTGAGCTCGAGTTTAATCCCCGAATCCGACCCATCGAGAAGGCTCAATTGGCTAGCCTACTAAGAGATATCTCTTATGTAGTCTCCGAAATCCCGGTAAGTTCAACCCAATTTACTCATGAGATTGTTTTAAAAACGCAAGAACCAGTAATAACTAAGCCTTACCCTATTCTCGTTTATTTACGCCCCGCGTTTAACGCCGAAGTAGAAAATTTGCTAAGGTTGGGGATCATCGAGCCTTCTTCATCTGACTTTTGCGCCCCGATTGTGATGGCAAGAAATACCTAACAATCATTTAGTATGTGCGTCGATTTTTGCAAATAAAATTCAGTCACCCAGTTCTATGCCGAGCCCATACCTTTCATGGATCAAACCTACATCTTTTCTAAGATGCAAAAGTAATCTTCGAAATTGACCTTTGTAAGGATTACGATCATATTGCGCTCTCAGAATCTTCTAAGCGATTTACAACTTTTGCTACAGAGAAAGGCTTAATGCAATTTAGCCGTCTTCCCTTTGGTTTGGTAACTCCGTGTGGTAACTATATTCGAATGGTGCATCAAATTGTAGACGGCATATTCAGTGAAACCTTTTATTTTGACAACGGTTACGTTGCCACCCGTACATGGGACCAGCACGTACAGTCCCTTCGCGCTTTGTTAATCCATTTGCTCGCACAAGGACTCACGATATGCCCATCGAAGTGTCATTTCGCATATGATACAATTAAATATCTTGGTTATAAGATCGGAAAGAACCAGATTGTTTCCCAAGGAGACAAAGTTAAAGCCATAGCTGAAATTCCGCTTCCTCGGATGAAGAAGCAGCTGCGGTCATTTCTGGATTCTGCTTCATTTTACAGGCGCTTTGATTCCAATTTCGCCACTATAGCGTCACCCTTTAATAATATGTTAAAGAAAACGGACCCCGATCCTGTCAGTTGGACTTCCCTGCGGTGTCTAGCTTTAACCAGCTAAAGGAGAAACTGATCTCTGCTCTTATTTTGAGACTCCCGAATCCAAACTAAAAGTTTGGGATTCGTACTGATGCCTCTCGTGATGGTAGAGATGGTACCCTCATGTAGTATGAATACGATGGAAGTGCATATCCCATTGCATATGCGAGCAGGAAGCTGTCTGTCTGTGAGAAGGCTCACGCCATCATTGAACTCGAGTAATAGCTATAGTATGGTCAATTCGACATTTTAGAATGTACCTTATAGGAACCGAATTCGTAATTGAGAGTGACCATAAGCCATTGCCGTACTTTCCTAATTTAAAGAGTAAAAATGTACGACTAATGCATTGGAGTGTGTTGCTCATGGAATATAAATTCCGTATTGTGTATATCAAGGGTACTTAAAATTATTTAACGGATAGTTTAAGTAGAAATCCTCTACATAGAAGACCCTATGGCCAAAAAATAAAGATACCATTAGCATATCTCTTTGTAAATATGTTTGTTGTTTTGTTTTATATATAGATTAATTGTTTGAAGTGCTGTATAATTAGTGTCTTTAGTAATGGTTAATTTTTTCTTTTATTTAGATATTCAATGGGTTGTACCGTATGGTTTTAGTTAATTTTGGTTTGTTTTTTATTGTACCTGTGCGTATAGTCTGAAGTATTTTTTATTATTTGATGACCCTGCTCATGTTTGAATTTTGTTTGTATCTCGTTGCACTAATTCAATTTTTATAGCATTCTCCCCTTGAAGAAATATTAGTTGGAGGCATTTTTTTCGCACCCGACTTTTGTAAAAAAATGTCTTCCTGAAAAGGGAGTTGTGTGGGAGAATAAGGAGAAGGAATACCCGCCTGCTCCTGACATCCCCAGTTTGCCGTTGATAGCTTTAAATTAGTCTGCCTTATATACTGCGAAAATTATCATAATGAAAAGACCATTAAGGGGCATTCATGACATCTCGCTATGGGCACTTATCGCGACCTAAGGCAATTAAGAAAGTCTGTTGGAGATGAATGTCTCTCCCCGTCTAAATAATTTTGGAATATATATTCAACACTTCAGAATTCACAGGCAAAGTATGTCTGAAGTCACCGTCCAGTACGTCAGCCGTAACGTCTTCATTAGCCGAGAGGGAATCGACTACATTCTCGTCAATAGAAGAATTGAGTGATTGTCGAAGAGCCAAGGAGGAGCTAGTCATCACTCAGTGTTGTTCATGGAGATAGCTAGCCGCGCTTCAACCCTTCTCACAACATCTTCAAATTTTAAGGATCGGTAAAGACATCCCCAAAGCACCCTCCGTTTGCCGCTTAAGAATAATAGGACCCTAACTTCAGTTTCCCGAAGTTGGATTTAGCGTCTCGTGAGACGCCCACAAATTTAAGATCGAACCTACCTACCTACCTGGTCCTACTCACTGCATATCAAGGTAAAAGGAATTCATCGCCGCTTCGTCACACTCCTCCCTCCTTTACCCCGTCGACCTTCAAGGATCCCCTTTGCTCTAGAACTTGCATAATTGTAAAAATCATTTCTTAATTAATTAGCCTTAATTAATAATCTTAGTCTTGAACCGTCAATATTTAATTAAATTCTCATTTAACTTAACCTATATATATTTGTAAACTTTAGGCCTATTAAAGTATATTTTTGTTCCTGTGTTTGAATATTCTTTGGCCTAGCAATTGTTTATTCAAAGCACTCCTAGAACCATCTCCAGGTGGAGCCTTAATTTCAGTCGGCAGTAGGTCAGTGTGCGTATAACCGCGTACACCTGGTCATACCACGACATTTATCAAGATTTCTACAAAAACAAATTTCGTTAAAAAGACGTTTATTTTCATAAATAATATCTTACAAAATATTTTTCATCTAATAAAATATTAAATGAATAATTTAATTGTTGAATTTACTCCTTGGTTTATTTTTTGATTATTACTAAAACAAATAACTTAATAAATAGCGAACACCTAATAGAAATATACTTTTACCAAAATATTTGAGTTTGGAAATAATGCATATGATTAGATAAGGAGTATTTTCTTTAAAAATGTTTTTAATCCAATCCAAAAGAAAATAATTATTTAATTAACTTAAATTAAGCTTTAGAAAATACATAATGTTTTTTACAATTTAATTAAAAAGCAAACGGTTAAGTATAATGCGACGTTTTGCCAATTATTGCAACTCTATATTTAAAATAATATAGAATTACTTTGAAGATAGTTTTCATTTTTACAAAAACAAATAATCAATTTACTTTTATTCTTAAATTTAAATTTTAATCAAGTGATTTTGTTTGAAGCGACAAGAAAGTGTGTGTAGGATGAAATGGTTTCCAAGAAATTGGGCAAATTATCAATTTGTTTAAATTTATTTAATTTCGTGATCAAAGATTTTCGCTGGCAGTTTGTTAAAGAGAAGATGTTGAAATTTGGCATTATCTTACATACTTCGGTAAAAAGTGAGATTAAAAAAACTTTAATATTGTGCGCTGACGTCAATTGACACATAGTTTAAAGTTCTCGGTATGAAATTGGTTAAATCTTTAAAGATTATATGCTGATTAGTAAAATAAACGTATCTTTTAACTAAATATTTTTTCTTTTAGAACTGGATAAACTCCAGTCAATGTCTAAAATGTTATCAATATTTGTTTCATTATGTAGCACAATAGGAGTAAGGGTCATGTTACCCGTAGCTATTTCCAAACTGTAGGTTAAGTAAACTTTGTTTAAAAGGAAAGGGTTCTGGTGGTTGGGCCAAGTTAACAATCATAGAGCGCTTTGTTGTAGGGAAATAAAATCATCAATAACATTGCAAATACAGCTTACATAAGTGTGCACCTTACTAAGCAACTCTGTGATATAAATTAGAAAATACATATACCAAGTTTTGCAAAAGTTTTGTTACACTCGTGTGATTTTTTTCTATTTTAAGATGTTTATGTGTATGATAGAAAAAGGTTCCGTCGAACATACTTAAAACTTTACTTTTCCAGCTTGTGTCATTAAACGTCTTTTCCATTGTGTGCCGAGATGGAAGTAAATAAATCAAGATCTCTGCTTTCCTGCACGCAGCCCACCACCAGTTCGACATCGCCGAGTGGCTCAATGTCAGCCAGATGGCGGTTACCGAGTGGAAGAGAGGCTCAGGTATAAGGAGTACCTTAAGGATTGACCTTATTCAGGCGGACCTCAATTTTCCAAAGGTTTGCCAGTAACAAAGGACTTTGAAAGTGATCCGAAGCTCAATATTACTGTATTCACGAAGGGAAAGAATATCTCGCTGGCCACACTCTCCAAGGCCGTCAAAGGGGAGGGCAAGAGCTTGAAGTGCGTGGAAAAGCCCCTGCTCACCGACCGTATGCCTGGACAACGTCGGAAGCGCTATAGTCACCTTTTCAACGACATGATGTGTCATAGTAATAATCAAATTTTTAATTTTAGGATAATTAAAAACCTTGATGTTCCATCCGGTCATCAACAAGTAGAACAGAGGCATGTTAAGCTTCGATCAAGACTTCTCTGACGTCTGTTACGTGTCTACGACCAAGCAGCTGGCCTCGTTAATGACGCTCGGCGTTGTGGCTTCGGAGAGTAACAAGATGCCGAATGTGTGGTTTGCGGTTGATTACAGGACACTGCGTCTGAGGACACGGAGATCTTGGCTATAAAATTTCTAGCCTGAATGATATTGATCACGAAGCAGGTGGACTAATCCTTTCAGCAGGACGGTGCTCCTGCCTACACGGCTTAGACCGTGCAAGAGGGGTTGGGGCTGAAAATGAACTTGAGGCCGAACGAATTTTGGCCGCCGCAGTCGCCCTACCTCACTCACATCGAGTACAACGTTTGGGCGCATGTCGAGGTCAAGGCCGGAAATTTCCGCCACAGCTACGTCGAAAAGCTTAAGGCCTAAGTGAACTGCTTGTGGGCTAGCAAGAGGAAGGACTTCTCCCGCAAAATGAGCGTTACTTTTAATTCTTCCTGGAGCGTGTGCTCGCCGCCGACGGTGACCACATTGATTAATATTACAATTTAAACAATTATTTATATGTTAAAACAATTAAAACGTGTCTAATTGCATCAAACTATCATTGTGTCCTTAGAAGAGGTCGTCGGTACGAGTGTACAAGGACCTTTGCAATGCCCAGTAGTCCTTGAAATTTCTGTGTAAGATCTCAATTTCCAGCAAAGGTGAAACAAATAAACATTGTTTTGGTCAAGGGTGATGATGGCTTTTCATTGTGTTCTTGAGTGTACTTGTCAATTGTTACCAGAAATGTTAGTTTATATTTACCCGATTTAATTGTTTTGGGGTGGCTACCCACAAAAGCTCATTTAATAGTTGACCTCTGATTTTTTTCAGGCCTTGCCGATGACGAGGAGTTTTGATCTACTAGGAATTAATCACATTTTTCAAGATATGTAATGTATTTTATATGATGTTGTGTAGTTTAAATGAATATTTGCCCTATATTTTCATATAAATATGCACTTTTGTTCTCATATTTAATACAAGCATTCACTCTTTAATACTTCCTTACACTAATCGAAGTATTGATAAATTTTGAAGTCAGATATTAAATTTAGTCCCATTTGAATAAAGACAAATAATTTTTGCATAACCTATGCAATCAATTACTGTACTCTTTTAAAGTATAATTACTTCCATTGATCAACTACCAATTGTTCCCAATACAGTAGTTAAAGCAAGAAGAGAAACTTCATAGTGTTTTTAGAGTGAATCTGCGCCTTGCCTCCGATAAAGCTAGTTGGATGGCCTAACACGCTAATCAGGGATCAGGAAAAGATGTTAAGTGGTCTTCGATTTCTTGTAAGGGTTATAGTCCTTGCTGCCCATAAGAAGGCGTACATTCGTAAGGTCTCTATAGTAATCCTCCTTAAGATAAAGTTATGAAAGAAAAAATAGTAAAGGGATATTCCGCAATATGGAAATCAAAAAATGAAGAAGTTAAAATTGGGGACGTATTCATATCTACATGGGGTGAGTTTGAAGGACTAGGGGTATCCACAAGCGGTAGAAGATACGCCGATTGGGAACATTTGATTTCAGGCGGCAGATTTTAGTTTTATTTCATTCGATTGACTGAGACGGCGAAGGCGAATATAAGTTATGTGTCATTAATTCAGAGAGTCTAAGGCAATGTTTATATTATTCACATGTATGTCTTGTGTTTGTCAATCTGAAGATTATGTAAGTTAATCGAAAAGCATCATTCCAAGTTGTTTCATAATGCGGAAGTGAATCCCATTGAAAATGTTTGGAAGACCCTCGCAAAGAGTTCTAAAGCGAGGGATCCAAAAACATTTAAGGAATTCTTTCAAATTCTTCAAGATAAATGGAAAATGATTATCCAGCAAACGTTTCTGGAGCTATCAAAAATAAATGCTAATTAATTATAGCTTCTAAAAGGGTTTCCACTGATACATATTTGTTCGTAAAATTCCAATAGAAAATGCTTTCATCTGTCGTGCGAGTCATGTTACAAACTTTAAATTTTGAGGTAAATTGTTTATATGCAGGAAGATTCCTTTGATTATTCAAAATTTGAATCACATGGAACCATACTTATCCTGTGCCGGTAGTTTATCCTACACAACTTTGAAATCTTGGTAGAAGTAACACACAATTCAGATCTTCCAATACCTACCCCTTTAAAAAGAAATAAGCTAGCCTAAGAGGAAAGCAATAATTAAGAAACTAAAATGTGGCTGTTGAGAGGCATCAACTACTATGCAAACCAAAGACCCTCCATCAAATTGTTAGAGATCTTGGATTGTCAAAGTCAAATGCTGAGCTTTTAATTTCAAGACTCAAAGATTGGTATTTGCTTGATGAAAATGAGCAAGTGCAATCCCAAGAAAATGGTATGAATATTTTTCAAGAATCTATACCTATCAAGCTAGGCTGTGCTACTGCAGAGCTGTATCTGGTCTGTTTGATAAAATTGGAATTACCTTCATTCCATATGAGTCGAAACTCTTTATTGACAGTTCCTCAAGAATTATTCAATTGTACTTCTCCATAATTGAATAAGCAAACATTCATTAACCTGGCCCATTCAGTATATCTCAAAGAGGACCTTCGTAGTGTCAAACTCCTGCTACAAGCTTTGAATCATAAGTATTCCTGGGAATTAATTAGAGATTTTCAAAATAGTAGTATTTATGATGGGTCTCAAGGGAGGTTTTACCAAATTTCCATGTTATCTCTATCTTTGGGACAGTTGAGATACCACAGCATATTTCCATAACGATCACTGGCTACAGAGGACATATTTCTCTGCTGGAAGTCAAAATGTCAAGCATGAGAAATTAATTGACCTTCAAAAAGTTTCATTCCCTTCATTGAGTGTAAAACTAGATCTCGAGAACCAGTTTGTTACAGCTCTTAGCAAAGAGTCTGCAGCTCTCAAGTAACTTCAAAGTTTCCTTACCAAACCCTTTTAGGCAAAGTTGAAAGCTGCGTTCTTTGTTAGACCACATATTAGGAAAAATACAATTGTTTAGAATTGCCTGAAAAGCTTACTAAAAAGGAAAAAGAAGGTTGAAAGAGTTTGGGTTCGGTGCGTGAGGGCTTTGTAAGCCAACACAAGGCTTAAAATTATGTTGAACTGGTAGAGAGACCTTAATGAAAATATATAGCAAAATGGGATTCAAGATGTTCAAGAATAATATAGGGGCATAAATAGAAGATCAATGGGAGTACTTCCATCAATATATACTGAAGTTGGAACATAGATACTAAGGAGTATACAATGAAAACATGATAGGAGACTACATTCGGAGGCTTATATGGGAAATTGATTAAGATTAGAAATGGAAATCGAGGAAAACTGTTCCCTTTCAACGATTTTTACTTGTTTTTTAAATTTCTCTTGGAAGTTTCAATAATATTTTTGTCGAATTTTACTTCAATCCTACCTCAATCTCTGCTTCTCTCCAATACAAATGATACAAAATCCTACGGTTTTTATTAATGCACAACAAATTTCCAAGCAGCCTCGTTGTGGAATTAATTCTTCAAACAAAAAATGATTACAAAGATCGAAATCAAGTGTCGTTATTTTAAATCTTTCCGAGTTGATAGTATTTTATTTATTCATATTTTTTTCAATTGTTACTAGAAGTCTAACTATTTTCCAAATTTCAAAAACAGGCAGGTGTTTTCATTATCTCTACCCTAACCAAAGATCGCTCAAAACATTCAATTCATGAGTTTATTATACATTGAGATGTTAGGGGTGCAGTTGTCACACAAAAAATATTTCTAAAGATATAAGAAAAACTTGATAATAAAACTTATTGATTCCATTTGGAAGACACAACCTCGATTTTGTCAAAATTAAAGACTTCCTTTTGGTCGAAGAAAAAAGAGAATATTCATTGAGCTAATGTCTCTCTGAAAAATTTATTTTTTTTTATTTATTTATTTATTTATTTATTTATTCCATACTAATCCAATGTACAGTAAAAACATATTACATTTTAGATCTTAATGCCAAGTTACTATAAGTACTTATACATACAGGATTATTTATGGGCCCAAAATAAGTCAGTGACTTTTAGGGCAGAAACTTAAGACTAAGCATAAAATTATAAAGACTAGAAATCCCTTCATGTTTATACAAATATAAACAACTTAATATTCATTTGAGAACCTAACCATTGTAATGATTGCAAATAACGAATAATTATATAATTGAAATTTAGAGATAAATTAAAAACTATTTTATTTACAGCGATTCTTTCAAGAGGTATGTAGTTAACATAGTCAACAGTCTTATATAAATAATAAAATATTTATAATGTATAAATCAAAGTAGTAGTACACAGTATAACATTGTACGGCAACAAATAAATACACAATAACAAAAGCTGAATAGAAATTTAGTAAGCCGAAATTATATTGTTTTTAAGAGCTTTTTTGAATTGAGCTAAATTGGTTTGGGATTTGATATTGTCGTCCAAGCCATTCCATATTTTGATAGATTTGTACAGAAAGCTACATTGAGATTTTGATTTTGAACACAAGGGTGAAATAAATTTTGTTCTATTGCGGGTTTGGTGATTATGGATATTATCAGCTGTTTGTAACATATTAAATATATAGCTATTATAGGAACACTTTATTGTTTTGTAAAGGAATAAGGATGTTTGAAAAACAAAGAGATCATTTAATTTTAGAATTCTGGATTCCTTAAAATAACGATTAGTGTGCTCATTGTAGTGAAGTTGATGGATGGCTCGAATTGCTTTTTTCTGTAATATGACTAATTTATTGAGATAATTTTGATATTTTCCATACCAACTCTCTATGCCGTATGTCAAGTAAGGTTGCACCATTGTCATATATAAAGAGTGAAGAATAGATTTAGGAAGAAACTTATTTAATTTATATAATATTCCAATCGATTTTGATAGTTTTGTTGAGATATGCGTAATATGTTGTTTAAAACTCAGATTTTTGTCAATAAACATGCCTAGGAATTTGATATGAGTAGTTTCATAAATTATTCCGTCGCCCATTTTAATATGGGGCAATTCAATAGATTTTTTGTAAGAGAAAAGAATATATTTGGTTTTATCTACATTTATTGATAGTTTATTAACATTTAGCCACCTGAAGACATTTTCGAGTTCTTTATTTATTGTAGATGCAATGTTGCTCGGTTTGTCATATGGCAAGGGAGTTGATAAGGCACTATCATCCGCGAATAATATAAATTTAAACAGAGAAGATGATTTAACAATATCATTAATATAGATTAAAAATAACAGTGGCCCTAGCACGGAGCCTTGTGGGACCCCAGTTGTAATATTAAGGTGGGATGAGTCATGACCATTGACGGAGACAAATTGCTTTCTTTCAGTTAAATATGATTTGAACCAATTTTGACAGTTGCCTCTAATTCCGTACATAGCTAATTTTGACAGTAGAATATTATGGTTGACACAATCGAAAGCTTTTTTAAAATCGAGAAAAATTGAGAATACAATGTGGCCCTTTTCAATGTTATCATATAAATATTGAAGGTGGTTAATTATCGCGTGAATCGTTGATTTCTGACGTCTAAAACCATATTGGTGTTTATACAACAGTGAATTAGATTCCAGAAATTTATAAAGTTTATTGAATGCTATCTTTTCAAATATTTTACTGAACATTGTAAGACATGAAATAGGGCGGTAATTGCTGACGTTTGTGAGGTCTCCGGCCTTAGGTAACGGTGTTACTCGAGCAACTTTTAATACACATGGGAATATACCCTGCGTAAATGATTTATTGATTATTGATGCTAAAATTGGAGCAACTATATCGGAGATGTATTTTAAAATTTTAGTGGAGATTGAATTAATCCCCGATTTTTTATTTTTTAGTGAACTAATGATTTTTTTTATATCGGCTACGCTTACAGGAGAAAAGAACAAGGAATTTGGTACATTAATCTCATTAAAATACGAAAGAAAAGATTTATCGACTATTTTGCAGGAGTCTGAGATTTTTTTACCTACGTTGACAAAAAATTTATTGAATTCATTCGCTTTTTTCTTATTGTCATCAACTGGTTTACCGTCAATGATAATTTGTTTAATTTGGTTTGTTCCTTTAGTAATTTCAGGTTTTATCACAGAATTGATTAATTTCCAAGTTTGTTTTATATTGTTTTTCGTTTGATTAAATCGTTCATGGTAATAATTTTTCTTGGCTATTTTAATTTGGTTAGTAACTTGATTCCGAAAATTTTTATATGTATGTTCTGGAATTTGACTAAGTTTATAAAGAGAAAAGTATTTTTGACGTTTTTTGATGTTATTTATAATTGCGTTTGTTATCCAAGGTTTTGTTTTGTGTTTATATGACATGGTTTTAGATTTTAGAGGACAATTAAGTTTAAAAGCATCGTCTAGCCTTGAAATTAACTCTTCGGTAGCAGAATCGATGTCATTTATATAGGAAATTTCATATAGATTCTGATTTAGAACATAGTTATAGAAGTTTGATAAGGTATTTTCGTTAATTATGCGGTAGGTTATTGTACGGTTTTGATGAATATTGTTCGAGTTGAAAAAAGACTTTTGGATCATGAATATAGGAAGATGGTCCGATATGTCACAAAGGAGAATACCGGAAGAGTAATTTTCGGGGTGAACTCTGAAAATATTGTCAATTAGTGTTGCTGAGTTTTGGGTTATTCTTGTCGGTTTTGTTATAATTGGAAGTAAGGAATGAGAATAAAAAGTATTGAGGAAGGACTGAGTTGATGCGTGGTTTTCAAAGTTTAATAGATCGAAGTTAAAATCTCCTGTAATTATTATGTCGTCATAGTTTGTAACATTGAAGTAATTGATTAATTCAGTAATCTTATCTATAAACATCTTTGGGTCACCAGAAGGGGGCCTATATACGGTTCCAATGATTATCGTTTTACCATTTGATTTTACTTCAATAAATAAAGTTTCTATATAGTTATAGGAAATACTAATTTCATCAACTTTTTTAGTATTGAGTCTGTCAGATATATACACGCTTATACCTCCCCCTATCTTGTTTACGTCGCGTAGTGAATGAAAAGAGCTATAGTTTGGGACACTGATAAGGTGTTTATTATTATTTGTTAGCCAGCTCTCGGTGAATGCCAAAACGGAAAATTTATAATTAAGTGTTGACAAAAATATTGAAAATTCCTCAAAGTTTGCGTGCAAAGATCGAATGTTAAGATTTAAAATGGACAGGTCTGTTTTTTCAAATGAAAATGTAGTGTTAAATTTATCACAATCGTAGTATTGGTTTCTTACGTTATTTTCTTTAAAATTTGGATATAATTCATCAAAATGGTTTATGTCTGGATCGATATTATTGAAGTGATCGAGTTGTTCAAACATAAAGGAATTTAAAAATTAAAGGTTACAAATTGAAATTACGTATAAAATATCTATGAACAGTTAAAATACTGTTTTTATGATAACTTTAATAAGAGAAAAAGGAATAAAGTATGTAATACAATTGAAATAAAAGTAAGTGAATGCTAGGTCAAAATATGGCTTGTTTGTTTTTGTTTTTTTTTCATCTAAAACAGTAATATCGCCGAATGTATTATTACTGATCGTTCCAGAGATTCTCACCATTAAAGTCTGCAAGCGTCGAATTGAGGTGTTCCGACAGAAATTTTTGGAGGGCAGCTCGGGTATTGATAACTATACGTAGATCACGGCGACCAGAGGGTGATGGCAGGAAGACGTTGATGAATCCATCTCTGGTAGTACAGCCTGCGATCTTTGTGGAGAATTTCTTTTTAGCTTGGCGGAGGACGAAAAAGATTTTGTTGCGATTTGGAGTCAGTTGTTCGTTTACAAAGAATGAAGGTTTGAATTCTTTGCATGCTGAGAAGATATCACGCTTCAGATCACTTCTGCGCAACTTCACAATTATGTTTCTTTTGTCGGGACCTTGTACTTTTGGTTTGGGACCTAGACGATGAGCAACAGAGATGTCAGCTTCTTGCATTTGTATGTGGCAGTTATCTTTAATAAGTTTGCGGATGATATTGCTGCAGTTTTCATTATTGGTAGCTTCAGGTATATTGCCGGAGAATATAATCGTATCTCGTCTTTCATAAGCGTCGGAAGAATCAACCTTTTCTTCTAATTTTTCGATTTTTGATCTCATTTCTTCGTTAGATTTTTCGAGAGAGATGATTTTTTGTTCTTGTTTGGCAAAAGATGATTCAAAAAACTTAAAGAGAACGTTCATAATGTCTTTGGCATCAACTGATAGCGTAGATGAGGAAATATGGGTCTGCAGTTCATTAAAATTAACTGGTTCGTTTAATTCGGTTGTTCCTCTTGTAATTGGAGTATTTTTTTCTTTGTCTGCCTTCCTGAGAGTAGGAGGAGCCATTCTTTCTAAGGATGAATGGAGAAATCTGACAACAGTGTTTATGCACTATGGGAGTTTGTTTAATTACTGGGAGAAACAGTAATGCTTAATTGTTAAAATTTTTACTTTGAAGGTTGTTAGGTTTTGATTGATGAGTGATTGTTTTAATTTATTAATTCAAAGAGTGAAGAGATTAGTTAAACAAGATGGACGTGGCAGGGCTGCACTTCTAATCACTCAGTTGAGTTTAGGCCTAATGGCTTTCAAACAGACTCAGTGAGAACATGGGAATTTTCGACGTAATGCGGTAATATCACTTTATATGTCCAAATAAATTAACTTACATACGTAGATTTATAATTTTTAGTATTCAATGCAGTTTAAAAACACTAGTATTCACTTTTATTCGATAGATAAGCAATATCACTGTTTGTTGATGAAAACAAAGATTGATAAAGGAGACCGGGCAGCACACCTTCACTCTACAACATTAAGTCGATCGGTAAATATATTATTTCTCTCTCTTTAATAATCCCTATCGACCTTGAGAAGCGTACCTTAAAGCTTGTTTATTCGGAAGATTTTTTGTCTTCCGTGTAGCCGAGTAGTCTAAAGGAAGGTTTACTTGAGATCAAAGCAGTTGCTCGCTGCCTCAGTGTGCACGGTTCGAATACCAACCATGAACGGAATTTTTAAAAATTAGGAAATAACATTTCCAAAGAAAAACTATCCTGTTTTTCTGTTTCTTGCCGTTTACGGGAATCATTTCATTTCATCATTCTTTCGCGTTGATGAAAGATTTGTATACGCACATACAGACATATATATATATATATATATATATATATATATATATATATATATATATATATATCTTTCTATCACTCTATCTCTCTCTCTCTCTCTCTCTCTCTCTCTCTCTATATATATATATATATATATATATATATATATTAGTGTAGATGGGTAGCAGTCTTTCTTGGATGCAAATTTTGATGAAGACCCTGATATACGAGGGGTGGTCAATAAGTTTTGCAATTCGCATATAAGGAAACGAGATATGAGGAAAAGTTTTAATTAATTTTCAATATGACTACTCTCGAATTAAATGAAATGCGCCACTTGTCCATGGGGCTTCAAATTCCCGACAACCAGAAATATCCCGACTGCTGTTCAATCCACTCCTGGACGGCGAGCTGAACATTTTCATCGTCCCCAAACCGGCATCCACGCAGATGCCAGATCTGGACTGTAGGGGAGATGGTTGAGCTCCTCGAGACCGCACTCGCACAGGGCAGCTTGTGAAAATCTGGCCTTGTGGACTTTGACGACGTTGAAGTCGATCTCGGGCGTCAGATTTTTAGGGACCCAACGGGCAGAGACCTTGGTCATGGCCAAATTTTTGTGGATGATGTTCATAACACTTCCATGTGATATTCCAAGTTCTCGCTCGATTTATTCGACCTTCATCGATTTTCAAGGATCATCCTCTCCACACGGGTCACATTGTCCTCGTTGGTCACGTCTGACGGGCGTCCTATACGGGGGTCATCTTTAAGGGACTCACGACCATGGCAGAACTCCCTATTCCAGCAAGCAATGGTTGCATAGGAAGGAGTGGTGTCGGTGTACACTGCAACCATGCGTTCATGGATGTCTTTTTCATTCATGCCTTCCTTGGTCAAAATTTGATAACTGCGCGGTACTCAACTTTCTCCATTGTTTAAAAGTTGTGACTGATGATCTGCGATTAGCTACTGCTTCTTAAATAGAAGAGGCAGGAGCGTACGGATGCAGGTTCTGACTTGTTATAACTTGTCCTAACACCCACGAAAACAGCCATCTCCCTTCCTCTGATTTGCCCTACTGATTCGCAAAACTTATTGACAGCCCCTCGTATTTCGCCTTGATCAATTTCCTTTGGCAACTTTCTATTCTTCTTACTGTCTTTTGTAGTCTATTTTGTAGATGGTAAATAACTTGTCCTATATTCTCATCTCTTTTTAATATATGCGTTTGGTAAAAACCAAACTTAAATTGCTGAGCTTTCGTCCTATTCGATCATCTTCAGCGCGTCTTAAGGTATTCTTTTCTCCTTTAACGATGAAGTATAGTAGAGTCAGAATCAGGTGAAAAGAAAACGGTGTTTAGGGGATATTTTTTCCTCCTCGCTTAAGCGTAACGGCAAGAGAAATGAGCAATCCGGTCAGTGGAATTTTTAAAACAACTTTAATGTTCGATTCCAGCTCGTAGTTTGGGTCTAGAGGGCGGGTTTTCTTTGTTAGTTGCGACTAACGAAGAAAGGTCGG
The DNA here is from genome assembly GCA_963969495.1 of Ceratothoa steindachneri. Taxonomy (NCBI): domain Eukaryota; kingdom Metazoa; phylum Arthropoda; class Malacostraca; order Isopoda; family Cymothoidae; genus Ceratothoa; species Ceratothoa steindachneri. Next base: position 134,092,408 of record OZ018319.1, read on the forward strand.
TCCTCAACACTCAGGCTACGAGCTAAATAGATTAAATATAAGCAAATATAAAATCCAGAAGGTTCCTATTTTGCGAATGAGGTCAAAATCGATATAGGAAAGTTGGTAATTGCTAACGGATATCAACCGCCAATGAGAGAATTGTTACCAATTCACACTCTCACGGGCCTATCTGAAAGAAGAGCTCCTACTATATTAATTGGGGATCTGAACGCCAGATGCCGAAAATCTGGCTACAGTACTTTCAACGGCATAGTAAGGAGCTTGGACCTATTGCTGGATAGAAACAATGCCCAGCGAATTGGCCCCGACTTCCCAACTTTTATCAGAGAAGGAAGTGCCACCAAACCAAATATCTGTCTAGCGAATCTCAGCTACCGTTTAATTACTACATGGAACCAGTCCAGGTATCATGTAGTGACCATATAGGGATCCTACTCATATCAACAGCAACCATATACAAGTTCCAGCTGTAGTCAAAAGGAAGTACAGAAAAGCAGACTGGACTCGGTACGCGCGCCTTCTCGAGGCCTAAGATCTGCCAAACTTATAAAAGGCAATTCTTGAGGAGATTGACGAGCCACTCGACAACCTCAATAACCATCTCATCAATGCAGATAGGGCTTGTATACCTAAATCCTAGTATATGAGCATCTCTACCTACAGGTGAACCGAATACATAAAGGATTTATACCGTGAGCTGAAATTATTGTATGAGATCAACATCAGGAATGCATCAGTTCACTCAATGCAACGAAGTAAAGAAATCAAAGAACTTAACCAGTTTGTCGCCGAACAACAATGGAAAAAAAGGGTTGTTCGATCGATAGCCTCGATCACGAAGCAACTCCCAAGGTTTTGGAATAAGATCAGACGTCTCAAAGGATCCACTTGGAATAGGAAGAAGCATCGAAACAGAAAAAAGAAAGAATTGAAGAGCTATTCCGAAGTTATTTGGAAAAGATCTTAAGTATAACTAAGTAAAACGAAGACTATGACCTAAAGTTTAAAAGTAACATCATACACGAGCTTAACGACCGAATATACAAGAGCCACCCTCACCACTAGGTGGATAGACAGCGCGAAGGAGACGCCGAGATTACCGAAGAAAAACTATTCGGCGCACTCTGCTTACTTCGTCAAAAAGAGACAGGACAATCGAGGCTTGCAAAATTAAGCTTTGAAAAAGCACCACCAGCCAATGTCATCAAAGGGATGAGAACGATATTTAACGCCTTCCTGAACACAAGATACTTCCCAGATGCTTATAAAACGGCCAAGATGATTTTCTTGCCTAAGCAAGAAAAGGACCCAGGGCTGAAGGAGAGCTACCAGGCTATTTCATTTCTAGAATTTGGTGGGAAAAGAGCTCAGGAGAGGGAGAGAGAGGGAGAGAAAGAGCAAAGAAGTAAGGATAGGACAGACTGAAATAAAGTCAAAGACTTGAGAGTTGACGAATTTGGCCTGTGGACCTGCTTAACATGGGACTCGGACCACGGTGATTTATGTTTTACTAGCTTTTAATTGTTACTATTTGCTGTATCTGTCCCTGGTGTTAGTGTTTGGCAAAACTATGGATAGCGGTAAAGGAAGACGATGATAGAAGATGAAGGAAGTTGGAAGTTTGCAGAGAGGTGCATGTTGCGTGGAGGTCTCGCTACTTTCTGTACTATAAACTAATTTTAGAGTTAAGTTCAAATAAGTTAGAATGAAAGTGTGTCGGCCTTCAACACCCAGGCTACAAACTGGAATCCAACATTAAAGTTGTTTTAAAAAGGCCAGTCACCGGATTGGCTCGTTTCCCTTGACGTTACGCTTAAGCGAGGAAGAATAAATATTCCCTAAAAGCCGTTTTCATTTCATCAAATCTGATTCTGACTCCACCATACTTCATCGTTAAAGGAGGAAAGAATACCTAAAGACACTCCGAAGATGATCGAATAGATCGAAAGGTCAGAAATTTAAGTTGGTTTTTCCATACGCATTTAGTAAAAAGAGATATGAATATAGGACAAGTTATCTACCATCTACAAAATGGACTAAAAAAGGACAGTAAGAGGAATAGAAAGTTGCCATAGGAAAGTGATCAAGGTGAAATATATCATGTTCTTCAACAAAATTTTCATATATATATATATATATATATATATATATATATGAAAAAGTTACAAAGTAGAGCAATAAATGCAAAAAAAACAACAGGAAAATGAAAAGCGGATTCCAAATACTTTCCGTCTATCGTTAACCTACCAACGCCTGTTCTTATATTCATTTTTACTCAGGTCCTAATGATAAAGTCAAACGGTCTCTATTTATTTTAATGTTTCTCTGGAGGTTGCGAGTCACTAGCCTGGAATTCTTGGATCGTGAGATGTCTAAGACCTTTGAAATTGGTACCAATCTTTGGTAGCCTTATAAATTTAAGGGAATGAAAAAAGATCTAACTGAAGACTTAAAAAAGAAATATAAGTGGACAAATAACTAAAGATAATGCACTCATTGGAGAACTTCACTTCCAAAAGATTGTCAGCGATTATACACCAGGGTATCTGTATGGAAATGTAAAAATACACAAGCCAGCCAACCCACTGAGGCCCATTATTTGTCAAGTCACCACACCAACGTACCGTCTAGCTAACACTTTAAATGAAATAATAAAACCATACATCCGTTTAAATATAGCATAAAGTCCACGGAAAAATTTATTGACATACTCCACTCTACAAGACCGACAGGACTAATAGCAGCCCTTGATGTGTAAAGGCTATTTACTAATGTGCCTATCTCTCAGACCATCGACATCGTTATTCAAAATGTATACCAGCATCCAAAAATATCTCCTCCTAACCTTGACCCAAACATCTTAAGGAATATGGTGCGTTCATGCACATCAGAGGCTCCGTTCAGGACACCGAACGGAAATCTATACACACAAGCCGATGGAGTAGCTATGGGATCGCCCCTGGGGCCGACCTTTGTCAACTTCTATATGGGTCAACTTGGAGAAAGCTTATTAGAAAACATCGAAAATATGACACGCACATACTGCCGATAGGTAGACAACATCTACATCAACGTCCAAGTTTAAGAAAATCTTATGAACATCAAACAGTATTTTGTGGAGAACTCCGTGTTAAAATTCACTTATGAATAGAGTATGGACAATAAACTACCTTTTCTAGACGTAGAGGTACAAAACCTCAACGATAATTACGTCACAAAAGTGTACAGTGAAGCTACAGACATGAGAAGATGCCTCAATGCGGATAGTGAATGTCCTGAAAGGTACAAAAAAGTGTAACGGCTCATACATCCGCCGATCATACAAATTCTGCACTACGTGGGAACTATTGCAAATCTCAGGCAGAAACTTTGGCAAAATCAGTTAAGTGATGTTGATTTTTTATAGAAAACAAAAAAGAGACTATTTTGAACGCAATGTCCTTGTGTTTGGGGCTCATTACATATTAAATTTTCGATAACGAAGGCAAGTATCATTTATGCCTTTTTATTCTGAAATTACAATTTTGTTCCACAATACGCTTCTACATATAACAACAAGTTCCTAATAATACGAAACCAATATATTTCTACGTAACGAGAAAAAACGACAAGAACCATAAAAATCTTTATCTTCGTTATTCTCAATGACTCTTCTGACTTTCCCAATGGTGGAGACGAATATTGGAGCCCCGGACTTATCTTCATCTTCTTTTGTGTTCGCCGTCTCCTATATTCTTCCAGTTGGCCTAACTCGACAACGGGAATTGAAATTAAGATGGCGAATAAATGGCAGTCGTAGTAAAGAGTGTATATTATCCTTACGCTCTCGATAAATTGCCATTTCAAAACTAAAATATATCTCCAAACCCAAAAGAACTCCATAAACTTTGAAAAAAAAGGAAAATTATTTTAGCGGCTGTTTACTTTGTTTGGGCCGGACGTAATCAACGAGCAGAAATGGCTACACAGAGACAGGTTCGACATAAATATTTCCTTCGTAGCAATGGAAAAGTGCCATCACTCTTACAGTGTCACGATAGTTTGTGTAGTTTAGATTGCAGAGGAAAGAGGCGGGGAGAGGGGCGAGGAGCTTCTGCATTAGTGAAAATATTAAAGGCTTCATGAGCAAGGATATCAAATCCGCCCATAAGATTCTTTAATAGGTTTCTAAATAAAGTGGTGAAGTTAGACTAAATGAAAATGTGTGTATATAGTAATTTTCCTAGAAGAAGTACGCTCCCTTCCACACATTTTCATTTCAAAAAATTCACTACCTCGACAAATCTCCTTTTAAATTTCTTTTTACGAGATGCTCAAAGTTTTTTTTAGTAAAAATAATAATAGTAATTCTACATATATTAATATAAAAGTACCTACAGAACGACAGAAGAGGAAAATACAATCTTAGACGCAAAGATTTCGGGGCAAATTTAGTTTTTCCTAAATTTTATTGCTTCAGATTATTATTTTTCTACACCATTCACATATTTCTAGCCCATCTTACGGAAGAATTAAAATGGTATCTATGTGTATCATAGAGTTCCTAACTCCTCACGTATAAACGAAAGGCTCTGGAATTATTCTCGCTTGATATCGACTTGAGAGGAGTAAATTCTAAACGATGGCTCTCCATTAATGGTGGTGTTTGCCATAATTTACTGGCTTCCGCTTCTCAACTTGCCTTTTCGAGGTTCACCAACAGGCTCGTGATCGGAGTCATGATCCAGGGAGTGACTACCAACATAATGCTTATGGATCGTTCGTAGTTGTTTTAGGGAACACTTTGTCACAAATCCTCGTTTATACGGGCAAGCCTTTCTTGGCCCGTCCGTATTGAACTCAACCACATTCTGAAAATTTTGAAGAATCAAAAAAATAACACTGTCTAACAAAATTGAACTTTTAATCAACTACAAAGATTAAAATAAGATTTTTTAATGTAGTTTTATGTATGGATTTAAAATATGGAAGTCATTTTAAGCGGAATGACGCCAGTTTTTTATAAGTTGCCAATTACTATTTTATCAAATTTTTGAGATTTTTAACGAATTTCATTCTTTTATTTGCTATTTTCAGGTTATTTAACTAAATAAATTTTAAACAAAAGAACAATTTTAATTCAAAGGCTAAGAGGACAGTGTAAAAATAGCCTAGATAAATTCTGCTACATATTTGGTTCAGTATCATTAAAAAAAAATCAAAGAAATATTTCTTCTCTAGTGAAAAAACTATATAATTTAATTTTGAATGTAAAATTGGCGACCAAGATAAACCATGAGTACTGCATATATGTTGCATGATATGCTTTAATTCTTTATAAAAATGGTCTAAAGGAAAAATAAAAAGCCTTTGATTAGATGTTCCAATGGTATGGCGAGAGCCCCAAGATCATGCCACTGGCTGCTATTTCTGTTTGGTAGACACACAAGGTAAGTAATTGTTTATTGTCTACTGTACCTATATTTTGAAGTAATATACTGTAATATTATTTTTTGAAAATATAAAATTAATTAAGTTTAGAAACAGTTTATTGTAATCACACATATGTACATAAGTTTAAATTTTATGAAAATAATTGCCATACTTTTAGGTAAAACAACGAAGTGCGATTCAGCTGTGGTATATCCCAACCTTAGATCTGCTATTAGGCATATACCTCACTCAAAATACATTCCAGTACCTGAACCACCTGCAGAAATTGTTTTGTCTATCTCTGATGAATCAGATATGGAATCATGTGAACCAGAAACTAAAATTTATGTTCCTGAAACTGTTGATACTACTCCAAAACCTTTCTCACACTTGATCTAGATGAACTTGTAAGAGATCTAAACTTAACAAAGCAACAGAGTGAATTACTGGCCTCGAGACTGAAAGAAAGAAATTCTTTAGCAGAACATGTTAGAATTACTAAATTTCGCATTCGATCAAACAATTTAAAAGACACGTTTTCATTTGACAACAATTTAAGCTACTATAATAATATTCCATGTTTCTTTGAAGAATTAGATATATATTATACTAGCCAACAAATTTTAATTTTGTCTCTGCTACTTGAGTAAATGTTGTAACTAACTAATTTTGGTGCGCTGATTCCGGATCTGTGCTCAGATTTGTCATAGCACGTAAGGTTCTTGAGTGATGCAACTAGGCTATATGGCTGACTTTGTAACCTTGGATCAATTAATAAAATAATTATTACGAGTTTGAAGAGTATGAGACGTTTCTAGGAAAAGGTTTGGAATCGGGCACCCTATTTGGCATTATGTACGTCCTTTTGCAGACCCAGACAAGATATGCATTACATATAAAAGAGGTAGTACTTTACCTAACTATAAATTTCTTTAAAAATGTTTGAGACTCTAGCTTTTGCTCTTGTACGTGGACATAGGATCCTCCCGTTGTAGGAACCAGCAGTAGTCACCCATCATGTTTTTGTTGAAGCGGCCTTGATACCTGCTTCCCATCATTGCGATATCTCGGTGGAACCTTTCCCCATGTTCGTCACTAATATCACCCATATTAGATGGAAATAAATCTAGATACGAATTCAAGAAATGTATCTTAAGAGACATCCGACACCCCATTCGTTAAAAGGCCTTTAGCATGTTGTCCACTAGTTTTTCATAGTTTTTCGCCCTATGATTACCAAGAAAGTTCTGCACGACATGGACAAATGCATCTCATGCTGCCAACTCAAGTGGAGTAAGATTATTTGAGATACTGGACTCCATCAAAATCATGGGCCACTGATTCAAAAAAATTCGTGATAAGGCCAAGTTTGATATGAAGTGGTGGAAGGAAAATCTTATGTGGATGTACCAAAAGCATGTGCTTCACATTGCATCGGCCAACTATGTGTTCTTCTCTTTCAGGCCACTTTTTGCCAATATAATGATTTCTGTTGTCACGGCTGTTCTATAGGCATAAGAATAACATATTATTTGTATATCCTAGCTGCAGTCCAGGAAGTAAAGAAATTACCTTTAGATCACCAGAGATATTCCACTTATGATAAGAGTAATGAACACCTTCCAAAATAAATTTCCTTGAATCATATCTCTCTATCACCCCAACAATAAGTGCGACAGGAATTTAAGGTTTTTTGTTACTATTGTGTACAACACAGCTTTAAGGGTAGCAGTGCTTGCAACGATGAATAGTCTCCATTCATCAGGTAAATGCTCGTTTCATAGCTGATTCATGAGGCCATTAACATCAATACAGAAACAAGCAACATCTTCCTTTATATAAAAGGCAGCTGAGACCTCATGGCTTTTATGGAAAGTAGATATTTTTGCACCATCCTCTAGAAGATTCCATTGCTGTAGTCTGGAGCCCAACAGTTCTGCGTTCTCCTTTGTCAATAACAATTCCTTCACCAAATCATTCAATCTTTCTTGATTCATCAAATAGATCTTCTTTTCCTTAGAATCATCCTCATACATTTCATCATCATTGTTATCCTCTTCTTCAGGCGATGAATTATCTTATTTAACTGCAATAGCTGATAGAGGAACTGGGATTGGCATCTCTATATTATGGAGGATTGATTTTTTAGCTGACTTACAATCTGGATATACAATTTTTAACTTGTTCTTATTTGAGATTCCTGCAATATTTGTCACACAAAAGTAGCAATCAAAAGCATGATTTTAATGCCTACGCCACACCATTGGTACAGCAAAAGGCATACCCTGCCGTTTGCTATTTAACCAGTGTGTGAGCCCATATAACACACAGTACAAGTTTTGTGAGGTGCGCAGGGCTTGTCTTGGTCACCAAATTTCCAACCAAAATAAAATTTGTATGCAGTTTTCACTCTTTTAGCTAAGTTTTTCCGCTGGTTGCTTGGAGTATATCTTCCACAGATTTAACAAAGGTTGCTTAGGCTATTTATCTATACTCGCCGATTCATGTTTTCAACTTAGTTTGTATATATCCTGTTATATAGTTTTTTACAATCTTATTTCATTCACAAATTAATTGAGAAATAAATCTGAAAGAAAAATGCAATTAATTACTGTATGTAAATATCGTTTCAACACTACTACTATAATGGCTAAATTTAGCAACGTGATAAAGCAGGAGTGTAACGCAGGAACCAAACACACACAACACATCCTCTCACTACAGTAGCTGAAGCAACACTGCCCATATGTGTAACGAAAGAGTATGTGCGTAACTCAGCGACCTTACGTGCTAGAACAATTATGATTACAGATTCGGAATCAGCATATTCGATTTAGTATAAATCACTAGCTAATACCCAAGTAAGAAAATCATTGTTGACTAGTGTTATGAACCCCGTCAATGGAGACTTTTCATTGACGCTTCTTTATTTAGTAGTAAAATCGTGCTTCTGCATAATGGAAACAAACTACCATCGATCGCAATAACTCACTCTGTTGTTTTGAAAGAAACTTATGACAATTTAGATTTCATTTTAAAAGGCATTAAATACAGTGAACATAAATGGTTGATTTGTGCTGACCTTAAGGCAGTACCCATTTTAAATAGCTTGCAGTCAGGCTACACACATTCATGTGTTTTTTGTGCCAGGGGGAAAGTAGAGCTCAGGGAGAAAATTACATGCGCTCAGAATGGCCTTTAAGAAAAGAGACAAAATTAGATTGTCATAATGTCATACATGAACCATTGCTTCCTAAGGAAAACATAATTTTGTCACCACTTCATATGAAATTAGGTTTAATAAAACAATTTTTGAAAGCCTTAAAGCTTGAACAGCTATCCTTATTATATTTAAAAATAAAATTTCCTAAGACTACTAATGCTAGAATTAAAAAAGGAATATTTGTTGGGCCTCAGATTCGACAACTTATGGTAGATAGAGAGTTTGAGGCAAAATTAAGCAAGCCAGAATTTGAAGCCTGGCATAGTTTCAAAGGTGTATGTAATGGTCTCCTTGGAAGGCACAAATCAGAAAATTACCACATTCTTGTTCAGAATTTAATTAGGTCTTATAATGAGTTGGGATGTAGTATGTCACTAAAGGTGCATTTTTTGCATTTCCATCTGTCTTTCTTTCCAGAGAATCCAGCATACATCAGCCATGAGCATGGTGAAAGATTCCACCAAGATATTGCTACTATAGAAAATCGTTATAAAGGAAAATGGAGTCCTACAATACTTACTGACTTCTGCTGGACCCTTCACAGAGACAGAAACGATGTTGTACATGAAAAGAAGCATAAATATCCTAAAAATATATGAAAGGCATTTGTTACGTATAAGACCACTCCCCAATCCCTTGAAGATCATCTTGCAGGCGGGCAGTATTTCCATCCTTTGCAACGTTCATACTAAGATTGGTATCGTCGGCAAATTTCGAAATCTTTGCAACCATGTTACCGTCCATGTCGTTGACGTGGATGATGAATAGTAGTGGTCCCAGGACAGAACCTTGAGGCACTCCGCTAGTAACGGGCACCCACTCAGAAGCCTGTCCATTCACCACCACTCGTTGCCGTCTGCCATTTAGCCAGTTCTCTATCCAGCCTGCTACTTTTCCGTCTATGCCCAGCGCTCACACTTTCCGAAGAAGGCGGTGGTGAGGTACCTTATCAAAGGCTTTCTGAAAGTCTAAGTAGATAACATCCACAGCCTTTTCCAGATCGTGCTCACTGAAGAAGAAGTAAAAGAATTCCACAAGATTCGTCAGGCATGACCGTTTCCTTCGGAAGCCGTGCTGGGAACTCCTCAATGTTAGCTTTGACTCTAAATGCGACGTCATTTTGTCTACCATGATGCTTTCCATGAGTTTACCAACTATCGAAGTCAGACGGTTGGCTACGGTCTCCTTTCTTGAAGATAGGAATCACCTCCGCTTCACGCCAGTCTCTAGGAACGCATTCGGTCCGGATTGACATGTTGAAGATTGCGCTCAGGTGTCGTGACACTTGATCGCGCACTTCTTTCAAAACTTTAGGTAGAAACCCATCCGGGCCAGGTGACTTATTTGTCATTAGGTCAGTGATCTTTTTTATTTCTCCTTCGGTGAAGTCCATATCCTCCAGCTTTTCCCCCGAGTGGGAAACCATTGGCTAGGGTAGGGACCACACTCCATCGACTTGGCGGTACATGCTTCCATTAGAGCCAGAGAAGGGGGCTTCAGAGGTGCAAATTTGTAGGAGTCTATTTATGACGTCTCTTGGTGTTCCAATTGTGGTCGGTCATTTTGGTCATAGAAGTGTTCTAGTAATATGTCTATTGTTTCGTCGACTGGTACATTGGTGAATAGTGATTTTACCTCTATGGAAGCTAATATTTTCTTAGGGTTAGTGGCTAGAATGATATCGATGAAATCAGCAAAGGATTTGAGGCTATATTTGTTGGGTACGTATGGAGTTAATATTTTGTTTAGGAATTTTCCGAGTTCTTACGGGGTTGTACGGATATGGCTAATTATGGGCCTGAGTAGGTTTCCTAATTTGTGGGTTTTCACGGTCCAATAAGCGTATCCTGGGCAGGAGTCATCTATAATTTTCTTCATTTTTATGTTTCAGGGTTGTTTGATGATCCGTTCAATGATTTGATTTGCCTTCTTCCTTATATCATTGGTGAGATTTTTTAAGATTTTTTAGAATTTTCTTTTATCATTTAGGATAGTGTCCATTTTTATATGGTATTGCTCAGTCGGCATGAGGACAAAAATGCTTGCTTTATCTGCTTTCCTGATGGTGACCTCTCTGTTGTTTTTAAGCTGTTTTGCAGCCTCTTTTTTGTGCGGTGTCAGGACTTTCGACCTAAAATATCCTCTGCTTTTTTCGGCCCCTCTGAGAAGTTCTGCCGTAAGCGTGGGGCTAGCAGTGATTTTCTTTTTCTTATCTGACAACTTCTTTTGTCGGTCATTCCTTTAAGTTGGGCCTTGGGAACACATTTATGCTTACTGATAGCAATCCTTACTAAGTTTCTTCTTGCCACGCTTTGTTGTACAATGGAAGATAAAATCTGAGAAGAATCTGGCTCTCTCTGTCGTGATAATGAAGCCATACCTGCCTGGTTCGTTGTCAGCGAGGAAGACACAACTCGCTTTTGTGTTCCTAAATACCTTATTACTCTAACCATGTCCCTAGTAAGAGGGGTGGTTAGTCAACGCCCCGTAATGGTTTCTTTCTTTTATGAGAGTTGCGCACTTCCTAGATCTAAACTACTAAATGAAGTTTTGAGTGACTATCCTAGTGTATCTTCCACACATTTCCCTTTTGTTAATTTGTTAACTTATTTAAAAAAAATATTTGTGTGAAACTACTCTGGTTTGTTTTTGCAACTAGTTAACCCAGAGGAATATACCTAGAGCTTCTGAATCATACTTATTATTTCAATAAACTTACATAACATTAAATAACGAGAGATTGACGGCCGAATATAATAATAGTAGATTTCCAAAGAAAATGAACGAAGAAGTTAGAAAGGATGAAAACAAGAAATCCGCACCTGATTCGATATTTGACTGCCACTTGGCCACTTACGGCAGCACACAGGGTTGACTTAGGAAACTTCGAGGGCCCCTCGAGCCTCACCCAAGTAGGATTCATACTCCTGCAACTGCGCCTGGCTCTTGGGCACAACCCGCGATCTTCTAAGAAGGACAGAATTGAGCGCATGAAATTCAATGAGTTGAGATTGGAAGTAGTAATGTCACCCAGAAATTAACTACACGAAATTTCACCATGTACTTCTAAGATGTATTGAGAGGAAAGTGATGAATAATGCTTTATGGTTGGATTGTAGGTTGGGGGGTAGGAGCGTGAGATGCGAAAAAGTATACGAGGGGACTTATATAGATGAAAATATGCTCTGAACAGGCATTAAAATGGATGTCTCCAGAGGAATAAGCAATCACTGATGTTGGTTCAGATATGTATCTTATGAATATTATTATTATTATTATCATTATAAATAATATTTTGTTATATTTTTATTATTAATATTCATTTTCATTTTCTTCCCCTCCATCAGTTCAAAATCTACTTTTCTTTCTTCTCTAAATCATCATTTTCTTCTTCCTTTTCTTCTCCTTCATCTTATTATTATTATTATTATCTCTTATGAAGGAAAAATGACGGGTAAAATCCAGCCAACTTCAGAGAAGTCGTGGCTGAATAGGGTTGCTACAAATTACGAATGAAAATTGCGAGAGATTATTGCCTATCGATCGACACCTCATTACTTGGCTTTGACGGAGTCCTGCGCCATCTAAAAAGTCTACCATATATAAGCAAGCAAAATAATGAGGCCTGAGGACAGATAAATGAAGGAGAACTGAAAGCACATCAACACTGAATCTTTAGGCAGAGATGACACGTTTGAAACATTCAGGAACAATTGTGTACACGTTAAGAATACTAGATAGTAAAAAGAACAGACCCAAAGCACTCAAAAGTACAAACTTTGAAGCGAGAAAATATAGAATGATTGTGTTGTTTTTGTGTAGAAACAGCTTGTTTTGGGAGAAAATAACTCACATTGAGAAGAAGAAAACTAATTGCAAATGCCGCAAAACGACACACGTGTGTGACAAAATATTCGCTGAGAAACAACCCTTATAGTAGCTGTGGGGAAACTAATTTTGTACTTATTTAGTTTTAGAACCAATAGTCTGAGGGATACAGTTCACGTTTGTAAGCCAGAGAAGTTATGGTTGTTAGAAAATAACTTACGGTCTTCTTAAGCAACCAGTATTCAATTGGAAATAGTTTCTAATTATTAGGAAATAACTCGAAATTGTAGAGAAATAAGTCTTGATGGGGCAAGAAACAAGACAATGGTGTAGGAAAATATCACACAAATCATAGAAAAGCTACTCAACACCTCTGAGACAATTATCGCATTTGACCAAAACATTTGTAGTTGTGAGAAATAATTCAAAGTCGCAAAATAAATCGACTTTTTGGAAAACAAATTTCTGTTGTGGATAAATAATTTATGGTTGTGGGGAATCTACTCGAGTTTGGGTCATTTTGTTGTTGTGGTGAAGTAACTCGTAATTGTAGGACAACAAATGAGAGGTGTAAGGAAACAGCGTTACGGTTATTAGGAAATATTTAATGTTGTAAAAAAATAATTCACTGGTGTGGCAAAAAGTATTCTTGGTTGTGTTGAAATAAGTCGTCTATGTGGGAAAATAACTCGCAAGGAAACCACTCACAGCTACAACGAAACAACTCAAGGCTATGACAAAATACCTCTAAATTCTAGGTAAAAATTTCATCGTTTCTTCCAATGACTCCAGAAAGAGAATGTTTGGCACGTGTGAGATTGGCTTCAGGCTGACTTAAGAATAAAGATTCGCAATTTGCTCAAGTTATGTGGTCTTCTTATGCATAAAAGAGTACAATTTAGAATTTTTTCTCCTAGTTAGCTTTCTTATAGAAAATTCCTATTCATCAACACTTCAGAACTTTCATTATTTTTACTATATCCACCACTCATGTTTGTATTCATATCCAAGTGTTCCTTTTATAATTTTTAAGGATAATATTCAAATTTTAGGTTTTGGAGATATGTCCTACGTTTCAAGTGTTTCTGTGTTTGTTGTTAAAGTTCATTTTCGTGTAAGAAACTTTAACTAAAATAGCAGAAGAGATCGGCATACAAGGCTTCGTTCGAGGTTAAGGGTGGCCCTCTCGAAGGTATAATATTGGATTCTGAAGATTTTTTTTTCAGGTTAAGTAATTTTTTTAGGTGGGTTGTTTTTTTAAGGATTGTGTGACTTTTAACGTATAATGAATGATAGATCAGTTTATTGGTTTTATTTAATAATGAGTTGCTTACTGTTTTACAGAGTTTAGGACAGATTATATTAGTTTGCTGGTTTCATTTAATAGTTATTAGTTAGTTGCTGCATTGCGTAGGTTAGGTCAAGTTGTTTAAGTTTGAGTATTTTTGTATAATGTTTATGGGTGTTTTTATTATTATTAAGTAAATGAACCTAACATGCATCATTAACCTAGCCGAAAAAAGATTCATTGGATGTTAGATGAATGCAGTGATACTCGTATATCTCTCAACTACTCCACTTATGCGCCTATAGCATACACACACTCACACACAATCTTTGGATTTTATGTACAGAAATTAAGGAGAGGGGACATTAACAGCATTGTTTGAGCAATGAATATATGGAGGCTGCCCTTGTGGGTTTTTGCTCTAAATTTAAGTAAAAAGTTATAATCAAACTAATATATTTCATTCCTATATTTACTTTGTATAAAATTTGTCATTTAAATATATTTTTTTCGCCATTCTTTTGTTATAGCGAGCTCTATTACTAAACATATATTTCTCTTTCATCTAAAAGGCCCAGTTGATGAATGATACCTGTAGATGAGTTTTACTTTGCCTTCTTGAATTTTGAGTGTTGGCAATTTCCATTGAAATTCCATTTCAAAACATTACTACAACATATTCTTGTTGCTACGCGGAAGAATTCTTGTTCTTGTCGGGCTACTTTATGACACGGATGGAAAAAGACAAATTTCGCTCTTCCGCACCGCAAAAAAACACGATTACTATTATTTGTTTTTATTAACAGATCGAAAGCGATATTTTTCGCCAAACAAGAAAATATTAGAGCCACAAAATAAAACGGGAGCAGCGATTAAAGAAAAAGGGTAGAAAACGAAACAAAGAACCGGGTTCATCGCTTCTTCCTATACTTCTCGAATAATTAGGGTCAGAACAAAAAGACTGCGCATCAACGGTCAAATTATTTGCTAAAACTGTGGAGATAGACGAATTAACGAGGCTTTAGGCTTCATTCATTACAGAAATTCGATCCTAAAAGCTTAGAAATTTCGAGAAAATTGCAAAATAAAATCCACCATTCTTAAATCTGACCCGGTAAAACATTTTCTTCCGCATCTCTAAAAAAGTAAGATATAAAATAAAACTCCAAACTTTTAGTCAGCTTCGAATACGAACAAACTTCGTGCAATGTTAAGTATATAAATGAGGTCTCCTTTTTTAGTTACTTATTTGCCTTTTAATATTTTGTCCCTTTTGTAGAATAAACCTTCATGAGCGGGGCTTTTAGACCAACGAGCCCTATATCATAGCTTCCTCGCCTTTAACGACACTCAACTTGGGGCAGTATTCTTACTACCCCACTGAAGGCAAACCATAATGTGGGAAACTGGCAAATGATCAAGTGTCGAACGATGATGCCGACTCAAAATTAGCTCTTTCGGCTAGAATCATAGAAAATAAATGCCAAGAATTTATAAAAAAATAAGTAAAAATGGTCAAGTTAGGTGAAGTGAATGTTAGAAAGATCCAAGCCTGATCACAGCTCTTCAAAAGACATCTGAATATAAACACTGATTTAGGGCAACAAATCAAGCATCCCGATATCCATCGCCATAAAAACCTATCGATTACATAAATTAAGTAAGGTAGAGAACGATCACGTAATGGAAAAGTTGAAACAGCTAAAACTCATAAATCTTTTTTAATCTAAATGGCTGAATAGATGAGCAAGATTTAGCATGAAGTTATTCAAATTTGCTGCGCACTTTCACGTTAAATATATGTGGCGTTCATTAATTTAGTTTGCTATCTAACATATCCGCGTGCCGTTGAAAATTCTATTGCTTTGTTAGTCCGATGAACTATTTTGCATAGCTAGGCATAAAAACTATGAAGGGGAGCAGCTTGCTTTCATTCACCCTCTACACTGTTAGAAATATTCCCCTTCTATTAGGGGTTTAATAGTTGAAATTTATAATAATAATAATAATAATAATAATAATAATAAAAATAATAATGATAATAAATAAATTTCTTATAATGCGCTCTTCAATGCCGGAGGCCTTCATAGAGCGCACATTGACTTATTGGTGTTTTATAATTACTACATCGTGACTAGTATTGAGTGGTTATTAAAGAACTTCAGTATAACAGTTCAGTGAGCAAATATAACTTATTATATAACTTATCATTATTATTTCTTTAGAACTAAAAAAAGTAAGCGAATAATGGGAGTTACCATTTTACAATTACTTTAAACGTTGAAAATGAACTCGTTGTTGAAAATGATCTTCGTGATTGACATTGAACTTCGTGGTTAAATATGAACTTCCTGGTTGACAAAAGGCTTCGTGTTTGACAATTACCTTCGTTGTTGATAATGAACTTCTTGGTTGGTAATGAACTTCAGGGTTGCTAATGGCCTTCGTAACAAACAATAACATTCGTGGTTCACAATGAACTTCAGGGGTGACAATGATCTTCGTGGTTAAAAATAACCTTAGTGGTTGACTATGACCTACGTGGTTAATAATGACCATCGTGTTTAACAATGACCTTCGTGGGTCACCATTACCTTCGAAATTAATAAAAAGATAAGGATGATTTGAATGTTGTCCTCATCCGGATTCAGTTGTGTAAAAACATTCGCAAAACGAATTTAAATCGTTTCCTCTTTGAATTAATCATCGCTTTTATCTTCTCAAAAGACCAAATCAGGTGGAAATTAAAACAGAGATTAATCGTATTTAATTTACCAAAGTTTAAATGATACAATAAGATATAAAAATCAAAAATTTCTCAACCAAACTACTAGTTATTGGATAAATAACGAGAGAATTGTCTGATATATTTACACACAAATAATATTAGTATGATATAGTTTTGGACAAAATGCAAAGTGCATTTATCTATAAATTGCAAAGTATGATATATTTATGTGGTTGTTGAAATCACCGCCACTGCCAACACTACAATTTATACCATTAAGACCTATTTGCTTTGGCTTTGAGTAAACTCTGAAGTCACTGAGAGCATTGACTGTTCGAAGTGAAATGGGAAGACGTTGAATGCATCCTCTTTACTCTGGATTATTGCAAAGAAAGCGATTGGATTTTGTGCTTCATGTAAATACATAATATTTGTGCTCACTTTTTGCAATTAATTTAACGACTTAATTGAATATTCAAAGGAACATTTCCTCATTTGTTCTAAATTTATCCGATTAGAATACGTCACTTGCTGAATTATAGCATTTAGAAAATTATATAAATCATAAATATTTTAAGCAGGTTGACTATCAACACTGCCATTACTTGGCCTTTGGAACTATTCGCAAAGCGATTTTTCTAAAATCGCCTTTTGGCATTGAGAAAATGTAAATTGTTTTTAAGTCTGATGATTTTTTAATTTTGCTCCAAAATGACATTCAAAATTAAAAATGTTTTATTCAGATGATAGTTAATGATGGTATATTCAAGGCAGGTGCCCCCTAGAATCTAGTAATTTCCAAGAAAGCAGGTGCATGTGATTTCCGCCAAAAAATTTAACTATATTTAGATATTTCTGGCACTTTTATAGATGTCCATCGCCAATCACTGCTTTTATCAGAACATGAATTGACCAATCATGGCTTTTTTTGTTGTTTTTTGGTAATTGTTAGCGTTTTTGCAATAGTTTTGCTATTTGCGTGGGCTTTTTCATCTTGTTCACTGGCCGATCAGTGATGTGCATCACTCGTCGGTATTGACCAATCATAAGTTTATATTTTCCAGGTTCCTTTTGGGGTTCTAAATATGGGTATAAAATAACTATTTTTTTTCTGAAACCTATTGTCAGAGATCCTAATTAAACTATCCTTGACACTACGTATTCTTTTGCATTATAATTTTCTTTATTTTTGTCTCTGAAATCCCTTTTTACCCGTTTTCGAATGATTGGGTACGCGTGTGATGTATGCTTGTTTCCATCTAGATAAAGTACAATATTTGTGATGAAATCACTCTAAGTGAAGGCCTGTAGGAGTAGGAAACAAGATAACATTGGAAAATAGTATGAGAAATAGGTGTGTTATTGTCGGATAATATTCGTTTTAACACAATTACGATCTTTTAATTTTCAAATACATAAATGTTATTAATTCTTAAAATGATGTGCACTTATGTTATTTTTACCTTCCAGAACTTAATAGTAACGTAGTTTTCATTTTTCAAAAATATGTTATTATTTTGCTAAATCTGAATGTTTTCGCACCATTTGCAGTCATTCCTTCAACTTTTGGCCTACTTTTAGCCTGACAAATTAGCCAAAAGCATGCTATGTTATATCTGCAAGCGATATGCACATGCCTCTTTTGGCTGCTTGTTATATTTTGAATATTTTGGACGATTCTCGGATCTTCGCGCATGTTAACTTCTTTTGAGGGGTTAGGGGTTATCTAGACGCGTTCCTGTGGATGCATTTTTTTTATTTTTGTATATTATGGGTGATTTGGATTTTAACGAGCATTAATGATGATGTTTTTTTTCTGAGACGTATGCCGGTGGATGCTTAAATTGTATATTGTAGATGCATTATCTGACATAATCCTATGAATGCACTTTGTGGGCGGGCTTTGACAGATGTGAATGACCTTTGATAGCTAATTTTGGCTTTTATCGTCCGTGAAATTGTGTTATGTTTTGTTATCTTATGACGAATTTTCCAATTAATATTTCGCATGGAAACTCTTTTCCTCTGAATGACTGCAGTTGTAACATCGTCTTTATTTTCAAATGATCATAATGATGTATAAGGAATAATTTCGTTCATCTAATAATTAATGAATTAATGTAAGACTAATTCTCTTTTAAATATTTTATCTGTTGACATTTTTAAAAGTTAATTTGATTATGATAAATACGAATTAATTCCGTAAAATTATAACACACTAAAATAAAGCATATTTTATTTTTATCTCATTTTGCTTTAGTTTTTAATTAAGGATTTAAAATGTTGGCATATTTTAACTAGGAAGGTGCTTCGTAATTTTTCGCTCAAAAATATTTCATAAGGTTGCATAAGACCAAACTCTATATAAAAAAACAACAGGAGCGAACAAAACATCAGTGTACATCCAGTTAACGAAGCATATTAGCTTGCTTTTTAAGCGAAGATTAGAAAGCGCCATCTGAGAGAAAAAAAGAGAAAAAAAATGCAATACATTGTTTCAGCACTGCTCAGCAGATTGAGTTGAAGTTTGCTTCTGCCAATTCCATTAAAATTATATTTTGACTATATTAGTCTATAAAAAATAATTATATTAAAATTGAAAGTAAATGAATTAAATCCAAAGTAGCATCGTTTACAAATGGGATTTCAATTTAACATTTTTTATTATTAATGCTCTATGAAATAATATTTCAGCAATCTATTGCAAATGCTCAGAATCGCTGAGACATGTACCATAGAAGTAAAATTTACGATTTTTGACGGATGGACGAGGTTCTGAAAGTAGAGCCAATCGCCTTTAGCTCCAGTAGATTTATTTTTCTTCTTTAGCAAGTTTCTACAAGATTACCACGGCAACACTAAATTTCTTAGCCCAGATGTTAACAAAAAATTCGCTGTGAACAGTACAGTGATGCTCAAGGAGTGGAAACTGTAAGAGATTAGCAAGAGGAACTGAGAGATTTAACAGTATGATGATTCTATACGTGAAGTTTATTTATGAGGACATAAGTTACCAATTTATAAAGAGGTAACCAGTTTATATGAATTAAGAATTATCTGACTCCAAAGATGATTCTTCAAGGCTACTCGTATTGCTTGCTGGCTTACCGAAGGTTTTCGGGCAATCGAGGTGAAGAAGGTCTTTGATAAAGGAAGTACAGAAAATATACTTTTATTCTAATAAGAGCCTAGTACAGTACGTCAAAAAGTAATTGGCAGCGACAAGAAGGTTTTCCTATTCAATGCGAAGTATTGAACTCTGGAGCGACAATAATTATGCGAATTAAAAGGGGTTCCGTAACGCTAAGATGAAAACTAACTGAATCGAACTTCTCGTTTTCCAGAATAATAATAATAATCTATCTTGTATGACTATATATACTTTTTCTTTTCCAGGAGGGCGTGGCCTAGACTCGTCTGCGGGACAAGCCTCCGTCGTCCAGCTCATTAGTTCCACTACATGGGCGGAGTTACTGAACAGCTGTGTATTAAAAATATGCATAAATGTATCAGATTTCTTATCTCTATTCTATGAACCGATATTAGAGATCTGTTTCATAATTTCCTTTGGTTTAAATTTGTGTTTACCCAGCTGCTTCATGGACTACTGTCTTATGATAACTATATCCCAGGACGCAAATTGTTTGTTTATGCGTTTCCACTTAATAATACTGGTGTTCAATTTGATAGCTTTCGTGTTCTTATATTTGTGCCTATCTCTGCGCTACTCCGACCACCACCTGTCTCAGTTTTATTCATACAAATTAATAAATATATATATATATATGTTTTCAACTTGTGAAGATCAGCAGACTCCAAAATATGTTGATAAGCTACGGCGAGCGATGTTCATTTGTAGGTGATAAAGAAAATTGTGAATTATTCAGGATAGAGTGAATATTAAACAAAAACAACATGACAAATAGATAGTCCTTTTAAATGGTAGTTTACCTGATACAAAGATTAGTTAAATTAATATGAAGGAAAAATTGCCATGTAGAAAGCATGAAAGCATTTTTCTTTCTCCATCAACCTGACTGAGCTAAAAAACCAACTATAAAAATAAGTTAGTAAATATTATTGGTTGTTCTCAACTACTCTTAAGCTCGCTAGTCTTGGCAATGTTGGAAACTAGCTCAGATAATAGAACTCCGTTCTCAGTTGAATATAATCGTCTGAATTTATCCGAGGCGACAAATTTGTTTACAATACTCCCAAAGTCCTTCCACATCCATGAAGATTCGTCACGAGATTCATCTTAGAAGAATTTTATTTCAAACGCAGCTTTAACTTGGTCTCGCAAGCTGCCTAGCCTCGTTTGCAGTCTAGCCTCACCCATCCTAGCCTTGCAATTATTCTAGCTTCGCACGTAACTTAACAACGTGCGCATCAGTCTCAAGAATAGTGTAGCCTCGCTCACATGATAGTTTCTAAATTAAGATTCGGAATAATCATTCACAGAAATCGCTTGTATAAGTCAAAAGATTCATTCCTTGCTCCCCCCCCCCGATTAATTACAATATAGAGTTAAATGAGTTACACGCATCGGCTTATAATTAAATTAAACTCAGTCTTCATGTACTGCCAAGATTAAAATTAGTATTACAATGTTTCAATGCCTCATGTTGAAATAGAAAGTTTCTAACATTTTTTTTTACTTTTACTTGTGTAAACAAATAAAAATTGCCTTCTTGCGACACTGTTCATATTATTTTTAAAAGTTCAGTCCCACTTTTCCATTTTGGACCAAGTATTTAGATAAACTAGATAGTTACACGGCGTAATTAACTTTACATTATCATCTTCTGCAAATTTATCGAAAAAGTAAATTTAAATCTTTAACTAAAACTTTTCTTTCCGACTAAAGAATTTCCCAGAACGCGTAAAAATATGTATTTTATTTTTTCCTTCCACCAAGAAAGTTATGCTAATTAAAAAGAACTCAGCAAAGTTTAGGGGTTTAAAATATTTATACCTCAAATCCCGTTAATATTTCATCCAAAGCTTGTTTAAGCTTTGAAGGTAAACTGAACCGACCTTTTTTCCATTGCGTCCAGCTAACCGGAGGGATGACTATAATAACCTCAGAAAAATTAAAACTTTTAAAAAGCTAAGTCAAATATAGTTATTTCTTTGCCCCCATTTAAGTAAATGGAGGCTAATATTTTCTGGTAAAAGAGGCAAGAGCAGAGAAAATATTAATATTATTGAATAGTACAACCATATTTAAAAAAAAGGTGTCTTGCATTAGGTTTGTTATACCTTGCAAATCCATAATTAAGTTGTCATAATTACATAGGTTCTCCATTCAGCAAAGTACATACTATGTAAATTGTCCCCAAATTTATTCTAGACAATTCTACTCACAAAAACACTGACAAAAGACTTGTGTGGTATCATCAATCTTGTAATTCAAACAAATACCTTCTTTGGTCATCCAGAAAACATCCTACTGTCAATGATTGAGGATGGAAACAGTAGCACAAGAGAACTTGCTTAGAGTATAATAAAAAAGCGAGAAATAAGAACAGAGAAAAAACCGTGAGATATTTTCAAGTACCTTCTCTTACCTTTAATGCTGAAAACCACACTAAACTGATAGACTGGCAGAAATGTGAGATCACTGAACGACCACTAACAAATGAACTGACTGAAAAGGCCATTGAATATAACATTTGCAACAACAGCAGAATAAAGTTTGAGAAATTCCCCTGCTATACACAAGCAGTGGAAAGGATAATTAAAGAAGTGAGTGAGGCATCTTTAAAAGTGTGTGGATATGAGTCAAGAAATGGATTAATAAGATCTAGGATTAAATGCCATGCCAAGATGTCGTCCTTTGAGAGTAAAGTTCATTTTAAAGTTTAAAAGAAATATATGATGCAAACAAGAAGAATCATGCCCAAGGAAGAGAGGTTGGAGAGGACAGGGGTAAAGCTCGACACACAGCCCCTCCTCATGGTGAGTTTTGGAAAATCTTTAAGTAATTTAGGATAAACTAAGAGATTTGTACTCTTTAAGTTCACTCAAGACACTTTATAGTGGGGCAGATGAGACTGTAAAGTATATTGATCCTTATTACTGAAAATTTTGTAAATACCTTCCCAAAGGTTATTGAAATAAGTAACTTACATATAAGTGGAAAAATACATATTTTCAGTAGTGTTGGGGCACCTGAAAATATTACTTTAGATAAATAAAATTTAAACACACTAAATATATATGCCTAGCCTACATTCCCAGCACTGTTACGTGTCTCATTTCTAAAAAGAAGTTAAAAACCACCATTTTAGATCCATCCTATTATACACCTTGTAAAAGAGCGAGGCTATTGTAATGCAAGATTGCATGGGATCAATGTAACTCTTCCGAAAAAAGAACACCTAAACTTTTCAAAACAGAATCAAAGAATAAACCATCTTGAATACAATAATTAATGCACTCTGTACGAATATTGCAGTCTTACTTTTGGAACGTCACGTAAAAATTATCTTTAAAGTATATATATTTTTTCCTCAATGTTTATTTTCTCTTTAGTTAAAATTTCTTTTTCATTAATCGCTCAGACATAGTTCACGGTTTCCTCGGAAAGGAAATTGTAACGAGAATACACCTTTTACATTTTGAGGATTTCCATTGTTTAGACAAGTTTTTTTCTGTGATGAGGGCATTAATAAGAGTGTATCCTTGAGGACGTTGCTGTGAACGAGCTCTATTTTAAAGATTTTTCGTCCCCAATTCATCGATTCGAAGTAAAGAGATTAGGAATAAATATTGAAGAAACTTATCATGGATGAATTGTCCAGCAAATTTGGTATTATTATTTGCAATTTTCACAGTTTCTCTCGAACTCTTATTCATTGCATGTAGAGGTATGCCTGTGAAGACCCTCTCTGAGCAAGGGCGCATACACAAGCATGGGCGCATTCCAGACCCGAGGCCGTCTGCAATATGCTTTGTAGCAATTCAAGGAGCGAGAGGCCGCCTCCTTGTTTATTATAGAGTGCGTTTACGATTGACCAGGATTGACCTAATTAATGGCTTGCCAAGTTGCAATTCAAAGGATACGCGTATATAAAGATCAAGACCCCAAAATATAATTTTAATATATATATATATATATATATATATATATATATATATATATATATATATATAAATTTATATATATATATATATATATATATATATATATATATATATATATATATATATATTAGGGTAGTCCCCTAAAAAGTTCTTTTAGTTTTTATCTCCACAGGCCTGATTGTATTACCACATTGAACAGTAGGTCACACTCACTTTCATCAAAATCGAACAATATTTAATGGTCGCTATATGGATCTTAACTTATTAGTCTTCCCTCTAAATTAATTTTTGGGATAGAAATGAACAGTCTTTGCACTACTACTTTATTTGAAACAGACCTTTGTGTTGAAAGACATTTTTTCTAAAATGTTTATATTAGAGGGAAAAGAAAATAGTTAAATGGCAAAGGATTTCTTTTTGACACAAATTATAACTAAAATTGCTGATTAACCATTGATCCTTTTGAAGATGAGGGAAAGAATTTTGTGATGTTTTGCCACAAGTCTGAGAAGCAACTGTTTCTGTTCTTGATCTTTTGTTAGAGATGCATTATACGATTTGATAAATGCAATAACTCTTTCTGCTGGAACGTTACCAACCGGTAAGTTAATCACTCGACGTTGAAATTCTTAAAAGCACGTATTCTCTTTCCAAGAACTTGAGTTAGTCTTCAGGAATGTATTCTCTGCAAACTTGTATCCATCTTTCATTAGGAGACTGAAAATTAGCTTAGTTTTTTGAGTTACCAGTTCATGCAAGTCTAAATCCTCGATGTTTTTTGTAAGATTCAATCGGAGAACAACTTTGGTGTTTTCATTACGTTGGAGATTGGAGACCATCTTCTGTTTGGTCTCAGCATTAATTCTATCACCAAAAAATGCAAGACCAATAAGAGGTTCTCTAAGATACCAAAGCTGTCTGTGATGGGTTGTGGTTGCTTCTTTAGATATTGTCTGATTTGGGTACTTTTGCAAAGTTTTAAGAAGCAGAATGTCATTTAAAGGAACATTAATTCCAAAATGGGCTTTATTACAAAAACGCGAGTAGACCAAAGCAATAAAAAGAGAGCACTCTGTAATATTGGCCTTTTCACGTTCCGTTAGTTTCAGTTGATGCTTAAACAAGTATATTTTCAAGACATATATAGCCTTAGCCATCCATCGTGCATGATGAGTCGCTCCTAGGGCTCTTAATGTAACTTATGTCTTATCAATACCCCCAAGAAAGATGAGACTGGGTCACAGTAATTCTTCATAATCGTCACGCAACTGACGAGATTTCAAAGCTTCATGAAAATATGGGACCATTTCTCCTCGAACATTATGCATTACTGGATTGACGAATAAATGCTATCCGCTTGTCAAAATAATATTTTTTAAGTGATAACCATTGTTCTTTAAAATGTTCAAAGAATCTCATCTTTGAACCACTTGTAGTCCCAAGAAAATTATTGAAAGCACATGACAACATAATTTCGAAAATATGATAACGGTACGCAATCTAACTAATCTGCCTTCCTAATACTTTCTCAACTATGGTACACGCTAATTTTTATAGGCCTGTATTTGATGCACTTGTGTCAAATACAAGGCCTTGAACTTTATCACGAAGATTCCAGTCCTTAATTGATGAAATGCATGCCATAGCCTGATCTTCTCCTGTTGCTTGTGTTATTTTTGGCACACCAAGAAGTTTTTCTATTCCATTTACAGAAACTATTATTGTAATTCATTTTACTGTTTCCTTTGCCCCATCAATAGCAGGTTGTAGTTTTCCATCCCAGTGAAGAAAGATCGGACTTTAACAGACAACGAAGCTTTGTCTTGATTGTATGTTGCCTCTCTTACTTGCTTTCTGGAACGTCGTATAGAACTCCTGGAAAGTGCAATAGCTGCAATATCCTGACCTAAGGTTTGTGCTATTAACCTAGCAACCATTGTTGCTTGTCTATCCGTAATATTTGCACGATAAAGAACAGCAGCCACACCTGAATTTGTAAAGATATTTTTTGAATTTGAAAGACAAAATTGTGCATTCTTTTTTCTAGTTGTAATAGGTGGACAAAACTCTTTGTCTGCCACAATTAAACTTTCTTCTTCAGATGCTGATGACTCAAAATCAGAATTATCAGCAGCCTCTGCTTGATTTTTAAAGTATAGACTTTTTCTTTGTAGTGTAAAGCCTTCTTATGTAGATATCTTTTGCGGGATTCCTTGGCTGAAGTAATTTTATCACGGGACTACATACTGCAGGAGAAAATGTTCTTTCTCTATGCATCAACAGAAATTGGCGGTCTTCTTCATATTTACCACATTTGAAGCATTTTATGGGGCTATGTCAAAAAGTTTCAAAAGAGTAGATTCGAAAATACGCTCATTCATTTGACATGAGCACAGTTAGGTTTTGCGGTTCTTCTTCAAAGAAAGGTATTCTTCATACAACCTTGAAAGTTTCCTAACGCAAGAGTCTATTCGCTGTGTGGGAATTCGGCCTCTGTCCCGTACTTTTATGACCTTTATGCAAGTGAGGTCGCAACTTTGTTTCAAAGTAATTGACTCCACTTGATGTGGTACTGAACAACACGAAGCACATCACCACATGCTGGTAGTCTTGCATATGGAAGCTCACTAGTAGGATGTCCTAAAAGCCAGACTGCCGCAGATGAACGAGTACTTCCAGCCATAATCTGAAAAAAAAGAAATAAAAATTTATTTGTAACTGAGTGAGCTTACGGTTCCCCTCCATTTAGTTATACTTAGAAGATATTTTTTTATACTCTAAAATATCTAAATATTCAATATTCATGAAAGAATAAGCTTTCATTTGACATAAATAAATAGGCTCCTGTGTTTGTAAAAAATTAGAGCAGTCATGCTTAATTAAAATATATATATATATATATATATATATATATATATATATATATATATATATATATATATATATATACATATATATATATATATATATATATATATATATATATATATATATATATATATATATTGTGAATTAAAATATAAACATAAAGTGTGTTAACATATAATTCTAATATTCTTTAAGTAAGTCTGATATTGATAAAAACTTCAAATTATCTATGTACTGAATAAACAAATTATATTACTTACCTGAATAATTATATATATACTTGCATAAACCAACACTTGTATTCACTTGTATTACGTCAACTGTTAAGCTTCAAACGAAAAATAAACAATTAATCAATCCTTGCTAACTTATATAGGAAATGGTGCGATTGCATCACCATTTGAAACGAGGGGGCGTTATTGCGTCATCACTCTACAAATGGGCTCAGAAATCAACAAGCTGAAACAACCATTATTATTGCATCATACGCCGAGTATGTGAATGTTATTCCACTTTTCGGAGAGGCAATATCTTGATTTTTTGTGAATTATTGTAATTCATAAGGAATAAGTAATCAATGA